>ML058510.1:0-1200000 GCA_003013855.2 Liriodendron chinense | reverse complement strand
GCAGTGGTTGGGTCCAATGGTGGACCCAAATTGTTGCTGCAACAGTCTGTCTTGCATCATTAATGATTGAGATCCTGCCATTCTGTTGTTATCTGTCTCTTATACCTTTAAAATTAAGTCTTGTGCTATCTTCATTTTGAAGTTTGATAGGCAGATTGACGTCAGTGGTCTTTTTAAGTAGGGAGAAATTTTAATTGCCTTTCAGGTTACTTGTTAGAAATTGCCTTGAACTCTGTGATTTTATTGTCAATTGATCTATTTTTTTACCTAATTGTTAACTTCCGATTTGGAAAGTGCACAAATGTAATTTTAGTGTCATTAGTGAGCTGTTTGTAATTCTCAATTAACTTGTTGTTTGGAGAGTGTGGGGTGTCCTTCCCTGAGTGATTGATCAAAGCCACCCCTTTCTGGCTGATTGAAGATCATATCCATTCAGTTGAAGATCAGGCCATCTAATGGTCTCGATTGCAAATGTGGATCACATCAATGATCCAGAATCCAGATTGAATCCGTTGAAGATATGAACCATAACAGCGGTCCTAATGGAATATCTGGACCAAATCATTGGTCTGATTGGATAATGGGGCCCACAGATCCAACCGCATGGCCTAGATTGACCATTTATTGGACTGCGGGGTCCACAGGTCCAACTGGTGATGTTTCTGGCGTTTTTTCACAAACTGCATAAGAGAAAAGGATTCCTTTCGAGAGAAAAGGATTCCAGTTAATATTAAAAGGGAAAGAAAAAGGGTCTCCAGTTCAAATCATGCAGGACAGTGCAATATGGGCTCTGTGTACGACCTAACTTGTTGATTGTAATCAACTTTTTTTATTTTTTTGGCTTATCGACCTGTGTAATAGACTATTGGACAGCACTTGATTGTAATAAACTTATGTCATGGTCTATTACATTGAGCTATTGGTAGTTTTATGCTCTCATTGCTCATCCCCAGCTCGGATAAATGGGGGTCGTGTCAGGCTGACAGCTGGTGTCAAACTTTTGCCAAAACTTCAACATGAATCTGAACAATACGACATTCCAAACTCATGCTTAGCATTTCCTACTTCATGACCTATGGTCTAACTGAAATGATGGCCCTTGATAGAGTGGAATGGCAGAAAAGGATTCATGTATCTGGCCCCAATTAGTTGGGGTAAGGCTTAGATGATGATGATGGTGAAGTTTGGTTTCCATGTTTGCCTTTTTTCTTTTTTCTTTTTTTCAATTACAAGCTAATTGAGACTAAATTTGGCCCAATACATGTGGGCCAATGGCAGTAAAGTATGGGATTTTATTCTAGAAAGTTTCTTTTATGAGATTCCTAAGATTGTGAGGTCCACATAAATGTCCTAGGCCCCACATATATGACTGCGCTATGAGATCAATTATCGTATGAAAAGATTGAGTAAGTTTTTGTATGACTGAGAGTCTCACTCTTTTGCGGTTTCAAGTTTTATACTAGAAGGCTGTTTGGATTTGTGTAATCCCAGAGTCTGTTATTTGCGCCTAGTTATCAATCTTTTGGCAATCAATTGGAGGAATTCGCCTAGAGGTGGCATGCAGTTGAGTTCTATCAATTTAAGTTCAAATTTTCAATTTTGCTACATCATGTAGCCTGCTCAATCGAAGAAGTCAGTTAAACAGGCCTGAAATGCAGGTGAACCAAAACTTTTGGCAGCTGAATTTAGTATGATAGACATTCCCCTGAAAGCAAATGTGGTAACATTCTCACCCCTAAAGAGCGTGATCTCTCAATTTTTTTGGATGAAGTTCAATGTTTTTTTTTTTGAAAGATAACTGAATTGTATTAGAAAACGAAAAGGAAACTACAAAAACTGATCGCTGAGAAAGCGGACCAGAAATCAAACAAGAAATAGAAAATTACACCCCTTAAGGAAATCGACATTAGCTGCCCATTCTATAATTAGAGACCTCGCCCTTTTAGAAATGGCCTCCCTGGACTTGCTTTCTCCTCGGAAACATCTAGCGTTCCTTTCTTCCCACACCAAGGTATCCCAAAACGGTTACGATACGGCCGTATCGGCCGATACGTAAAGGAAACGGTGGTGGCCGTTACGCGTTACGGGGTCGTAACGGCCGTAACGGCCGTTACAGAAAAAATAGGCCGTAACGGCCCCGTAACGGCCGTTACGGGACCGTTACAGCCCCGTAACGGACCGTTACAGCCCCGTAACGGTCCCGTAACAGTCATGTAACGGTCCCATAACGGTCATGTAACTGTTTTCTTCAGAAAATAAAAAGGGGCCGTATCGGCCGATACGGGGTCCGTTACGGCCCGTATCGTAACGGTAACGGTGGTGGCCGTTACGGCCACCGTTACCGTTATGGAACACCTTGTCCCACACGGACCACCAAACAGCCAACAAGGACATTCTCCACAAAGCACTTCATTGTCTTCCCATATTGACACCTTGCCAAGCTTTTAAGAGGTCTCCCGTAGAATAAGGAAAAGTCCAAGGTACCTGAAACCTAGCTAAGATGTCTATCCACAACCTTTTGATAAAATTGCAATGAATTAACAAATGATTCGCCGTTTCTTCATCTTCCATACAACATAGGCAAATGTTTGGCAATATCATGCCCCTTCTGCGTAATTTATCCACTGTTAGGATCTTCTCCGTACCAACCAACCATCCAAACGCTGCAATCTTTGGTGGCACCTTAAATTTCAATGTTTAATTGATGGAATTTTAAAATAGGGGGTTTCAGCATATTACTGTGAAATGTTCTAGTTAAGAGATCAAGTTTGGAGAGCCAGATTATAGAAGTATCCAATGCTCTCAAAATCATTATTGTATTGCAAATTGTAATAGGAACTAAGTTTTTTCTGATTTCTTAAAAAAAACATAAACAAAACATTTCACAGCAAAAGATTAAACATTTCAAAACATTTACCTTTCAAAATAATAATAATAATAATAATAATAAAATTGGAAAAAATAAGTAAATCAGAAAAGATTAAAAACTCATCATCAATCATCCATTTCCCATCAATATGTACCAAAAAGTAACACCTATCATGATATTATCAATTGAGAACAAGTATATGGTAAGCATATTATCATGATAGTAAAGGATTCTTGTCTTTTTCCTTTGTTTTCTTTTGTTGTCTTTAAAGAAAAAAAATTACTGTAGAAAACATATAAGAGTCTTAATAATTTTGTTCTTTTTTACCTTTCTTGAGTGTAGAATCATGTTAGAAAAGTGGTATTCGATTCCATTGGGTGAATAAAAAGATCTTGATTTCTTTGTTTTGGGTCTTTGAATATCAAAATCCCCAAATCTCTCTCTCTCTCTCAAGAAAAAAAATGTGGATATTTTTAATAAGGGAATGCCTTTTGCATGTTTTATAAGCAAAAGGGTAAACCAAAAGAAGGAAAAAATGAATAGAAAATAAAAAATTTAATTTTTATTAATTTTTGGGCTGATATATGCAATCTATGATTATTGTACGATTTGATGTGATAATCGTACAATTCAATATGATTCCTATGACTATTTCAGATTTGCGATTTGGGAATCGTTCACCAATATGCTATGATATGAATCATATGATACGATATGAATCGTCATATGATTCTAAACACTGGAAGTATCAATGGACATAACATATGATCTAGGTGCATATGGTATCTTAACTAATTTTTTAAAAACTAGGATGATTTGTCAACAGTGTTGATATTGTGACACTAGAGGGTTTTGTTTAGCTATATCTTTTATGTGCTATAGGGCGGAATTCCAGTTGACCGTCTGATGCAAATCATCCTAGACCATAGAATTACCTTGTCTTGGAATTCCCTGATAATAATTGTAAAGACTGTTCCTTGGTTTCTTTTATCTTAGCATCTGCAGCTCTAAGACTGCTCAAGAATTTCCTGTGGTAAATCTATTCTGTACAATTATATTTGATTTGTTTTTATGTTAATGAACATTGCATGGTGAAAATGAGTGAATCTGGATTTGATGCTGTATTTCTTGGAGGCATGGGAATCATCCATTGCCTTCTCAATGAAGCAGGTTTCTGGGCGGTGACATATCAGGCTTTTATCTTTCTGTCATCTTTCGATTTAAGATCTTGTGGGTGAACTAATGTGGCTTGGAAGATGTGGATTTGATGTTGGTAAATTAAAAAGAAGAGAGAGTCCTCTAAAAATAAGTAAATAAATAAATAAATGAAATGAACAAAAGGAAGAGACTCTTTGGATTCTTTCTAATGGTTGAGAATGATATTCTTGGTTGCAGTGAAAGCCTTGAATGAAATAAAGGCATCTCTAGGATGGAGAGTGGTCTATGCATGGGTTGGAGATGATCCTTGTGGAGATGGTGACTTATCACCATGGACTGGTGTTACTTGCTCCATTCAAGGAGATTACAGGGTTGTGACAGAGCTGTAAGAAAAACACATGTTATTTTCCTATCTCCGTCTGTCTTTTGTTATTGATGTTGTTGTTGAAGGGTTCATTTTCATTAAAGTACATTTTTAAGGTTGGATTCCAAAAGAGTTTCTTATGGCTTCTGTTCTGCATCCTATGAAGGCTTATTTGCATTTAATTTGTATTTTAACTGAAGATACAACAACTCCATGCCATAAGATTAGAGTGTGCAAGTTAGATTTATTCGACATCGTGTATCAAGTATGACCATCAAAGATGTTTGCAAGATGAGATCAAAATCTGCAAGCAATAATTGCCTATAGTCATAGTCGTCAAAATCCTACCATTTACAATTTTGGTTGAATCTTAGGAAAAACAATTTGAATCCCTTTTTAGATGAATCCAGTAATTCTATGACTGAATCTTACGATTTATGATTCAAATTGTACATGTTCTCTCTTTTCCAAATTTTATTCTGCTTCCATTTTGTTGTATCGTATTGTACGATTGTGGTGGACTTCGTAAGTGGGGCCCGAAAGTATATAAAAATCATTTTTTCATTTTTTATTTTTTATACATTTATTTATTTTTTTAATCTTTTTTCATTACCTTTTGCTTTTAAAACATGTAAAAGGCCCACCCCTATCAGAAATCCTCATTTTCGTCTGTAGAGGGAGGGAGGGAGGGACAAGAATCCTTTAACACTATCATGATTCGTATTGATGACTTTTACATTTTTTCTATTTATTTATTTTTTGTTTTTAAGAAAATCAGATCAAATCTTACGGTTTATGGTACGATTTGCGATTTAATACAATTGAAATAATGATTTTGACAACTTTGCATATAGTTTTGAAGTTGATCTTGAGATCTTTATATCTTATTGTGACCATTCTTCTCCTGCAGGGAAGTTTATGCTGTATCAATTGTTGGGCCGTTTCCTACTGCTGTAACCAATCTGCTGGATCTGACTAGGCTGTAAGAACCCTCAGTGTTCTTGATCTTTTGATTGTATCTGTGAATTCTTATGCCCCCTTAATGTTATATAACATACGTACTCATATATTGCTTACTTGATTGTGAGCAAATACTCTCCCTTTCCCCCCTCAATGAGTGTCCTTTAGTTCCATACACTTACTGGAATAGTAAAAAAACTATTTTGAAGTTGAATAGGCTCTTTATGTTCAATTTTTTTGTTATGCCAAGTCAATCCATGCATATTTTCCTTGTGGTTTGTATGCATTTCTATGCATATTTGCTGATCATCATGGTGATAAGAGGCTTCTGTTGAACATTTTGTACAATTCCTAGTGTATGCATTAATAGTATGAGTTTACCAGTACAATTTATCGGCCAATATCTAACTTCTTTGTTGTGCAAGCAGGTAAAATTCTATAGAGCAATACACATGATGCAATGTAATCGCCTGCTGCACCCAATGTGCTGCCTTTAACCTTCATGCTATGCGCCATCATACTCTAAGCATTTATTCATAAAGATGTACTAAAAAATAAATATATAAACAAAACCTTAAGAGTTGTTTTTGTACATGGAGCTCTGCCAATGCACCAAAACCATTTCTAAAGGTGCCTTGTCCTTGTACTGTGGGTTTGTTTCTTACTACTATGCGAGCTCAGCCAAACTTGTTGTGCCAACACCATTTCTAAATGGTGCCTTGTCCTTGTTGTGGGTTTGTTTTTAATTACTATAAATGTATACATGAATGATCATTCAACTTAAAGTATATCAAATTACAGGAGATACAGAGTTTGAAGTTACTTCACTCCCATTACATGGATGTTTCTTCAAAGAAATGCCTAATCTGTCCAATTTTTTGTGTGACAGGGATCTCCATAATAACAAACTGACAGGACCAATCCCTCCTCAAATTGGACGGTTGAAACGCCTTAGAACGCTGTAATTTCTACACTCATTTGTAGCTATTTATCACTTGGAATATTTTTTGTTTGACTTGTTTTAACACGACATGTAATTCTTTCTACGTTATGTTTTTCTTTTTAGTCCATAAGCTTGAGCAAATACATAATAATCAAATATAAGCATTTTTTTGGAAAGATAATCAAATATAAGTAGTTATGCAAATGCATTAAAGAAATCAACATATTTAGTCTTTGAATTCAGTTTCATGCATAGATATTTAACATAGGTTATGAGATTGTTGAAGCAGGGGCATGTTATCTGAGGGAGCTGTGGTCAAGGAAGAAAATCCATTTTAAATAACAGTATGAGAGTGTAGTCTTTGCATGCCCCTTCTTGCAGTTGCATTCTCAGATTTTAGACATGCAGATGCAAGCTGGTCAATCTCCATTATCAATTTATTTACAATCTTTAAGCTTCCAACCATTATTCTTGCAAGGTTAGGTTTTGTAGGAACGAAATGCAAATTGATGCAGGACAAATTCTGGCCATGCAGTGATATTGTTTGAAGAAAGAAGGGATAAAACACCGCTTGCTGTTGCTCCCTTGGTTTCTTAGAGGAAAAACTTTGTTAAAAACCTCATAATTCTTGGCCAGGAAATTGCAACTGCAAAATCCCTGTAAACACACATTGTGGTGGTACAAAACCTCCAATTGCATGAAGAACAATTTTCATTTGTAAAATCATAGAGCTGTCAGGTTTCCACAATGAAAATAGGGCTGATCTTCAGCTTAGGTGGAAGTTCAATGGGATGGGCATTTTCTTTGAGTCGTTTTTTGACATGCAAATGTCCCATATTTCTTGAGTGTATCTTGCTACAACCAGGAGTCGCTCTGGCTTAAATCAGACCATTGCTTTGTTGTGTCCTTGAATCCAAGAAAGTGTTGTCTTATGCCAGTATATCCCTTTTAGTTCTCATTCCTCTGAGCAATATTATGCTTGACTTCTTCATTAATCCCCTTGATATGACGCACAAAATCCTAAACATCTTGCTTCGGACTGATACTAATTGGTACCTGTGTCTAGGCTGTCAAGGTTTTAAGTCTATTGGAAGCTTTGAAAGGGGATACTCTTGTAGTATGGTGTTCACAAAAGAGTTGTAGGCAAATTTTGCTTGGGATATAACAAGATCCTTAAATTTACAAGGCTTCTATTGACCACTTCTGCTTGCTGTTGTTGGTTTGTGGATGGTATGATATATGCACTTGAGAACTCCAATTTAGTTCCCATCTTTACGCAGATTGCCTTCCAGAAGTAATTCATCAATTTCTCATCTTGGTTATGCACAACTGTTTTAGAACTCCATGTAGTTGTACCAGTGTTTTAAATAGCGAATAGCGTGTAACATAGCCTTCACCCCTCTGAAGCGTGAGGCGTAAGCTATATAGCGTGTAGCGTAAGCTACACACTACTTAAATTGTTAATCAAGGTTGCACTTGGTTGCACCAAATTAGATGATTAATAATAAAATTTAACAAAATTTCATGATATTTGGTGCAACCAAATGCAACCTAAAGTAATAGCAAGGGGTAATGATTAAGTATAAAAGTGAAGAAAGAGCAACAAAACTGATTTAAAATGATTTCTTATATTATTTTACTAAAAGAATTGAAAAGACTAATGAATTTTCATTGAAATAGAAAAATGTAACAAATCATTAAAAATATTATTGATTTTAATGTTATAGTGAAGAATGACTTGTAATGTAAGCTATGTAGTGTGTAGCGTAGTCTATGAAGCGTGTGGCGTATCCAAATTAATCATGTTGCATAGGCTACATGCAGCTTAAGCTATTTTCATGAGCTACATAGCGTTTAGGCTAAGCTACGCTACGTAGAGTAAGCTACACGCTACATAGCGTAGCTATTTAAAACATTGAGTTGTACCCCTTCCTTGAAGAAGAGGTTTGCAATAGGTATAGCGTCCAACGTCTTCCTACCACTTTGGTGCAATCGGAAGCACCGATTGGCTTTAAATCCTTTCTATTCCATTTCACCAAGTTTGAACCCCACAACTAGGATGGAACCAAAATCAGAAAATTCCAGATTTGAAAACACGAAAGAATGGTTGAGGGAGAATCCCTAAACCCTCTTGTCAAGTACTAAGATTACTAGAATTCCCCTCTTGTACCAACAAGTGACAAAGTTCAAAGAATTTTATTTATTTATTTCTCCAATGCATCATGCTAACCAATGTTCCATGAGGCCACAAAAGCAAAGCCCGAAGACTAAGTGAAATAACTATTGTGCCCACACTTATTCACATATAACAATGAGGTTTATTTAGTCATTCTAATAATTAAAGAAAAAAAAAGGCACAAACATGGAACATAAAGCTTGTCATGAATGGGAACATGTAGGTCTCACACATGAGATTATGTGTCCACACATGCGATCGCATGGGTCCCACCTTATTTCTCTTTCATTCATTTCATGAAGAGGGCTCATTTCCATCACCAAACAACTTCGGTCTTGTTATCTTCCCCCCTGTCTATTCCTCTAACTTGCTTGCACTGCTGGATTCTGTAGATTTCCCACAGAAGAAAGAGAAGAAGTTTTGAGAGAGAGAAGAAGAGAGACTAGGTCTCAAAACCTAATCCTCCAAGTTTTTATTATAATAGGGCTTATTTGCCTTTTACAACTTACTACCTTAGAAAAAAGAAAATAACATAAAAACCCTTATGTTTCAACACTCCTCTTCAAGTTGGTGCGTGAATATCTATCATGCCCAACTTGCTAGAAATCTCACAAAGCGTAGTGGAATTTAGAGCCTTTATAAATATATCTGCCAACTGATCTGAAGAGCGAACGAAGGGTGTGGAAAGTTCTCCTAAAGCAATTTTCCCTTGAACGAAATGGATATCAACCTCAATATGTTTAGTCTTCTCATGAAAGACTGAGTCTGAAGCGATATGAATGGCTGCTTGGTCATCACAATAGAGAGGAATAGTTGAGTCAGAGAATAAACCTAACTCTTTCATGATGGACTTTAACCAAAGTAGCTTGCATGTCCCATGAGCAATAGCTCTGCACTCTTGCCTCTGCACTTGACCTGGAGACCACATGTTGTTTCTTACTTCTCTAAGTCACCAGGTTTCCTCCAACAAAAGTACAATACCCAGACATAGATTTTCTATCTGTAGAGTAACCTGCCCAATCCGCATCTAAGAAACCATATATATTCACATGCCCATGATTCTTGTATAAAATTCCTCGACCTGGACTCATCTTCAAGTATCTTAGGATATGATGAACCGCCTCCAAGTGAGGTTTCTGGGGAGAATGCATGTATCGACTCACAATACTCACTACTTGAGTAATATCTGGCCTTGCGATTGTCAAATAAATCAATTTCCCAACTAGTCTCTGATACATGCCAATGTCTTCAAGCTTGTCACCTATGTCTGCATGCAGTGAGTGTTTCTGCTCCATGGGGGAAGTTGCTGGTCGTGAACCCAACTTTCCTGTCTCCTTGAGAAGATCAAGGGTATATTTTCTCTGAGAAATGAAGATGCCCTTTGATGAGCGGGCCACTTCAATTCCCAAAAAATATCGCAGACAACCCAAGTCCTTCATTTCAAACTCCTTGCTTAGTTGATGTTTGGTTTGTGACGCAGGGAGGACGTGGTAGGTCAATCACCGTCTCCCTAACCAAGTGTTTCTCGAATCCACGAGAAGAAAAATAAAAAGATAAAAAGAGGAAATTAATTCCGAATAATTGTTGTTTGATAATTGAATGAATAATCAAAATAAACATAATTAACTTGCTTTAAATAATAAACTAAACCCTAAATTCGTACTTAACACTAACTTGCAAAGAAAGAAAAGAATTCTAATACAATTAGAAAAGAAACTGAAAAATCTGCGCAAACTGTATAACGTCAGCGCCGTCTTACTTCTGCTAATACGAACAATCCACATATCTGATTGCCACGAAACTTTATCGTTTAATTTGATATCGACGTACTCTTCAAGATAGTCGGCTCAGATTATCCATATCAGTAGTAGTGGGCCACCTGGACCATTTCCAGATTTAGTGGGCGGAATTCGGAACTTTCTGGACAGTTCGTACCATTTTGGATGCCACGATCAATCCGTAACTTGGATCGACATGAAACTTGTTGGGTTTTCTCGGCATCGAGCAGCTCTACGAAATAGACGGAACGGATCATCATAAATGATTAAGATGGGCCCCACAAGTTGGGTCGAAATCCAAAAAGGGGAATAACAATTTCCTGTTTTGGTTGAACTCCAAAATCAAAATTCCTTAGTTTCCTCTTGTTTTTCTTCCTGTCCATCTCCCGTAGGAAGGTGCGTGATCCATGCCCTCGATCACGGGGTTCTTTGTAACGCCCCGAAATTTCGACTCTCGTGGACAACACAATGGGTCGAGCTTCCGGGTGTTAACTCATGTGTGTTAGGGTTACATTTCCACACACTCACCTGTAATTCCATACATTCATGGCATACATAGCATAATGACGGAAATTTAAGTTCTTATTTAAAGTTTTTCTACTCTACGTTATCAAGATAATGTCCTTAAACCATCCAAATTACATAATATTCCACTTTCTAATCTCAATGAGAGGCTTATTACAAGTTACATGAAAATAAATAGACTCTACAAAGATCATAAATATAATCCATCTTTAGGCCGCCTCAGTTTCATCGTTCGTCACTTGCTGCCACGAGCCTTCGAGCACCTCGTTGTAGTGGTCGATTCTCTTAATGGATCTTCACCTGGATTAACTGAGATGTGGTTGGATAGCGTTAAACGCTATCATAGTGGGGAATATCCCTTTAAAACAATCATGATAATAATGGCACAGAGTAAACGCAAGCAAGATATTCTCATTTAATCAAATCAAAACAATTCAATAAAAAATCTTGATTAATGCAATGCATGACATGGATGCTCTGGCTAAGGTACCCTGACCAAATGAGACGGGATCACTCCACTCTTCTCACCAGCCACTAGTCACCAGAGGTTCTAGCTAGGACGGGATCACTCCACTCTTCCCATGCACCAAAACCCAACTAGTGAAACGGGCCCATGCACACTTTCACTAGATAGCGAGAGAGAAATGGGCCCATGCACACTTTCTCTAACACCCGAGGGGCTGACCCACCAAGCCGGGTCCAGTGAATGCATGATTAGTTTCACCTTTAATTAAGTCATTTAGCATTCAGCCCATTAAATGATGTATACGTCTAATGATCACTCCTTACCCCAATCAATTCAAGAGTCCTCACATTCATTAATTCCATACTTCAGTAGATCCATCACAGGTAGCAAATCAATAAGGATCTATTGGCACGTATCCAACAATGTGCACACGATAGTGCCAAACTCAATATCATGGCTTATGCAACCAACAACATATACACGGCAATGCCACTATTTAATTTCCAACGTCAAGGCACATTCATTCAATAAGACACACGGTAATGCCGACTTTCTCAATAAGGCATATTCATCCAAAACATTCTCATAATAATGCTAACGTAACAAGGCCTCGCATAGCTTCTTCTCTTTACATCATACGGTTACATCAGTATGGGGCCAAGGAGTTTTCATTAACGTAACATCCATATGCAATATCTCATAGCAAACAATACATCAATCATCATAATCATGTGACAACGTAAATCGAGCATGGTTTCCATATGCGCATGTACATCATAACAATTCCTTTTCCAACTACTTAGGCATAGTTCATATATCAAAATTCAATATACACAATAAGGAACATCATACAATTCATAATTACATGGAAAGATTTCAATAAGTACGATTTCAAGAAGTCACACAACAAAATCCTAATTTATAAGCATAAATCAACATATAATTTACTATTATCGTGGATGGGCTTAAAGGAAATCCCCACCTCATGATAGTGGATGGTTGGAGACGCTACTAAGGCTGCGAAATCAAGCTTGGGTTCATACCTACATAGTTGAATGGGAAAAATATGAGATTAGGGTATAGATATGTATGATTTTCATCTCCACAACAAACTAGGGTTAGATCTACACCTCAGTTTAGGGTTTAGATTAGATCCAGGAAACAAAAATCATGGTTGGATGGTCTTACCTCTTCAATGGTGGTTAAACTCGGAATCTCATTCGAGTCAACTCGACTTGACTCGATTCTTCTTCCTTTCTCTTCTTTCTTCTTCTTTCTCCTTTCTGGCCTAGGATGAACCTTCAGCAATAACAAAGGTTAAGAGGCAGCAGCCTCTTCACACGATCTCTCTCTCTCTCTCTCTCTCTCTCTCTCTCTCTCTCTACTCACGGTCTCTCTTCCTTCCCACGGTCTCTCTTTCTCTCTTCTCCACGGTCTCTCTCTGGCGTTTCTAGAAGGGGAAGAGATGAATGGACGGTTTTATAGATGGCCAGGGCGATGGGGAAAGGAGCGTCGGATCCGGGAGTTGGAGTTAGAGTTGGAGACTTAGACTCGTTATTTAAAAGAGTTTGGGTGTTTTGTAAACCGTTAACTTGATTGATAGGGTCTACTAGAAGATCTAGGTGGAGTTTGAACCGTCCATGCGAAGTAAAAGTGGAGATCTCGCGTCCTTGATTCTTCTTGAGTTTGAAACGGAAGGTTTGGAGTGGGCCACAGGATCAACGGTGGGTTGGAAGATTAAAAATGATTGAGCTTAGCTGGGCTACAAACCTGATGGACGGGTTGGATTAACTAGATAGGGACCACCTGAAGGACGGCGGTGTTGGCGTGGGTTGGGTCGCGAGGACGCTGCCCGCTGTTGCAGCGGGTAGCGTAGAAGAAGAGGACTTCTCTTTTTTTTTTTTCTTTCCGTGCACCGCAAGTGCAACACGCCCATACAGGTTCCCTCACAAGTGGGGTCCACATACGGTTGATTTTGACCATATGCTCCGTCCAATAGGTGGGCAACACAAACGTAACCGCTGACGAAAAAAATGAGGCAGATCCGAATTAAGGTGGGCCACTTATGGACCGATTTCTGATTAGGGCATTTGTAAGATGATCGGAGGGTTGAAATTTGACATCTACGGCTAAAATATGCCCAAAAGCTCATATACAAAGTTTTGCATGAAAGTGATTGTCAGAAATCATAATACTTAAAAAATGGTGCGTTAACTTAAATTTAACTAATGGCATTTTCGTAATTAACTAAAAACAGTGAGATTTTTGAAATCCGATTTTTGTACAACGTTTATGTGATTGTTCTAACCAACTTTTGTAAAGGGTCCCCTATCAGATCTCCTACGGATGGTCCGTTATTTTCAAAATAAGGTAAACGCTCGATATAAAATCAAAATAAAATTTTTAAAATTCCGAAATAAATCTCAAAAATCCGGGGTGTTACATTCTTCCCCTACATCAGTTTGTTGGATGAATTGCAAGTCATCACCAATAAGGACAATATTGTCCACATACACAAGCAGAATAGTTCTTCCCTCTAGGCGTGAATGAATGAACACTGTATGATCTGTTTGGCAGCGCTTGAACCCAAAGGAGAGAACTACAGAACTAAATTTTGCAAACCAAGCTCTGGGAGATTGTTTTAAGCCATACAAAGCCTTTTTCAGCTTACACACATTTCCTGACTCCCCCTTAAGCTGAAAACCAGGGGGAAGGTCCATGTACACCTTCTCAGTCAGATCACCATTTATTTAAATTTGAAATAATCAAGTTCAAGACACGACTTGGAACATGGCCCAATCGAGCATGCCACAAGCTTACAGACTCATTATTTGAAGCAGTGATTGGAGCAATAGTATCAACAGAAAGACAAGAGCCACTACTACTATTAGTGAATGCCGTCAATAACTCCCCTTGTTGTAAAAAGTAAAGACCATCTCGTTCAAATCCCGTACCAATAATCCTCCTCGTACTCAAGTCCTGAAACATACAAGATTTGGGAGAGAAAGTTATACTGCAATTTAGAGCACGGGTGAAACTACTGACAGAAATTAAATTCGCATGAAATTTTGGAATATATAGGACATTTGGGAGAGTAAGAGAGGAGTATACACGAACAGAACCAATAGATTGTACAGGAGTGGTGCTACCATCAGTAAGACGAACAAACCGAGAACAAGATGTAACAGTAGAAGATGTAAGGAAGTGACGTAAACCAGTCATATGGTTAGAAGCCCCAGAATCGATGATCCAAGTGGATGGGGCTGAAGAAGCATGCAAGGCAGTACCTGTGGTTGCAGCAAAGGAAGTGGATGAGGGTTGTAGATCAAAGGAAGGCGTAGTGGATGTAGAAGGCCGCAGCGATCTCAGGAGTTCCATAACTTTGCTCTGGTCATCAATGTAGATTCAGAAGGAGAAGTATCAGAGATTATAACATTATCCATAGGTTGTTTCTCAACATCTATTATGGCAGCATGTGCTGAGGGATAGCCATGTATTTTGAAGCATCGTTCCACTGAATGCCCTGAGCGGTTGCGGTGAGTATAGAAGTAACGTGAACCTCCACGTCCACGTCCTCGATCACGAACTGAAGAACTACCACGTGAATCAAAACAGCCACCCCTTCTATTAGGTGAAGCAGTGGAAGATGTAAAAGCTGCTCGCTCTTGTGCAGGAGATGATAAAGTAGTAGACATGGTCATCACTTGACAATGACTCTCCACGGTATGAACAATGGAGTAAACTATCTCAAGCGATGGAAATGGGATCGTAACAACCAGCTGGGTACGAAGGGACTCGTAGTCTGCATTTAGTCCAGCGAGAAACTTGTAAGTTTTGGCTTTGTTTTCACATATGCGCACTATTTCAGCACTGCTACTATCCGGTAGTTCACTTAATGGTTGTAAATAAATCAACTCTTTTCATCTGCTCTGTAAGGCCCCAAAGTACTCAGTGACTGTCATATTATTTTAAGCCAGTGAGTAAAGTTCTGTCGTCAACTGAAAAATGCGAGGTTCATTTAAGGTCGTTCCATATGATTTTTGGAGTGCAATCCATAAAGTTGCGGTACTTTAATAAAAGAAATAAGCAGATGCAACATGTTGTTCCATAGAATTTATTAACCAGCTCATAACAATGGCGTTTGCAGACTCCCATGCATAAACTTTTGTGGGATTTGTAGGTTTCTTGTTGGCATCTGTCAGATATCCGAATTTTTCTTTTCCAACAACATACCTTTAGACTGCTCGGGACCACAATAGAAAAAAATTTCCATTGAATTTAGTGGAAGTAATGGACAATAGGCCCTTAGAAGATTTCGAATCCATAGTTGCAGCAATATCAAGGAAAAAAAAAATACTCAATACCAGGTGGCCGAAAAAGCTTCAATCATCCCGAATGGCTTTGAATAGGCTCCATTGTAAACAAATAACCATTTGGAGACCCATGAATATCAACTTCAACATCAGATTGTCAGTCTGGCGGCATCAAATCTGCACTCCAACGACCCTGGGGGGTCAGGATCTAGCTTCCAGCGGCCCTGTCGGCGTCACATCTGCAGTCCAACAGCCCTAGGGTGGTCGGATCTGGCTTCCGGCGCACCTGCCGGCATCAGATCTGAGGTCCAACGGCTCTAGGGTGGTTGGATCTGGCTTCCGGCGCACCTGCCGGCGTCAGATCTAAGGTCCGATGACCCTAGGGTGGTCCAATCTGGCTTCCGGCGTACCTACCGGCGTCAAAGCAGTGGTCCCACGGCCCTGGTGGCGTCGGATCTGGTTTCCGGCGTACTTGCCAATGTCAGAGCAGTGGTTTGACAGCCCTGGTGGTGTCGGAACGTGGGTCCAGTGAGCCTTGCCGGCGTTAGATCACAGATCCGACGCCCTCATGAGTTGTCCGGTGGAGCTCCTATATAGGTGCGACTGTGAGACAGACGATCCAGTGGAGACGGAGGTGTGGTGCGGCCGGAAGAAGGGGCACCTTCGGTGGGGTCCATGAGATCTAGGGGCACCTCCTTGGCTTTGATACCATGTAGATTTCTCACAGAAGAAAGAGAAGAAGTTTTGAGAGAGAGAAGAAGAGAGGATAGGTCTCAAAACCTAATCCTACAAGTTTTTATTATGATAGGGCTTATTTGCCTTTTACAACTTACTGCCTTAGAAAAGAGAAAATAACATAAAACCCCTTACCTTTCAACAGGTTGGAAGGTTGTTGGACAATTCGATTTGAGAAGACTAGAACATAATACATGTCAACATCTCCCTACCCTTATCCTAGCCATTTATGGTCGGCTTTATGGATCCTGTTTCACCAATCAATCCTGTTAAAGGTCCTGTCCTTGGTAAGTGAACAAGCATTCATATCCCTTCTCACCACCTTGATCCAGGTCCTAGATCTTCCTCTCATCCTCTTTTCAGGTCCCTCAGCCTAGTCACTAAAGCAATCTGCAGTCTTTGTCACACATGAATGAACTATCTCAATCTGCTTTTCATCATTTTACCTCTTATTATGACTACTACTTAGCTGCTCAAACATGATTCATGTAATGAGATTTAATGCAGCTATGTGAACTAAGTGAATGTGATTTATGAAAAGAACAAATCTAGAATGCTAGCCAATTGAAATCAGTGGGCACCCTGCAAACCATGGGACTTCAACCAGAATCCAAACTGAGCCGAATTGTGAATCACAAAGTACAAATTGAAACAGAAGACTTCCAATCATGTTCTGCAAATTGAATCTAAACTAAACCGAATTGCAAATCTGGCAATTATGATTATAGATCCAAAATTGGCCTAGACAAGCAATGTTACCTAGATACTCCGATATGAGCCATGACTCACCGATTTTCAAATCCTCAGGGGACTAGCAACAGATATGACATGACATATATGAGCACAGGATCTGGTTGGGTATTGCTCAACCATACCTGAGTAAGTTCTCATAAAAAAAATACAACCATACCTGAGTAATTTATCATAAAGCAAAAAATACAATATTTTTAAATATTAAGAGAAAGTATGTCAATATTATTCTATCGATAAAAGATACTGAAATGTTAAATATATAATCAGGTCCATGTAGCTTGAGCATGTAGGCCTATACCTGAGTAACATAGAACATGAGTGTCTTATCCTGATACTCAATTTGAAGGGTAAATGGATTCACAAGGCCACGATATAATCAACATGGTATCCATATTCCTGTGCAGTATAAGACATCTCATATAACAAGAAACTGGAAATGATCCAAACAAGGTTTGCAATGTAAGGTGAATGACAAACAAAGGGATGTGCCACTCAATCAATGTCTTTTAGCTTGTTCAGGTGGGCCTGCAGGGCTATTAGTACACACAAGAGGCAGGGAGAGTCTCCAATTCCAATACATGCCTTAAGGAATTGACAACATTGTTTAAAAACTCATCGAATCTATCGACTGAGCTTGATTGGTGTTTGAGGTGATTCAATGAGATTTTTTCCCACTGAGTACTGTTGTCAAGTTGAGTCAAAAACACCTTTACAAGAAGGAAAATGGGGTTCATGGAGTTGAGATTGCAAGGATTTCCAGGCTTAATGTCATAGAATGCCATGCATGTGCAATACTTGAAGGTATTAAATAAAACCTTTCAGAGTTTGTTTTGGAGGGGCATGAGGAAAGTGGGTTTATTTAATGGTTATGTGGAGGAATATGGGTTTAATCCTTTGACATCAAGATTCGGTGGATGTGTGTATGTGGTGAGTGTATGAACTATAAATAGTTCATTTGGAGATTGCGGAATTATTTAAAGTTGTGTCTAAGACATTAGAGTTTCAATTTTCAGGGGTCCTTATTTGTTGAAGGGTGTAGTTTCTTTGTAGGTTTAGGGAACTACAAGGAGGGTGTCTTACGTAAGGATACTAGTAATTCCTACAAAATAGGATTTTATGGGTGGTCGATCGTCAACCAAAGAAAGGGAGAAAATGGAGGGGCGTTTGGCTTGTGTGCTTGGGTTTTTGGAGTCCTTTTGTATGCATGACAAGTAGGGACAAGTTTATGCATGTGAGTTTTACCTGTTGGCTGGTTTCATTCTTATATTTTGAATAAAAATAAAGATCGAGTTCTTAGGAGAGGAGTCTTACAGTTTGTTTTGGGGAGTTATGGGAAGGAAAATTGGTTGATTAATGGTGACTTTTTGTATGAGGTTCCATGTAAAAGAGTGTTAGCCCCTATTCCTTTGTTGTAGAGAGCCTCGATGGGACATTGAGTTGTAAACAATAAACATGTGGTTTAGAGAGAGACATTGTTAGGTAGAGTTTTATGTCTTGGACATAAGAGTTGCTATAATCTAGAGTCCTTAATTATTAATTGGGGTTGTTATTGAGTTGGTTTAGGGAAGAACAAGGAAGGTCTTGGAGTGCAGCAAATTAGGAAAGCCTACAAAGGAGTTTATGGGTGGACAACCAAACATAACAGAGAAAAATAGAAGATTTATTTGGTTTGTGTGACTGGGTTTTCGGAATCTTTAAGCTGCTGTCAGATTATATGAGTTTATACATGTGTGACTTGCTGACTGATCTGCTACTTTCAATTAAAAAAATTGACTAATTAGGTGAGGATTCTTTTCTTGTATTTGGGATTAAACCCAAAAAACGAAGGTGGAACTCTCTGGTATATGTGGATCCATCTTCCCCATCTCCCCATAATTTCTCCTTCCTATAGTATCTCTCCCTCCACTCCATAAAACCCACAAGACACTGTTGCTGCTGGCAATATGTCGCAATTCTAAATTCTGGTTGATATTATATCCATACATTTGTGAACTATTCTCACACTATTTGATAGATCATTCTTAAACTTAATTTCCTGTTAAGTATAAGTTGTTTCTTGATTCTGATACATTTTGATGCAAAGAAACATGCTTCCTATTTGTAGTGAGTTATCCATACTTCTTTTTTTTTTTTTGTGGTCATTTACTGATTTATTTTGTTCCTCTTAGAAATTTGAGGTGGAATAAGCTACAAGATTCAATTCCTCCTGAAATCGGTGAATTAAAAAGGCTGACACATCTGTGAGTACTTCAACATTTTCACTGTGCGTATTTGGTTCCTCGTCCTGTAGAAAATTTGTTTCTTTCCATCCAACTTCCTTTTCAGGTTATTGACTGAAACTTGACAGGTACCTGAGCTTCAATAATTTCAAGGGGGAAATTCCTAAGGAGCTTGCAAATCTACCAGAGCTTCGTTATCTTTATCTTCATGAGAACCGCTTTATCGGCCGAGTTCCTCCTGAATTGGGGAATCTCCCATACCTCCGGCATTTGTATTCTCCATCTCCTCTAATCTGGATTTCCATATATGAGCATCGATTTTCTATCCTATATATGACCATTCTCTTGTTGTTGTAAAACGGTATTAAACTACATTTGATTCTTCTATTTTGCTATTCTATTAATGTAAATTCTGTTGCAGAGATGTTGGTAACAACCATTTGGTGGGAACCATAAGGGAGCTTATCCGTTTTGAAGGAAGCTTCCCCTCTCTACGCAATCTGTAAGTGGATGTTAATATTGACAATATGCAAGGGTTGGTGACAGATCACATAAATACACAAAACACACTTTTCTAATGCTTGCACACATGAATTCCTTTTTTATTTCTTGCATTAGATTTTGATATCCAAAACAAGGAATCTAGTGCTAGTAGGAAGTTTACATGATATATTTTAACTTCAAACAAGATTTAGTACGTTTGTATTTTACCTTCCATGTCTTCCTGCAAGGATGTTATGGGAGCACCTTATTTCATCAATGAGGCATAATATGCTCATTCTAGCTAGGGTTGTAACTGAGTTCGGCTGGCCCTTGCCATGCCTGAGCCCAGCCCACTTTGGCCAGATTTGGGTTGAGCCTTGAAACCTGTGGATTGGACCCAAGCTAGAGTTTTAGGCCCAATAAACCAAGCCTGGATAGCAGTATAAGTTCAGGTGGCGGGGCATGTAATTGGGCTGGACCCGGGCTTGCATCTGACTAAACACCCAACAATGAGGCCCAACCTGACTTATTTAACATGGGTGAGCAAGGTATTTCACTAGCAGGCATGTTCCGGCTTGTCCCCTATCTTTTTTCCGTAGCTCACAGGCTGGACTTGGCTGGGCATGGGTCTCAGTTGTTTAGCTCATGGGCTTGACCTGGACGTGCTTATGGTCGGCCCTAGTCGTAAAACATGCAGCTTGGTCATTTAAAAAATTTTCTTCTATTGGATTTTTTTGTATTACTGTCTACTTGGGAGTTGTTCAATTTCCAATGGATTTATTCTATAATGTTTGTATCTAGGTATCTAAATAACAATTTCTTGACTGGAGGTATACCAGCACAGCTTGCAAATTTGACAAATTTAGAAATACTGTGAGTATCAGTATCTAAATTGAAATTGACTACCTAAACCCTGATTCTACTGTCTTTTAAAATTATCTGTGATGGTCTTCCTGCAACTGTTGAAATTTCTAATGTTTCTTGATCTTTGGGTTGCAGATACCTGTCATACAACAAAATGTCTGGGATCATACCTTCTGGGCTTGCCCGTATTCCTCGATTGACTTACTTGTATGCTCACCATATCTATCTTTGACTTTAAGTTTTAATGGTGGTGGATCCCTTTTTAGTACTTAATTTTATTTATTTATTTTGAGGATTTTTAGTGTGCCACATCCTTTTTTTTATTTTATATTTTTTTAGCCAATGCCCCACTATTTCCCTTGATTATTTCAATGGTTTCTATCCATGAATGCGCAAATCTGAGTCTAAGATGTGTAAAAGTGCTTTGGTCCAGGAACATCTAGATGCCCACAATGGGAGATTCAGCCGATGATCAGATGTTGATTTCATTCCTCTGAAGTGTCCATTGCAGTTAACTTTTTCCTTTCATAGTGGGTGGGGGGACGCCTGCCGTGTTTATCTATTTGCACATATGAGTTCTATGCATGCAAATGTATGTTAACTGCATATGTCTGCATGTGTTTATACTTGTCTTCCACTTTTCAAATTGGGCATTGAAACACGTGCACGCGTGCACACACAAACACTTGCCAATTGCATGAGACATGGAGAATCATGCATATGTTTTCAGCAATATCATCTTATGGGTTACTAACTTTGATCTTTAGCAATGGAGAGCTTGTGAATATGAGGAGATATGTGGTCTTGGTTCTAGGAAAAATGTTTTGTTTGCTCAGGCTGCATTTGAATGCATAAATGAATTCAATCACAAACTCTCATATTGACAGAAATCATTGCTGTTGCATGGCTTCTTTTTTGTTTTTTTTTGGTGTGTGTTGGGGGGGTGGGGCGCTTGGTATTCTGATTTTATGAGTCAATGAACACCTTGTTAGGCTGGCTGGTCTTTGTATAAAACTAAAAACTGGGGTCTGAAGAACTGAAAATCTGGCTCAACTGAGTTAACCCAGTATAGTTCTAAGCTGATGAGCATCTAAGAAATACTAGTATGTAAAATGTCCCTGTAAATATATGTATGCATGTCCAATCATTTTCAAGTTTTGCACTTAACCTGATGTACATTTACAGGTATTTGGATCACAACCTATTTACAGGGAGGATTCCGGATGCCTTCTATAAACACCCCTTCTTGAAAGAATTGTGAGTTTCTCTAATAACTCAAATGATTCGGTTAATGCTGTTTGAAACACTCGGGAATAACTTCACTTGATTATTATGTGTGGATGCAGGTATATTGAAGGCAACCAATTCAAGCCTGGGGTGAACGGTAAAGGTGGTCACAAGGTTCTTGAGGTCTCGGACACAGAGTTCCTATTTTAATTTGCATTTTTATATTCTTTTAACTGTTGTTGGATCACATGTTTATTGTATTTGGTCTTGCATGCATCACTCGACAAGTCCCTATTGCAGCCACAGTAGGATGGTTGGAACCATCCATCTGCTGGGAAATAGATAATCCTGAACATCCGTGATTAGCATTGCAAATGAGAGGATGGCACACAAACGGAGTCCGCCCATGTGACACAAAATATATGGGCAGGACATCTTTTCAGTGTTTTTCTTGGACCAACGCCCATCGACTTTGGTTCCTTGTAGCTGGATGGTTCTCATCATCCGACCACAGCTGCATGTGGCCCGGTCCCGTGATTGACGGGTATGCACTGCTGCGCATGCAAAACAAACTCCCCGACTGTTACTATACCACCTGATAGTTTGAATGATTCGAAAGGCCTGTTCCCAAGCTTCTTTTCCTACCTGTATTATTTATTAATGCATCAAATCAAAACCTTGCCAGTTTGTTTCTTGTTATTTATTTTTTTTAATTTTTTTTTGGGTTAGTAAATTTATCTTTGAACATAAAGATATCCTTTTTGATGTATATCATCTAATGATGGACTGTGTAAAATGATTTTTTTGTCTGGCTCCATTTATAATGCCGGTGGCGACCACCTTCCAGTGATCCAGGTTGTTCATTTGGCGTGCCCTGACATGCCCAAAGTCTCCACCATCAGATGATCCTAGCCATTCATTGGGCTCTTCCATGTTGTAGCCCATCAGATTACTGATCTGGATTACGAAAAGGTGGGCCATCTATAGTTTTGGCGCCAAGTAAACAGAGTGCTGTTTTGCTTACCTCTGAGCATTGAACATTTTACCTTATTTCATGCTACTTTGTGTCTGGCTCGGAGGACGACGTTGGTTTTTCAATTGTCTACAAGTGGTGCCCATAATTCGGTGATCAAGACCATTGGCGAACTGTGGATTGGACTGACCCATTCCTTGAAAAGCCTGCAATGAAAGATTTTCAATACCGATCTTACGCCTTTCCTTGAGAGAAATGTTTACACAATGTTGCATGTGAGCTTTCACATCCAACAGTCTTTCTGTCCTGCAGGTGGGTACCCAAGTGGTGCCAAAGGTGGGCCCAACCAACCATAGAGCACTTGGGTTGAGAGTACCAGGGTTGAATCGGATGAAATGAAGGGAAGGTTGATGGCATGCATGGCTCACCTAATGGCTAATCTTAATGGTGCGTACCATCTGTTGCACGGCTCAAATGTATCTGTAGCCACAATTGAAAGCTTTAAGGCTGGCATTTTAAGGAAAAGGTCATGGTCCGTTTATGGTGGGTCCTGATAGGGCAATGATCTTGGTCACTGAACCCATAAACTAGGGAGGAACTGAAAACCAGCACATATTGGAGCATGGGTTACTGCTATTTCTCTTTGGACAGGACCTTTTGGGAATAAATAAATGAACCGTTGTGCCTCCGTGGCGTGAATCCTCCCATGTCAATTCAAAAAATGGTTGGTAAAAAAATAAAAAAAATAAAAAATCAACGCACATGTGTAGCTCACTTGTAGGGTTAGTTGATTTTTTTTTTTGTCAGGCCACATGTCCACAGCGTGCCCTTTGACACGTATTCTGCTGGGTAGGGCTGGCTGGGGCCTCACTGAACATGGTGAGACCCCCCGACATGGTTATGTTTGATTGGACCAGCCCTGTATCCAGCCGCTCCACTGAGCTACTCTCAAACATGTTTTGCGTGCCTCATCGATCCTGACATGGTGATGTTTGATTGGACCAGCTTTATATCCAGATGCTCGACTGAATTACTTTCAGACATATTTTGTGTGGGCCATCTTTAACATGTTAAGACTCTAATATGGTGATGTTTGATTGGGCCAGCCTTGAATCCAGCTCCTCTACTGAGCTACTTTCAAACATGTTTTGCATAGCCCATTTTAACAGTGGCATGCGGTTCAATCAAATGTCACAACGTCAGGGCCACCCTGACCTTAACTAGTTGGGTGAGCCCCAGCCTCACCCAGTCGGCTCCCTATTATGGCCCTTCCCTGCCTGTATGAATGGCCTGGCCCATGGATCTCTATTCCACCGAAATTGGATTGCGTACTGAGTAAACTCTGTTGGGCCCACTGTGAATGTATGTGATTTATCCACACCGTCCATCCTCTGGTCTTGTCGGGATGGGTGAGCTTTCTATTTGAGATTCAGGACTCGGAACTGGCCGGGTTTCAGGTACCCATTGGGTACGAGGATCTTGGGCATGAGGCGTCTGGATGGATGGATGGAGAGAGAGAGAGAGAGAGAGAGAGAGGGTGGTAATATTCTATTGCTGGGCTACAGGTTCCAACCCGTAAAGAAAAGTAGACAGCAATCGAGGCATATTAATTACCATTTGTTTGGACGTATGGTAATTACGGTTAAGTTTGAATTTTTTTTTTTTCTTTTTGTATGGAGCCCACCAATGATCTCTAAGAAATAATGTCAGGTTTGGGTCTCTGTTGTGATCCCAACTGTTTAAAGATCCTAATTTGACACATTCCATCAGTTTTGGGGCTTTTGACATTATTGGTTAGGTTCTTAAAAATTAGTATTAGAGCCAACCTGGATTAAAGTAAAAGCTGCCATGGCATGGAAAAGGCTACCTGGACAACCAGTGTGGTGAATGCCATGGAGTGGGCCACTATTGATGTAAGCGGTGGAGTGTGGTGGAATGTCAAGATACCAGCGGTTTAAAAAGCCTAGCTTGACATGTTTCATCAGGAGGCTTTAACCGTATTAGTTAGATTCCTAATAGTCTCACCTTTTGGACCTATTTAAAATCAGGTTTAGTCCGGTTTGGATTTGGTTCAAGTATGGACCTAGTTAAAGTTAGATACAAGTAAAGCCCAATTAAGCTTAACCACCATGCGTGAGGAAGAGAGCCTGTCTAACCACCATGCACGTGCCATAGCGACGCATGCATATGCACACTTGAATGTGATTAGATTCGAGTCGAGGTCGTCAAGAACTAGACCCATTCCCAAAAGGACCTGGACCCAGCTCGGGCATGAGTACGATGGAACCTGACCAAACCCAACCCATTGGAATTGGCTGGGCCAGCTCGTCAGGCTTTCCAGCTGAGTTGGGTTCGAATCCGAGTCATGGGGGCTATGCCCAGCCTACAACTTATTCCCGTTTAATAATCAGGCTAGGCTCGGGCTTAGCTTAAGAGCCCATCTACTGGATCCAATCCTGGCCCATTTAAGATTACAAGGGCGATTTTAACATAAATCATATATGAAAGGCACTCTATAAGAACCCAGATGTTGCACAAAAGTAGGTGGCATATGAAAGGCACTCTTAAGAACCCAGATTTTGCACATAAGTAGGTGGCCTAGCTCGAGCTTGGGCTGGTATTGGGTTCAAGTTGTGCATTATCATTAGGGGTCAGGCTCGAGCTTGTTTGTTTTGGATTGTCATGGTCAGCGTTAGGCTCGCAACTAGGTTTTGAAGTCACAAGTTAGGCTTGAACAGGACTTGGCCTGGCCAAACACATCCCAATAATAGCCCTAGCCTAAGTGATCAAAGAGTGAAATCATCAAAGGTTCAAAATTAGCCTTTTAATAATAATAATAAAAAAAAACAAAACAAAAAATTTGAAGTACTCTCTCCATTCATGACCAGTTCAATTGTATAAATAGCTTTCAGCATTGAAACATGACCTCAAATTGAGCCAGGTTAGGGCCACTTTAAGCTGTCCTGACCTACATTGTTCAAGCTCGAGTCCTGCCTGAGCCACTGAGGGCCAACATAGTCCAGCCCAAGCTAGCCGAAATGTTTAGGCAAGGCCTAACCAAGTCTAGCCCAAGCCCAGGGCATTTACATCTCTAATCTCATATCTAAAAATCCTTATAGGGCTTGCTTGGATTTGTGAAAAAAAGGAATTGACAAAACACGGAGCTATATGAGTTTTTTTTTAGGCAATAAGTTTTTACTTTATTACTAACTAAAAGGGTGAAAAGCCTTAAAATTTATGTCATAGAATACAAGAGACCAGAAAAACAAAAAGAAAGAAAAAAGTCAACACCAAGGTCAATGATGGAAATTAAAGCCAACATCCCGGACTAAGATAAGAAGCCTACACAATGAGCTGGGGAGAAAACTAGACCTATTACCTCCAAAGAAAATTGAACTTAATGGAGTAAAAATAAAATGCATAAGCAAGTTTTAGAATACTTTCTATCATGGTTGCTAACTTGAATGTTGTTCCAAGTAATTTGCGCATGAATAAAATGAGTGTACAATGAGGGAAAAAAAAATTCTCTTAATTGCTCTTCAACAACATATTTTTAAGATTTTTTTTTCCTTTCAAAATTTGTATTTAAAAAAAAATTTACAAAAAGATTAAAAGTTTTATGAAAAGCTTATGTTAAAGTCCCTTGATATACATTGACATGCCATCATCAAATAGCTTAAGCTTGGAGTGAGTGGTAACTTGGCATGCTATTCAAGCGGAAGGTCAAGTGGTCGAATTCCAAGAGTAGTAAATATGACTCCATGATATATTCTCCCATGGGGACCATTTTTTATGGTGTTAGTGAGTGTCTCGTGCCCGTACTAAGTTGTCTCATGCGGAAGATTCTTATTTAAAGATAAAGAGTGATATATATTGCACATGATATATTAAGGTGTGAGCACAATTGAAATGTAGGTTACTAAAAGTTCAGTAATGACACATGTTATACATTGGGCAAAATGGCATACATGTAGTGCTTTTAGATAGATGGTGATACATGTTTCACATGCAGCACATTGGCACATGTGGATACTCAAAGATAGATATTTTGAAAATAGGTGATGGAACAAGTAACATCTATGTCGGATAATTCGTAAAAGATGAGTAATTTTCTATATTTATTTTTCAATTTTTTTTTTAAATGACATTTCCTAAGTTGAGGCATTGAAGCAATATAGGGATATTTTTTTCTAGAAAATAAGAGGAAATTTAAAAATGTTATTTTCAAGATAATTACAAAAACAAACAATAAAACCACCATTTTACTATATTTTAATCAATCTAAGCACGCATATATGTTCTCCTATTGTGCAGGGGCAGGTGCCGAAGTTGGTGGATGCCTAATTGTGGGGCCCACCTTGACGCATGTTCTTTACATCCGTGCTGTCCATCGGTTTTGAAAGATCATTTTAAGGTCGTAGATCTAAATCTCAAGTGAACTATTAAAAACTTCTCACCAGGACAAAAGTTTTGGATCAAGTTAATATTTGTATGGTCCTTTATTTATGGTCCATTAATTTTTAAATCCACGTCGTTTATCCATTTTTACAGATCATTTTATGCCAAGATCCTAAAAATAAAGCATCTACATCATAGGTGGACCATAAAATAGAAAAAAGTAGAGAAGAACCTTTATTAAGCACAAATTTTTTGGATAAAACTGATATTTGTGTGGTTCCTTCATCCAGGTCTTTGTGACCTTATCAACAAGTTGAATGAAAAATATATATCATATTGGGTCCCATGATTTGGTACACATCATGTTGTTCCCATGTTGGGGAGGATTTCTCATCAAAGCTCACCTTTTTAAGAGGAAAGGGAAAAGAGCTTGAAAGTGTCTTTTTGAATGAATTCTTATGAAGTTCACTTTTCATCAAATCTCTTCACCAAACTGAAAAAAGAAAGTGATTTCTCATCACTTCTCATCAAATCCATTATGTCAAAAGGGCCATTAGGGAAATGGATGGACGGTGTGGAAATAAGACACATTCACCAAGATAGGCCCCATGGTCAGGAATCCGCGCTCACGGTGTGCAGTGGTGACTCGCTTGATGGTTGGATCCGCACACCAGCCATTCATCGTTGACCATTCTGATTTCAAGCTTGGGCCTGGCCCTAATGCTATGTTTGAAGGCCCAAGCCCTGGTCCCCAAGGGGCCGCTTTGAACTTCGCAACTCCACAGATACAGGGATCGTTCATCTAGTGGCCCAACTACAGTTGCAATTGTTCAGATACACGGATCGGTTGATCCTAGCCATCTAAAAAATGGCCTGGAAAGTTGAAACTAAGCCCCCCAGAAATGGGAGGAAAAAATTATGGGCTATATTCGTCTGATAGGTGTCATTGAGGAAATACAAGCCGTCTATAACGAGACCCACTAGATGGACCGTTATGATTGACGCACCGTTGCCACGTGTCGTGTAGAAGTAGCTCTACCAGATCTCCTAATTCTCCATTTACCGGATCCCTCCAAAACAGAAGAACCCTATAAATCTCACCCTATTTCTCGCCTCCAAACCCTAACCCGTTCGCCTCCGAGAAAGAGAGAGAGAGAGAGAGAGAGTCTAACCCGAGCTGCAGCATCTGCATCCGAAGATGCAGATCTTCGTGAAAACCCTAACGGGGAAGACGATCACCCTCGAGGTGGAGTCCTCCGATTCGATCGACACCGTTAAATCCAAGATCCAGGACAAGGAGGGCATCCCACCCGACCAGCAGCGCCTCATCTTCGCCGGCAAGCAGCTCGAGGACGGCCGTACGCTCGCGGACTACAACATCCAGAAGGAATCGACGCTCCATCTTGTTCTCCGTCTCCGGGGCGGGGCGAAGAAGAGGAAGAAGAAGACCTACACCAAACCCAAGAAGATCAAGCACAAGAAGAAGAAGGTGAAGCTTGCTGTACTCCAATTCTACAAGGTCGACGACTCGGGTAAGGTCCAGAGGCTGCGCAAGGAGTGCCCCAATGCCGAGTGTGGTGCTGGCACCTTCATGGCTAACCACTTCGATCGCCACTACTGTGGTAAGTGCGGCCTCACCTATGTCTATCAGAAGGCCGGCGGTGAGTAGGCCGTCAGTTGGTCTAGGTTTTGGATTCTTTGAATTTTGAATTTTAGGGTTTCGAAGAGGATGATTCTGTCACCGAATTTGATGCATTTTTCGTTTCTATTATGAGATTGAACTTGGTTATGGTTATAAAATGAAGTAGGATGTTGGATGCTTCTTTTAAAGTATTTGATTTGATGTTTTTAATTTCAGGGTTTATGTTGTTTTATTTGGTGCTGGCCCCAAAATATCTGGGTCAAGGCTATGATATGATACTGCTGCAGATGATAATGATAATGATGATTTTGATAGATGATATGTGGATGCCTGTTTTTAGGGTTTATTTTGTTTAATTCATGGTTCAAGGTAATGTCTGAATGCATTATCTTGGTATATGAGCTATTGTATGTGATGCCCTTTATTGACATTGGTTTGATATTGAATTCCATTGACATTGCCTACAAAGGAATGTGTCATTGATGCAATCTGTTACTATGCATTTGCATTGAGTTTCAAAAAGCACGGTTTTCAATACATTAGGGGAATTGGCACGTGCAACACATGTGTAGAGATGAAGGGAGAGAGAATGGGGGGAGAGAAAAGGAGAGGAAAACAGAAGTAAAGGATTCGGCTACACGCATAGAGAGAAAGAGAAGTCGCCAATGGTGTGCATCGCATCTGTACTTTTTCCTGATTTTGTGGCCCACTCAAGTTTTAGATCTGCCTCTTTTTTGGGCTGACCTCCTAACATGAGGTGTCACAACGAACGTACATATGGATGTTACACAATCATCACAGTGGGGCCCCACTTGGCCTTTGTTAGATGGGTTTGACATGCGTGCTACACTCCTTTGAATGCCCTTTCCCTCAATGTCTGGGTCCTTTTCCTCGTTCAAGTGCTTGTTGACGACATATTAAAGAAGAAATGGGAGGCACTTTTAGTTGATCTAATTGCATGAAAAGGGAACCTGGTTGAAGTCATTCCAAGTCAATTTGTGGAATTTGATTGATGACTTATGGGATAACTATGTAGACTTACATGTGAAAGAGTATCCTTTGGTTAAATCCTAAGAGAGATGATTTATGGAAGGCCAATCCCAACTTTTCTGGAGCAGGCATACCAGGACCGAGGTTCAACCAGAGCAGGTAAAATCCATGCTTAGAGCTATACACAAACCGAGCTAGCTCGAAAAGCTTGCTCGGCTGGGCTAAAAAAACCTCGGCTCGTAGGGTGGATCAAGCCAAGTTGAGCCTATTTTTTGAGCTCGTTGAAAATTTGAGCCAAGCTTGAGCTAGACCGAGCTCGATTTGACTCGGCTTGAACCAAGCTTGGATCAGTTCTGTTTTTTTTTTAATATATATATATATAATATAATATAATATAACTTATATTTTATTCGAGTGCCTTAATCCCTTTTTACTTTTTTCATTCGAGCGCCCTCACCCACCCGTCCACCCCTAGCCTCAAACCCTCGTCACCTAGCCAGACTCGCCCAGCTTGCCTAATGGCCAGACTCTCTCTCTCTCTCTCTCTCTCTCCCCCCCCCCCCCCCCCCCCCCCCATCTCTGATCTCTCTCCTCGGCCAGCCAACGCCTGACCTAACCTGCTCGGCTGCTCCTGATCTCTCATATCTCAAATCTCTCTCTCTCTCCCTTTGTCGCCCAACCAGCCAATGCCTAGCCGAACGGACCCCCATGTTCGTCTAGCCGACCGCCCCCTCAACCCTGTCTAAGCTTGAATTTAGGCTCGAAAGCTCGTCCAAACCAAGTCGAGCTGCCCAATTGGGCTCGATGACCAAGCTCGATTTGATTCGGCTCGTGTACAGCTCTATCCATGCTATCCTTTTATAAGTACGCAAATTTTTAAAATTTGAAAAATACCTTTGATCTATTTAAAAAAAAATTCTCATTTAATATCCAGTAGAATCTCAAAGGCCGCCTCTCCTAAAACTGTATGGGCAACAAGGTCCTTGGCTCCTTGCTTTGTATATTGCACAGATCAAGATTTTGTCATATGACACTTTATCATGTGACCGGATGAGTTTATCGTGATACATTTGTGATACATTCTAGTACCTTGGCTGTAATTGGATGATGTTCTTGTGCAGGTGGAACACCACCAAGAAGCAATGGGCTAGTTAGTCCCGAGCCAGCCTATTGCTTTTTTCCCCCTCTCTCTCTTAGTTCACAGATCAATTTCAGTTTGTTATATTTACTAAGGGCTATTTGGATTTAAGCAAAGTTGTGTTAGCCTGTCAGGATAGACAACTTGTCTGTGTTTTGTCAAACCTAGTTGCACAAAGGAACCTAGGATAGTAAGGACAATGTGTCCTTAATATATTCTTGTTAGCAAGGATTGCTTATCTTGGCAAGAAGGTGGAAATAACTGGTCCCTAGTTCGGTGGACATGGGAAATATTATGTTCCATTCACATGCATGAATGTTTGATTGTCAAGTATCTGACACATGCAATTGTGACCCCATCAATGTTCAAGCCAAATATGTGGCACATGTGTCAATGTGCATGCGCTAAAAATAATTTGTATGCCTCCGTCCACGTTGAGCTCCCCACATACACCATCCTATGTCCAGTTTGTTTAACAAACAAGGAATATAATTACTCGTCCTGATAGCATCAGCCTCAATAGCCTACGCTGACACAACTAGCCTTGACAACCTTGTGCCAATGCAATTTTGCCTGCATCCAAACATTCCCAAGCGTGTTATTGTGAAGGATCTTTTGTCAAGACATACTTGAGGGCCGTGTCAGGGAAATTCTACTTCGTATTTGGTCATTGTCGGAGTGTCTAGTCATATTGATTGTGCAATGTTGGCAAATGCGTCTTATTTTAGTTCTCTCATTACTTTTCACCATAATTTGTGTCTTGCCAGTTTTAGAATACATGAGTCTTGTCAACAGTGTGTCAATTAGGGTACCCAACTTCAAAAATGTTTTGTCATATATTTCTCATTCTTGTCAACTTAGTAAACACGAAAAACTCCCATTTTTTTTTTTAGTAAAATGCCATTTGCAATATTGGACTTTTTCACTTCGATTTGTGGTTTTCTTACCTGAATTTCTGGTTCTAAATATTAGTCCATTTTGTTGATGATTTTACTAGATTTGTATGGTCGTTTCTTTTGTTAAGTCTAAACTTGATGTATTCTCATTGTTCCAAAAATTATGCACCTTCCTTCATATCCATTAGAAGACTACTATCAAATCTTGTTGTAATAGTGGTTGGGTGTAGAACTTCCATCAATTGAGAAAATTTTGCTAGAAATGGGGGTATCAAACATGATTTCAAAGATCCTTGGGTGAGTGGTTATGAGTTGGAAGATCCTGAGGTGGGTTGTACTATTTACATTAATTGAGAAACTTTTGCTAGAAATGTGGCATGAAACATGAGTTAACATTACTTGCCCTACCTTAGAAGAAGTGCTGCATCACTAAAGTCGATTCGTCTATAAACATTTCTAAATCTCTAGATTGAGTCTTTTCACACTACAACAAATTGTCATTAATTAGCTCCCCACCAAAATTTTGCATGGAATATCTTTTTATTAGGGACTACATAGGAAGACTCCTTACGATAAACTTCATGCATCTGTTTACCTTATTTTGTGCATGTTCCTATGGTTGAATGACATAAATTTTATTAGAAATTTTAGCCAATGACCTCAACGGTTATCGGTGCTTCTCTCTTAAACATAGATTCCTATGTCTCGACAAGGCAATTTCGATGGATTTGTATTTTATGATTGTGGACTCCCCACCCTAATGAAATCAAGCACATGAAATTGAACCCAAACCAATGCCAATCAAAACCTACAACCCTTAGGAAACTAGTAATGAAGAAATCTTGTATAGGCATTTGTTCACCCCCAAAAGTCCTTATGGCAACCTCATATTCGAACCGAATAGGGCCCCGGCATGACCATCCAAATCGAAGTATTGGGCCAAAATGACCACTGTGTGGTCAATGAAATTGGATTTTCATTGACACTTTTTGACCAATTAAGAGCCGCCAAAGGACACCTGAGATCATAATAGAGCAAGCTACGAGTACGGAAGTGAGAGTAGCTAGGTATTGGAAATTGGATTTTCATTACCTTAGCAAAAGTAACTGATCTTATAGAAAGTTGCACACGGATTCTTAGTATAGGTGTATCGAAATTCGAGCAACTTCGAGCACCAGTAGAAATCTAATTTTTGTTAGGTACTCGGGTTACTTTTTGTCCCTTATTTTTAATGGGTGCTACATATCTAACAACCAATCAAACCAAGCCACATGACATTTGTGCCTCCCTTTTTTTGTAGGTTGCCTTTGTGCCTCTTAACTTCCACTATTGGCAAGAATGCCATTAGTCCATTCATAAATACCTCCACACCTTCTCATTCCAAGCATTCCACATCTCTATAAAAATGGATCTTTTTCCCAGAGAGAGAGAGAGAGAGAGAGAGAGAGGTACATCCATTCAGTTTAAATCAGTCATTCTATTTCAACCATCAATCCTAGCCTATACATTCATTCAAACCATCCATCAAGCTTTATTAGTGCTTCTTTTCCATTTTTAACAACCATCATCTCCTCAACCTATCGAAATTGAGCCATTGCAAATCTCCTAGGGTTGACAGCCTAGAGGAGTGCGAGCTGACTACCTTGGAGGATATAAGCTTTTAGGAGTATCTCAACCACCACGTAGGATACCATGATGGCTCAACTTTAGTGGAGACTGAGAAGTCATTATTGTTAAAAAAAAATAAAATGGAAAACAAGCATTAATAAAGCTCAACTATGGTTATGATCATGGAGATGGCTTGCTCACTTTAACCATAACTAAGGAGATGATTATTGAAATACAAGATTGGATGACCCGGAGTTTATAATGTGTTAGGATCCGAGAACTTGGTAGACATGATCACGTAGGATACCATGATGGCTCAACTTTAGTGGAGACTGAGAAGTCATTATTGTTAAAAAAAAAAAAAATGGAAAACAAGCATTAATAAAGTTTAACTATGGTTATGATCATGGAGATGGCTTGCTCGCTTTAACCATAACTAAGGAGATGATTATTGAAATACAAGATTGGATGACTTGGAGTTTATGATGTGTTAGGATCCGAGAACTTGGTAGACAGAGATCATATGTATGTGTAGGAGATAAGCAAATATTTAAGTAGAGAGGTGTGTGAGAAGGAGATTGTTGCAATAATTAAACAAAAAGTAAATGACGATAGTAGAGCAGCTTGTGCGCATGAGAGATTTGAGAGGAGAGAAAAAGAGTTTTTTTTTTTTAACGTTTAGGAGAGATAAGAGTTGCTACAACTTTTTAGCGAAGATGATTGTGGATCTCAAATCCCGACCCTACTTTGGACAAGTTGAACCGTTATGATGGCTTGAATAGATGTATAGACTAAACTTGATGGTTGAGATGGAATGGATGGATGTACAATTTTTTCTTCTCTCTTGGCCTCTCTCTAGAGTCCCCTTTTGCAATAGAGATGTGAAATGTTTGAAATAAGTGGGTGAGGGTATTTACAAATGGGTGAGCTAAATGGCATTCTTGTAAATAGTGGGAAGTTAAGGGGCAAAAATGCCACATGGCATGGTTTGATTGACTATTGGACATGTGCCACCCATTGGTTGGCTAGGGGTGTGGTATAATAGAACTTCTAATTTCATTAGAAATAAGGGGTAAATAGCAATCTAGGCACCTAACGGAAATTGGATTTATGCTGGTGTTCGTAGTTAGCGGAATTTCGATTCACTTGGCCTAGGGATTCGTGTGCAACTTTCTAGAAGGTCAGTTGGCTTTTTCTAGGGTAGCAAATTTTTGCTACCTAACTACTTTTATTTTTGTACTTGAAGCTTGATCTGTGATCTTGGATGTCCTTTAGTGGCCCCTGATTGGTTAAAAGATGCTAGCGAAATCTAATTTCCATTGGTAGGCAGTGGTCATTTTGGCCCAATTGCTGAGGCCCTATGTCACTTTTGGATTAGGTTATGGGGTTGCTTTGTAGACTTTGGGCGCGAACAAATGCTTAAATAGGGTTTTCTGTTTGCTGGTTTCCTAAGGGTTGTAGGTTTGGATTGCCATCAGTTTTGGTTCAACTTAACTTGCTCGGTTTCATTAGAGTGGGGTGTCTACAGTGGTCGTCTAGCTCATACTCCAATGGTGAATACTCGGTGCTTCCATTCATTTGGGTCATTGGTCCATTTCTATTAAGTATCCACTGAATGGTTAGGATGACCAACCATATACCACTCCCAACCATGCCACCTGCTGCTCTATCTATCCTGCTTCAACCTCTCTATTTGTGTTTTCAACTCAGATTCATGCAGGGACTGTGATTCTCCCTCTTAAATATTTTTTCTTTCAAATCATGAAAAACATGTTTCCTATTTTTTACGTTCTCGGATGGGAACATGTTACTGACTTGGCGACTTCTTACATTCTTGGGTGGGAACCATGTTTTCTTAAAAATAAAAAATAAAAAATCCTGGGTGGCATATTGCTATGCATCATTTATATAAATGTGGGTGATTGGTCTTTCTTATAAATGCATGCTAGTATTTAATTGATGTTCCAATTGCCTATTTTATGTCCAACATCCAATTTTTTGTACCAAAAACTGTAAATATGGTTGCTGTTTATTTCTATTACATACTGAATGGATCTTCCAAAATCAAGATTCCAAGACATTGCCATTTCCAGATACAAATTGAAGAGAAATGGAAAAGAAAATAAAAATATGAGAAAGTACAAAAACAAGAGAAGGAAAACTTTGCATATTAATAATGGCCAATTCAGGGACACTCAGTTGAGCTTCTAATTTTCCCAAATAGGTGATTCCAAATTTCCACACTCTCTGCGGCTCTCACTTTAATGACTAACAACTCTAATCCTGTGTCACTCTCCAGGAGTTCACCCTTGCAGCCTTTTCACACTGCATATCAATCTAAACAAAGGCACGAGTCAAATGTGATACTGATGATTTGCCCATTGCTCTTTGGAAGGGACAACAGTCTTGTATTGCTGTATTCAGCTATGATGGGATTTCTTTAGTTTTCAGGAGGAAAATTATTGAATCTACATTCTGCATGGAGGCCAAGAAACATTTGGATTAGAAATCACAGAAATGACAGCGTTATATAAGAAAGGTAAATGGGATATTGCTCCTCAGCCAGTGATAGTTCGAAAAGTCAACTCAATGTCGGGTCTGTTCAACTCTAGGACTTGGGTCTTTAAGGTCCTGTGTGAATGTTGGACAAATTTCATTCTCTGGTTTTTATGTTTCCTTAGGAATGCTTAGATAATGATTGGTTGATGCAGTGGGTTTCCTGGGGAAGGTTGGCAAAAGTCTGAAATTCTGTTTTAATCACCCAGGTTTTTCCATTTCCTAGCTAAATGCTGGGAACTTTGAAAAGGCTGGGGAATGGAATTCTTGGGGGAATGTGAAGACCTTTAGGGAGTGTTTCGCTGCTTGTTTGTGTATTTCTCAGCTTAGCAATTCCATGATTTTTATAAAAATTAAGTTTGGTTCACGCACTTCGGTTTTTACATTCCCCATGAATTTCATTCCCCAGCTTCTAAAAAAAAAAAAACTTGCCCTAGCTTTTGTCTGGGTAGTGGAGAGCCTAGGGAATCAAAACAGAATTTTATTTCCATGTTTTTTCCCCAGAAAACCTGGTGCATCAACAAAACATTCCCCAGGAAAATATTAGGATACATTCCCTAGGAAAATATTAGGCCGAGTTGTATGTATCGAGAACCAAGTCACTCTGTCCAGTGAGTTTCTATTAGATAGCTACAATTCTCGTTGAGTGGAATTGACTTGTCTGAGTTTCTAGTCAACCCACTGGGTTTTAGTTCCATTCGTCTTATGGGTAAAATACGTCGTGACTAGCTCTTAGATCTACAAGATGAAAAATATAGAGTTGACATGAGTTTAGAGTGCTACAAAGAATGATTTGATGCCAGGTGATAGAATCATTAATATGGATTTGGTCTTTCCGAAAAAAAAGCAAGAAAAAAAAGAATATGGAATTGACTACCATGGAAGAAGTAATGGCCTTTTCATTAGTTTAGATGTTGAAAACCATTTCTTATGTGAGCGTTTAAAGAAGTAGACATGAAACAACACCAGGGCCCACTATAAGAGATCAACTAATACCTGGAAATTCAAGGATGCTATTTATGGGCTCATTAGCTCTTCTTACCTGGAAATTCAAGGATGCTATTTACGGGCTCAGTAGATCTTCTTGCCTAAGCTTGCGCATTTTCATTCAACCCGTAATTGCTGAAAGTTTCCCAGAAGCATTGGAGATAACTCTCTAATTGTAATTTTTCTTCTTCGGTTGGTATGATTGTCCTAGTTTGTGTTGATGCTATCATTATCTTGGGAGTGATTATGCCTCTATTATTGATCTTGGAAAGTAGTTGTTCATTAACTTTTATAGGAAAGATCTTGTGCAGCTCCATGATTTCATGGCCATTAAGATTAATCAATTTGATGATAGAATGCAACAGAATGGGAGGATGTTCTTGAGCTTGTTGGAAGTTTTTAGCATTCTTGTAAACCTACCGGTATAGACTTTTGACTGTTCTCAAGGTGATCTTTCAGAAAACTGTTTGGATCATGGTTGGAAGATTATAGAATCTTAATGCCACTAGGCCTGACTACTGTTAACTTACCAAGTGCATAAGTTCCGCCTTCTCCAGAAACCATCCATCTTCAATTTGCCGAGTGCTTGCTTCAATCAATATCTTAAATCCCAGTTTTTTGGTGATTTGTAACGCCTTAATTATTTCCAAAAAAAAATATTTGACGACTTACCAAGCATCATTATCATAAAAAAGCCTTATCCCAACTAATTGGGTCAGCTACATGCATGCTACTCTACCATTCTACTCTATCAAGGGCCACAACTTCAGCTACTCGCCTGATTTCCAAAAACTCGCTTGCTTTACAAAAAATAAAACTCGATTGCTTTCCAAAAAAAAAACAAGTCTTTTCTTAATACTTCCACCCATACATGTAAAGGATGTTGCTCATACATGCATGTAATGTTGTTTAGAGGGATCAATAAAATCTTCTTTTTCCAAAAAAAGAAGTCTTTTCTTAATACCTCCACCCATGTCCTTTTTGGCTTTCCCCAAAGCCTTCAACTTGCACCAACTCCTAACCGACACAGTTCTGGATCTGCACACGATCAAACCATTTGACTCTACTTCCCCTCATCTCATTACCCATTGGTGCTTCTCCTAGTTTCCCTTAAATATATTAGCTTCTAGTTCTATCATTTCTCGTCTTGTAATCATCTATCTCAACATTCATTTCATCTACACTCATCCTATGAACAAGCAATTCCTCAACGGCCCAATGTTCTTTCCCATATAATATGGCTAATCTTATTGCTATCCTATAAATTTTTCCTTTTATTTTGTGTGGTAGACATCGATCACATAGAACTCCAGAGGTACATCTCCATTTCTTCTATCTTGGTTGAATTCAATGAGCAACATTCTATCTTGGTTGAATTCAATGAGCAACATTCTTTTCAATATCTCCACTTATCGACCCAAGATATTTAAATTGGTCATTTTGGAAAACCTTTTGAAGTCAACATGGCTAGTCTTATGGCTGTCCTATAAGTTTCCCTTTCAATTTGAGTGGCAAACAACAATCACATGGAACTCGAGAGGCATATCTCCAATTCTTCCACCTAGGTTGAATTCTATGGGCAACATTCTTGTGAATCTCCACTCTTGAACTATCAGCTCAAGATTTCAGAAGTCATTTTGGGCATCTTCTTGGTCACCATGACTTGTTTTATAGGTATCTTATAAAATTTCTTTTCTAGTTTGAGTGGTCCACAATGATCATGTAAAAGTCTAGAGGCACATCTCCATTTCTTCTACCTAGATTGATTTCTATAGTCAAAATCGCTGGTCTTTATAGTTATCCTATAAAATTTTCCATTTAGCTCGAGTTGCATGATGATGTGTGAAACAAACTCCAGAGTAGGGTTGTGGCCTGGGGTTGGCTTTGGCCTGGATTTTGGATTGTTCTAGCTGGGCCTCACGGACTGCCCATTGACAACCCTACTCTAGAGGCACATCTTCATTTCTTAAACCCAACTGGAATTCTATGGGCAACATCCTTCTCAATCTCGACTAATGAATTATTGACCTAAGGTATCGAAAGTTGTCATTTTGGGATACTTAAATGATAACAGTAGATCTTAAGTGGAGCCACTAGGCTTACTCCTTTGACCCAGATGAATGATTTGGCCCACCAGTTGACCCATGGACAAGGTTCACTTTATTGACCTGAATGGTTTGGCCCATTAATTGACTTATGGACCCTAACATTCCCTACTTCTCGAGCAACAACCTTGTTCTCAAGGTTGGCATTGGAAAATTATTGTAAAAGACCATTTTGGTCTATCCATCAAGTATCTGCCTTTTTCTTTTCGAAAATGGCTTTGGTCTCCTTATCCAACTTTAGCAAAATATAATTCTTGTCTTATATTGGTGTCCCGGTGTAAACGTTTCATCACAATTACAACACAAGCCCATTTCATGCTTAGCTTGCATTTTGGGCCAATTGAGGCACCTCATGAGATGTAGGGAGTGTCTTATCCTCTTCTAGTGTACCCTAATCTAGCAAATTTTGGAAAAACAATTCAAGCACATCACCCTCAAATTGATCCTTCGTTTCTGATGTTGTTGCCATTTTGAACTACTAATTTTTCAGTCCTTGTGGTTGTGGCGGTTTTGATTTGGAAAGACCTTTGGATTAGGAGAGCCTCTATTGGATTCTTTGATTTCTTGCATGGTGAATTATAATTCTCCCATGTCATTCTTGAGATGATCGCCACTGTCTTTCATCTTGCGCTTGGACATTAGCCGCCTCTTTGGGTTCTTTGAATTCTTGCATGGCGGATTTCAATTCTCCCATGTCATTCTCGATGATCGCCAGTCGTCTATCTTGTGCTTGGACATTAGCCAAACATGTCTATGATACTAAATGGTATAACCGTATTTTGAGGATGGACTGTCTCTCACAATCAAGTAAAATATTGTTTGAGAAAATTTCTCTCCTTTGCATTAATGATTGAGAATTACATAAATAATTGTTTTGTTCCACAAAATTTAATTCAAACTCTGGGCTAATCTAGTCTTACAATCAAAGGTCAATTACATTTTTTATTGTTGGACTTTATTTCAAATTCAAATTTTAAATTGAAATTTAAAGGTAACAATAGATGTTGGGTGGAGCTGCTAGGCCCACTGAGGTCAAGGTATCCAAGCCCAACGTGGGGGTGGCTAACATTGGAGGGAGACTAACAGTGTGGGTGTGTGTACTAATAGTGGGATGTGTGAACTAACCCCAAAAAGAAAAAGCTGCTAGGCCCACTCAGTTGACCCATATGGTTTTGGTCCACCAGTTGACACAGACTAGGCCTAGTCTACTTAACATCAATGGTTTGGTCCTTTAGTTGACTCATGCACCTTAACATATTCATGTGTCCTTAAGACGCCATCAAGGTTTCGGTCTTGATCCAAGATTAGAGGTGCAAATGGTTTTAGTTGGGTTGAGGGGCAACCTTGACCCGACCCATTTAAGAATTTTTTAAGAACTTTGGACCCAGATCCAACCCATTAGAGCTTGTTTAGATCTGGGTCAGCTTCAATGCAAAATTAGTTGTCCCATTAATTTAATGGGTAGGATCAAGACCTGACCTCTGTTTATCACATAGGTTGGTTCTGGGTTAGGTATGCAAGGAACCTCCAAAACTATCCAAGATCGGGTGACTATCAATTTTGATGGTTAAATTTGAAATGTTCAGTGGTCCACATTGGATCAGTGCAATGAAGTGATTAGGATGGTTCAGTTGTGTGCTTTTTGGTAGGGCTGTAAATGGTCGGGTTTGGGAAGGGTTTAGCTAAAACCAGACTCACCCATTTACTAAATGGGTCTAGGTCCAAATTTTAGACCCAGACCCTTTTACTAAATGGGTGGGTCTGGCTTGGGACTGAGTCAATCCCATCAGACCCATTTATAATTGGGTCTGGGTTTAGTAGAGCGAGATCCATCTAGACTCATTTATAAATGGGTCTAGGTCTAGATTTGGTATGCAAGCATTTTTATTAGGTTTAATATCGAGTTTAGACGTGTCTGAACCTAGATGGGTCCCTTGTAACAAATACCAAACCCGCCCATTAGCTAAATGGGTTCAGGTTGGGTCAGGCCTAATATAAAGGAAACCAGATCCAGACTCGTTTAGCAACTGGGTTTGTTCTTGGACCTAGACCCGTACCATTTAACAAATGGGTTTGGTCTAAATGGGTTGGGCCTAGGTTCCCCATCGGGTCTGTTGACCCATTTACAACCCTAATTTTTGGTGAATTCTCTATTGACAATCGGGCCATGATTGCATGGTCCAGTTTGTCACAGGAAGGGGCTTTTTGGGTTAGGGCTGAAAGTCGGGCGGGTTCAACCCGACCGACTCGTGACTAACTCGATGTTGGGTTGGGCTTGTGCAGGAAGTATCGAACTTGATCTTGAGCTTGGGCTATGAAAACACCAACCCGACGAAGTTTGGGTTGAGTTGAGTTGAGGTCTCGGATTGCTCGACCCAACCCGAACCCGATATATATACAAGTCACTTATAATTTTATCATACTTTAGTTAAGGAAACTTATTAGTTTATATTAATTTAGTAAGTAAACTTATAATGTTTGAAATTTGATATGCTTGAATGTTAAAGGAGTTGTTATCCTATATTTTAGCTTATTTGTTTAGAAAAACTAAAGTTCTTTACAATAAATAACTACATATATAATTAATAAAGCCATAAGTACAAAAAATAAGACGCGTATTGAAACATAATAGACTAATGTATAAAGAAAATATTAGTATGTATCAACTTGACCAACCCGATCAACTTGACCGAGCCCGCTTGGGTTGGGCTTGGGTTGAGAATTCCTAACCTGATGTTGGGTTGGGTTGGGTTGGGTTGGGTTGGGTTAGGGTTAGGGTATAAGAACCTTGGGTTGGGTTAGGGTTGAGCACCAACCTGACCCAACCTGCTCGACTTTCAGTCCTATTTTGGGCACTACCATATAAGTAGCCCTTTTTTTTTTTTTAAAAATTTTGGGTTAGTTCATACACCCCATTGTTAGTAGACCCACCCACCCCATTAGTCACATCACAATGTTAGCCACTCCCACTCTGGGATTCGAGGCCATGACTTTTTTTTAACTTAATGAGTTACTTTTCTTAATTATGTTAGTTTGGTTATTAAATTTAAATAAGTCTTTTAAGAAAAAAATACCTTATTTATTTCGATCTTTTGTATATTACTTTAAAGATTGATGAATGACCTACATTAAAAGTCATCCCCTAATGATGAATGGCTAACAACCAAGGTGGACCCTGCATGATGGACGGCCCACATTAAAGGGGGGCCCACACAATGAGTGGTCCACATCAAAGGTTGGCCCCACATGATGCACAGTGGATTTGGGGAGGGATCAAACAAATTTGAGGGATAAATACTTCTGTTGTTGAAAACCAAACATGCTTTCTTAGTTTTACAATCCAAACGGCACACATCTACACACGCCCACACATCCACACACATACGGCCACACATCCACTCTCACGTGGGCACATGCCTGTACACACACACACCACTCTCACTTCTGGGTTGCGTTTTACTTGGGTAGGACCCATTAAAAACTGGGTCTGGGTTAGATTGGGTTGATCTTGAGAGGACCCATTCCATGGGTCTAATTGTTGAATCCTGATCACTATCCCGGTCAGGTCTATGCTTTATTGGGTCACCCGACTCATTTGCAGCTCTAGATAAGATTTGAGGATCTTTTGAAAGGTTCTCTTTGAGCGATTCTCAAAGGATATTCCCGTGGCGCCATTGCATGGGCGTCATCCAAGCCGACGCATTAGCTTGGGAAATTTGCTACCAAAGTGATGTCACCAAGTTCCGTGGGTCCAACCATGATGTATGTGTTGTATCCACACTCTCCATTCATTTGGAGAGAGCATTTTAGTGCATGAGCGAAAGAACGCGGCAGCATATCCAAAGCTCAAGTGGTCCCCACTACAAAAAACAGTAGGGATTGAAGGCCTACCACTAAAAACTTCTTGGGGCCATAAAAATTTTCGATTAAGCTGATATTTTTGTTTCCCTCTTCGTCCCTGTTTGTGTTAACTTACGAACAGTTTGGATCTCAAATAAACATCATGGTGGGCCCCGAGAAGGTTTCAACGGCCGGCCGGTCATCATCCCCATTGCTTCTTGTGGTGGGGTCCACTTGAGCTTTGTATTGGTTCATGCCCTAAAATGATCTCCAAATGGGTGGACCGTGTAGATCGAGTCAAGCTTGCCCCTACTCCATGCTCGAGTCGAACCCCCCTACCCTTGCTCAGTGCTCGACTCAACTCGGCCAAGTCGAGTGTAGCCTGACGGAGTGAGTTCAAGCCGAATTCGAGTATTTAGTTTTGAGACGAGCAGATAAATAGGGCAGGCTGGCGGGCAGAGTGAGTCTGAGAGAGGGGGTGGCCGGTTGGACAAGCTGACAAAGACGGGGTGGCCAGGAGTGGGGCCGTGGGGGTGGGGCCACGTGGGCTAGCAGAGGCAGAGAAAGAGAGGGAGAGGGTTAGGGAGAGGGGGCGCTCGGGTTTGGGTGGGTTAGGACTTAGGAATTAGATTTAGGGTTTTTTTTTTTTCCAGAGTATTTATGTAAGTCAAGCCACGGTAGACGGGCTGAGTCGAGTTGGTTTCGAGCCACTTGTTGAGTTGAGCCGAGTCGAGCATGGCCCTACTCGATGCTTGACTCAAATTTATTCGAGCACCCAAAATTTAACTCGACTCGACCCAAACTCACTTTTGATATGAGTCGAGTCGAGCTTTTTCGATCCGAGTCAAGCGAGTTAATCAAACTTAATAGACTCGTGTACAACGCTAGATATAACACATACATCATAGTGAGGCCCGTGGAATTTATGATGTCACTAAGGCAATCAGTAGCTAATTTGCGTCCCATTTAAGCAACTTAAGCTCAAGATCTAATGTTTTAATTTAAAATCCAGATTGGCCGGCCAACATGGATCCCACTTTAACTGAACTAATGCGTTGTACGAGCTATTGGTCCAAGTCCAAGTCCAAGTGCTGATACGTTCAGCACAGATGGTTGGACGAGAGCCATGAGCCTTTCTATGCAAGGGCTCGATTAGGGTACTACCCCCACCAAGACACAGCTGGAGACGGACGGGTATGTGTCACCTCAGCATTGGTGGAGAGCAGGTGGGACCCGGCTGATGTGACAGGTCTGTCAGCTCTCCACTATTATCGAGGTGCGGGTCCCACCTGCTCTCCACCAATGAGGAGGTGACACGTACCCCGTCCATCTCCAGCTGCGTCCTGCTAGGGGTAGTACCCGATCCAAGCCCTCTACGCAAAGTGCTCCTGACATGACTGTCAGTCTCTAGCTAAGTCCTAGTGGGGTAGTACCCAATCCATGTCCTAAGCGTTCATGTATAAGGTCCCCACCTACATGGGAACATTAGTAATGTCTTCATAGCTCTTAAATGACACTTGGGGATGACCTACTTGATCTGAACCGTTTATTTATTCGGATGCGTTTGCCTGACCCTACCACCACTAACGCTATGGTGATAGGACTTTGGGGTGCCCACAGTGATTTATGTGCTTTATCCAAGCTATCTTGCTAGTTCATTTTAAGCTATGAGCCCGAAATTGAAGCATATCTAAAGCACCAGTGGACCTTGCCATAAGAAACAGTGGGAATAATGACGTCCACCACCATCCGAGGGCCCACATTGATGTTTATTTGTCATCCAATATGTTCATAAGGTCATAGGGACCTAGATAACATAAATATTATCCAAATTTAATTCCGTCTAATGTTACAACTGTGATGAATATGGTCATGTTGCCAATGAATGCCCAAGTAAGTTTAAGAGAAAAAGCAAGATGGGAGCTAAAAATCTGAATCAAGTGACTCCACTAATGATGGGAGATAAAAACCAATGAGAATTTTCATGGCCTCCACGACTACCTCTCTCCCCCCTAATCTGAGAGAGGATTCCGACCATTATCCCTTCTAGGAGAAGAATGAGTTCCCAACTCCTCGTCATTTACTGAATTTCATGCGGAGATTAAGGAAAATAAGTTACCCTTAGGAAGGACAAACTAGAAATAGCTAGTAAGGTTAGCTAGAATCTTGATATTGTAGGTAAATTTGAGGATTTTAGCCTCATTTGTGTGCTTATGGGCAAATCAGAGAATTCAAGCCTCATTAGCCCACCTTGATAGTTTAGCCCTATTTTCGATTGGTATTTTCTTTTGTTAAATTGCCATCTTGCTTAGATTAACATAATCTTGTTGAAATATGTGCTTAATTGTATGTTAATCTATGCCTTGGTCATTATGCTTTCATTTTATATAGAATGACCAATTATACATGATCACTTATGCTTAAATAAGTATATTTTCTTGTTAATCATGTTTCATGCGTGCTCCATGTTTTAATGCTCATGCACCCTATACTCTCCTTAGTTAGAATGCACTTATAGTTAAAACTGTGACACTTTAATCTCTTCTCTATTTCCATAATTATTGTATATTAAGGAGAAGAGATTGGTTCGTTAATTACTAACAAAATGGGGGAGAAATATCAAGTCCCACCAAAACAGTTTGTTATGTTTTGTGTTGTAGGGATTGACAGGTTATGGGGGAGCAACTGAAGATGAGCTGATTAGTTTATACATGTCAAGAGTTTGTATTTCATTTTAAATATTAATGTGATTTTATACATTATTTTATTTTGGTAGGTTAGGTTTTTGTTGTGTAAACAAAGAAGGAGATTGTTAGTGCATTTTTCTATGGCATGCTAGTGCACCTTATTTGTCAAATACGTACGTCAGTGAGTCTAGGTGTTGGTTGAGCCAAAAGAAGATGAAGACCAAAGACTCAAGTGGACATGCTGCATCAAGGAAGAAGAAATAGGTAAATGAGATGCCTTGGTAAGCCAAAACCCTTGAACCTTAACCAAAACAAAAACCTTTAGATGACTGATTTCATAGGTATAATTTTAGTCATCTTAAATTGGCCTTAGGTGTCTTAAAAGATCACTCAAAGATAGGTCCAAGAGGTTGCATGAGCTGCTAGAAATAAGAAACCAAACAGCAAAACTCATGTGTCTGCCGACCGGTCGTTAGAGGCTAGAAACGGGATAGGAAGCATACCTAAGTCCCTAGCCAAATTCAACCGGTCACTCAAGGCCTCTTCGGGATAGTAACAATTCACTCATCCTAGGCCTAACTAGACCATTCGTGGCTAACGACCAACCGGTTGGAGACCTTGCTCGACCGGTCGACATTGAGCTATGACCAGTCGGTAATGAGACGTTTTGTATCTGTTGGAGGTTTCTTTATATAATGTCTGGGCTCGGTTTAGGGTCTCAGCAGAGAGATTTGAGAGCATTAGAAGCCATCAACATTGCCTATATTATTAGGTTCTAATCATAACATCTCCAAGTCATCTTTTTTGTGATTCACCACAAGATGGAGCATTCAGAGCTCATGTGAAGATGAATTTGCTCTCTCTTGATCTCTAGATGTTTTAGACATTTTGACCATAGGTAAATCCTTAGTTTAAATCTCTTTAGAGATCCAACTAGGTGGAATTCCTCTAGGTAACCCAATCCTACTAGTTGTAGAGAATTCCCACCACCTCCCATCACCTTGGTCATCTCATGGAGATCAAATGTGAGGTGATTGATCGTTGAACCTGAAGCCTTGACAAAGCATCAGCAACAAGATCGGGGGAGCATAGGGGAGCTAATTGAAGCATGGGAGAGTAAAACAAGCAACCCAAGAGATGTTATAAAATAGGCTCAATTCGACAAGTAAGTGTCAATTGTAAGAGTCTGATTTTACTCTTTCCTTGTAGAGGATTGAGTGTGGGAGTTTGAAATTAAACTCGACCAAGTCTCCAAGGGGAGCCTCCGACGGGAGTGTACGCAAGGTTCTTAGATTGGAACCAAAAGGTTGGGAGGAATCTTGTCAAACTCCTGGGTTGGATGGAACCTGTAAACATCTTGGTTGAGAGATGAACCAGTAAAATCTCCGTCATAGGTTGGGAGAAACCTTGTCAAACTCCCCAGTAAGGTGTAACCGATTTAAAACACGTAGGTTGGGAGGAACCTGATTTAAACTCCCTTAGTGAATTCCAATGTGCTCAAGGAATGAGTACGTGAACCGGGAGTGGAGTAGACAAGTAGTTGAACCACTATACATGCTTGTGTTTGTGATTGATTTGATCACATTGTTATTCTAGCATTATCTATTTTATTATTTATTATATGAATGTTTAAATGGAATGTATACTATATTTTATATCAGCACATTCACACATAAGATATATGTCCACTAGGCTTGTAGAGATATGCTTAGCATGATGAATTTTATATTGTCTACATAGCTCTCTGGACTAGTTTCTTAGGTAGTCATATCCTTTATAGTCTAGATATTTGGACATTGATTAGAAGCTCCACATGTTGCATCTTTATAATCTATGTCTATAAGTTAGTTTTCTTAAATGCTTAATCTTGTTTAGCCTTTGTGATTGGATCCACTTAAGCTTTGAAGCTAAGTGTTCTTGTTTTAATTAGTTTATAATTGCTAATTAGTTTAATTGGGCAAAAAGTTTTTAAAAGATTTTAAAACGGTCATAATCACCCTCCTCTAGGACTTAGTCGTAGTTCTATAAGCTCTGCTCTAAGCTTCCGCACGCTTAGCGCCTTAAGTGTGAGCCATAGATCCAATTTCAAGTTACAACTCGCATGGATGCGACACGGAAAGGCGTCTCTTCGTTCATGGCTGTGGAGAAGCATCTATTATGCACATGATTCCTCCCAACCAACTACGACCAAGTATTGTTTCAACAATACCATGATTGTTGGCAAGAGAGTCGGCTAGTGCATGAGTACACCGAAGAGTTCCAATGCTTGATAGTGCATAATGAGTTGGTAAAAATAGAGTCAGAACAGGTCACACAATTTATTGGCGGCCTACGAATGGTGATCCAGGATTGAGTTCAGATGCATCCGGTTTGGACCATTGATGAGGTGGTGAAACTGGCCAACCGGGCGGAATCTAAGCTTGAGAGGGCCAACACCTGCCTTTACCTCGAAGTTAGGGTGTCTAATGCTGGTCTGTATCAAAACACATCGTTGGCCAAGGGGAAAGAGCTAGTAGGAGAGCATGCTTAACCTCCTATGGCCGCGAACCGAGATTTGGGAAGTGGCCCATCCAGGTCTCAACGTACAACAATGACTACCCTAGGCTCGAGTCGGATTTTGAATTCGTATGGTCCACCGAGGCCTGACCATTGTTACAGATGTGGCTAGCCGAGTCACCTATCGAATGCTTGCCTACAACGACCTACTGTTAACTTAGTCATCAATGAGGGGGGTGCGAAAGACGTCGAGGAAGGCCCGAAAGTGGATGAAGATGAACTTAAGGCTGTCGCTGAGCCAGATAAAGAATATTGGGTGGCACATGATAATAACGAGTCTCTCATGGTGCGAAGGCTATTATACACCCCAAAGGAGGTGCACCTGCAATGGCATAATGTTTTTCCAAACAAGGTGCACGGTGAACCGCAAGGTCTGTGATATGATCATAGACAACGGTAACATCGAAAACATCATCTCCCGAGTGATGATCGACAAGTTACAACTGAAGACGGAGAAACATCCTTCACCCTATTCCATCAGTTGGATTAAGAAAGTGAACGAAATTAAGGTAACCAAATAATGCATAATCTCGTTTTCAATTGGCAAGGATTACAAGGACCAATTAGTTTGTGGTGTGGTCTATATGGAGGCGTGCCACTTGTTACTTAGGTAGCCATGGCAGTCAGACCGAGATACGATTCACAAAGGATGAGATAACGTGTATATCTTCGGCAAGGACGGCCACAAGATGATTCTTACCCCCACAGGCCCAGAAGAACAGCCTGAAGCTTTTAAAGTGGAGGGGCATTCTCTCTTGGTTATTCGGGACTTCATGGAAAAATCGAAGGAAACAAGAGAGGTGTAGACGTTAATTGTAAAGGGCGAAGAGGTAGAGCCCACAAACATACCCGAAAAGTTGAAACCATTGATGAATGACTTTAAAAGCATCTAGCCCGATGACCTTCCCGATGGGTTGCCCCCATGCGGGAAATTCAATACCACATAGACCTTGTCCTAAGGGCTAACTTGCCTAATTGTTCATACTATCGGATGAGTCTCAAGGAGTGAGATATTCTTCAAGGGCAAGTGGAGGAATTGATCCATAAGGGTCTTATTAGGAAGATCATGAGTCCATGCGCGGTTCTAGCCCTGTTGACTCCTAAGAAAGATGGGAGTTGGCGTATGTGTGTCGACAGCTGGTTGATCAATAAAATAACTATCAAATATCGGTTCTCCATTTCGCGGCTGGATGACATGCTGGATATATTGGAATGTGCGAAGTAGTTCTCTAAGTTAGATTTAAGAAGCGGCTACCACCAAATTCGAATATGACCGAGCAATGAATGAAAAACGACCTTTAAGACCAAGGAAGGGTTGTACGAATGGCTGGTCATGCCCATCGACCTTTCGAACGCGCCGAGCACATTCATAAGGTTGATGAACCAAGTGCTGAAATCTTTTATTAGGTGGTTCATGGTGGTATATTTTGACGACATTCTGATTTACAGTTAGAGCGAAGCGGACCATATGGACCATCTCAAATAGGTTTTACAAGTACTGGCAGAAAACAAGTTGTACTTAAATTTGAAGAAGTGAAACTTCTTAACTAAGAGCCTTCTATTTCTAGGCTTTATTGTGACATCTACAAGTATTCGAATGGATGAGGAGAATGTGTGTTCCATTAGGGAATGGCTGGTACCGTTAAGATACACGAGGTGTGGAGTTTCCATTGGTTGGTGACATTTTATCGTCGATTCATGCAAAATTTCAGCACAATTGTAGCTCTAATTACCAACTGTATGAAGAAGGAGTTGTTTGAGTGAACTGACGAAGTTGACAGAAGCTTTGTTGTAATCAAGCACAAGTTGTCCACTACTCCAGTATTTATGTTTCCCAGCTTCGACAAATTATTTGAGGTCGAATGCGATATGTCAGAATTAGTGGAGTATTATCCCAAGAAGGCAAACCGATGGACTTTTACAGTGAGAAGGTCAGTGAAGCCCATAAGAAATGGTCCACGTATGAGCTCAAATTGTACACCGTGGTTCAAGTATTACGACATTGACAACATTATCTAATTTGTGGAAGTTCATTCTCTTTACCGATCATCAAGCCCTAAAGTTTATTAATAGTTAGAGAAACGTGAACCGTGTACATGCTAGATGGATCGCATTTTTACAAGAATTCACCTTTGTACTAAAGCACAAGTCAGAGCAACAAAACAAGGTGGTCGATACACTTAACAATTGTGCATCAATGCTAGCCACTATGAGTAATGAGGTTGTCAGGTTCAACTGCCTCAAGTTGTTATATGCTAAGGATGAAGACTTTAAGGACATGTAGTCCCATTGCTTGGAAGGTCCAGTCGGTAGCTTTTATGTCCAAGATGGTTTTCTCTTCAAGGGGAATCAACTGTGCCTCCCACGGAGCTCATTGCGTAAGCAAATCATACAAGAGCTGCATGGAGGTGACCTTGGTGGTCACCTAGGGTGAACAAGACGAGAGCTCTTGTGCAAGAGTAATACTACTAGCCGCAGTTAAAGCGAGATGTTGAAAAATGATTATAATGGTGCCACACGTGCCAGTTGTCCAAGGGGCAATCACAGAACACGGGTCTCTGCACTCTGTTACTTGTACCGGATGACCCTTAGGAGGACTTTTCTATGGACTTTATGCTTGGTCTCCCACGGATACAACATGGTGTGGATTCGGTGTTCGTGGTGGTAGGTCGATTTCTGAATATGACACATTTCATCCCTTAACAAGAAACCTCTTGATGTGATGCATGTTGTAAATTTGTTCTTTCAAGAGGTCATACAGTTGCAGGGTGTCCCAAAGTCCATTACATCTGATCGTACCACAGTTTCTCGATCACTTTTGAAGAACTCTGTAGAAACAATTTGACACCAAGCTTAGTTCAGCAGTGCCTACCATCCGCAAACAGTTGGGCAGACCGAAGTGGTAAACTGCATGCCTGGGAATCTAATTCGGTGTATCTCTGGTGACAAGCCGAAGTAGTGGAGTGTGTCTTGGCTTAGGTGGAGTTTGCATTTAATAATATGGTGAATCATTCGATAGGGAAGTCCCTATTTCATATTGTTTATGGTCGAGCGCCTCGCCACACACTGGATCTAGTTACCTTGCCCAAGTTTTTGGGTGTTAGTGTTGTATCTCCCGGAAGATCAATGACAATGCCTACGTTGTTGATCTTTCAGACGACATGGAGATCTCACATACGTTCAATATTGCAAACTTGTTCGAGTATCATGAGCCGACTCCAGGTGATAACTCGAGGATGAGTTCTTTTGAACGGGTCGCAGACACATTTATGGAACGGATGGACCGAAGGAAGGAGCCCAAGAGAAGACCCCAAAAATCAACATAGTTCGGTCGACCGATCAAGTTCAGTCGGTTGCCCGAAATTGCGCTAGGAAGTTTAGGAGCTTTCTAGACACTTTTGGTCTAGTTTGGGCGCCTGACCGATCTCGTCGGTTGCCCAAAACTACCCCAGAAATTCCAGTTTGGTCTTTGGACACTTTTGGAGTATTTTGGTCGCCTGAAAGCTCCGTCGGTTGCCCAAAGGCTCGGGTCAATCACCCGACCTTGATCGACGGACAACAGAACTTTTGCGCGATTTTCTATTTTGTTTCCTTACTTGTTTTAATAGCTTCTTAATTACGTGTTTAGGGTTGCCAATGATATTTAAGTACATTTTAGATTCGTTGTTAAAGTTAAAGCATTGTTATTTTTCAATTAAACCAACATGTCATTGTTCATCTCATGGATTTGAGATTTCTCTCGTGAATTTGAGAAAGCCCTTGTGAATTTAAGGGAGCCTTGTGGATTTGAGGAAGTTATCCCCTTGACTAAAACGGTAATCGACCTCATCATGTTCACCAAATCATGTCCTTTCCTGCGCGTCAGGATGGATGGGTCCCTCCCACTGAATAAGAAATTGTGGACAATCAACGTAGTGTAGCACAAAGAAAAGAAAAATCCAACCTGTCTCAATCCATTGTCCGTGGATACCGTGTGCGGTCCTTTTAGATGCATTGTCTGTTTAACAGGGCAATTCAAGGATTTTAGTTATGGGCATTTCATTGTCTGTGGATGCCGTGTGCGGTCTTTCTAGGTGCATTGTCTGTTGAATCGGGCAATTCAAAGATTTTAGTTATGGGGTCCTTTTAGATGCATCAACGGTCAAGATCATTGATGTGGACCACCATCTAGGTTGACCCACATCTTTATGGTTGAAAATTCAGAGCCACTTGATGAACTTTCCATCCAATCAATTCAATACAGAAATGAATGGTTTGAATTAAAGTTCCAAATCAGTACGAAGAGTGCACATCAACTTTCGATTACGCCTCCTACGACAGATCATCCCATCAGTGGACATTTCAGGTCAAAGATTAGACCATACAACCTGTCCAGAAGAATACCGAACTGAGAAAGCTGGACCCATCAAAAGTCAGGCCAACCCAACCATCCTCGTCCATACAAGGAACGGACAGGGCCTCTAAGGGGCCACCATGATGTATGGGTTTTATCCACACCGTCCATCCATTTATCTATATCATTCTAGGGTATAAGCCAAAAAAAAATGGAGCAGATCCAAGGCTCAAGTGGAGCACACCACAGGAAGCAGTGGTGAAAATGACACCCACCGTTAAAACTTCTAGGGCATGATTAATTGCCATCCAACCTATTCATAAGGCCACAAATATCAACTTGATCCAAAACTTCTGTGGTGCTTTAAAAGTTTTCAATGGTATGTATTTAATCCACACTTTATGGTCCATTTGTCTTGAAATTGCCTCATTTATGGTCTTCTACCTTTAAAATAATATGGAAAAATGGATGGATGCCGAGGCAAAACCCATAAATCATTGTGGCCTCAGAGCCTTTGTCATCCTTTTTAGGCTCATGCTCTAAAATAATACGTCAAGACATAGTGTGTGTGTATATATATATATATATATATATACTCACTTGGGCACTTCTCTTGGGAGACTCGTGAGCACTTTTTCGTGGCTCATCGCACGTGATGTGAGCCTAAAATCTGAGCTGTCCATGTGATGCAGCACCCCAAAAAACTCATAGGGCCTATCTTTCAACTTGTTCCAGAACTTTGGTCGGCCATGAAAAAAGGAAACAGTTTCACGTGCCTTGATTTGCCTTTTGCTTTCTGCTGCGGCCCACCAGGTTGAAAAATGGGCCTTAGAGGATTTTTGGGGTGCTGCATCACATGGACGGCTCAGATTTTGGGCTCACATCACGTGCGATGAGCCAAGAAAAAGTGCTCACGAGTGTCTTTCACAAGAAGTGCCCAGGTGGGCATTCCTCTCTCTCTCTCTCTCTCTCTCTCTCTCTCTCTCTATATATATATATATATATATATATATATATATATATAAAATAAAATTTTATCATTAGATAAGGAAAAACTAGATAGTCCTAATCATAACCGTCCAAGTATTGTTCATCTTTCATTATTATGGAGAATCCATCAAGTGGGTCCCATCATGGATCAGTGATGCTCCAAATTTTACCAATAGACGATCCTGATCCTAATGGTCAAATTAGACGCTTGAGAAGATGGGAACAATAAAAGATTTCTCACTAACATCGAGTGATCAGGATCATCCAGTGGATGATGTTTTGGAGAATGATGGGGCATTTTCATCGACAGTTTTGATTAATAGACATGGGCTCTCCTTTATGGTTATTGCAGCCAGTGTAAATAAGCATATTCACATGTTTATTCTGTTGATATATATTCTTGGGCCATTCTCTAACAGCATATGCTTTTAGAGTAACTGGTTGCTAAGATTGTATCAAAGCTTGAGGTTCCGAGTTTGAAACCCCTGGGAGGCATGTTCCCTCCATCTGTTTGTTCTATTCTAGTCCGTCTATTCTGTTGGGTTCCGAGCTCAAATATAAGGTCTTCCATTCGAGGGGGAGTGTTGATATACATTCTTAGGCCATTTTCTAATAGTATATGCTTTAGGAGTAACTGGTTGCTAAGATATTCACTATTGCCCGTTAGGGTCCCTTGTCCTGTTCGTGCCATCCAACTCACGCATAAAGTAAGCCTACAATAAAGTGAGGATTAGGTACTATGCTCACCCGTACCTAGCTAGAAACGGACGGTTATGTCGGGGCCCTCTCTCTCTCTCTCTCTCTCTCTCTCTCTCTCTCTCTATATATATATATATATATATATATATATATATATATATATATATAGCTTTTAAGTTGTCTACTTCTCTCTGTTACTGTCAATGTCAAAGGAGGCTCTCTCTAACGTCCATGTCAAAAGAGGCCCCCACATGGTGGACTGTCCACATTGAAGGTGGGACTCACACAGTGCACGGTCCACATAAAAGATAGGCGCTACATAATGGATGACCTCATATTAATGTGGGCCCACATATGGATGGTCCACATCAAAGGTCAACCCATAATGATGAAAAGCTCACATCCAAAGCAGGCTGGTATGATGGACTACCCACTTCAAAGTTGGGGCCTACATGATGGATGGTCCACATCAAATGTGGTCTCCACATGATGGGTAGTGGACATTGAACTAGGGCCCACATGATAGACAATAACATTGATGGTGGGCCCCGCTTGATGGATGACCAACATTAAAGGTGGGCCCTACATAATGAATGGTGCACATTAAATGTCAGGTCATAATGATGAATGACCCATATCTAAGATGGGCCCCTTATGATGGACGATCCACGTCAAAGGTGGGCCCACACAATGAATGATCCACATTAGAGATTGGCTCCACATGATGGATGGTGGATGTGAAGGGGACTAAACAAACTTGAGGGATAATTATGTACGATGTTGGAAACCAAACATGCTTTTCTACTTTTTGGTTGAGGGGTATGATAAATTAGTTAGGGCTTCCGAAGGAGGCGATGCCGGTTAATTATTATAGCTCGAGTGCTATCAATTTGACGAAAAATTATGTTTATCACTATTGTATAAACATATTGATGTGCGTCACAATTTATCCGATAGGTGCTTGAGGAAGGCAGTGTTACTCTGGAAAAGATCCATACAAGCGTGGATTTGACGGACATACTTGTTAAAGTGATCCATGTAGAGAAGTTCAAGTTTTGCACAATTTCTCTGGGTCTGACAAAGACGGAATGAAGATGTAACTGTCATGAGAAGCAGTGGAGCTGTGATGAAGTAAAGATAATGGATGAACTAACGGAAGAATGTCGTTGATGATTGAAGCCTAGGTAGAGATTGTTGAATGGAGCCTTCAATTTAAACAAGTCAAGGGGTCATCGGTCGATTGACTATTATGGTCAGGCGATCGAAAATACGCCGTATATTGCAGATTAGTCTCTGGACAATTTTGGACAAGTTTGGGTAACCGAACTTGGAGACTTGGACAATCGATGATATTCGAAAATATGTATAAAACTATCTGGACGTTTTTTGGTACGTTTGGGCTATCGAAAATGTGGTTGTCGGGCGATTGAAGGGGAGGCCGTGCGGGTGTCGAGTGACCGACCAATCGACCAGTTTGTTTTTGCTATTTTACGCAGTTTTGCGTATGTTGTTTTTAATTTCAATTATTGACTACATAAACTGGGTGTTTAGTTTTAATCCCTTCTTTATTCTGAACAAATTCCCAAACTTTCCTAAAACCACTCTCTCTTGAACCCCGAAAGTAGATCCATTTAAGTAGAGAATATTTAAAGACTTAAGTATCGTGTGAACTAGCAGAGAGACAAATCTAAACGAACAAACTAAATGCAGACACGAAGGCGGCAAGAGCTGTCTTGTTCCATCAGATTAGATCGGTTTGGAATACCCACCGGGAAGCCAACTAGTATAGTTAAAAAAAAAGAACTCGAAACTAGTAACATAAGAAGGGCGGAGAACGAGAAAACTTTCAATATTATAAAAATGAGTTTAGAAAGCTCCTTATTTTTCGAATACATTGTGACGTAATTTACCCTACACCTAATCGATGACTCTGGCACTCGTCGCTTAGAGTGATGACCAATTAAGTGGTTCAAAACACCTAGGGTGGTACTACATACACAATGTAGAAGTAACAGGTAAGTAAACCTCTATAGTAAAATGCCGTACTTGCAAATAATGAGGCAGATACAAAGCTCAAGTGGACCCCACCACAGAAAACAGTGGGGACATTAACACCCACCGTTGAAACCTTCCTAGGCCCCACCATGATGCTTTTTTGAGATATAAATATCAGCTTGATATGAATGAAGGGAAAACACAAATATCAGCTTGATCCAAAACTTCTGTAGCCCCGGATAAATTTTTAATGGTAGGCATTTAATCCCCACTTGGTTTTTTTCTAGTGGGGTCCACTTGAGCTTTGGATCAGCCTCATTCTTTGGCTTGTACCCTAAAATGATCTCTCCAAATGGATGAACAGTGTGGATGTACACATACATCATGGTGGAACCCACAGAACTTGGTGACGTAACTTCAGTAGTGAGATTCGCTACTCACTCACGATGTCTATAGCTAATCCGCGTCCCATTAAACGGGCCTACTATTATGCATATCGTGAAATCCAGTCCATCTATTAGACGGAAAAACTTTTTTTACTGTACATATAAAATATCAGTCTGGCAAAAAAAATTGAGATAGCTGTAGGAGAGGCAATGATATAAAACTGCATCGAGAACCATTTTTAGTACGTTTTGTTTTGTTTTTTTAACCGCAACGAACTTTCAGGTAAGTTTTTGGGGCGCGACTTCGGTGAGACCCCGGAACCAGCTATGTGGGTGGGACCTTGACCGTAGGGCCCACCTGAATGTATTCGTTGTATATCCATGCCGTCCATCTGTTTTTTCAGATTATTTTATGCCATGGTACCAAAAGTAATGTATATGTAAATTTAGTGTGGATTACACCATAAGAAACACTAGTTAATGACCATTAAAAACTTAAAACACCCGGTGTTTTCAAAAGATAGTTGAACTATAAACAAAAAAGGAAAGTAGGGCCAGCTGTACTGGAATAGTTGTCTAACCTACCAGTTATTTTTAACGCCACCTGAGGTCCTTCAAAAATTACCATCCGCAAGTTACTAGTGACGAAGGATACCACACCAGGTGGATTTTAAAGCATGTGCTTCATTTTTGGGACTGCGTTCCAAAATAATCTAAAGAAACAGATGGACGGCATGGATATACAACGAATACATCCAAGTGGGCCCTACGCTCAGGGTCCCACCCAGTTCCGGGGTCTCACCCAAGTCGCGCCCAAGTTTTTGGTGGGCGCGGATTTCCTGCGAAAGCCTTGCGCAGGAATTTCCTGCGCTGGGAACCAAGGTGGGCCCACAGTGATGTGTTTTGATAAATTCACACCGTCCATCCGTTTTGGGAGATCCTTTTAGCATATGGAAACAAAAATGAACCGGATCCAACACTCAAGTGAACCTAAAATGTGAGATTTGAACGTCCACAGTTGAAATATTTGTGAAGCCACAGGAGGTTCGAATCAGGATAATATTTGTTTTTCCAGTTCATCCCAGTAGTAGTGACGTTATGAACGGTATGGATGTCATATAAACATCACTGTGGACCCCAGGGATGTTTCAACGGTAGTAATTTACCTACCCACCTTTTAACCGCAACGAACTTTCAGGTAAGTTTTTGGGTTAAAATCCATCAAAATGGGAAGCGGATTGGCTGGTGTACGGTACACGAGCTCGCAAGCTCGTGTATTGACGTCACCAAGTTTTGTAGGCCCCACCATGAGGTTCATGTTATATCCGAACCGTCCGTCCATTTTATGACATAGTTATAAGGGTTGAAGCCAAAAATAAGACAGATCCAACGATCATGTGGACTACATTGCAGAATGCAGTGGGAGATTGAACATCTACCATTGAAACTTTATTGGGGTCACAGAAGTTTTGAATCAATATGATATTTGTTTTTACCCTTCATCTAGGTCCGTGTGACCTTATGAACAGTTTGGATGGCAAATAAACATCATGGTGGGCCCTACGAATGTTTTAACGGTGAGATTCATTGTCCCAAAACGATGCAAGTCACACAGGTTAAGGATACAGTCGACCTCTGGCTGCTTTGTTGTTTGGAAAGTAAGCCATTGTATATGAGTGTTGTCTGACTATTATACTTTGGGTTATCAAGGAGCGATGTCCTACAGACATCATACAAGATCTGAGCCGCTTATCAGGTGGACCGCAGATCCACCCTGTCCATCGAGTGACTTGCCTCATGTTCACCTTAGAACCGGAAAATAGGACGACCACACCATTCAAGTTAGAATAGTACTCCCACCATTAGTTGATTGTGTGACCCACCGTGGTTTATATATCCCATCCAATTTTTTAGTCTGATATGAATCACTGGGCTGAAGGGACCTTCCAAAAATCTAAGTTGTCCCGAAACTTAGGTGGGCCACACCACGTTTTAGGCATGAATTTCACACTTTTACCATGGTGAGCCCTGCCTAATTTTTTAAACAGTATATTGGGGTCAAAGCCAAACATTCAAGGGGCACACCTCCTAAAAGATGGGATCAATTAGGGCTGTTCAAAAAATCGGCCAAACCGCTTAAATTGACTAAATCAGACTGAACTGGTCAATTTCAGTTGGTTTTCCATTCTTTGCCGGGTCAGTTCGGTTTTTTAATATTATATATATATATATATATATATATATATATATATATATATATATATATATATATATATATATATATTTGAATTATATTTATTAACGTTACCCCTACCATATAGCCTACCTTAAAATATCTTATATATGCACGTCGTCCAATTGTTTTCTCAACCCATTTTAGGATATTTTTCAAAAAATTAATCAGATATAAATATCAGGTGGACCACACCACAGAAAAAATGTTGATTGAGCGTTCGCCATTAAAAATGTTCTCGGGTCCACTTGAAGAAGATTTGTAATGTGTATTTGCCATTCAACCCGTTGATAAGGTCAAACAGACCTGGATGAAGGGAAAAGTCAAATTTCACTTTCATTTTGACCCAAAACTTTTGTGGCCTATAATTATAAAAAGTTTTAATGATCATTCATCAGTTTTTACATTGGTGTAGTCCACTGGAAATTTGGATCTTTTTAATTTTTAGAATGTTGTCATGAAACCGATAGAATTGATCCGACCCGAATGTATCCGGTTTGCTTCGGTTAGTGAGGCTTCATCGGTTCAATTTGGTTGTTAAATATTCAAGACTGACTGAGTCGGTTCGGTTGGGTATCGTCCTTCAAAACTGACTGAGTCGGTTCGGTTGGGTATCGTCCCTCAAAACCGAACCGTCCGAACCATGCACAGCCATATGATCCATTATAGTGCCTTTTGTGGTGTAACCGATCAGTTGAACCGGTCAATATTGCTATGGGCCACCCGGCTAGTAATCTCCTCATTATAAAATCATTAGAAGGAATTAACTAGTAATTTTCTGTTTATGCAGTGGTTCGAAGGTTCGAGTTTCTCAAATGAGCTCCTGGAATTCAGATTTTCAAAGAAACTTCCGTCCTGTGCACTGACCATCATCTTGGTGATGATGGAGCCAGTCCATCCATTTTGATGGCCGATCCGGTCTGAATCCAGGCCAGGTCATTTTGGTGGGGGGTTCCAGTCCAACCGGTCTGACCACCAGGTCCTGTGAGGATTAAATTTTTTTTAAAAGTACTGTTGAGTACAAAATAGCTCTAGATTTTGTGGTGGGCATGTGAGGATTACCAGGTGTATGACGACGAACCTGTTGTGCATGGTTTGCCAAAACATGAATATGAAGGGGTTTTGGATGGTTGTTTCATGTACTGATTGCGTATACAGGGCTGATACAGACTGATATGATTGTATATGCCTGATAGATGGTGAATATGCAAGATGGCGTGTCCTACCCATGAAAGCATTAATTGACACCTAGAAAACCTCCAGATTCAAGTCATGTACCACGTGATGGCCGTATCAGTCTGGTTTGGGAGGTTTCCAACTTTCATGATGGGACTAACGTATTCCAGAGGTTGGATGCCATACTACACCAGCTAGGCCCCAGGCTGGCCCTTGTAGAATACGTTTATTCAACAATGACTTGGAGTGGACTGGCATCATGGATTTTTGTTACGTGCCAAACCTATTTGGAATGTTGACGTGGTGAGTAGAGGCTATTTTAGTAGTTGTTTTCTTTACTCTTCTAAAATAGGATAGCATTTGTGTAAAAATAAGAAATTTACTTAGTTGATAGTATTTGTATTAAGAAAAATAAGAAGATTTTCTTAGTTATTTGTGTTTATGTTGTCATCTAGATAAGATTTTGTAATTCTTTTTATGTAGTTATGTAGAGAAATAATGAAACGCAAATGAATTTTACCTTTAATTGTGTTTTTTACTCAATAGGACACCCTTTCTCTCTATTCACCTGGACTTAATAGGGCTTGGACCCTATCATTTGGTATTAGAGTGACCCTTCCCGAGCATATGCCAAGAAAGACAAAGAAGCAGTAGAAGAAGTCAAGCCTAACAAAGAGGCATGTGGAGCATTTGAAGGAAGCTTGGGATCAGGTGAACACTTAAATCGATCCAACAAACGTCGGAACGTCTCACTTAATTACGGCCTCCTTTCATCACCAATGGAGAGCATTTTGGAGTCAGGGAATCGAACGTTGTAAATCCAAGGCAACGTAACGGCCAGATTCAACCATGTTCGCTCGTGTTGATTTTTCTTGCTTCAATGGAAGCAATCTATTGGAATTCATTTACAAATATGAGCAGTTTTTCACTAACGTTAAATAACGAAAAATGTTAAAGTTCTCCTTCATTCTGCATGGATAAACCTGCATCAATGTAGTTTCAATGGTATAATCGTGTGAACCCTGGCACCTTATGGAAGGGAATTATAGAAACCATATTGGCCTATTTTGAACAAAGCGATTATGATAATCTTAATGGCATGTCGGAAAAATTACGACAAGGAGCAAGGACTGGCCGAAGCTATCAAAACAATTTGAGCACCTGCCAACCACGTTAAAGGATGGTTACATCAAGTATTAATGGGTACGTTCATTCAAGGATTATGTAATGAAGTTGGTCAAGAGGTATTGATGTTTCGAGCCTCTAGGAGGTAATGGGGTTGGCTCGTCTCTAGAAGGAAAAGTTTACATGTTTAAGAAAGTCTTTACAACCAACGCCCAATCATGTGCCAGTGCCGACAAATTCAGGACGGTTTGTAAGTATAGGATCGAATGTTGCACCAGAGCAATTCCATCTGAAAACTTATCTTGGTGTAGTCATGACTCCTTTTAAAAAGATCACAACCAGAGATGTGAGGACGAAACATAACGAATGCTATTATTATTATTATTATTATTATTGCGAGGAATGCTTCACACCGAACCATCATTGTAAACAAATGCAGATGTTCATGATTGAGGAACCAAAACCATCCTATTTGTTGCCAACAGAATCTGACCCCGACAGTGGAGTACTGACATGCTATAAGTAAATAAGCTACATGGAAATCTGGTTTGACTTACATAAACTGTTTCTTACCTTTATGCAACGAGGACATGGGCAAGCTTTAGAGGGGGCAATGTTACATGCCCAACCTATTCGACATGCTGACATGGCGAGTAGAGGCTATCTTAGTAGTCGATTTCTTTACTCCTCTAAATAGGATGGTATTTGTGTAAAAATAATAAATTTGATTAGTTGATAGTATGTGTGTTAAGATAGAAGATTTTCTTTGTTGTTAGTATTTATTGCCATTTAGGTAAGATTTCGTAGCTCTTTTTATTTACTTTTTTGGAGAAATAACGAAACGTAAATGAATTTTCCCTTTAACTATATATATTGTTTTAATCCCAGAGGACATCCTTTCTCTCTTTTCATGCCAGCTTGATAGGACTTGGGCTCTATCAATTTTTTCATGCATTTGTAACATTCGTAAGTTCCCCCAATGTCCCACTAGCGGAGGACTATAGGATCTGTAAAAATTCAATTGAATATCTTTGAAAGAAATGCCTCCTACTTTGGCCATGATTATGAATTCTAACTATATATTACCAAATGACTCATGATGTTATGGGTCCTTAATCAAGGTAGTGGATTAGGTGCAGCCCCAGCCTTACCTAAGATGGTGTGGCCCTTATTGTGGGACCCACCTTGATGTATTTATTACATATCCACACTATCCATCCATTTTGCCAGATTGTTTTAGGTCATGACCGTAAAAATGAAGAAGATCCAAATCTTATGTGGACTATACTAAAAGAAACAATGGTGATGAACGCCTTACCATTAAAAACTTCTTAGGGCCCATGTAATGTTTCCGTAATGTTTATTTTTCAATTTGTTGTACGGTCCACCTGAGAATTGGATTTGCTTGATTTTGGCACTCATGCCCTAAAATGATATGGAAAAATGGATAGACAATGTGGATATAGAATACATATATCAAGGTGAGCCCCATGGTAAGCACCACACCGTCTTGGGTGAGGTTAGGCCGCACCTAATCCGTTTCCCTTTGATCCTGTCTGGGAGATTGGATTTAGAATGCATTGGAATCAAAATCATAATTACATTGGAATCAAGGTGATTCTGAATCGCCCTCCGTGTTTGGTTGAAATGCATTGGAATCCAAATCTTCCATTTGGGAGCTTATATTTGGAGGGCGCCATTGGAATTCTTTGGTATATTCATAGACCTTCATATCCCAAATTACTGCATGCATGCGTGCGTGTGTGATATTTGATAGAACGATTGTAATCAGCTCATTAAAATATAAACTTTTGCATAAAGAGAGAGAGAGAGAGAGAGAGAGAGAGGAAATTCCAAGCCTAGGGTGGGCCACAAATGCAAGGATCACAAACAAGCAAATTTTTTAAACTATCCATTAAGATGTCCAATGTTTGAATGGTTTAAATCATTCTAGTGTTGCAGCTGTCGATAATTGGATCATTTTGGGGGTGTCATCAGCATGGAATGTGTCCAAGGCTCAAGTGGTCCATAGAATGGGGATTGAACACCCATCATAAAAACTTCTCGACAGCCACGTAAGTTTTGGATCAAGTTCGAATTTGCGTTTTCTCTTCATACAGGTTTGTATGACCTTATGATCAGGTTGGATGGAAATTAAACACCATGATGAGCCCTAAGAAGGTTTTAACGGTGGGCATCATTATCACCACTTCATCCTGTAGTGTGGTCCACCAGAGCTTTGGATCCGCCTCATTTTTTATTTCATAGGAAAATTGGATGAACAACATAGATAAATCTCATATATATATCACAGTAGGCAGGGGCAGAGCCACATACCCCCCCTGAGTTTTCAACAGTAATAGTTCATTGTTGACTGATTCATGTGATGTGGTCCATTTGAGCCTTCGATCTGCCTCTTTTTTGGTCTACTGTCTCAAAATAAGCAGGAAAAATCGATGGACAATGTGGATTGATCTCAAACATCAAGGTGGGCCCATGTAGCTTCCCAAGGCAGGCACTCCCCGCAAACCGCTTTGGCTGGAAATCCGCGTCCGAGACGGATTGGCTACCGACGGTCAAGTGACAGACACGGATTAATTAGCTACTTATTAGTTCAAGTGATATCACCAAGTTCTATGGCCCCATCACAATGTATATATGTGCTATATCCACACCATCCAACCGTTTAGAGAGACCACGTTATCGGCTGAGACAAAGAAAACGGGGCAGATACAAAGCTCAAATGAGCCCATCACATAAACAATGGGGATAGTGGCACCCACCATTGAAACGTTCCTAGGGCTCACCATGATGTTTATTTGAGATCCAACCCGTTTATAGTTTCACACAAACATGGACGAAGGGAAAACACCAATATCAGTTTGATCGAAAGGTTCTATGGCCCCCCAGAAGTTTTTAATGGTAGGCGTTAAATCCCCACTATTTTCTATGGTGGGGTCCACTTGATCTTTGTATCTGTGTCATTCTTTGGCTCATGCCCTAAAATGATTTCTACAAATGGATGGACGGTGTGGATACAACACGTACATCATGGTGGGCCTCACAGAACTTTGTGATGTCACAACGGACGCCGGATTCCTACCAAAGCCTTTCGCAGGAAGCTCCTACACATGGAACCAGGTGGGGCCCACCATGATGTTTGTGAGAAATCCACCCTGTCCATCCATTATATAAAATAATTCTAGTACACGTGACAAAAAATGAGCCAGATCCAACACTCAAGTGGAATGATAGCGTGAGGATTGAACGTCCACAGTTGAAATATTGGGGGCCAGAAGTTTTGAATTAATACACTAATATCTTGCCCCTTCTGGAAGAAAATCCTGGCTCCGGCCCTGACAGTAGGCCCCATGGAGCCTACGGTGGATGCAATCCGCTTCCACCTAATGAATGATCTGGATCACTAAAGGAGACATGCCTGCATGGAATGCTAATTAATCAAGACACCTTTGACTAAGTCACGTGTCCAGGTGGATTACACTAGAATCTAGCATTTGGTTAAGATTTCAAAACCCACAAAAAAAAAAAAAATAGATTTGAAATATCTCCCATTTCATTTAATCCATGGCTGCCAAACACGAAAGGCAGCTATTTGGATTTTCTTTTTTTTTTCTTTTTTTAAAGTTAGTCATGCAATGCACCCACCCTGTTTGGTGGGCAGCACACCCACTTGGTTAGTGACATGATGCTCCCACCCATCAGTGGGGTTAGTGTGTCTCCTTAGCACTCGAACCTGAGACCTGCTGTTGAAACTCCTGAGCGTCTTCCAGCTAGGCTAGCAGTCAACTATTTAATTAGATTTGAAATATGCCCATTTACCACCAAATCCAAGGTACCAAAAGAGGGGTTAATGGTGGAAAAAAAAAAAAACTGCAGTTGGATGCACACCGAGTGAAGATAGCCTCGTTTCAACACTGAGGTCATTGTTTGGGATAGGAGGGCCGGCAACGGAAGCAAAACAGAACATAAACAACAAATTGAATCAAACGAGCAATACAATGCAATCACAATGCATGCAATCACCCACACATAGGCAATCCAAATTTAATGTGGAAAAACCTCTCACAGGTAAAAAATCACGGCACAAAGCGACACTAATTCACTATAATCTCAGAAGTTACAAGAGATGAAACCCAAGACCCAAAACTCAAGCCCCACAAGAGAAATCCCAAACTTACCCAAGAAGAAAACCCTCTTCTTCAAGCTCTTTCTCTCACCTAGAAGCTCCCTCAATTCATTTTGCAACCTTAGAAACTTCTAATACCGCATTCCCTCTTAAATAGGCAAGAAAAACGGATTTCGAAACCTCTCGCGCACAAGTCACACAAGAATCCACATTGCACTAGGATACTGCCGACCAGTCGGACACCCCTACTGGCCGAATGGCTTAAAATCTTCACAGTAGCAACGCTGCCTTAGTCTTCAGTGTGACCGGCTGACCGGTCAGTGGTCCTTGTGTGGTCCCGATTTGAGGCGTCCGTTTCCCAACAGCCATGGTATTGATTCCCATAGTGGGTTGGCTAACATTGTGATGTGACTAAGAGGGGTGTGTGGGTGTACTAAAGCTGGTCTGCATCATCAGGTGGGCCACAGTTTTGGAATCAATGGACGACTGGTGATCTGACTTAACATAAAGGTGTGCTCCATACAGAGAGCACATTCACCTGTTATTCAACACGGTGGTACTCAATCGTTTTCATGGCAGTGATTTCCTAAAAAAGTGACGTGTTGGCTGGGGAGATAGTACGGTACCACCAGTAGTTGTACGGTTGCCTATAAGTGATCCGACCTGTTATTTTTGAGCAGTGTCCTCTAAATTGGATTTGTCATTAATATTAGTGTCCTCTAAATTGGATTTGTCATTAATATTCTTTAAGTTAGAGGGCTAGTTTCGCATGCGAATATATCAACTGTCATTTCTATTTGATTAATAATCTCAATTTAATTCCGTTGGCTGTCCAAACAGGCCAGAATTTATGCAATAATTCTATGAAATTAAGATGATTATTGTGGTCCTTGTCAATTAACATCTAAACTTTAGTGAGACTATTAATTTAGAAAAGGACTACTAAAGAATAGAAAGATAGCAGCATCCTGATTTAGAATAGGTAGCAGTCAACTTCATGTATGGCCAGGATTGAAAGAAATAGGTTGGAAAGCTTGAGCTAGGGCAAAAATAATAAACACACACTATAGATTTTTATAGCATGACTTTGAGACAAGTTATCTATTTCATGCATATAATATTCCTTTTGAAAGCTATAGACAAGCTTTATTCCTAGCCAACCAATCAATGTTCATGGCTTATAAATGGCTTTACAAAATTCAATTGTTTTAAGAGTCAAACTAGGTTTTAAGTTAAAAGTTAGGAAATTTTATAAAATAAAAAACTACTTACTTAATATTGAACTTAAATTCAATTTTTTTAAGAGTTAGGTTAGGTTTTAAGTTAAAATTTAGGCAATTTTACAAAAAAAAAAAAAAAAAAAAATAGAAAAGAAAAGAAAAGAAAGAAAAAAAGAAAAAAAAAACACTAGTTTAATATTGAATTTACATTGCAGTACCTTTTTCAAAAAAGGTTTTCAGAAAGTTACGTTATTAGTTTAAGTAATTATCATCATGGGAGTACCTTCCTTTAATCTTCTCAATGCCCTACGAGCAAAGGAGAGGTGGCTTGGTTGAGGCCCACCGTGAAGTTTATGTGGAATCCACCCTTATCACTAGGTGTGTTACCCTATTTTAAGTACCCCATTTTAGGCCCAGGCCCAAAAAAGTAGCCTCATGCATGATTCAGAGTGATGTCAACCTTTTGTTTCATGGCCCATCATGATTCAAGTAGGCCATGAAAAAAGGTTGACATCCCTCTCACAATTAAAAAAAAAAAAAAAAAAGATTACACACACACATATGTGTGCCCACGTGCATGCACACATCCCACGTTAAGCCCATGGCAAAAAAATGGTTGGCATGTGATTCAGGAAGGCCACACTAAAAGAAATAGTTGGGAGATTGGTTTTTACAAGGCTCGCCTTGGTGATTATATAAAATCCACTCTAATCATTAAATGCACACAAAAATTCAAAAATTTACACATGGGGGCACAAACATGAAGCCTATCTATGATTCATATGGGCCACACCAAGGGAAATAATTTTGAGGCTGAGGGTTGTCTTACGTTGTTTGCAACCGTGTAGTCCATTTAAATCACGGATGGGGACAAGGTCCGATATGGGACGATACACCCGGTGGCTAGGGTGGATTTCACATAAACATAATGGTGTGGCCCACCCCGCTGACCCCTTTTGTTGACAGAGCTAACTTAAACTTTCATTAAGAAATCTAATAGAATGTACTCCTATGATAATTACTTAAAAGGGAGGCTTAGTGAATTTTTTTTTTTAAAACAAATTTTATATTAGGTGGTTTAAATTAGAGTTATTACCATACAAGCACCTATCTTTTGGGTCATAGACGGATTAGTACCTACTTTTAAACTTATTCCAAATCAGTACCTGAGGAATGCAAACGTTAGTCATAATGGTACCCATCGTCTATTTTTCCTATGTATATGATACAAAGCTATACATTATTTCTTAAAAGATGATATTATCCCTCCTTTTAGTCACAAACAGATGGGTACATGTGTGTGATCCTGACCTGTGATCAGAAGCTATGTAGGGCCCACAGAGATGACCTAGATAAATCCACTCCGTCTATCCATTTATATTCATCAAAAGATTCTAATAAATGGAAAAAACTTAATCAAGTGGACCACACAGCATGAACGGTAAGATCTCAAATGTACACTGTGTAAGCCTTTATTGAGCCAATCACCACTATTTTGTATACCGTGGTCCACTGACTATTTGGATATGCTTCATTTTTAGGCTCATCCCCTAAGTTTAATACAGAAAATGAATAGACAGTGTAGATATACAACATATCAACAAGATAGGCCCCACAGATTTACAACCACTAAAATACAACTAGCCTAACCTCTCTCTCACCCGTAATAACCCCAACTTTCCATTTTCTATCCCAAACCCTCTCCTTCTCTCACTCTCAGTCCGAAAGTGGCAGGGGCATTGGCTTTGGTTGATTTGGAAGGCTTCAAAGGTGGGCATCATTGCCAACTGAGATTTGGATCTACCCCAGGTACTAAAATGAACTAGAAACAAGGATGGGCGGTGTAGATGAAACATATACATCAAGGTGGGTCATAGGATAGTTTCAACAGTGGGCATCATTATCACCACTATTTCCTGCAGGGAGGTCCACTTGAGATTTGGATCGTCCTTGTTCTTAGGCCCATGGCCTAAAATGATCTGAAAACTGAAGGGACGGTGTGAATTAACCACATACCTCAAGATGGGCCCCTACTGTTAGCGTGTCGAGGCACGCTGCCATGCAATGGGTCCACATGTGTGGTCCCCAAGAAGCTTTGATCAAGCTGATAATTGTATTTTCCCTTTATCCTGGCCACACATGGCCAGGGTAGAGGTCACATGTGACCTTACCTAAGTTGGATAGCAAATAAACATCATGGTGGGCCATAGGAAAGTCTTAATGGTGGATGTCACTATCCCCACTTTTTTCTATGGTGTGGCCCACCTAAAATTTGGATCTGGTTCAAAATTTGGCCCATGGCCTAAAATGATCTGGCAACAAGGATGGACGGTGTGGATAAAACATAAACATCATGGTGGGTCCCCAGATCATGCCCAGTAAGGACGCTGCCTGTTCCAGCGACCCCATATATATATATATATATGTGTGTGTGTGTGTGTGTGTGTGTGTGTGTGTGTGTGTGTGTGTGTGTTGTGCTTTCCCAACAAGGTGGGTTCACATGGAAAATCTAATCCATCCATCGAATTGGCTAGCTCATGGCCTGTCCAAAGAGATCTGGTTTGGACATAATAGACAGTATAAAAAATCATAGTGTGCCTAAGGAGGTTTCAACAGTGGGAATTAATCTCTTTGGTATGGCCCACTTGAGATCTTGATCTTCTTCATTTTTAGACCCATGGCCTAAAATAAGCTGGAGAAATAGATGGACCGCGTGGATCTAACATATACATCATGGTGGAGCCCATGAGTGGCCACCAGACAACTGCCAAAGGGGGCAGAGAGCTGGCTCCACTGTTCCTTTTGGTGTGTTCCACTTGAGACTCTGATCAGGCTGATTTTCAGGCCTTGGCTCTAAAATAATATGACAAAATAGATGGACGGAGTGGATGAAACACGTGTATCATTGTATGGCCCACGTTACCGCCCAAAAGGGCTTCGGCCCTTGCTAATGCTGGACAGCAATGTCCTTTAGACGAGCTGTCTGTCTAGCAAGCACCTCTCCCTATTTTTGTTTTACTTTTTTTTTTCAATCAAGTGGGCCACACGTAATTCAGACCTTGGCGTTATCAGTTTAGTCATGAATGGTGTGGATACAACACGTACATCATGGTGGGGCCCACAATAATGCAATGACCTCACTTTAATCTGTCTGCCTTAGGCTAAAAATCATAGAGGGGCAAAATCATCATTGCATATAAGCGAGGGTAAATGCGTCCTTTTGTGATAAAATGGATGTCTATGTTACTCCTCCCATCAGTGAAAGTCAAAAAAGTAGTAAAATGTTTGTATATTGCAATCCTTAGGTACTAATTTGGAATAAGTTTAAAAGCAGGTATTGATCCATCTATAGCCCAAAAGATAGGTACTTGTATGGCAAAAAATCTTTAAATTATTATCTTTAGTAAGTTATATTTTGCTATTTTGAAGATTTTAAGAGTTTAGTTGTGGTCTAAAATCTTTGATTTCATCACCTAAGTTTACAAGTTCTGGTAGAAGAAATATTCTTTTTACTATTTTTAACAATTTTACTATTTTGTAAAAGTGGCTTATTTTGAGTCTAATTTAAATTTAGGTTTACTTTTGCTTATGTAAAGCCATCAAACGGCAATCTCTTTGTAAGCAACACTTTCATCTAATAGATATTTTCTACATCATTGAATATGCTATAAGCAACACTTTCATCTAATGCATATTTTCTTTATCATTGAATATGCTATAAGCAACACTTTCATCTAATGCATATTTTCTTTATCATTGAATATGCTATAAGCAACACTTTCATCAATATTATCAATTTGATCTCTTTTATATAGAGATTTTTCTCCCTGTCAATTCAAGGGTTGTTCTTGTGAAGAAGTCAGGGGATCTCTTTCTTTATACACACACCTACGGCATTGCATCGACGAGTTGATGACTCAATCACAACATCGAGGTGGACAGCCAAAACTAGTGGATGACAATGTTCATCAATAGTGATGGTGCCATAGAATTAAATGAAATTTGAACATGTTGGGGTTAGGAGCCCCGCAGCGGAAGCAATCAAAGCAGGTGAGGAACACACTACAATGGCAATCAACAAGCAAATCATCACATACAAGAAGGCAAACCGATTTTTACGTGGAAAAACCCCCCAAGGGTAAAAAACCACGGCACAAAGCGACACCAATCCACTATGAATCAGAAGTTACAAGAGATTACAGAAGAATACCCTTGGATCATAGCCCATAAGAGAAATTCCAAGCTACCCGAAGTTAATTCTCACATGAGAAGGACAAACACAGCCCTTTTCCTCATCCCAGAGAACTTCAAGCTTCCTCCCTAACTCTTTCTCTCACCTTAGAACCCTCTCAATCCCTTAGCCCATTGGCGGCAACCCTAATCTTGGATTACATCTCCTTAAATAGGAGAAAACCGGAATTAGAAACTCCTTGTGCAAAACCGCGCAAGAAACCAAGTCCAAAAAGGAAACTGCCTGACCGGTCGGACCCCCCCACCGCCGGTCGGCCGACCGGTCGGATGGCCCAAAAAAGCTCCAGATACATGCTGTCTTCATCTCCAACGTGACCGACCGGTCGGTGGTCTTCATGCGTGAAGCTTTGAGGCGTCTAAGCCCAACAAACTCCACCACGACTCAAATCTTCATGCAACACCTTGCCACGCACCATCTTCATACTGCCAATCCTGCAACTCCACCATGAATAGTGCTCCCGATCAAACCCGATTGCAGTCGACAAACTTGATTGAGATATCGACGTACCGATCCACCTTCTTCAACTCTACTTCTTTCATAGATACCGATCGCTTTCCATATTTTTCTTTCACGGAATCCTTCTCCACAACGAATCTCATGCCAGAAGACGACATTGATGTCTCGCCTCAGATTCTCTCTGCCTCCTTCCCAACTTTTATCTCTGATACCACTTGTTGGGGTTAGGAGCCCCGCAGCGGAAGCAATCAAAGCAGGCGAGGAACACACCACAATGGCAATCAACAAGCAAATCATCACACACAAGAGGGCAAATCAATTTTTACGTGGAAAAACCCCCCAAGGGTAAAAAACCACGGCACAAAGTGACACCAATCTACTATGAATCAGAAGTTACAAGAGATTACAGAAGAATACCCTTGGATCACAGCCCATAAGAGAAATTCCAAGCTACCCGAAGCTAATTCTCACATGAGAAGGACAAACACAGTCCTTTCCCTCATCCCAGAGAACTTCAAGCTTCCTCCCTAACTCTTTCTCTCACCCTAGAACCCTCTCAATCCCTTGGCCCATTGGCGGCAACCCTAATCTCGGATTACATCTCCTTAAGTAGGAGAAAACCGGAATTAGAAACTCCTTGCGCAAAACCACGTAAGAAACCAAGTCCAAAAAGGAAATTGCCCGACCGGTCGGCTGACCGGTCAGACCCCCCCACCGGCCGGTCGGCCGACCGTCATGCGTGAAGCTTTGAGGCGTCCAAGCCCAACGGAACAATTAAATGATTGTACTTATCGTGAAATTAATGATGGATGCCGACAGCCTAACCAAGGTTTCAAAACTCAAAACTTGACACTTCATGCCAGTGGGGCCCAAATTAAAATTGATTTGAAACTCATTGATCACTCAATCAGATATCTTAGTTTAAACAGCTAATGTTTTAGTCCATTTTTCAAGTTCTCTTAAAAAACCAATATGAGATTTGTCGGATTTTATAGAGAACCCACAAACCTTATTGACTTAAAAGAGAAACTGTCCTGTCCTCTAAGAGCACGATACATTACAGTGCTCCTAGTTGCATTGATATACTCACACAATCCGATCGACTGATCTAGACTGTTCATTAGGTCTAGCACATATTTCATGGTTGACCATGAAAACATGACACTAATCTAATAATCGTAGCTATCTAATCATTAGCCTTAATATGGACAGTCAAGATCATTTATACAAAACTACGTCATATTAACAATTTGATCAATCTATTTGTTGGGACCCATCATAGATTGCTTATGATTTCAAAGAGTAACTTTCAGTTACCATCCTAACCATTCCATCCATGGCTCGTAAAAAGGATGGCTCCAAAAAATAAGGGAAAATCATTGATGGATGAATCATCCAATCAGTGTGATTTTTGCATAGTAGCCCATAAAATGTTTCCTGGACTTGATAGACAGTTCAGATTAATCAATTGGACAATTGATGTGACCAGAAGCAAAGTTGCATTGTGTTGAGAGTATGGGACCATTTTTCTAAATTAAAATGAGCATGCTCTGGTTAGGATTTCATTGTCAACGTGATTTCGGCTGAGAATTTACACTCTATTGTGTGGGAGCGGGGTAGGTGTTACCAACACCCTTGCTGTGGGGTCCACCTTGATAATTTTTTATATATCCATGACATCCATCAGTTTTTCCAAACCATGTGAGTCAGTGGTCCTAAGAATTAAGCGAATCCATATCTGAAGTGGACCACACCACAGGAAACAATGGTTATTGAATGTGCACCATTAAAAACTTCCCAGAGCCTACGGTAAGCAGATCTGTAATGTTTATTTGTCATCCAACCCATTGATAAGATCAAACAGACCAGGATGAAGGAAATATACAAAGATCAGATTGATCCAAAACTTGTGGGCTGCAAAAAGCTTTTAATGGTCACTCACCACTTTTCCAGTGGTGTGGTCCACCGGAGATTTAGATCCGCTTAAAATTTGGTACAGCGTCCTACAATGGGAAGCGGATTGCGTGGTGTACCACACACCACGAACTCAGCAAGTTTTGTGGCCCCACCAAGAAGTATGTGTTATATCCAAATGGTCTGTTTATTTTTTTTGTTGTAAGGCTTTATACCAAAAATGAGATAGGTCCAAAGTTCAAGCAGACCACATTGCAGAAAGCAAGTGTAAAGTGAACGTCTACCATTGAAACCTTCTTGAGGGTCACAAAAGTTTTGTATCAATCTGATATTTGCATCTACCCTTTATCCAGGTTCATGTGACCTTATGAGCAGTTTGGATGGAAAATAAACATCATGGTGGGCCCTAGGGTTGTTTTAACGGTGAGAATCAATGTCCCCCACTGCCTTTTGTGGTGTGGTCCACTTGAACTTTGGATATGACGCATTTTGGGTATCATGCCTAAAATGATCTGGCCAAATGGATGAACGGTGTGGATATACTAAATACATCATTGCGGGGTCCACGGAACCTTAATCCTCTTTATATGGTTCGTACATTCATGTTGCCCGAGGACTGATGCCCTCACCAAGTCATTGGGAAACTCATCCTTGAGCTTGACTTTGTCCCAAGGTATTAATGGCCTGTTTGGATACAACACCAAGTAGGTTACGTTTTTCTACTTGTAGCAGTAGATAAGTAACTTATTCCGTTTGGATACCACCAAATATGTTACTTTTTCTACTTACAATAGTACTTATTCGAGATGAGCAAGTTTGGTTTATGATCACTAATAAGTAACCTTTTTTTATTTAAAGTTACTTAGGGCCCGTTTGGATTGGAAGTTACTTAAGATAGTTGTCAGATAAGTTACTTATCTTGGTTTTTGCTTATTAAGCAGATAAGTATATTTGGTAAACAACATACTTATCAGCCAATAAGTAAATAAGTATGTTTGGTAATAACACATTGATAAGTAACCTTTGGAAAGAAAATTTCAAATCCACATATGATATACAACATATTGACATGAAAAGAAAAAGTTAAGCATGAGGCAGATTTCCTAACAGAATGAGCTTTTCTAATCCTCATGTACATGCCATGCATGTGCTAGCATAGCACGATTGGTCTGAGATACATTCCATCCATCAGAACAGTACCATTATATGGATGCCCAGGGACAAGAATCAGGTTGATCCACTGGTCAGGTGGGCCACAGTCTGCAAAACAAATATGATGAGTGGACTAGAACCATGTTTGGGAAAGATGTAGAAGATTAGATCAACCTGATTGGTGGATTAAATCTTGCACCAATTAATGTAGGGCCCATCTTTGATGTGGGCCATCCATTGTGTGGGCCCCACCTTTGATGGGACAATCCATCATGTGGGGCCTCCTTTGATATGGACAGTATGAGAGAGCAGCAATTGAGTGAACCATGAGAGAGAACTTTGATATGTGGTGTGACTTAGAGAGAGATAAGTAGAAAAGCCAAATTGGATGGTGGCTAATTAACATTGGACGGTGACTAACAGTGTGGGTGTGTCACAAACCGAAGAAAAAAAAAAAGAAAAAAAAAAGGAGCAAAAGCGTGACATGAGAGAGATAAGTAAAAGAGTCAAAAGCCAGGAAGCTAAAAAAAATTACTAATTAAGATAAGAAAATTTTAAGAGATAAGTTACTTTTCAATTATACTTGCCAAACTAACTAAGTGCCAAAAGTAACTTACCGTCTTAGGTTCAGTCGAAAAGTAACTTATTTGGTAGTATCCAAATGGGCCCTTAATGATTACTTTAGTTTAATAAGTAAAAATCAAGATAAGTTGCTTGAGGCATAAGTAGCTTATCTTAAGTAACCAACTGTCCAAAAACCAAGTGAGACTTGTTGAATTGGCTTAAGACGACTGCCCACCATACTTCTATCTTAGAGCTTTTCACATATACCACCTCACTTTTCATTATATAGCAAAAAACACTCTTCATTATGGTATCATCAAATAACTTTTTCTTTTTCTAAATGCTACAACAAAGTACAACTTTGTTAACTTTAGTTAGAGTTATGATTAAAGAAGGCAATTCAACTTTAAATTTGACTGTTGACTATAAAAAATGAATCTTTTATGCTCCACTATATAGAAATGAGGGAAATTCTTTTCTAGCCCGTATGCAAATACAAATAGCTTAGAGAATTTCCCTCTGTAGACCTCAGTTTTGACCAACCAGCCAAAATAGATATTCAAAAACTATACTTTTCCATTCTAAACTCCAATTGTACAGATGTATTTTTTTGGACAGAAATACCCTTGCAAATTCAATGAGTACTCGTTGAGTTTACTCACTGAATTCAATGAGTACTCGTTGAATTCGCAAGGATATTTTCGTCCAAAAATACACCGAAGCTTAGAATGGGAAAGTAAGTTTTTCAGAGGTCTATTTTGACTGATCAGTAAAAACTGAGGTCTATAGAGGGAAATTACTCAATAGCTTATATGATTTTAGGCCAAATCCAAACTGCTTAGTAATATCGGCTTAACATGGCCACATGATCCAAAACCATCCAATGGTGGGTTATCCATGACATTTGATTTAGGGTGCTTTTGGTAAAACTTAATTCCACGACTTATCACTGAAAAATGATATTTTCAGTGATTTTAGTTATTCAGACCGTTTGTGTAAGAACCCACATTCTTGTTAGCAAGCATACACACTTGTACGCCCTCGAACCTTAGATTCGTAAAACATGTAAAGACACTTCAGGAAAATATCTTCATTAGTTAGCCTAGTAGGTGGATCGAATTTCGAGGACGAAATTCTGTGTAAGGATGGTAGAATGTAATGCCCCGAAAATTTGAGCGCACGAGTAAGTACATTAGTGCATGTCCAGACGTGAGAACTTAAATTCTAAGCCGTGTTGTTCACTCGCATACACACACGTATGTACTTTTATACACATTCCAACCTTTTTAAGGCATTTGAAAGCTCAGCATACTTAGCTAAGTCAACAAACTGACCGTTAGAATGATCTATCGTTGCTAGACCAGAAGATTTAACCGTCCACTTCGATTTCGAATTACGCGATCAATGTCCATAAATAAGACCCGTACATTGTGTCCATCACAAGGTATATCCTCAGACCAGTGATTTCTTGGCCCTATGAATCTGCTCGGGTGTGTTTGTAACACCCTAGGATTTTAGAAGAATCTAAACTATAAATTAGTTAATTATTTAAGAAATTAAATAAATTTAATATAGATAAATTAATATTAAATAATCCGTAAGAAATTATAGTATGGCTCCTTCATTAAAATTGCTCAATATGAACCCTAGAATAGCATGGAAGTGTCAGACTTCGCAAAACTCATAAATCTACAATAATTTCGAAAGTGTCATTAGTTAAACTTAAGTTATAGAACCATTTCAAGTATCATGATTTCTAGCGATCATACTCGCACGAAACTCTATATATTAGTTTTAGGGCACGATCTAACCATACACGTCGAATTTCAGCCCTCTGATCATCCTACAAATAGCCTAACCAGAAATCGCGCCATAGGTGGGCCATCTAAACTGGGATCTGCCTCATTTTTTATGTCACACCTCTAAATTTGATGGCCTACCTGATGATTGGAGCGGATCTTGTATATACATCATGGTGGGACCCACGTACACCTCGTGCACGTCAAGTGCACGGTCAACGCGTGTTGACCGCGCTTCTCACGCATCGCGGACGAAGCCGCTGCTTCGGACGTTGTTTCAGCGGCAGCGTTACCGCTGTCGCCGATTGTGGCCCACACCGTCCATCACCGTGGACCCCATCGGTTGATCCAAGGTGTCCATCTGAAGGGTTCCTCGCACGTACGTAGGCGGTAGGTGATCTCATCGGCTTCGGGCGATCGTGTGGCCCACTTCAGCTTCCCAAACGCGAGTAAAGGATTCAAGAAACTCTAAGATCGATAGATCTGCCATGCATGGATGGGCCAGACCTCTTCCAAATCTTCGTGTGGACCCCACCTAGGTTTCCAACGGGTTGCTTGTGCAAAAGAATCCCCAAACTATTCGGTCTCCTTCTCCAACTCGAACCGGGATTTCTTTGTAGTCCGCGACTTCACCGCTTCTTCACCACCTTGGTTGGTTATATATGGCTCCGTCCATCGATTCTAAGCCTCTAAGAAACGCAGGAGAGAGAGAGAAGTTGTGAGAAAGAGAGAAAGGGTGTGGGGCGTTAGAGAGGTAGAGAAAGAGAGTGAGAGGCTACTGTTGCCGCTGTTGCTGTTGTTGCTGCCGTTGCTGATGTTGCTGATCTTGCTGGGGCAGCAAGGAAGAAGAAGGAGAAGAAGGAAAAGAAGAAGAAAAGAAGAAAGAGAAATAAAGGAAGAAGGAAAAAGAAGAAGAAGAGAAGAAACGAGAGAGAGAGAGAGAGAGAGAGAGAGAGAGAGAGAGAAGCGGTGAGAGAGAGAGAGAGAGGGAGGTAGCTGAGCTGTGCTGCGGATGCTGTGGGGACAGCACCCCAGTCAGCAAGAAACAAAGAGAGAGAGAGAGAGAGAGAAAGAGAAGAAGAAGAAAAGGAGAAAGAGAAAGGAAGAAGGAGAAAGAAGAAAGAAAAGAAGAAAGAAGAAAAAGAGGAGAAGAAAGAAAGGAGAGAAAGAAAGAAAGAAGAAAGAAGAATGAAGGACGGAGAAAGAAAGAAGAAAGAAAAAGAAAGAAGAAGAAATTTCCTCTCTACATCGAGTCGACTCGCTGAGTCAACTCAGATTCAAGTTGGGACTGGTTTGGAGCTTAGGAATCATCAAACGGTGAGTGATCTATCTCAGAAATTTCATGTTAATATCCTTTCAAATTCCTTCCTATTGAGTTTGAAATTCTTCCGTCCTTTCCTCCATGTGATTGATTTTTCAACTTCTTATTTATATAGGATGAGTTGTATACTTTTATGCTATTTCCTAGGCATATGTGTTAGATCTTAGTTCAGGGGATTTCTTGTAGTTTTGTTGTTCTTCCTGATGACACTTCTTTAGTTTTCGTAGGATCTTACGTAGAAGTTAGGCATGGGTTAAACTTCCCTTCACGACTTTCCCTTTTTAGTTACATAAGTGAAAACTGTACACAGTCGTAACTTAAACTTAAATACAGAAGATGTTATTATTGGTTCAAACCTTACGTAGCATAAATCATTCTCAACTCCCTTGATTAACGATAAACATCATAGATAGATGAAAGGTTACTTGAATACATACATCTCATGCATGGTGTGATTGAAATTGCACTTTGAACGCATAGTATGCTTGATGAATGCTTCCATAATTCATGACAAGCACATACATTTATACACTGCGATAGAACATGAGCATGGTTGATTTGACTCCTGGTGTGCATGGTTGATTTGCCTCCTCGCTATACCGGTTAGGTGAGCATGGTTGATTTGCGACAGGTTCCTAATGTTCAGTGGCAGCGAGTTCTGGTCGTTTCACTTATTGAGCATAGTTGATTTGCTCGGTTGGATCAGTGGTACATGGTTGATTTGCCCACTGGCGTGTATGGTTGATTTGCCGCCTCGCTGTACCGGTTAGGTAAGCATGGTTGATTTGCGACAGGTTCCTAATGTTCAGTGGCAGCGAGTTCCTAGACGTTTATTGCTCTCACACCTATCATAACATACATGACATCATGATCATTATATGTCATTTATAATAAATCATAAAGTGTATCAATCATAATCTCATCCTCGTATATTTCATACAATTCTATCCGTTGATGATTCACATCTTATCTCTTATTAACTGGAATATTACCTGTGATGGAAATGACCTCACTGGGCTTTTAGCTCACCAAAATCACCACAGTTCTTGCAGGTTCATAGGAAGAAAAAGACATAGACGGAGCAAAGTACTGAGAGGCTCACATATCACACGAGCGTCGAATGTAATCGATTTGTTTTAGTTTTGTAAAATTCAATGTAATAAGACATTAGTGGAAAAGAAATTTTATATTTGGGGATTCATTTTAGTTATGCGATGTGTGGAATGGAATTTCAAGGAATCTATGCTCGAATTTTAAATTCACACCCTGGAACTCGGGCTTTGGGTTATTGTACTCGGGTTCCGAATTTCAGGGCGTGACAGTTTGGTAACTAAAAAAATTTAAGTGCTTAATTAGAAAAATCACTTAAATTAAGTGGATTATTTTAAGTCATGCCAACTTGACTTAAAGCTTATAGCTGAATGCGGTAAGTGGTTTCTCTTTAAATTTTTAGATAAAAATGGACAAAAATATCCCTATTAACATTTAAAAATGGCAAGATTATCCTTCTTTGTTTACTTTCCCATCCATGAAACCATCCCACGAAAGTACTTGAAGTCACCAAATTCTATAAGCCCCAACATAATGTATGTATGATATCTACATAGTCTATCCATTTGAAGAGATGATTTTAAAGCATGAGCCTAAAAATGAGACAGGTCCAAACCTCAGGTGGACTACACCACTGAAAGTAATGGGGACAATGATGTCCACCATTGAAACCTTACTAGGGCCCACCATGATGTTTATTTACCATCAACCCTATTCATAAGAACACAAAGACCTGAATTAAGGGAAAACACAAATATTAACTTGATCCGAAACTTTTGTGGTCGTGATAAGTTTTCAATGGTAGTTTTCAGATAAATTACCAAACAGATTTTTCAGTTCTTATAAGTACTTAAATTCAGCACTTTAAGTTTTCAGTACTTAAATTAATTTTCAGGCTTATTTTTCAGTTTACCAAACAGCATCTTAGTATGTTTAAATAGCAAATCTAGATATCCATATAGCAGGTCATGAATTGTGATTTAAACTATGTAAATGGATAATCAAGGTGATTCGTCCAGTGGTGCAGTGGGCCAAGGACATGTGATCTAAACCATAAACCATCTAAATGATATATCTAACCAATCCATATAGTAGGGCGTTCCTACATTTAGTCTAAACTAAACAAATGATAAGGTTAACCTATTCATATGATCGGCCACCTACATCAAACGATCTAAACCAAGTAAATAATGGATCTAACCGCCCACATGGTGGGACTAACGACAGAACCATCCAAATGGACTGTGCCATCACTGTGGTGGATCATTCATGACATGTGATTTGCACCCTGTCATTTGCACCCTCCACGTGGTGGATCTAAAACATCAATACAATGGGCATCCATGACACGCAATCTAAAGATGAACTAAGCCATTTATAAAGTGAGCCATTCACGACTAGTGATCTACTCCATCCAAATGAAGGATCTAAGGCATTCATATAATGGGAATCCACCACATGCATCTAAAGACTATCAAAGTCATATGGTGAGCCATCTGCGACGAGTGATCTACACCATCTAAATGGTGGATCTAAGCCATACATATGGTAGGTTACCACAGCATGTGATCTAAATGATTTAAATGGTAAATCTAGCCCATCCATATGGTAAGCCATCCATGGCATGTAATCTAAACCATCCAAATGGTCGATCTAACACGTATACATGTGGTAGGCAATCCACGACATGTGATCTAAGCAAACAAATGGACAATCTAAGCCATTGATATGGTGGGCCATCAACAACACGCAATCTAATCACACAAATGGACAATCTAAGCCATTGATATGGTGGGCCATCACCAATATGCGATTAAATCATCCAAATGGTGGATATAAGGCATCCTTATGATGGTCCATCCATGGCATGTAATATGAACCATCTAAATGGTAGTCTGACCCATACATGTGGTAAGCCCTCCATGAAGTGTGATGTAAAGCATCTAAATGGATGATCTAAGCCATCGATGTAGCATCAACACCATGCAATCTAAATCACCCAAATGGTAAATATAAGCCATTCATGTAGTGGGTCATCAATGGAATGCCATCTAAACTATCTAAACGGTGGATCTAACTCATCCATGTGGACAACCATTAATAGCATGATATTTAAACCATCCAAATGGATGATCAGCCATCGATACGGTGGCCCATCTGCAACATTTGACATTTGATCTAATATGGTGGGCTATCCTTGAAATTTAATCCAAACCATCAAAATGGCCATCTAACCCATCCATGTTGAGGGCCATCCATACAAAGTAAACCATCTAATGAATGATCTAATCCATCGATATGGTGGTTCATCCATGGCCTTGTTGGTATTGTGTGCCTTGGCAATGATGATTTTTATGATCATGTACATAGATGACCACATATGCTTTTCTTACCATGGATGTCATAATTAAGTGTATGGAAAACCTCATTGTAAGGGTTAAAGGGAGGGTTTCAACCGGTTGTCCTACAAGAAGGTGACTTAAGCCGTAATGACTACTACCTGAGGGAGAGTTGTTTATCATGAATCTCAGTATCCAAAATTCCATAACCATAGTAGCAAGATTAACAACCTAAGAAAGGCTAATTGGGTATCCAATGTGTGAGAACCAGCAACAAATTGTGATGAAAGGTTTCCACCAGGAAGTTTGCATTAGGCCTACCCCATAGGCGAGTGTGAGTACTCATGGATGTGGCCCTTATGTCTTAGGCACGATTAAACACTTGTCAGGATTTTAAAAAGACAACCTAAGCATGAAATCTTCAAAAATCATATTTTAAATAAGTTAATGGATCACCATCTAGATGTAATCAAATCAATGAATATTATGAACCTATAATTAAGATTACTGATGCTACCAAAATGAATACTACCACCCAATGCCTATCTCCAGTGTGACACTTACGGGGTAGGACAACTAAAACTCTCTCCACCAGCTAACATAAGGTTGATAATTTACAAGAAGCTAAGATTTAGGGAGAGCCATCGGATATAGTGCTCCACCACCTTAAAGACTAAGGTATGCCCTCCTACATCTAAATTTTATGATCGTACCTTTTCATGTACATAAATTGACCAAATCCCACCTATCACATGGCCACCATCCTTGTCTAAATATTCCATACAAGTGAAAGGGATGGATGAACAGATCTTAACCATTAGATGTCCATCAAGAGTAGCTTAAAATAAATTGATAGTTAAAAGTATAATTCAATGGTTGAAAAACCTTTATTAACTATTAGAAAACATTAGATGTAATAACAAACTAAGAAAACACTTGATGAATGCCCCAAACAATAAGATTAGTTAACTAATCACATTCCAGGTAAATAATGTTGGATTTTTATGAAAGCAGTGAAATTTTAAGGATTTTTCTCAAAGGTCCAAATTTAATTAATCGCTAAGACTCTTGTCTTTCATAATTGTAGATTTCAAAATTCAAAATCCAAACAGACAATATAGATTTTAACTGAACAAAGAACAGATTTTAACTGAACAAAGAACGCATGCTTTTATTAATTGAACCCCTAGTGCTTTTTATTAATTGATTACCTTCAGTTTAGTTCAAAAATTACTATCTTCACCAAATTACTAAATCCTGTTTAGTTTGTTCTTAAGTAGAAACCTTTGGAAGTATTTTGTGAATCCCTACACAAGTCCCTGTGGATCGACCTCGGTCTTATTGAGATAATTACTACATCACAACCCTACACTTGGGGAAGCGAACAGTGGATCTTTGGTGCTTTAGTGCTTAGCTTATTAAATTTTACTTAGTTAATAATTGTTTATGTTCTGAAATTATTCATTCATCTCAAATTCAAAATTAGTAAAGTTAGTCTTGTTCGGTTTGGAATTGTTACTTCCGTAATCCTTGTGGAATAATCTCGATCTCAATTGAATTATTGCTGCAACATAGCCCTACACTTGGGGTTACCTAACAAGTTTTTGGCGCCATTGCCGGGGAGTTGAAGGTTAATGGTTTTGAATTTTAGGAATAACATAGGTTAGGATAGGTTTTAATATTTCTGTAATTAGGTTCTCTCAAATTTTCTAGAATACTAACATTTTCTTATTGTTTGTTTTACAAGATTTCATTAACCTAGTTCGGCAATCTGGTACTATCTTCTTAACTTAGATCTTTTTAATTTTTTAATTTTCTTTTTCAGTTTTAGTTTTTCTAGTTAGATTTTTCCTTAGGATTTTTATGTGGTTTATGCCTAAGTGGATACATGATCACACCTAACATCACTTAAGTAAATGAGGTTTGGCAGAAGGTCTTCTAAACCACCCATGAGCTAGAAAACGTCTGAATTTTCCTGAGAGTTCTTAAACGATGGATGATAATCAACTTAATCGTCAAAACCCACCAAATTAAGTAAACCAAGGGGTCAAGGGAAAATGAAGTTTTTAATGCTCCTCCAATTAGAACGTTGCATGATTATTTACAACTGACCTAGTGTTGAGCTCTGAATTGTGCATATTCTAACCCCATTTCATCACTAACTATGCATGAATTACATGTTTAAAGGCCTACCTAATGCATGATTTTGTGATTGTAGGAATGAGAGAGATACTTTGTCATTTGAATGCTTAGAAGCCCTTCTAACATACCTTGAAGATTAAAGGAATAAAGGACAAGAAGTGAAGGGAAGTTGCAATGGAGATGGAGGAAGAAAAGTTAAACAAATCATAACTTTACATGCCTGCGGCCACAGCCACTGGCCGGCCGCCAAACCCTCCAGAAACAGCATAATCGCTGGACAGTTTTTGTGAACGCCGACCTCTTGACCGGCCGGCTGGCTGGCTGGCAGGTCAGCCTGTGTATTTTAATGTCCAAAGAGTTGTGTATTTTGAAGCCCAAGCTCTGATCAGCCGGCCAGGAGGCTCCGGCCGGCCGGCCAACGTCTAAACTGCGTGAGGACTCTCTAATCTGTAAAAGATTCCGCGTCGGTGATAGAATTTTTCTATAAAAGGAAACATCTATATTGTTCGTAAGGCATCATTGAAGGCTGAGAAGTTCATGGCAGGTGGAGAGGAGTATCGTGGGGCATTCATAACTCCTTTAGAGTAGTTTTCTTTGGAGTTTTAGTTCAATCTGTTAATGGTTGGTTAAACCTCTTAGCTAGGGCTAAGAGGTGAAGCTTTTAGTTATTTACAATGCTTAATTCGAATTAGTTCAAGTACTTTTGGGTTTTATGAAGAACACTTCTAGTTCTAGTTTGAAATAAAGTTAGTATTTTTAGTTAATCTTCTATCTCTTGTGACTACTCTTACATGGGATGTTGTGATTACAGAGATTGCTTAATGGGGGTGTTAATTGATAGAATTTTTTGTTGTAGAGATCTTAGATCCATCATGATATGTTAGATGCTAGGGGATCTTACAAAACAAGTTTACTAAGTGCTTATCTAGAACTAAACTAGAAGAAGTTCTTATCTTTTGATTGGATCTGATGTAGGTGTTTATGTATTGATTTTGGTTCAATAGAAGTTCAATTCATGCTTCTAAATCAAGTCTAGTGACAAGCCTTGAGGAAGAATCATGAATGTGATCTTAATTGTTTTGTGAAGGATTGGGTTATGTGGTTGAATATACCTAATGCCTTAGTTGTTTATGAGAGAACCATATCAGTGGATGATCCATCTATATTAGATGCATTATGATGATTTGATTGCTCTATATTCTGGTTGGATAGGGATAGAACTCCAATTCTAATTGAGTTATTGGTTTGAATTATTTGAATTGGCATTATGAATTATTATAAGTGGATACTTAGTGCTCTAGTGCTTATTTCCTTGATTTAGTTCTAAAGTAAATAGTTTTATGTTGTTAAAATTCATTCATTAATACAAATTTGAATTTAACCTATCCTAGTTATAAAGTTTAAAATTGTTACGAAAATCCCTGAGAATCGACCTCGGTCTTACCGAGAATTATTACTACATTGCAGCCTTGCACTTGAAGCGAGCAAACACCTAGACTATAACACCTTCCTGCATGATTTTTTTCCACTAAATGCAAGAAATGTGGATCTTAATCTAGGTGTGATTTAACTTCTTCTCAAGTTCCACGGGCTAAACCCGAAGAGCCCATATTTACACTTAAAAGAAATTTGATGAAGTGGTGGCAACTTTACAATACAAAAATGTTACTCAGGATGTTCTGAAATTGAAGTTGTTTCCCTTCTCTTTAAAAGAAAAGGCCAAAGCATACTTCATTCTCTAAAGCCAAGATCCATAGGCACCTGGGATGAATTGACTTGGGAGTTCCATAAAAAGTTCTTTCCGGTTAACAAAACAAATACATTAAGACGTGCCATTATGAATTTCTCTAAAAAAGACGATAAAACAATTTTCCAATGTTGGGAGAGATTCAAGGACCTTTTACTTGCTTGCCCACATCATGGTTATGAGAGATGGCGTGTGATTAGTTTCTTCTATGACGAATTAAACTCAACCATGCATCAATTTGTTCAGATGATGTGTAATGGTGAATTTTTGGATAAGGATCCGAAAGAGGCATGGGATTACCTTGAGATGGTGGCTGAAAATGCACAATCATAGGATACCACCAACAAAACGGGTAACACCAAGACTCAGCCTAGAGAGAAAGGAGGCATGTATATTTTGAGAGAAGAGGACGACTTGAATGCCAAGGTTGCCGGCTTCATAAAAAAAGTCGAGGCTATGGAACTTAAGAAGGTTGAATCGATTCAAGTTAGTGAACCCGCTGAAACTGTTTGTGGTATTTATGCGGCTAATGTATATGCTACACAGGATTGTCCAACAATTCCTGCGTTCCAAGAAGTGTTACATAAACAAGAAAATGCCATGAATAATTACCAACGGTCGTTCAATGCACGAATGGGAAACACGTATAATTCTAGCTAAAAGAGTCATCCCAACTTTAGTTGGAAGAATGGGCCTACGACCAATCCTAGTAATCCTCAGAGGGGGCCACCGATGTAAATCATTATTCCAAACATGGGCCCACCTCAGATGACTATGGAGGATACGTTGAGGGCATTCATGCAGGGCCAGACTCAAATCAATCAAAAAAATCTTGAGATGTTCCAAGAGCTCAAGACGTTGGTTGAAGAAATAAAGGGTCGCTTAAATGCTAGGGAAGGGACTCCTCCAATCCAACCTCAGCCGAATCCAAAGCCACGATGCTAAATAAGCACCCCAAATTCCTCCAACCACAATGTGGAGCAAGCTGCACTTGAGGTTGCTTAATAATGTATCATCTTCTGATTGGGTGACAATTGTGCCACGTGGCATACTTGTCATTCTAATTAAGAGACCTCAATGATGATGTGACGGCATATGGAGCCAAACTTGACACGGACTTGGGTTGGGGCTCGCAATGCCTATTACACTGTATCATGGGGTCACACCAGCACCTATTACACTGTGTCCATGGGCCGCGCCAGTGGGATTTTACGTAAGTTTCATAGGCCGCACCAACTTTGACTTTGTTCATAACACTTCAAGCCTTACTATCTTCTTACTAAGAAAATTTTGGTACTTCCAAGAGTTTATTATTTCCTTTTTCTTTTACCATTTATGTTAGCCAGTCAGACTAATGTTAAGTGCATCATCTCCACAGTTCTAACCTCGAATGTATATTTTCTAGAACTTAGTTTGTGATATCCCGAAAATTTGGGCACACGTGTAGGTACACGGGGTACACATTTTTTCGAGTAGGTTTATTTTAAGTCTTGTTGTGCACATAATACACTCTTATACACTTCAATGACTTTTAGGCCTATGTAAATCTCAATATACTCAGTTATTCAACAAATCAACCATTAAAACAACTCAACATTTCTAAGTTAAGATATCTGACTGCCCACTTTAAATTTAGATCACTAAAACATATTAGACCAGCTATGAGATTTTCATATCTGCTTATACATGCATCTATTTACAAATCTAAATCGTCCACCTTTTCTGTCACTTAAGTATATGCTTAACCAACCGTCGAATTCTCAATCCTATGAACTTGCACACATGCACAAGTATTTGAATCTAATGAAGTATAGGCTTACACATGGCTTACTTCAAAATTCCACTTTGTGCTTATCCGTTTATGAAACCTACCTTAATAATTATCCATATATGATTAATGTCCTAAACCATCCATTTTCTTCAATTTTTACTCATCATCTAACCATCCATCACATTTAGATATGCCGTTTGGGCCACCCAAATGCCGAAGTAAACCATTCATTATGAAGTTAAAGTGTATATATTGAAATCACTGGCCAAGTTTTACAGTTTCCTGCAAATGTGCTTGGTTTTCAACCACATATAGATATAGGCCGTCAAAATACATCAGGATCACCAATGTAAGATCATGGGTTAGTATTGGACTCACTGGATAGTGCTCTTCAAGTAGTGGGCTGTCGTCAAATTTCAATCTATTTGCATGGTGCATTGTAGATGGAAGTCCTTACCACCAAAAGGGCAAAATTGTAATAAATAGCTTTGTAATACAAGGATATGTACACAACGTAGCATACCTAGGTTGGAATTTGCTTTAAAAAAAAAGCATCTAAAGTTCCTTTCTCTCTTAAGCCGTTAAAACCAAACCCATCATTTGTATCGTCCAACAGCTTAATCCACTCACTCACCTAGACAATCCATTCCATCCAATCACCATACGATAAGTGGGTCATTAACGTGCGTGCAAGCCTACAACCAAACTAGAGTGCACCTTTGACATCTGATCAATGTCATTTTCAAACTTCTATCCTAAACCAATCTGCTAAACCTCATGAACGGCCTTGATTTCTCATAAATTCATCACAGTGGACCCCAACTAGACCCACAGACAAGGGTCATGTAAGCTTCATCCAATGAATCCGCATCGTCCAGTAGCTTTGGCATGAAGAAATAACCAACGAAGAAACAAAGAAGAAAGGTCGCTTTTGAGCTAACCCAGCGAGTCAACTCGCTGAGCCGATTCAGATTCGAATCAAGCCAGTTTTTGGAGCACAAGACATGTAATTACTATGAGTGATTCATCTCAGAAATTTTTGTTGATTTTCCCTTCCATAAGCTTGCGTTCTTTCATGTTTAATTCCCAATTTTTAAGTCATTCCATACCATGGATCTGAGGTAAAGATCCTCTCCTCGATCCCTCCCTAATTAGGTTTTAGTGTTACGTTCTTGTCATTACACATAGTAAGGATTTAGGTAAGGGATCCATCTCTCATCTCTATTCTTAAAGTTCATCTTCCAATTATTCTTTCTTGTTGATTTTCTTTTCTCAAATTTCCCTTCTTGGTTGCTCATATCAAAATTCTAAAACAACTTGACTTAGGTTTACGTTCATGTGATGCCACCGTCATGCAACCCTAGATACTTGTAGTATTTTCAAAATTCCACGTAATATTGTTCTCAAACTTCCTAATTAACAATAACTTAGGGTTTAGATGAAGAAACACTTCAATAAAGATAAGCATGCACGGTATGATTGGACTTAAATTTTGATACGCATTGCATGCTTTAAGAGTGCCTCCATGACTCATGACATTCATATGCATCTTTTATATATTTTATTAGAATTGGACGACAGAACGGGAACATGGTTGATTTGACTCCATCCGTGCATGGTTGATTTACAGCCTCATTGTACCGGTTAGGTGAACATGGTTTATTTGTAATAGGTTCTTAATGTTCAGTGGCAGCGAGTTCTAGTTGGTCCATATATTTATTGAGCATGGTTGGTTTGCTCGGTTGGATCAGTCGTGCATGATTGTTTGCCCACTGGCGTGCATGGTTGATTTGCCACCTCGCTATACTGGTTAGGTGAGCATAGTTGAATTGCAATAGGTTCCTAATGTTCAGTGGTAACAAGTTCCTATACATCTATATACTTGTATTAATCATACATTCATTATAACATACATGACATCATGGTATTCATACTTCATTCATAATAACTTGAAAAAGACATAACTCATAACATCACTCTTTTAGATTACATACAACTCTATCCATTAGCAAATAGGGTCTTATCATATATTAACTGAAATTTTTTTGTGTTGAAAATGATCTCAGTACTAGGCTTTTAGCTCACCAAAATCACCACAGTTCTTATAGGTTTTCAGGAAGAAAGGACATAGGTGAAGTAAAGTACCTCGATGATCATTTCATTTAGGATCCTCACCCGCTATCTAGGTTGATTTATTTTTCTTGTTGAAATTGATGTAATAAAACATTAGTGAAGTTTAATTTAGTGGGAAGAAAAATATTTGGATTTATTTTAGATATGCAATGTGTGAAATGGAATATCAAAAAATTTATGCTTGAATTTTAAATTCACAATCCGGAACTCGGGATTTGAGTCACCGTACTTGGGTTTCGAATTTTAGGGCTGTAGACACCCTACCTTCGGCTACAAAGGTGGTCGAGATTGCTGAATGAATGGAGGTCAATACCCCCAAACCCTATATCCAAACCTAGTGAAACTCACCCTTGCAAGTCCCAATCCATAGCCCAACTCAAGCCTAAACCCAATCAACTCACCCCTAAACATCAGCTCGAAAAACCATCCATAAGAAAAATCAGTCCAAAATTCCTAAAAAAGTCAAACTTAGTGAGTCAATACGCTAAGTCAAATCACTGAGTCAACTTACTAGGTTAGTCCAGCCCATACACCCAGTCAACTCACCTTGTCAGTCCATCTTTCAAACCCAGTCAACTCACCTAGTTCCGAGCCACAGCTTTGGAGCAACTCTGAATCTCGAACTTGTAGCTTTTTTGCTTCAGGTTCAGAGTCCGTATGCTCCGAAGCTAAAGCAAAGTTGTCCGTAAGGGCGGCCCCCAGGGGGCACCTAAAATTATTTTTAGGAGTTGCCACTCTTCGCAGCTATAAATACCCCGTCCCTCTTTCATTTCTATCATCCCTCAACAACATAGAATATCCAGAAATTCTTATTCCATCTCCACCCCCTTTAGCCGATTCCTCCACCAAGGAGAGATCGAGTGCGAAGAGTCTAGCCCAACCTGACCCTATTCAAGCCTCTCAAGCTACCTAAGTCCCGATCTTAGCCGCTCGAAGTCAATCCTTGCGATACTTCCGTCCATCCAGCTATATTTATACCTGCATCATCTCATTCGCATCTAACATAAGTGCAACATTTCTTATTCTTCCAACCCCCCTGCTTATCATCCTACTACAATCATTTGATTAGGACTTAGCGTATGCTCTAAGTTTTGCTGGCTCACCCAGAACTTACCCATCAGAAACTCTGATCGATCAAACACACTGTAGACACCCCCACCTTCAGCTACAATGTTGGTAGAGATAGCTAAATGAATGGAGGACCATACCCCCAAATCCCATGTCCAAACCCAGCCAAACTCACCCTTGTAAGCCCTAATCCATAGCCTAGCTCAAGCCTGAACCCAGTCAACTCACCCCTAAACATCAGCCCAAAAAACCCCCCATAACAAAAACTAGTCAAAATCCTAAAAAAGTCAAAATTAGTGAGTCAACCTGCTAAGTCAAATCACCAAATCAACTCACTGTGTCAACCCATCTTCCAAACCCAGTCAACTCACCTGGTTCCGAACCACAGCTTCGGAGCAGGTCTGGACTCCAAACCTCGGGCTTTTCTAATTCAGGTTCGAAGGTCGTACGCTCCGAAGCCGGAGCAGTGCAGCCGTACGGGCTGCCCCCTGAGGGCCGCCCAAGCATATTTACACAATCTGCCACTCTCCGCTGCTATAAATACCTATACCCCTTCTCATTCACAGCATCCCCACAAAATCCAGAAAAATCCACTTCTCATCTATCCAGCCCGAGAGTTCCGAGTCCATCTCCCCCTTTCAGTCCATTCCTCCACCAAGGAGAGCCCGAGTGAGAAGAGCCTAACCTTAGTCCAGCCTAGTCTAACCCTGGTCTAAGTCTCCCAAGCCACCCAAGTCTTGATCTAGCCACTCGAAGCAAACCCTTGCGACACCTCCGTCCATCCAACTACTCTTTTACCAGCATCATCTCATTCGCATCTAACATAAGTGCAACATTTACTTTTCTTCCAACCCCCCTGCTTATCATATCACTGCCAACACTTTGATTATTCAAACACACAGCATGCATCCGGCATAAAGCACCTGTCAGTTTGAGCGTATGCTCTGGGCTTGCTTATTAATGGAAACCTGCCCATCAGAAACTCTTGCTGTTCAGACCTGCATTCATGCATCATATCATTCATGAGAATGTACGAGGATTAAATCAGACTTTCAAGTACTAGTTCGATTCTGTGAAGTAGAGACCATACTTCGGTACGAGCAGTTTGAGGTGCTTAACATCTTCCACCCTGTAACCGTGATCCCTTACCTCGAATCTCTGTCCGCAGATCAAAAGGAGTCATTTTAGAGGCAGGAATCTTCGGATCCCCTTCTCTAACATTTCTACAGGGTCTAGCCGACTGTAGATTCTAAATAACTGGCTAGTGGCGACTCTAGTCTTATACAAACTTATCCAAACATATCCAGTTTAACACGACAACCAAAGAAAAAGCCCTCGAGAACGAGGCGAGCTAGTGGCACAAACGACAATTCGCGCGCACGTACCCCTTTTCCGAAAGGGAAGGGAGAATTCGGGAGCGCAGAGAGGCGAGCGTCCAGGGAATGACAACTCTGCTGGGGATATGCTAGTCCCACTAGTAGTGATCCAACTTGAAAAACAGAATCCTCCTGTATTTGAAAGTCATTAGTCCTTATACAATCTCATCTGTATAGCATTCTACCCAAAGCCAAAAAAATAAAAAATTCCAAAACCCAAAAAAAAGAGTAGAGTATATTCCTCACCATTGCACCTCCTCGGGCTCAACGTCGTTAGAAACAACTTTCTTTCCGCAGCATAATCCGCACTCAGGCTCAGCAAGCCATGTCCGGCCACGAAGAGGAAGCTCACCTCTTCTCCGCCCTCGAGATGGCAGAAGCGTAACCTCCAGCACAACAACCAATTGAGAATACGCCAATCATGCAAGATTGGGCACAAGGAATGAGAGCAATGTAAGAAATGCTCTTGCAATTCATGCATAAACAAGCTACTGCAGCGGTCAACAATCAAGCTGGCCTAGTTCAGCAATCTTAGCAGCCATGCCGGGTCCCTCCGGCCTCCAGCTTAAATCAAGCACAACCATCGGAGTCTGCCCAAGACTACCGACAACAGCCATCTCAGCCCTTCGCTATGGGGCATCCTCCTCAATACCTTCCTGCGACAACAAGGCCGTCTTAGAGCATTCCCATCGCAGGGACTTCCAGTCAGCTTCCAGTCAATCTTGCAAGCAACAATCTTAGTAGATTCCAACATGTCCCCACCGATGGGACCCCTTTCCTTTCTCAGAATGTCTCCGTGGATAGGACCTTTACTCAATTTCATCACATCCCCGTCGATGGGATTTCAATTCAATTTCCAGTAGCAGGGACAGCACTGGCGAATGCCCACAATGGGGGTCAGTGTCAAGCCCACATCAAGCAGCGGACAGTGGTGAATACCCAACAAGGGGGTCACTTCCCAGCATCTCAACCTCCTACAAACAGGAGCACTTTTCAATTTCAGCATATCCCCGCCGATGGGATTCCAGTTAATTTCCAGCAATCTTCAATTCAGCAAACTCCAGTTAATTTCCAGCAATTGAACTAGAAGCCTTAAAAATATAAAAACTACTAAAACTGGAAGAAAAACTAGGAAAACTTGAAGTAGAATCAGTCTCCTAAGCTTCCTTGATGATCCCCACGTCCTAGCATACCCTGGTATGAAGAGGAGAAGTCCCTTTTATAGATTGGTGTGGAAGATTCCAGATTGCGCAAGGAATTACGTAATTGCGCAGAGAAAATCGGAGCTTCACGCACAAGCTCTGTTACGCTGACCACCGGTCGCATGACTGGTCTGAGCTCCTAGACGACCGGTCGCACGACCTCAAAAACAATCCAGTGAGTTTTTGTTTCTGGACTACTCTTGACTTGTCTATCGACGGGTCTAAGAGGAGAAAAACAGTCCAAAAATACACTGTAGACCTGTCTGTCGACCTCTCTGGCGACCGGTCTAGCGACCGGTCTACAGACAGGTTTAAGAACAAAAACTCAGATTTTCTTCTTTATCTCTTCTCTTTCTTTCTTGCTTCTTTCTTCCACCTTTTGGCACTTGTTCTATTGATCTTCAATGCATACAAAGTGACTCTTTTAACTATGAATTAGTGAAGTCTCCCTCTCATTCCTACAATCACAAATCCATGCATTAGAATCGCCTTTAAACATAAAATCCATGCATAATGAGTGATGAATTGGGGTTAGAATATGCACAATTAAGAGCTCAACAGCAATCTTCAATTCAGTAATCTCCAGTGAATTTTCAGCAAGTTCCAGCTCAACCTTCAGTACATTCTCCAGTTTAGTTACCGTCCTTTCAAGCACAAGTTCATCAGAATCCAGTTCAATCATCAAATCAATTTCAGCAACCCGCGGTTGCTTTTCAGCAAGCCCATAGGGTCGAAGACATCGACCACTATGCCGAAGAAGAACGTGCCTTACTCCGAGAGGCACCAGTCGTTCGAACAGATCACTCAGGATTGGACGAGTTGCGGGAGCAGTTCCAGATCTTGCAAAATCAGCTTCAGCAACAACAAGGAATCAATCTACCTTTGACCAAGTTCAGAGACTTGTGTCCTTTCCCAGATGCTCAGATACCTCAAAATTTTGAGGTACCAAAATTTAAAAGATACGACAGCAGCGATTGTCCCACAGCACATCTCAAGGCTTTCTGTGGAGAGCTGAGTGCAATATCAGGAAATAAAGGAGCCCTTATTCACTTGCTCCAAAAATCTCTGAAGGGCGATGCCCTAGATTGGTACACATCATTGGATTGCCATCGTATCAGGACTTGGGAGCAACTCTCCCAAGCTTTCGTCGACAGATTCACGTACAATCTCAACATGGCACCCAGAAGAGCCGACCTCGCGGCTCTCAGGCAAAGGAGTGATAAAACGCTATCAGCTTATGTGGGACGTTGGCGAGCTATGGCAGCCAGAATGCGGACACCTATCGATGACGAAGAACAAATCTCCATGATTGTTCATTCAACATATCCTGGCATATCTGGATATCTCATCTCGCATCCATATGCGAATTTCTCACAATTGATCCGCGCTGGAGAGCAAGTCGAAGCAGGAATCCACGTAGGGACAATCTCCCCATGACCTCATCAAGCCACTCCAGTCAAACGGAACAAAGTAGAAGGAAGACCTATTGGATAAGGGAATTGAAACCGCAGCGGTTCTCCTCCTCGCTCGACAGAGGTAAATAACATCATCGCCACTGCTCAGGGCAACCAATATGCTCCCCCACAAGGACGTCAACAGTATTAGCAGAATCAGGTTCAACATCAACCTCAGAGGTATCAGCCACGACCAAATCCTCAATCACAACCACAACCACCTCGACAGCAGCAGCTGTTCGGGGGGAACGGCTAATACTCATATCAGAATAGGCAGAATTAAAGGGAGCTCAGGAAATTCACTCCTCTCACTCAGCCACTCAGTCAAGTCATGGTTATGCTGGTACAAAAGCAGTTACTCACTCTAATGGCACACAGGCCTCCTCCAAATCCTCTGCCTCTGAACTACCGGGAAAACGAGTATTGTGCCTACCATCAAGGGCGTGGCCACACCACTGATCAATGCATGACTCTGAAGAATGCCATACATGATCTAATTGACGACCGCAAGATCGTCATCTTAGTCCTCGGAACTCCTCCAACAACTTCCACCAACATCCTTCAGAATCCTTTGCCTCAGCATTCGATGGACCCCAGTTCATCTCGTGGCCCTGCCGTCAACAGTATAAAAGAAGGAGAGCGTCTCGATCACTTCTTCTCCCATATCTAGTCCATTCATGCTTACACTTATGGGCCAACAAGTTCTCCTCCGATCTTGCAAGGGGCAAACCCCTTTCCTCCTTCAGTCTCCGAGCCGTTAGTACTCGAAGGAGCACCTCCATATGATGCACCAGTTGTTCAAGGGCTTGTCCCCTTGCAAGGGGCACCTTACAGCCATTCATGTTGGGAGCTGGTCATCCTGCAAGGAGTACAGTCGTGCATCGAGCCCACATATGAACCTGTCATTCTACAAGGGGCAATTTCAGCTCAGGAACAATCCAATCCGCAATGGAGGGATTATACTCATCAGCAGCAAGAATCCATTGTCTTCGAAGGGGCTCCTCCAATTAAGCCAGTCATATTGCAAGGGGCAAGTCCCAAAGGCGTGTCAATCACACTACGACAGCTAGGACAAACAGAGAAACCCCCTGCCATATCAAGAGAACAAGTATTCATTCCATGGGAACCTCCTGCTCCAGGAACGGTCAAGCCAGGACCGCGACCTTATGTGATCTATGAAGACAAGCCTCGATATTATCCCTTCAACACAGGCAACAATGTAGTCCTCAAGGCAAAAGCTCCATAAGAGGAAGATCTGGCACCCACACCAGCACCGTTGCAAGAACCAGTGGTCCTAGAAGGCAAAGGAGAGGAAAATTGTAAAGAGGTCCCGTGGCACTATCCGGAATGTGTAGAGGTGGAAAACATGAATCCCAATGGGCGTTACATCCGAAGAGATAATCAGAATAGAGGAGATCCTAAAGGCGCTCTCTCGAGTCTCAGCAACAAAAATGAAGCTGCATATGATGTGGTGACTCAGCTTAAGTTAATTCCTGCCCAAATCTCAGTATAGGAGCTACTCTGCACGTCGCGCATACACCGAGAAATGTTTGCCAAAACCCTAAGCGATGCTCATGTCTCCTCCGATACAGCACCTAATATGATAGCATTAATGATCAGACAACTCCTCCTAGCTCCGCGCGCCATAACCTTCACTGACAATGAGTTGCCACCAGAGGGGCGGACCATGGGCGATCCCTCAACATAGCCGTATGATACAAAGACCTCTGGCCAGAAATAGGGACTCGGGTTCAGGTCAGTAGTCATGGACAAAAGAAAGAAGAAATTTCGGTGCTCACCCATTCGATTCATCAGGCCAAGAGAGCCTTGCAGAGATCTAAGAGGAAATCAACCAACTACACTACATAAAGGCTTCCTGATGAGCCTAGCTCAGGCCATATAGCCCCCCATTCGATGGGACTGGATTCTCAAACCATCTAAGCCTCCAGAAGAACAAGGAGAAGATGAAGATAAAGAAGAAAATCAAATACAACAGCTTCAGGACCAGGGTACTCTGATACCTTCTCTCGACCAGGGGCACAACCTGCCCACTTCAAATCCAGTCAACTAGGGGCACAACCTGCCCACTTCAACTCCAATTAGCCAGGGGAGCAACTTGCCCATCTCAACATCAATCAACAAGGGGCACGACCCGCCCATCTCTGCAGAACCAACATCATCAACCACCAGCCAGGGGCAGAAGCAGCCCATCCATTGGACCAAGAAAGGGAAATGGCCAGCCCTGGATTGCTCCGATGTCCAGATTCTGAGCTTGTGTCTCTCCGTGGAACCAGGCGAACTACAACGCGAGGTAAGTGATCCGGGAGGGACTGAGTATGACTCAGATCTCGAACCCAACCAGCGAGAAATCATGGTCATTAGACTAAACTATGATTCTTCGCCCAAATCATCAACCCCCACTTCCCCAAGGGAAGGAGTGTGGGGTCCTGAATGGTCATCCATTCCCCTAACTTCTGAATCAGCCAGAGAATCATCTGAGGGCTCTAGCTTTAAAAAAAATGCCGATATAAGTAGCGAGCGATACCTTGGGACAAGCTGAGATCAATCATGGTCTGCAATACCCACTTGTTCAAGGTCCTGTGAATTTCAAAAATTCAAAAAAATAAAAAACTTTCAAAAGCCAAAAACATCTAGCATTTCAATTCCAGAAAATTCTCAAAAACCAAAAAACATTTCTTTTTCTGCATTCAATAATGTGCCAAGTTCGTCTAAAGAGTCGCATGAGTTTGAAGTCGAATCATATGATTTTGACATCGAACTAGACTTCGAGCTCATGGGTCTGGACGAAGCTCGGGATTAGGAAGATGATGACCTAGCTCCCGAACTAGAGGATCTCCTCAAAAAGTTCGAATCTAAAGCCAATGTTGTAGCCGATAATTTCGAGGTAGTAAACTTGCGGACACCTGAGATCCCTAGGGAAGTACGCATTGGGAAATCGTTGCCACCAGAGATAAAGCAGAGAATGATAGAGTTCCTAGCTCCAAGATTGTCCAACTTCACGTTCTCATATGAAGACATGCCGCGGTTCTATGAAGAGCTCGTTGTACACCATCTGCCAACCAAGCCGGATATGAAGCCAGTGAAGCAGAAACTTCGAAGAATGAAGCCAGAATAGACTCTAAAAGTCCGAGATGAAGTCATCAAGCAGTACAATGCAGGATTCTTGGTAGTCTCCAACTACCCTGAATGGCTCACCAACATCGTACCAGTACTGAAGAAGGATGACGAGGTTCGAATGTGTATCGACTTTCGAGATCTCAACAAAGCCAGTCTTAAAGATGACTTCCCTTTGCCGCATATCGACACTCTGGTCGACAACACTGTCAGGTATAAAATCTTATCATTCATGGATGGGTTTTAGGTAACAATCAGATTAAGACAGCCGTTGAAGATCACAAGAAGACATCATTTATCACTCACTGGGGAACCTTCTGTTACAGGGTAATGCCGTTCAGTCTGAAGAATGCAGGAGCAACATATCAGCGAGCAATGACAGCATTATTCCACAATATGATGAACAAAGAGCTTGAAGTATATGTGGATGATATGATCGTCAAATCTCGCACAGTTGAAGGACACTTTGAAGATCTGAAGAAGTTATTCAACAGATTAGAAAAGTACAAGCTCTGTCTCAACCCTCAGAAATGTGTCTTCGGTGTAACGGGAGGCAAACTCCTTGGCTTTATGGTGAGCGAGGATGGCATCAGGGTCGACGAAACTAAAATCAGAGCAATCATCGAGAAGCGCCCTCCCAGAACAGAGAAAGAAATTTGTGGCTTCCTCGGTAGAATTCAATACATCAGTCGCTTCATCGCACAGCTCACACTTATTTGTGAACCCATATTCAAGCTCCTCCGGAAGAATGTTCTAAAAGAATGGAATGACGATTGCCAAGTTGCCTTCGACTGCATCAAGAAGTATCTCATGAATCCTCCAGTTCTAGTGCCGCCCACTCCCGGACGACCATTATTGTTATACATCTTGGTAGCAGCAGAAGCCATTAGCTGTGTTCTCGGCTAGCATGATGAGACCGAGAAGAAAGAAAAGCAATATACTATTTGAGTTGAAAGTTCACCGACTACGAGACTAGGTATGCCCCGATCGAGAAGACTTGCCTCGCCCTAGTCTGGGCAACTCAGCGACTCTGTCAATACATGATTGCATTCCCTATTCTCCTCCTCACTCACATGGATCCGCTCAAATACATGCTCGAGAAACCAGCACTCACTGGAAGGATAGCTAAGTGGCAGCTACTCCTATCTGAATTCGACATCACCTATGTCACTTAGAAGGTAATCATGAGGCAGGCCCTCGCCGATCATCTTGCCGCTCACTCTCTCCTGGATTATCAACCACTAAAGACATTCTTCCCTGATGAAGATCTCCTGCTTATCGAAGGTGAAGAAAAGAAGAAGAAAGATGAATGGACGTTATTCTTCAATGGCGCAGCAAATTCTAAAGGAAGTGGTATCGGAGCAATCCTCTACTCTCCAGACGATGTCCCTATCCCTATCTCAAGGCGCATAGCATTCGAGTGTACCAACAACATAGCAAAATATGAAGCATGCATCACCGGTCTAAGGGAAGCCATAATCTTGGGCGTCAAGAAGCTACGAGTATTTGTAGACTCATAGCTTATCATCAACCAGACCAATGGCGAATGAAAAACCAATTATGAGAAGTTAATACCATATCATGTGTACCTTGAAAATCTAATCGAAGAATACAAAGAAATCACCTTCTCATACATGCCTAGGGCCAATAATCAGTTTGCAGATGCTCTCGTTACACTTGCATCAATGCTCGAGATCTCGAAGGAGCTTCAGAATGGGAGCTCACAGTTGAAACTCAAGATGAACCTGCTTTTTGCCGATAAATAGAAGAAGTTGAAGTTGTCCCTGACAAACCCTGGTATGATGACATCAAGCAATATCTCGAAACCCAGGAGTATCCAGAGGAAGCAACAGCAAAAGATCGCCGAACCATCCAGCGTTTGGCTGGCCAGTTCACCATCAGTGGTGAAGTTCTTTACAAGCGATCCTATAATCATGTCCTCCTTCGATACGTCGATGAAACAGAAGTTGCACAGATCATGAAAGAAATACATGAAGAAATCTGTGGCCCACACATGAACGGGCACATGATGGCAAAGAAGATTCTACGACTCGGTTACTATTGGCTCACCATGGAGACAGACTGCTGCCAGCACGTCAGAAAATGCTTCAAGAGTCAGGAGCATGCGAATCAAATTCATGCCCCCTCATCAGAACTATACAACCTGACAACTCCCTGGCCCTTCTCCATGTGGGGACTCGACATCATTGGGAAGATTAGTCCCAAAGCATTAAACGGTCATGAGTACATACTTGTGGCAGTCGACTACTTCACCAAGTGGGTAGAAGCAGCCTCCTACACCACGATTGCAGCATCCCAGGTGATCAAATTCATGAAGAACAATATCATATGCTAGTATGGAATCCCTAATACCATCATCACAGATAATGGGACCCCGTTCGTCAACAAGAAGATAGATGACTTCCTCAGCAAGTTCAAAATTCAACGTCATCGATCAAGCCCCTATCGTCCTCAGATGAATGGTGGGATAGAAGCCGCAAATAGGAAAATCGTCAGGATACTCAAGAAGATGGTCGTGACTTACCGAGATTGGTCAGATATGCTCCCATACGCACTTTGGGCCTATCGAACGTCTGTACGATCTGCTACAAGCATTACTCCTTTCAAGCTTACTTATGGAATGGAAGCAGTTTTACCAGTCAAAGTGAAAATACCATCACTACGGGTGTTATTAGAAAGCGGAATTGAAGAAGGAGAATGGTAACAGGCTAGATTCGATCAGTTACAGCTTACAGATGAGAAGCGCATGTGTGCGCTAAGTCATTCCCAGTGCTATCAGAAAATGATCGCTCGGGCTTACCACAAGAGAGTCCGAAAAAGAAGTTTCAAGGTGGGCGATATGGTCATGAAGAAGATTCTGCCGTCGCATCTTTCGGATCCTAGAGAAAAGTTCAAACCCTCGTGGGACAGACCGCTGATCATCAGAGAAGTACTTCCCGGAGGTACCTTCAGACTCACCAGCATGAGAGGGGTGGACCTTCCTAAGCCAAACAACGTCAACAAAGTGAAGATCTTTCACGGGTAAGTCATTCTGACCTTATCAAGAGTTATATTAATAGAGCTGAAGTCAAGAGGTCAAAGCTAAAACCTTTGAGAAATCATTTCCGTCCACCAATAATTGTTTCAAAAGGAAAAAAAAAATCAACCTGAAAGGAAACAAAGCTACTCATCCATCCATCTCAGAAGGGTCGGCAGCTAAGACCGACAGCTCTATCATCGTAGCTCAGGATAAGGGTTGAAAGGCTGTTATCGGCCGGCAACGATGGATTCCCGACCTCTGGCCACCGCAGTTATCAGAGAGAGAGAGAGAGAGAGAGAGAGAGAGAGAAAAGAAAAAAGAAAATGTGTGCCTAAACAAAAAGGGCAAAGTGAAAACCCGAAAGGGCGCTTCGAGTAAAAACAGTGGGCATACAGCGGACTTGGTGAAAACTCGAAAGGGCACCGAGGGTAAAAACAGCATAGCTGTCAAGGGGCAGGTAAGATCAAATACCCGGGACGTGGTGAAAACCCAAAAGGGCGCTATGGGAAAAAATGACGGGAAAAGGCCGGCCGTGGTGAAAACTCAAAAGAGCGCTGCAGGAAAAAATGTCTCGAATAAAAAAATAAAAATAAAAAAGTGCAGGTACCAAGAAATCAGACGGTCCAGATCAGTTCAAGCAGTTGCAGTTCAAGAACAAGAAGAAATACAGTCGGGAATAAAGAACTCTACGAACTCTGACAATCTTAGGAAGCAACAGTTTCCATTGCCTACACCTTTAGGGAATCAAAGGGATCTCACAAGTTAATCTCAAGACATCAGTCAAAGCATTGGCCGAGCCACAGTTCTGATTCCTGTCCCCCAGCAAAAAATCCAGACACACACTCACAAGACAACTCATGGCACAATAAGTTCTAAAAAAAAAAAGTTTTATCTTTTCATTAAATGCATCATGTTTCTTTTACATATATCATTCATCTTTTCAAAAAAAAATACATCATCACATGTCATGTACTATACTGTGGACCCTCACCGTTTTTCGCGCTCCCACACGACGTTCTCGTCCCTTCCCCTTTCGGGAAAAGAAGGAGAGGAGGATGCGTGAGTGCGAAATTGCCGTTTGTGCCACTGGCTTGCCTCGTTCTCAAGGGCTTTGTTTGGTAGTCGTGCTTAGGCTGGATGTGTTTAAGTGAGTTTATATAAGACCAGAGTCGCCACTAGCCAATTACTTCGAATCTACAGTCGGCTAGACCCCGTAGAAACCTTAGAGAAGGGGATCTGAAGATTCCTTCCTCTAAAATGACTCCTTTTGATCTGCAGCCAGAGATTCAAGGTAAGGGATCACGGTTACAGGGTGGGAAGAGGTTAAGCACCCCACACACTGCCCGTACCGAAGTACGGTCTCTACTTCACAGAATCGATCGAATACTTGAAAGTCTAGCTTAATCCTCGTATATTCTCATGGATGACATGATGCATGAATGCGGGTCTGAACAGTAAGAGTTTCTGATGGGCAGGTTCCAACAACGGGCAAGCCCAGAGCGTACGCTCGAACTGACAGGTGCTTAATGTAAGACATATGCAGTGTGCTTGAATGATCAAGGTGTTTTATGGTGAAGCATAAATGCAGGTCTGAACAGTAAGAGTTTCTGATGGGCAGGTTCCAACATCGGGCAAGCCCAGAGCATACGCTCGAACTGACGGTGCTTAATTTAAGACATATGCAGTGTGCTTGAATAACCAAGGTGCTTGCAGTGAAGCAGGGGGGTTGGAAGAAAAGTAAATGTTGCACTTATGCTAGATGCAAATGAGATGATGCTGGAAAAAGAATAGCTGGATGGACGGAGGTGTCGCAAGGGTTGACTCAGTGAGTTTGACTTTTTTGAGATTTTTTGACTGGCTTTTCTTATGGGGGGTTTTTCAGGGTGATGTTTAGGACTGGGTTGACTGGGTTCAGGCTTGAACTGGGCTATGGAATGGGGCTTACAAGGGTGAGTTTGGCTGAGTTTGGACTTGGGGTTTGGGGGTACGGTCCTCCATTCATCCAGTTATCTCTACCAACAGTGTAGCCGAAGGTGGGGTGTCTACAGATGCCCCTCTTTGGCAGAGGCTGCCTGCAACCGAATGCCAAAGCGAGTGGACACCCCACTTCTGACCCGGTCATTCATAGATCATGGTCTGAAATCTTTGCTTGCTTTTGCATCTGTGTCAGTTGATCGTCTGGAACTCGATCACTCGCACATACCGCGGGAGTTTGGAGAAAATGTTGCGATTGTCTCTGCAGTTTGCTGCAACCTGGGTACCCAATCGCAACCCTTCCATTCCCGATCGGTACTAATATCGGAAAGGTACAGCAGAGCCTCTGCGTCGCCAGTCTTACGAGGTTACTGACCCTGTGATTGATTGTATGTTCGATGTTTTCCCAGATCACTCCAGGAGTACTTGTTTCGCTTGACTGTCAAAGTGGTTAGACACCCTGCGTCCTATAGTCTTACGGGATTCTACTACGCCGACTTGGACTCAGTCAAGTACTTCAGGCATCCACGCCTAGGTATGTGCGGGTGGACTCTTTCCACCCGATCTGCTGGTTTCGATGCTTGGTTTGCAATTCATTCTTTCCTTGATTGTGGTCTGAAATCTTTGTTGTCCTTTGTATCTGAGTCAGTTGATTGTCTGGAAATTGATAACTCCCACATACCGCGGGAGTTTGGAGAAAACGTTGCGATTGTCCCTGCAGTTTGCTGCAACCTAGGTACCCAATCGCAACCCTTCCATTCCCGATCGGTACTAACATCGGAAAGGTATAGCGAGCCTCTGCGTCCGTAGTCTTACGAGGTTGCTGACCCTGAGACTGTTTGTGTGATGTTTGATGTTTCCCCAGATCACTCCAGGAGTACTTGTTTCGCTTGACTGTCAAAGTGGTTAGACGCCCTGCGTCCGATAGTCTTACGGGATTCTACTACGCCGACTTGGACTCAGTCAAGGTACTTCAGGCATCCACGCCTAGGTATGTGCAGGTGAACTCTTTCCACCCCATCTGTTGATTTTGATACTTGGGTTACAATTCATCGTTTCCACCTGTTCAAATGGTTTCTTTGGCCGAGCCTTTTGGCTTTCATCTTTTTGTATCTTGGCATATGGTACGACCGCACTGACACTGGAGTTCAGTTCGACCGTACTTTGAGTGCATTGGATTCGATGGTCTCCGGGGAAACCGCGAGACATTGGATCTTATTTGATTTTTGCGTCGGCTCCTACCCAGAGATATGGAAGATCTCCTGGTGTTTTGGAGGCAGAACGCTCTACTGAGAAAATATTTTTGGGTTTTTGAAAAGATACCCACTCTGGGGAGTGATACTCCGTGGGGTTTTTATTTACAAATAGGAATATATTTTGTCTTTTGGAAATGGAAATCTGGTCTGCACGTGCCTCCACTAGGGATGCCTGTGGGGTCTTTGGCTAACCGTCTTTTATTTTGAAAGCAGGTAAACATGATGATTGATGCGATGGATGCTGATGTATGGAGATGCATGATGAATGCATGGCTTAGCTCATTCTCTTTCAGTTTGATGTTTTTGCTTTTGCTGGAGATGCCGAGAATTTTGAGCTTATTGCTTCCAGGGTTGTGTTTCCTGGGGATTTTGCTTTTAATGCGGATGTTTGGTCAGCGGGTTGGTCAAGATCCCGACCCGTGGTCGATCAGGTCCATCGTCCCAAGATGCTGTTTCTTTGTGAATGAGAATGTACGAGGATGCTATCCGACTTCAAGATGTTCTTCTGGGCATACGTGTGATTGAGATGGTGTTTGGTTGCCCGTTTTTTGTCAAGATTCCAATTTGCGGGCGATCGGATCTGTCATCCCAAACTGTGAAGTGAGCGGAGTTCAAGACTCCTGAAGGGTAGTGCTGAGGATACTGACAATTTTTGTGATTTTTGCAGATATTTGGGTCCGAATCTTTACCTGAGAGGTCAGGATAGAGATCGGTTATTGAAAGCAAAGGAAATATTTTTGTGATTTTTTGAAAATTTTCTTGAAAGCAAGGAAATCATTTTTTGTGATTTTTGACAATATTTTGTTGAAAGCAAGGGAAATATTTTTGTGATTTTTGACAATATTTTCTTTGAAAGCAAGAGAAATATTTTTGTGATTTTTGACAATATTTTGATTGAAAGCAAGGGAAATATTTTTTTTTTGTGATTTTTGAAAATATTTTGCAATGTTTTGGTATTTTGTGATTTTTTTGAAATACAGGAAAAAGTGTGGAATTTTCATCCACTTCCAGCTTCTACTGCTGGTAAGGCACCTGATCCATTTTACGTCAGCGAGCAAGACGAGTCTCACACAGTTAAGTGCCGTAGTTTTACATCTTCGGATGAGGGGATCTTGAGGGTTTTCAGTCAACACACCCACAAAGTTGCCTGTTCTTCATGTGCAATGCACATAGACCACGTATCGTCCGACGGACTCCTTCGGCCACAAAATGAGCCACATCCTCACATTTCCCTTAGTCAATCCAGTTTGGGGCCTTACGTTGCTCACAATTACGTGAAGGTGCGCTCCACCTCCCAACAGCCTTAATCCCCTTCATGAGTTTTAGGAACAGGGAACATCCGTCAGATTCAACAGCGACTTCCAAATCAAGGTTGTCTATCACGGTGCGTTCAACACGAACAGAGTTGCGGAGTTCTGCCCGCCTCAGCCCTTACCTGTTTAAAAGATTTCGGACACCCGTACGATCAAGTGTCAGCCATGTCCGGAATAGGTTAGGAAAGAAAGCCCCCGAGAAGTTAATCCCAGTGTAGTTTTAGGTATTCGGACCGCTGGGGATGAATTTGTGTAGTTGAAATTGATGGCAAATTTTTTTTTATTTTTTTATTTTTATATTTTTTTGTATTTTGAAAAGGTTCCAGAGTTCAACTCAAGTAATCGAAGATGACACTGGTTTTATGGAAAGCTTGAAATCTTTTTGGTATTTTTGGAAATGATCCGGGTTATCAAACCTTGATCCCAACGGTCGAGGCCGATGCCGGTTTTTAGCTGAAAGCGAGAAAAGGTTCCCCGAGAAATTAATCCTAGTGTAGTTTAAGGTCTTCGGACCAAAATCTGTACATGCTGAAAATACGTTCCTTTTTTGTGATTTTTTTGAAATGATCCAGGTCATCAGATCTTGGCCTGAACGGCTGGGATCGATGCTGGTTTTTATTAAAAATCTCTCGGGATGTCAATCCCGATGTAGTTTAAGGTCTTTGGACCCAATTTTGTAAAAGAGGGGCTGGTAATATATTTTTGTTTTTCGAAATGATCCAGATCATCAGATCTTGGCCTGAAAGGCTGGGATCAATGCTGGTTTTTATTAAAAATCTCTAGGGGTGTCGATCCCGACGTAGTTTAAGGTCTTCGGACCCTGGTTTCATGGTTGGGCATACTTACCTTGCTTTGTTTAGCATTTGATAGGGCCGATTGTGATTCGAATGGTCTAGATTGCTTGAGTGGGCTATGTGGGCCCTTTCCAAACTTCAGCTTGACTTCGGAGCACCTATCCTTGATGTTTTGTGAGGCTAAGAAGGCTTTCCATGGTGCCGATGATGACTTGGACGGTTCAGATTGCTCCTTTTAGCCATGTGGGCCTACTTGACGATCAGATCTTGGACTTTGGCCTTCTTTCTTCACAATCGAACCCTTGATGTTGCTATTCGATGACCCATGCGAGCTTTTCCATGGTTTAGATCATGATGATCTAGTCTTTGAATGGCTCAGATTGGTAGATTCGGCCCTGTGGGCCCACTTGAGACCTTGGCTTTACTTTGGGGCACCTCTTTTGATGATTTGTGGGGCTAAGAAGGCTTCTCATGGTGCAGATGATGGCTTGAACGTCTCAGATCGCTTGACTTGGCTTTGTGGGCCCACTTGATGATTAGATCTTGGATTCTAGCCCTTCTTTTGATGATCAGACCTTTGATCTTGTTGTTTGATGGCTCATGTAAGTTCTTCAATGGTTTAGATCATGGTGATCTAGTCTTTGAATGACTTGGATTGCTTGTGGCCCCCACTTGAGCACCTTTCCCTCTCTTTGACTTGATCAGCCATGTTCTGGCCGCATTGCTTCGTGATTGGACCGGTGGGGCACCTTTTATATGATCTTGATCAACCTCAGTCGAAATCTGGAGCAAACCGGAGCCTTGGGCGGCCTACGGGGTGCCATCTGCTGACGTGGATTGTCAGCCTCACCTACCAAGAACCCTGTAGCCAATCCCGCGGAGAGAGAGGAATCGCGTCCGTGCGGGCGGCACAGAGCAGGCCGCCCAGGGCTCGCCTCTTGAGCGGCCTGGGCTGGCTCGTGCTCAGACATTCCCTGCTGTCTGTTACTGCTGTCCCCACATTCTCTGTACTGGACCATTCGATTCCAGCCATGAATCTCTCTTTTGTCTCTCCTTTCCTTCTCTTTTTGTCTTTTTCTTACTTGGCCCTTTCTTGGGCAGCCATTGATGATGGCTTGGGGGTCCTTGTGGGAGAGATTGGTGGGCACCATATTTCAGCAATTGATGAAGGCTTTAAAGATGGTGAGGTGCCTTTGATTGATGGTGGAGATGGAGCATTGAATAGGGGTATTGATGAGGGGTTAGGGATGGTGGTTGGTGAAGTTTTGAATAGCTCCATTAATGGTGGGATGGCTGGAATTTCAGATTTGAATGGGCGCCTCATTATGGGAGAAATGGATGGTATGGATGGGATGGGGAGATGGGACATAGGTGAGGCTATGCATCCCCTTGAGTGTGGGCCACATGGATGATGTGATGGATGGTGGTGATGGGGGTATGATGGACATAAATGGGCTGATCTCATGCTTGGATGGTATAGATGGTTCAGATGATACCTTTGACGGTTTGGATGCTCTTGATGAGGGCCGAGATGTGCGGCATACTTGTTTGGGTGGACTTAATGTGATCATTGATGATGTCCCCCTGATGATGGACGGTGTAGATGCCTCGATGATCCCTTTGATCGGCCAGGATGATGACTGGATTCATGATTTCCTGTCGGAGAGGGCCGCAGGTCCAGATCTGACCATTGACTCTTCGATCGGGGTAGCCGGGACCCTTCTGGATGGTTCAGATGCTTTCTTTGACGGTCAGATTGGTCAGGATGCCACGATGTGCGGTGTGATCTTTACTGGTAGCCCTTTTGATGGGGAGTATCGTCCTTCTCCTGATCGTCGGTCTTTTGCGCACTCTGTTCATGAGGTGGGCGAGTCTTCCCATGTGGCTGAGGTTATGACAGTTTCTGACAGTGATGCGACTATATCAGACATAGCCGTTATTGAGGGCAGGTCAGGGGCTGTCGAGTCTGCGGAGGTTCCAGCTTTTCCTTCTCCTTCGTCCGTTGATCTTCCGATCCTCGATGATCTGTCATTGATTTCTGGGCCTTTTGTTCTGGAGGGGGTACCAGTGAGGACTTGTCAGCTGCTTCCTCGTCCTTTTTGCTCGCCGTGACTGCTTGATTGGCTTGACAGCTTGTCAGCTTATGAGATTCGGGAGTTAGAGTCCTATGGCTTTGGCAGTCTGGTCCATATGGCTAGAGTTGATATTGATTGGAGGATGCTCGGAGCTGCATTGATTGATTGGGTCCCTTCGTTGAACTTGTTTGCGTTCAACGATATGGAGATGGGACCCTCTTTGGAGGAGCTTGCACGCTTGACAGGCCTTCCTTGGGATTATACTCAGTATTTCTCGCCGAAGACATCGCTGAAGACTGCCACACCGCAGAATTGGTTCGGGATCCCTTATCTTGTTCATCCTGTAGCTGCCGGCTAGGATGCTGTAGTGTTCTCCCTGGACTTACTGTATGATCTTTTTTCGGGTCCTTGGAGTGTGGCCGGTTCTACCTTTGCTCAGAATGCACTGATGTTCTGCTTGATTGCTGAGGTGCTGTTCTCGGGATGGCGCAGGTCCCAGACTCCTCTGCTTTTTGAGGTGATGAGCCAAGCTATCCGTCGGCAGGGGATCATTTCTCTCATCTTGGCCGAGTTGTTCAATGGGCTGACTGACTGCGCCCTGGGCCGCACTCGTGTCCTTCGCGGCTGTTGTGCCTTTCTTCAGGTATCTTTTCCGCACCTTTTTCTTCTTGCTTTGCTAGGAATTGCTCTGCTCTAGCTGATCTTTTTTTCCTTTTTGTGATCAGGTCTGGCTATGGGAGCGTCTTTCGCTGACTGTTCCTGTACCTTTTCCTGACACTCGTCGCCCAGACCTTATGCGACACATCATGGAGTTTCTTCCTTATACGGCTAGGATGAGCGAGCCCTTGTATCGCAGGATGTTCGCCGAACTTCGTGACTGGAACGTTCGTTGGGAGTCATCTTAGCTTTCACTTCCTCCAGTGCTTTGTGATGCACACCGCCTTCCTTTGATGTTGGTAGGCTTTCGATCTTACTTTTCTTACCATCTCATTCGGTTCATGCGGCAGTTTGGGTACGAGCAGGATGTTCCTCTTTTCGCTTTCACGGGTATCGGGCGTTGAGCACTTCCATCCAGATCCTCTGACTTTAGGACCCGGATTGATTGTTCTTGGGCGAGTTACTTGACTGCTGATTTGCTGGGTTTTGAGCTGCAGACTTTTCCGATGGCGACCGCCCCATATCAGTACTGGGTTGCTGAGCAGTCTTTGTATCGACGTATCCCTTGTTGGCACCAGACTGTTGACGAGGATGAGCAGGATATCCTTGGAGATGCTGGCTCTTCATCTGGTTCATATGAACCCTTTGAGGAACGCCCGTTTATCGATCCTTGCTTCCTTTTGGCCACTCATGGCCATCTGCTGTCTGAGATCTCTGCACTTCGGTATCATTGTGAGATGATGTCGAGGAGATTGGCTGCCGATCAGAGATTTTCTGATGAGGAGACAACGATCCGTACCCTTGAACGCGATGAGGCGCATTACCTGCGTATGGAGGTGAGCAGGTTGAGAGCGAGACTATCTTTTTATGAGTCAGAGGACTTACCTGATGTGGCCAAGGAGGAGGGTAGAGATTGATTGTGTTGGCCACCTGCACATTCCTTTTTTGCATATATGATTGATGATGATGCATTTTTGTATTTTTTTTTTTTTTTGAAAAAGATGATATGATATGTGTAAAAGAAATATGATGCATTTAATTGAAAAGAGAAAACTGTTTGAAAATCTACTGTGCCATGAGTTGTCTTGTGAGTGTGTGTCTGGATTTTGTGTCAGGATATAGGAATCAGAACTGGGGCTCGGCCGATGCTTTGATCGATGTCTCGAGATTTGACTTACTTGATCCTTTGGTTCCCTAGAAGTGTAGGCAATGGAAACTGTTGCTTCTTGAGATTGTCAGAATTTGTAGAGGTCTTCGCTCCTGACTGTACTTCCTCTCGTTCTTGCACTTTCACTGCTTGAACCGATCTGGATCGTCTGACTTCTTGGTACCTGCACTTTTAATTTTTTTTTCTTTTTCTTTTTTAGGCATTTTTGCCTGCAGTGCTCTTTCGAGTTTTCACCACAGCTGGCTTTTCCTGTCATTTTTGCCCGTGGCGCCTTTTCGGATTTTCACCACGTCCCGGGTGTTTGATCTTGCCTGCCCCTTGGCAGCTATGCTGCTTTTACCCTCGGCGCCCTTTCGGGTTTTCACCAAATCCGCTGTATGCCCACTGTTTTTACTCGGAGCGCCCTTTCGGGTTTTCACTCCGCCCTCTTTATTTTTTTTCTTTCTGGATCTCTGGATAACTGCGGCGGCTAGAGGTCGAGAATCCGTCGTTGCCGGCCGATGGCAGTCTTTCAGCCCTTATCCTGAGTTACGATAATAGAGCTGTCGGTCGTTGCTAAAGATCCTTCTGAGATGAATGGATGGATGACTGTGTTTCTTCTTGGACTGATTTTTTCTTGGGTGCCTTTCTTTGGCTCCCCTTTTTCTTTCTCTTTTCTTCCTTTTTTTTTCTTTTGTATTCTTTTTCTCTCTTTTTTTTTGTCTTTTCCTTTTGAATCCCCCCTTTTTTTGTATTTTCATCTTTTTCAATCCCCTTATTTGAAACACTTGTTGGTGGACGGAAATGATTTCTCAGAGGTCTTAACTTCGACCTTTTGACTTCAGCTCTATTAAAGTAACTCTTGATAAGGTCAGAATGACTTACCCGTGAAAGATCTTCACATCGTTGGCGTTGGTTGGCTCAGGAAGATCCACCCCTATCATGCTGGTGAGTCTGAGGGCGCCTCCGGGAAGTACTTCTCTGATGATCAGTGGCCCGTCCCACCAGGGTTTGAACTTTCCTCTAGGGTCCAGAAGGTGCGACGGTAGAATCTTCTTCATGACCATGTCGCCTACCTTGAAACTTCTTTTTCGGACTCTCTTGTTGTAAGCCCGAGCGATCCTTTTCTGATAGCACTGTGAATGACTTGGTGCACGGATGCGCTTTTCATCTGCTAACTGCAACTGATCGAATCTGGCCCGTTGCCATTCTCCTTCTTCGACTCCGCTTTCTAATAACACTCGTAGTGATGATATTTCCACCTCGACTGGTAGGACTACTTCCATTCCGTAAGTAAGCTCGAAAGGAGTAACGCCCGTAGCAGAACGTACAGACGTTCGATAGGCCCAAAGTGCATATGGGAGCATATCTGACCAATCTCGATAGGTCACGACCATTTTCTCGAGTATCCTGATGATTGTCTTGTTTGCGGCTTCTACCCCACCATTCATCTGAGGACGGTAGGGGCTTGATCGATGACGTTGAATCTTGAATTTGCTGAGGAAGTCATCCATCTTCTTGTTGACAAACGGGGTCCCATTATCTGTGATGATAGCATTAGGGATTCCATACTGTTGTAGGCTAATACAATCTGACAAGAAGTGAAGGGTCGTGACCATATGAATGCGAGGAGTCCAGGTCGTACTCGCGAAAAGGGATCGCGTCTCCTGGATGCGAGCAGCTCGGCTCGTGCTCCTCAGAAGGGGTCGCGCATCCCTGATGCGAGCAGCTCGGCTCGTGCTCCTCAGAAGGGGTCGCGCATCCCTGATGCGAGCAGCTCGGCTCGTGCTCCTCAGAAGGGGTCGCGCATCCATGATGCGAGCAGCTCGGCTCGTGCTCCTCAGAAGGGGTCGCGCATCCCTAATGCGAGCAGTTCGGCTCGTGTTCTTCAGAAGAGGTCGCATCTATAGGGTGCGAGCAGCTCTGCTCGGGCTCGTCAAGAGGGTTCGCAGTTCACGGAAGTGAGCACCCCTGACACGAGCAGCTCCCGACATCAGAGTAGTCCTGAGTCTTTTGGTTCGGATGGTCTTCTTCCTTTCGGCATCTCCTTCCTTTTCGGTAGCTATGACTCCAACTATGAGCAATCAGCGCTATTACCATGTCGATCAACAGCCTGTATAGGTTGGTCTCTGGGCTTATCTTCTCTGGTGGTTCCGAATCTCAGATTGCTATCAAGAAACGTGATTGCCGGAAGGAGTTATTAGGATAGATACTATCTTAAGGATAAGGATCTTGTCTTCCGAAATCAGCGAGATTTCAGTATCGTACGCGATATCATCGGGATTTCGATATCTTATGTAACAAAATTGGCTAGCCTCAGATCTATATAAGGGAGTGACTTCATGAGGAGAAAGGTACGCACGCTTCATTCAATCTTGGTTCCGTTTTGCTTGGCTTCTCTTCTTATTGTGGCCTAACTTAAGCATCGGAGGGCTAACGGCTGACCCCCAGCCACCCTTATTTGCTGTCTTGCTTCAGGTCTGGTGGCGAAATCCCTGATAGAGTGAAGGAGCAAAGCCGGAGGATCTCGTTACAGAATCTGACATTAACAGTTTGGCGCCGTCTGTGGGAACGACTTGATCGTCAAAATCAATCGTGTTAACCACCGATTAAAATCCTTCACTGATGCCTCCCAAAAAGGCGGTTCATCCTTCAGCTTCGAGGCAGGCACCACCTCCACCTGATGAGACGGAATCCGTACCTGCCCTCCCACCCGTTCCGACCGATATCCCTCAAGGAGCCCAAAATATGCCATCAACGAACCCATTATTGGAGGCCTCTGGAAATCAAGATGATGTCTTGCGTTTCCTCGGGAACACTCTCCTAACCCTAAATGACGGAGTTCAGGCACTGTCAAGTCGGCTAGATCAACACTTCCCTGAACCGCAAAAACAACCCTCCGGAGGATTACCACCACAACCCATACCGGTAGCCTCCAGACATTCTATGGATGAACCACAGGCCCCGCCACTCGGCGGCCATCCTCCTGTACTGTCTCCACATTCCATACATTCCAGTTCGTCTCGACAACCTCAACCGCAAGGCTCCACCGCCGAAACATCTAGCTATACCCTACCGTGGGAAGGAGATCTCAAGAGAATCCAAGATCGTTTTGATGTCATGGAACAGCGATACCAGGCAAATCGACCATCTGCCGTTACGGCGGCGATACACCAATCTGAATCTCCCTTCACTAGCGAGGTCATGGAAGCCCCGTTGCCCAGAAAGTATCGAGCGCCTGTTATCGCTCCGTATACAGGCATTGGCGATCCTCTGGAACATTTGGAAACATACAGGTCCCTTATGGAGTTGGAGGGACATGGTTCAGAAATCATGTGTAGGGCTTTTCCCCTTACATTGAAAGAAGCGGCTCGTACGTGGTTTCGGGGGTTAAAGCCTCGTTCCATCAGTTCCTTTTCTCAATTATCGGAAATATTTCTTTCTCAATTCATGGGAAGTATTCGCATTAAGAAGCCGGCCTCCCATCTGATGAATCTGAAACAGCAACATGGGGAGACAATAAAAGAGTTCACAGTACGGTTCACTGCTGAAGCCGTTCAAACCGAGAGTTACACTGAAGAAAAGGGTCTCACAGCCCTCATCGCTGGAATAACAAGCGAGAAATTCAGGTTTGCCTTAGATAAAAGCCCGCCGAAAACTATGGCGGAATTCCAAGCCAAAGCTCAGAAATATATCAATGCGGAAGAAGTCGCGTTGACACGCCATGGAGTACAAAGTAAGAAACGCAAGCCAGAAGGAACTTCTTCTACAGATAAGAAATACCGTCGTGATCAGCGCGATCGTTCTCCCAGGAAGCCTTACTCTGGTAAATATCATAATTACACTCCTCTTAATCGGTCCCCTGAAAAGGTTCTAATGGAGATTAAACACAAGCCATATGTGAAGTGGCCCGCAAAGATCAAATCCGATCCCGAGAAGAGGGATAAGAGCAAGTTCTGTTACTTTCACAAAGATCACGGGCATAGGACCCAGGACTGTATCTCTCTACGAGACCATATCGAAGCCCTTATTCGAAAAGGCCATCTCCAAGATTATGTTGCTCGTAAAAATCGATCACCAGAAAGGGCGAAGACCTCATCTCGCCAGAAGGAACCATCTCATCATCAAACCGATCAAGAGGACGCTGAGCCCACTGGAGAAATTCGCACTATCGTCGGAGGACCAGCTTGTGGGGGTGACTCTCAAGCTTCAAGAAAGGCATACGCTCGAAAGGCGTCCAAAGAACCCCAGCAAATTTATTGGCTGGAACAGACGTCCAGCTCATCAAAAGCGAGCCATCCTCCAATTTCTTTCGCCCTCGAAGATGCAGCGGGAATACACTTCCCTCATGAAGATTCTATCGTAGTCACATTGAAGGTATCAAATTATCTGACTCATCGGATTATGGTGGATACAGGTAGCTCAGCCGACATCCTGTACCTGGAGGCTTTCAACAAAATGGCACTTTCCAGAAGCCTCCTCAAGCTAGTGTCGACCCCCCTCGTCGGTTTTGGAGGAGAGGTAGTAACACCCGAAGGAAGCATCGATCTCCCAGTTACTTTTGGAGAGAGTCCGGCGAAGACCACCGTCTTCATAAACTTCCTCGTCGTAGATCGAAAATCAGCATATAACGCCATTTTGGGGCGGCCGTCTTTGACTAAGGTTGGAGCGGCCTTGCACCCTTCATATCTGTGTGTTAAATTTCCAACCCCAAATGGCATCGGGGTCGTACGAGGAAGTCAGCAGGAGGCACGGTCCTGTTACCAGATAGCCCTCCAAGATCGGAAGAAGGCTCAAGCGACGCCCGTCCTGGAAATAACTCAAGGATCGCCCGGTGTTCCCTCGACCACCTCGTTGGATCCGAGAGAAAATGCTCTGAAGTCGGGAACTCCAGGGGAGGAAACAGTGGTGATCCACCTGACCGAAGACGATCCATCTAAGATCGTGTGCATCGGGTCCTCCTTGACCACTGTCCATCGTGAAAATTTGATCAGTTTCCTCACCGAATACAAGGATGTGTTTGCTTGGTCTCATAAAGATATGCCAGGCATCGATCCTGATGTCATCGCACATCGTCTCAACATTGACCCGAAGCATAAACCCGTACATCAGCGTCGACGTGCCTTTACTGCAGAAAGACAAATGGCAATCAAAACTGAAGTCGAAAAGCTACTCGCGGCTAATTTCATAAAGGAAGTTGACTACCCAGAGTGGGTCGCAAACGTAGTTCTCGTCCGGAAAGCTAATGGCAAATGGAGGATGTGTGTCGACTATTCAGATTTGAACAAAGCGTGCCCCAAAGATACCTTTCCGACACCGCGGATCGACCAGTTGGTCGACTCGACAGCTGGACATGCTCTCCTCAGCTTTATGGATGCTTATTCTGGTTACAACCAGATTATGATGCATCCACCTGATAGCCAGCATACTGCCTTCATCACAGATCGAGGACTATATTGCTACCAGGTAATGCCGTTTGGTCTTAAAAATGCAGGGGCCACTTATCAACGTCTTGTCAACAAAATGTTCGCTGCTCAAATCGGTAGGAATATGGAAGTTTATGTCGACGATATGCTCGTGAAAAGCATCGTTGAAGATAACCATATTTCAGATCTTCGAGAAGCTTTTGATCTGATGAGGAAGTATCAAATGAAGTTAAATCCAGAAAAATGCGCGTTTGGAGTGTCTGCAGGAAAATTTCTTGGGTTCATGGTTGGCCAGCGTGGAATTGAGGCAAATCCTGAAAAGATTAAAGCATTGATAGAGATGAAATCCCCTGTTACTCTGAAGGACGTTCAGCGTCTGGCAGGTCGCATCGCGTCATTGAATAGGTTAATCTCGCGAGCATCTGACAAGTGTTTGCCCTTCTTCAAACTCCTTCGTGCAACGGCCAAATCTGATTGGAAGTGGACACCTCAGTGTGAAGAAGCTTTCCAACAACTGAAGCAATACATGAGCACTCCTCCCATTTTATCTAAACCTGTAGCTCATGAGCAACTCATTCTTTATTTATCTGTGTCTTCCACGGCTGTTAGCGCCGCTTTAATAAGAGAAGATTCCGGGGTGCAAAGGCCCGTTTATTATATCAGTCGAGCAATGGTCGATGCAGAAAATAGGTATTCTGATATGGAGAAACTGGCCCTAGCCTTAGTCACGGCGGCTCGAAAACTGCGACCTTACTTTCAAGCCCATGCTATTTTAGTACCAACAAATCATCCACTACGACAAGTCCTTCAAAAACCTGAGGCTTCCGGGCGCTTAACTAAGTGGGCGGTCGAAATCAGTGAGCACGATATCTCATTCTGTCCTAGGACCGCAGTCAAGGGCCAGGCCGTGGCTGACTTCATAGCCGAATTTACGTATTCTTCTGAAGATAATGTCATGACCAGCGACCAGCCTCCATGGTCGCTCTTCGTGGACGGGTCGTCACGGGCCACCGGTAGTGGAGCGGGCCTGATTTTAGCGGCTCCCGACGGGTCGCATTTTCAATACGCTCTGCGTTTCGAATCTCGCATCTCCAATAATGAAGCAGAATATGAGGCCCTAATTGTTGGCCTCGAACTGGCCATTCTACTCGCAGTCCAGAATTTGATAATTCATAGCGACTCCCAGCTCATTGTCAATCAAGTTCTTGGTGAATTCGAAGCCAAAGAAGAAAGAATGGCCTTATACAAGTCTCGTGTCCTCATCCTGCTCGCTAAGTTGAAGACTTATAAAATAATTCATATCCCTCGCGAGCAGAACCAGCTTGCCGATTCCTTGGCAAAACTCGCTTCTGCGCCGGAATCGGAGTTATCACATTCGATCCCCATCGAGCATCGTCAGAACTTGAGTATCGACCAAGTGACTCTAGAGCAAGTTCTATCGGTACAATCGTCTCCATGCTGGATGGATCCTATCATCCTTTACCTCAGAGATGGATACCTACCAGAAGACAAGAAAGCTGCGAGACAAATTCGGCTTCGAGCTGCCAGGTACACCTTACAAGATGGAATATTGTTGCGAAAAAGCTTCTCCTTGCCATATCTAAGGTGTCTTCATCCAGAAGAAGCACATCGTGTTCTAGATGAGATACACCAGGGGGCATGTGGTAATCATCCCAGGGGGCGATCCCTGGCATATAAAGCGATGAGGCAAGGATATTATTGGCCCACGATGAAAGCAGACGCCATCGAATTTTCTAAAAAATGCGACAAGTGTCAACGATATCTACCCATACCTCGTGTACCGTCTGAGCGGATGACCCCAGTTGATAGCCCTTGGCCTTTTGCCCAGTGGGGGATCGATATCATCGGGCCCTTACCTATGGGAAAAGGACAGAATAGGTTCGCGATCGTGGCGGTTGATTATTTCACCAAATGGGCCGAGGCAGAACCGTTAGCCAAGATTACTGAAAAACAAACTACTAAGTTTATATGGAGAAATATCATATGTCGTTTCGGGCTTCCTCATACTATAATTACCGATAACGGAACGCAGTTCGACAACGCAGCCTTTGATGAATTTTGCGACAAATGGAAAATACGTAATCTCCGCACTTCTCCATATCATCCTCAGGCGAATGGGCAGGTCGAGGCAGTGAATAAAATAATAAAGCACCATTTAAAGACCAAGCTAGGTGAATGTAAAGGGGTGTGGCCAGAACTTCTGCCAGAGGTATTATGGGCCTATAGAACCACGGCTTGTACGTCAACAGGTGAAACTCCTTTCTCCTTAGCATTTGGTGTTGACGCAGTGGTACCGGTGGAAATTCAAGTCCCCTCATATCGGATCGAGCAGTACGATCCCGCGAGCAATCACGAAAACCTTCGACTTCATCTTGATCTCCTGGAAGAGCGAAGAAATGCTTCTCAAGTGCGAGTGGCAGCGTATCAACAACGTATTGCTCGATATCGAAATGCTAGGGTTCGGCCCAGATCCTTCCAACCCGGGAATTTGGTATTAAGGCAAAATCTTGGAGTTCCTGCCCGTTCATTAGATCCAAATTGGGAAGGCCCGTATCGGGTTATCAGGGTTGTGCGACCTGGTACTTATTATCTTGAGGACATGCTGGGGAAGCCCGTACGTCGCCCTTGGCACGTGGAGCATTTGCTACGATACTATCCCTAGATTCGATGTAGTTCATTACAACATTTTATGAATAAAATAGAAGATATCAGTTGGTTGCTATTCCATTTACATGGACCTGGATAGCCCTGAAGAGAATGCTTACACATCCTCTTGGCCAATTGCCTACCCTTGGTAGGACTGAAGTCGTTACTAGTTGGTTGCTTCTCCATTTACATGGACCTGAACAAGCCCTGAAGAGAATGTATACCATCTCTTGACCAACCTTCTGCCCTTGGTAGGATCGAAATCTCAATCGATAGATCAGTCTATCTCAACGTGGACATGGTCACGCGACCCCCGGATTGAGTCTTTATTTTTTTTTATGAGCTAGTTGCTCGTAACTGATGAAAGAGATCGCATTTCCAAAATGCGAAGCAGCATAGCGCGTGCTTGAATAGGGTCGCAGTCATGCATCCTAATCGCGAGCACTGCGGCTCGTGATCGAATTCGCAGTCATGCACCCTAATCGCGAGCACTGCGGCTCGTGATCAAATTCGCGGTCATGCACTCTAAAATCGCGAGCAGCGAAGCTCGTGCTCGCATGTGGGTCGCATCCCCTGATGAATCAAATGGGATCAACACAAAGCAACAATGAAGGAAAGAGAAGAATACACAATACTAAAAAAGTAAGTGTTCATTAAAATAATGACCTTACAATTACAGATCTCTTCTCTTAAAAAAAAAAAAAAAAAAAATACATAATATGGGAAGCTGCCGAGGTCAGGGTTGGTCATCCTCTTGCGCAGGCTCGCGGCTCTCAGCTTCAGGACCAGCTTCAGGAGCAGGAGCAGCATCTGTTGCCCCGGTGACTTCGTTCTCAGCAGCAGCCCGTTCTTTAGCTGCAACCTCGAATGCCACTCTGTCGAATTCCTCAACGTTAAAAGTTGGAGCAATTAGCTGCATAACCCTGACCGCAAAATCGCGACCAGCGATGTACGCATCATATCGCTCCTCGTCATAAAGTTGAGAAGTACGAAACTCCTGAACTGCGCGAGGACCCTCATCAGATACCATCTGAACGAGAGCCACTCGCTCTTCCTCCCAGTGGATGGAGTCATCCTTCAGCTGATTAAGTCGCTTCTGGGCCTCCCCGAGCTGGGTCCGAGCCTCCTCGAACTTGGTCCGAGCATCCTTGAGCCATTCTTCAAGCTGGACCTTATCCTTGCGAAAAATCTCCTTCTCCTTCTCGCTCTTAGTATGGATCTCTTGAAGCTTTGCGAGCTGGAGGTCCACTGACTGAAAGCGCTCAGTCAGGGATTGGATCTTGATCAGGAGAATCTTCTTCTCTTCGTCCAACTTGGAGATTTGAACCTCCAAGGCCTTTACCAAGCGGTCCCTCCCTTGGACCTCGACTTCCATCATCTTCTTCTTCTTCTCCGCATCCTCCACGCTGCGGCGAGCTGCTTCGATGTCACGTCTGACTCGAAGCGTGAGATCCAAGCTCTATATAAAGCAAAATACATGTGTGTGAGAAAGGAAGTAAATTAAAGCAATCCACCTTATCAGAGACGAAAAACACGAATCGTGTAGTTACCTGCAACAATCTCACCCCGATGTCGGTGGAGAGGGTTTCAGGACTTGGTTCGGGGAGACTCCCAAAGGAGTTGGGGGAAATTTTGTCAAACATAAACTCGCATATTGGATGCAAGTGAGGAGGAATGACAAAATTCCCCGAGCCCGAAGCCTGGGCTACGACCATCTCCTTGGGCCCCGAGTCGCGAGCACTCGCGACGCCAGGGACGGGCATCGACAACTCGCGAGCAGTAGTAGGCTCGCTTGAAGGCCCCTTTGGAGGGAGGCCTCCCCCTCTCCGATCACCTTTCGGTGAATTGTCGGCTACCTCGATGATTGGAGGGCGAGGAAGGTCAGCTGGCGGGGGTACGGTGGAGAGAGGGGTCGCGTTGACCGGAGGGGTCGCGGTCGTACGAGAAGTGCTCGCGACTCCTCCAGAGGCGGTTTGGGGTCCGCGAGCAGGCCCCTCTGCGGGAGTAGGCGCATTTGAAGGACCCCCCGCAGTTTTCTTTTGCCTCTTCGAGGCAGTGCCCTTCAGCCGGGGAAGTACCCCCAGTGCGCCTCTCTTATCGCCAACATTCGTCATCTCTTCTTGGAAGGTGAGACCCGCTGCGCAAAGATGACGAAGTTCTAGTGCAGTGTTGACGTGGCGCGCAGCCGCAGGGAGCTTGTAGACTTTGACAAGTTTTTCGTTGAGCCCTCCTCGCAGATTTGGCTTCACACCAATTAGAATTCCTGCGAGCAAAAAAAAAAAAAAAAAAAAAAAAAGAAAGTTCATTAAATTGTCAATACAGCAAGGCTATTGTTTCCTTTCGGACAAGTAAATAGGCACTTAACCCACCTTCGCCAAAATGGCGATTATCATTATGGCCTTTGGGGTCGGATCCCATCTCGGACTCCCAGTTACCGGAGGCATAGAACCACTTCTTTCTCCATCCCGGGCAGTTGGAAGAAGGGTTCCCCAAAATGAAGTTATTCCGGTGCCAGAAGCAGATGTAGTACCAACCCTCGCTAGCTGGCGCCTTCTTCAGCTGGAATAACCTCAAAAATTCCTCAGCGGTTAACTCCTCGTTACCCGCCTGCTTCCAAAGGACGAAAGCACTTAGAAGAACCCGCCAGCCGTTAACTATAAGTTGGCCCGGGGCAATCTTGTAGAGACGGAGGAAGTTTCGAATAAAGGGGTGGAGGGGAAGGCGTACGCCCACTTTGAAGAAGTATTCATAAACAGCCACACACCCAGGCGGTGGTGCATCGGCTGTCTCCCCTCTCCCAGGCAGTCTGAATAAAACAGAGTCTGGAACCCTATAAACCTCTCTAAGGTTAGAGAGTCTTTCCTCCGTCAAGATGGAAGAGTAACCGGAGGCAGAATACCTCCCAGCCGGTACTCTGGCGTTATTGGATTCAGAGGAGTCAGGGGTTTCATCTCCCAGAGGAACAATCTCTTCGTCAGAGATTTCCGCCATTATAAAAAGGGGATGGAAGATGAAATGAATGAGAGAAAAGAAAGAAGGGTACCTCCGTAAAGAGGTTTTTCACTCCAGAATAGAGAAGGAAGAAGAAGAAGAAAACTCTGCAGCAATGGAATTCGGAAATGAAGGAATTTCTCTAAGTCCGATATTTATACGCAATCATTCCGCTTGATTTGCTGGACATGCGGCAGATTCTCATCCGGCACGTCAGACGAACGGACGCCAGCATTAAATACGGAAACACGTGGCACCTGACGCTTCATCTCTGGCGGAAGAAAAAGCTGCGCAAAAGCTGGTCATCATAAATGCGGAAGCACGATAAGTGAATCATGCGCGTTTGCCTCCCAGAACCCAGCTGTCAACACTAGCAAACCCTTGGCATAGTTCTTCAATACCAAGGGTTTGGGGGGCTTCTGTTGTAGGCTAATACAATCTGACAAGAAGTGAAGGGTCGTGACCATATGAATGCGAGGAGTCCAGGTCGTACTCGCGAAAAGGGATCGCGTCTCCTGGATGCGAGCAGCTCGGCTCGTGCTCCTCAGAAGGGGTCGCGCATCCCTGATGCGAGCAGCTCGGCTCGTGCTCCTCAGAAGGGGTCGCGCATCCCTGATGCGAGCAGCTCGGCTCGTGCTTCTCAGAAGGGGTCGCGCATCCATGATGCGAGCAGCTCGGCTCGTGCTCCTCAGAAGGGGTCGCGCATCCCTAATGCGAGCAGTTCGGCTCGTGTTCTTCAGAAGAGGTCGCATCTATAGGGTGCGAGCAGCTCTGCTCGGGCTCGTCAAGAGGGTTCGCAGTTCACGGAAGTGAGCACCCCTGACACGAGCAGCTCCCGACATCAGAGTAGTCCTGAGTCTTTTGGTTCGGATGGTCTTCTTCCTTTCGGCATCTCCTTCCTTTTCGGTAGCTATGACTCCAACTATGAGCAATCAGCGCTATTACCATGTCGATCAACAGCCTGTATAGGTTGGTCTCTGGGCTTATCTTCTCTGGTGGTTCTGAATCTCAGATTGCTATCAAGAAACGTGATTGCCGGAAGGAGTTATTAGGATAGATACTATCTTAAGGATAAGGATCTTGTCTTCCGAAATCAGCGAGATTTCAGTATCGTACGCGATATCATCGGGATTTCGATATCTTATGTAACAAAATTGGCTAGCCTCAGATCTATATAAGGGAGTGACTTCATGAGGAGAAAGGTACGCACGCTTCATTCAATCTTGGTTCCGTTTTGCTTGGCTTCTCTTCTTATTGTGGCCTAACTTAAGCATCGGAGGGCTAACGGCTGACCCCCAGCCACCCTTATTTGCTGTCTTGCTTCAGGTCTGGTGGCGAAATCCCTGATAGAGTGAAGGAGCAAAGCCGGAGGATCTCGTTACAGAATCTGACATTAACACATACCGGCATATGATGTTGTTCTTCATGAATTTGATCACCTGAGATGCTGCAATCGTGGTGTAGGAGGCTGCCTCTATCCACTTGGTGAAGTAGTCGACTACCACAAGTATGTACTCATGACCATTTGATGCTTTGGGACTGATTTTGCCGATGATGTCGAGTCCTCACATGGAGAAGGGCCAGTGGGTAGTCAGGTTGTATAATTCTTATGAGGGGGCATGGATTTGATTCGCATGCTCCTGACACTTGAAGCATTTTCTGACGTGCCGGCAACAGTCTGTCTCCATGGTGAGCCAATAGTAACAGAGTCGTAGAATCTTCTTTGCCATCATGTGCCCATTCATGTGTGGGCCACAGATTCCTTCGTGTTTTTCTTTCATGATCTTTGCAGCTTCTGTTTCGTCGACGCATCGAAGGAGGATGTGATTATAGGATCGCTTGTAAAGAACTTCGCCACTGATGGTGAACTGGCCGGCCAAACGCTGGATGGTTCGGCGATCTGTTGCTGTTGCTGACTCTGGATACTCCTGGGTTTCGAGATATTGCTTGATGTCGGCATACCAGGGTTTGTCAGGGACAGCTTCAGCTACTTCTATTTGCAAGCAAAAAGCAGGTTCATCTTGAACTTCGACTGTGAGCTCCCATTCTGAAGCTCCTTTCGGCATCTCGAGCATTGATGCAAGTGTGGCGAGAGCATCTGCAAACTGATTCTTGGCTCTGGGCATGTATGAGAAGGTGATTTCCTTGAATTCTTCGATCAGATTGTCAAGATAAACATGATATGGTATCAACTTCTCGTCCTTGGTTTTCCATTCGCCATTGGTCTGATTGATGATAAGCTGTGAGTCTCCAAATACTCGTAGCTTCTTGACGCCCAAGATTATGGCTTCCCTTAAGCCAGCGATGCATGCTTCGTACTCTGCCATGTTGTTGGTGCACTCGAATGCTATGCGCCTCGAGATAGGAATAGGGACGTCATCTGGAGAGTAGAGGATTGCTCCAATACCACTCCCTTTAGAATTTGCTGCGCCGTCGAAGAATAACGTCCACTCACTTTTCTTCTTTTCTTCACTTTCGACAAGCAAGAGATCTTCATCAGGAAAGAACGTCTTGAGCGGCTGATAGTCCAGGAGAGAGTGAGTCACAAGATGATCGGCGAGGGCTTGTCCCTTGATTGCCTTCTGAGTGACATAGGTGATGTCAAATTCAGACAGGAGTAGCTGCCATTTAGCTATCCTTCCAGTGAGTGCCGGTTTCTCGAACAGGTACTTGAGCGGATCCATGCGAGCGAGGAGGAGAATAGGGAATGCAATCATATATTGACGGAGTCGCTGAGTTGCCCAGACTAGGGCGAGGCAAGTCTTCTCGATCGGGGAATACCTGGTCTCGTAGTCGATGAACTTTCGGCTCAAATAGTATATTGCTTGTTCCTTCTTCCCGGTCTCGTCGTGTTGGCCGAGAACACAGCCAATGACTTCTGCTGCTACCAAGATGTATAACAACAGTGGTCGTCCGGGAGCGGGCGGCACTAGGACTGGAGGATTCATGAGATATCTCTTGATGCGATCGAAGGCGATTTGGCAATCATCATTCCATTCTTTTAGAACATTTTTTCCGAAGGAGCTTGAAAATGGGCTCACAAATAGGTGTGAGCTGTGCGATGAAGCGACTGATGTATTGAATTCTGCCGAGGAAGCCACGGATTTCTTTCTCTGTTCTAGGAGGGGGCATCTCGATGATTGCTCTGGTTTTAGTCTCGTTGACCCTGATGCCGTCCTCGCTCACCATAAAGCCGAGGAGTTTGCCTCCCATTGCACCGAAGACACATTTCTGTCGGTTGAGGTGGAGCTTGTACTTTTCTAATCTGTTGAATAACTTCTTCAGATCTTCAAAGTGTCCTTCAATTGTGCGAGATTTGACGATCATATCGTCCACATATACTTCAAGCTCTTTGTTCATCATGTCATGGAATAATGCTGTCATTGCTCGCTGATATGTTGCTCCTGCGTTCTTCAGACCGAACGGCATTACCCTGTAACAGAAGCTTCCCCAGGGAGTGATAAACGATGTCTTCTCACGATCTTCGACGGCCATTTTGATCTGATTGTAACCTGAGAACCCGTCCATAAATGAGAAGATCTTGTATCCAGCAGTATTGTCGACCAGAGTGTCGATATGTGGCAAAGGGAAGTCATCTTTTGGACTGGCTTTGTTGAGATCTCGGAAGTCGATGCACATTCGAACCTTGCCGTCCTTCTTTGGTACTGGTACGATGTTGGCGAGCCATTCAGGGTAGTTGGAGACTACCAAGAATCCCGCATTGTACTGCTTGATGACTTCATCTCGGACTTTCAGAGCCCATTCTGGCTTCATTCTTCGAAGTTTCTGCTTCACCGGCTTCATATCTGCCTTGGTTGGCAGATGGTGTACAATGAGCTCTTCATCGAGCCCCGGCATGTCTTCATATGAGAACTCGAAGTTGGACAATCTTGGAGCTAGGAACTCTATCATTTTCTGTTTCATCTCAGGTGGCAACGATTTTCCAATGCGTACTTCCCTAGGGATCTCAGGTGTCCCCAAGTTTACTATCTCGAAATCATCGGCTACAACATTGGCTTTAGATTCGAACTTTTTGAGGAGATCCTCTAGTTCGGGAGCCGGATCATCATCTTCCTCATTTCAAGCTTCGTCCAGACCCATGAGCTCGAAGTCTAATTCGATGTCAAAATCATATGATTCGACTTCAAACTCATGCGACTCTTCCGACGAACTTGGCACACTATTGAATGCAGGAAAAGAAATGTTTTTTGGTTTTTGAGATTTTTCTGAAATGAAAATGCTAGATGTTTTTGGCTTTTGAAAGTTTTTGATTTTTTTGGCTTTTTGAAATTCACGGGACTTTGAACAAGCAGGCATTGCAGACCATGATTGAGCCCAACTTGTTCCAAAGTTCCGGTCGCTGCTTAAACAGGCATTTTTTTGGAAGCCAGAGCCCTCAGATGGCTCGCTGGCTGATTCAAAAGTTAAGGGAACAGATGACCATTCAGGGCCCCACACTTCCTCTCCTAAAGAGGTGGGGGTTGATGATTTGGGCGAAGAGTCACGGTCTGGCCCAATGACCATGATTTCTTGCTGGTCGGGTTCGAGATCTGAGTCACACTCAGTCCCTCCCGGGTCACTTACCTCGCATTGCAGTTCGTCTGGTTCCACAGTGAGACACAAGTTTGGAATCTGGACATCGGACCAATCTAGGGCTGGCCACTTCCCTTTCTTGGTCCAATGGATGGGCTGCTTCTGCCCCTGGCTGATGATTGATGATGTTGATTCTGCAGAGATAGGCGAGTCGTGCCCCTTGCTGATTGATGTTGAGATGGGCAAGTTGTGCCCCTGACTGATTGAAGTGGGCAGGTTGTGCCCCTGGTTGAGAGAAGTGGGCAGGTTGTGCCCCTGGTTGGGAGCAGGTGTCAGAGTAACCTGGTCCTGAAGCTGTTGTACTTGACGTTCTTCTTCATCTCCTTCTTCTTCTGGAGGCTTAGACGGTTCGAGAATTTGATCCCATCGAATGGGGGGCCATGTGGCCCAAACTAGGCTCATCGGGAGGCCTTTGTGTAGTGCAGTCGGTTGATTCCCTCCTGGATCTTTGCAAGGTTCTCCTGGCTTGACGAATTGGATGGGTGAGCATCGAAACTTCTTCCTTCCTTTGTCCATGAAGGTCGTCCTGTATCCGAGTCCCCATTTGCGTTGGTTATATACCAGCGGTACCTTTCTAGACTTGAAATGATTCTTCATTCGGTATTTGAGGCTTAGACGTTCTGCCGGCGAAAAGACATGGTCCACCCTTATTGGTTCTAGATTGGCGATAGAGTTCACAGTCTCGAATTCGAAATTGTGAAACGGGATGTCTTCTTCAGAGTGCTGGATATCGATGACCGGGATGTCTGGTTCAGTGGTAGCAGCATTGAAAGGAATGATGAACTCCTTCTCTGCATGGATAGAGATCACTTGATTTCCACAGATGTATTTCACTCGTTGATGCAGGGTTGACGGCACAGCTCCAACCTTGTGCAGCCAAGGTCGTCCGAGCAACATGTTGAAAGAGGCTGATATATCCAGAATTTGAAATGTGATGGTGGAGACTTCTGAACCTATCTGTACCTCTATGTCGACCTCCCCTTCCACTGATCGGCGGGTGTTGTCGAATGCTCTGACGCATATGGTGCTAGGTCGAAATGAAGAAGGGCTGATTCCCAGACGTTCCGCGGTCTTGAGTGGGCAGACGTTTAAGCTTGAGCCATTATGGATAAGGACCAGTGGGACGCAGAGGTCTTTATATCGTAAGGCTATGTTGAGGGATCGCCCATGATCTCGTCCTTCTGGTGGCAACTCATTATCTGTGAAGGTGATGGCGCGCGGAGCCAGGAGTTGTCCAATCATCAAAGCTATCATTTCTGGTGCCGTATCAGAGGAGACGTGAGCATCGTTAAGGTCTTGGCAAACATTTCTCGGTGTATGCGAGATGTACAGAGTAACTCCCATACTGAGATTTGTGTAGGGATTGACTTAAGCTGAGTTGCCACATCGTATGCGGCTTCATTTTTGTTGCCGAGGCCTGAGAGAGCGCCTTTGGGATCTCCTCTGTTTTGATTATCTCTTCGGATGCAACGCCCGTTGGGATTCATATTCCCTACTTCCGCACATTCTGGATAGTGCCATGGGACCTCTTTATAACTTTCCTCTCCTTTGCCTTCTAGAATCACCGGTTCTTGCGACGGTGCTGGTGTGGGTACCAGATCTTCCTCGTATGGAGCTTTTGCCTTGAGGACTACATTGTTGCCTGTGCTGAAGGGGTAATATCGAGGCTTGTCTTCATAGACCACATAAGGTCGTGGTCCTGGCTTGACTATTCCTGGAGCAGGAGGCTCCCATGGAATGAATACTGGTCCTCTTGATATGGCATGAGGTTTCTCTGTTCGTCCCAACTGTCGTAGTGTGATTGACACGCCTCCGGGATTTGCCCCTTGCAATATGACTGGCTTGACTGGAGGAGCTCCTTTCAAAACAATGGGTTCTTGCTGCTGATGAGTATAATCTCTCCATTGCGGATTGGATTGTTCTGGAGTTGCCCCTCGCAAGATGACAGGTTCGTATGTGGGCTCAATGTATGATTGTGCCCCTTCCAGGACGACTGGTTCCCAACATGAGGGGCCGTAAGATGCCCCTTGCACAACTGGCACATCATATGGAAGTGCTCCTTCGAGTACTACTGGCTCGAGGACTGGAGGAGAAAAGGGACTTGCCCCTTGCAGGATCGGAGGAGGACTTGTCGGCTCATAAGTGTAGGCATGGATGGATTGGATGGGGGAGAAGCGATCGAGGCGTTCTTCTTCTTCTATGCTGTTGACAGTGGGGCCTCGAGATGAACTGGGATCCGTCGGATGTTGAGGCAGAGGATTCTGAAGAATATTGGTGGAAGCTGCTGCAGGAGTCCCAGGGACCGAGATGACGATCTTGCGGTTATCAATCAGATCTTGTATAGCATTCTTCAGAGTATAGCATCAATCAGTAGTATGGCCACGTCCTTGATGGTAGGCACAATACTCATTTTCTCGGTAGTTCGGTGGCAGAGGATGAGGCGGAGGCCGAGGTGCCATTAGAGTAAGTAACTGCTTCTGCACCAGCGTAGCCATGACTTGACTAAGTGGTTGAGAGAGGGGAGTAAATTTCCTGAACTCCCTGTAATTTTGCCTATTTTGATATGAGTATTGACCGTTTCCTCTGAACTGCTGCTGTTGTCGAGGTGGTTGTGGCTGAGGATTCGGTTGTGGTTGATACCGCTGAGGCTGATGCTGAACTTGATTCTGCTGATACTGTTGACGTCCCTGTGGGGGAGCATGTTGATTTCCTTGAGCAGTGGTGTTGATGTTGTTTACCTCTGTTGGGCGGGGAGGAGAACCACTGCGGTTTCCATTCCCGTGCCCGATAGGTCTTCCTTCCACTCTGTTCCTTTTGATTGGAGTGGCTTGATGAGGCCATGGGGAGATTGTCCCGGCACGGATTCCTGCTTCGACTTGCTCTCCAGCACGGATCAATTGTGAGAAATTCGCATATGGATGCGAGACGAGATATCCGGATATGCCTGGATATGTTGAATGAACAATCATAGAGATTTGTTCTTCGTCGTCAATAGGTGTTCGCATTCTGGCTGCCATAGCTCGCCAACGTCCCACATAAGCTGATAGTGTTTCATCACTCCTTTGTCTGAGAGCCGCGAGGTCGGCTCTTCTGGGTGCCATGTTGAGATTGTACGCGAATCTGTCGACGAAAGCCTGGGAAAGTTGTTCCCATGTCCTGATGCGGTGGCAGTCCAATGAAGTGTACCAATCTAGGGCATCGCCCTTCAGAGATTTTTGGAACAAGCGATAAGAGCCCCTTCATTTCCTGAGATTGCACTCAGTTCTCCACAGAAGGCCTTGAGATGTGCTGTAGGACAACCGCTGCCGTCGTATCTTTTGAATTTTGGAACCTCAAAGTTTTGAGGTACTTGAGCATCTGGGAAAGGACACAAGTCTCTAAACTTGGTCGAAGGTAGATCGATTCCTTGTTGTCGCTGAAGCTGATTTTGCAAGATCTGGAACTGCTCCCGCAACTCGTCCAGTCCTGAATGATCTGTTCGAGCGACTGGTGCCTCCTGGAGTAAGGCACGTTCTTCTTCGGCATAGTGGTCGATGTCTTCGACCCTATGGGCTTGCTGAAAAGCGACCGCAGGTTGTTGAAATTGATTTGATGACTGAACTGGATTCTGATGAACTTGTGCTTGAAAGGATTGCAATTGAACTGGAGATTGTACTGAAGGTTGAACTGGAACTTGCTGGAAATTAACTGGAGATTGCTGAATTGAAGATTGCTGGAAATTAACTGGACTTGGCTGAATTGAAGATTGCTGGAAATTAACTGGAATCCCATCGGCGGGGATGTGCTGGAATTGAAAAGTGCTCCTGTTTGCAGGAGGCTGAGATGTTGGGAAGTGACCCCCTTGTTGGGTATTCGCCACTGTCCGCTGATTGATGTGGGTTTGACACTGACCCCCATTGTGGGCATTCGCCAATGCTGTCCCTGTTGCTGGAAATTGAATTGAAATCCCATCGGCGGGGATGTGCTGAAATTGAAAAGGTGTCCCATCGGCGGGGACATGCTGAAATTGAAAAGGTGTCCCATCGGCGGGGACATGCTGAGATCTACTGAGATTGTTGCTTGCAAGATTGACTGGAAGTTGACTGGAAGTCCCTGCGACGGGGGCGCTCTGAGATGGCCCTGTCGTTGCAGGAAGGTACTGAGGAGGATGCCCCAAAGCGAAGGGCTGAGATGGCTGCTGTCGGTAGTCTTGGGCAGACTCTGATGGTTGCGCTTGATTTGAACTGGAGGCCGGAAGGACCCAGCATGGCTGCTGAGATTGCTGAACTGGGCCAACCTGATTGTTGGTTGCTGCGGTGGCTTGTGCTTGCATGAAATGCAAGAGCATTTCTTGCATTGCTCTCACTCCTTGTACCAATTCCTGTATGATTGGCGTATTATCAATGGGCTGTTGCGCTGGAAGTTGCGCTTCGGTCATCTCAAGAGCGGGAAGGAGATGAGTTTCTTCTTCGTAGTCGGACATGGCTTGCTGAGCCCTAGTGCGGATTATGCTGCGGTAGGGAAATTGTCTCCGCGTACGTTGAGCCCGAGGATGCGCAATGGTGAGGACTGTACTCTACTCTTTCTGGGTTTTAGGATTTTCTTTTTTTTTTTTTGGTAGGTTTTGGGATTTTCTATATATATATATATATTTTTTTATTTTGTCTTGGGTAGAATGCTATGCAGATGAGATTGTATGAGGATTAGTGACTTTCAAGTACGGGAAGGATTCTATTTTTCAAGTCGGATCACGACTAGTGGGACTAGTACATCCCCAGTGGAGTCGCCATTCTGTGGACCCTCACCGTTTTCCGCGCTCCCACACGACGTTCTCGTCCCTTCCCCTTTCGGGAAAAGAAGGAGAGGAGGATGCGTGAGTGCGAAATCGCCGTTTGTGCCACTGGCTTGCCTCGTTCTCGAGGGCTTTGTTTGGTAGTCGTGCTTAGGCTGGATGTGTTTAAGTGAGTTTATATAAGACCAGAGTCGCCACTAGCCAATTACTTCGAATTTACAGTCGGCTAGACCCCGTAGAAACGTTAGAGAAGGGGATCCGAAGATTCCTTCCTCTAAAATGACTCATTTTGATCTGCAGCCAGAGATTCAAGGTAAGGGATCACGGTTACAGGGTGGGAAGAGGTTAGGCACCCCACACACTGCCCGTACTGAAGTACGGTCTCTACTTCACATAATCGATCGAATACTTGAAAGTCTAATTTAATCCTCGTATATTCTCATGGATGACATGATGCATGAATGCGGGGCTGAACAGTAAGAGTTTCTGATGGGCAGGTTCCAACAACGGGCAAGCCTAGAGCGTACGCTCGAACTGACAGGTGCTTAATGTAAGACGTATGCAGTGTGCTTGAATGATCAAGGTGTTTTATGGTGAAGCATGAATGCAGGTCTGAATAGTAAGAGTTTCTGATGGGCAGGTTCCAACAACGGGCAAGCCCAGAGCATACGCTCGAACTGACAGGTGCTTAATTTAAGACATATGCAGTGTGCTTGAATAACCAAGGTGCTTGCAGTGAAGCAGGGGGGTTGGAAGAAAAGTAAATGTTGCACTTATGCTAGATGCAAATGAGATGATGCTGGAAAAAGAATAGCTGGATGGACGGAGGTGTCGCAAGGGTTGGCTTCGAGTGGCTGGATCAAGACTTGGATGGCTTGGGAGGCTTGGACCAGTGGTCAGGCTGGGCTGGACCAGGGCTAGGCTCTCCTCACTCGGGCTCTCCTTGGTGGAGGAATGGGCTAAGGGGTGAAAGAGGGTGACTCAGACGGACGGGCTCTCTCTGGCTAAGTGGTGTGTTGAAATGAGAAGGGGAGGGGGGTATTTATAGCAGCGAGCAGTGGCAGTTTACGTAATTTATTTTGGGCGGCCTGCTATGGGCCGCCCGTACGGCCGTTCCTCGATTTCCAGCGAGGTACGGTCGCACCCTCGGGGCTGCTGTTTGACTCGCTGGGTCGACTCAGTGAGTTGACTCAGCGGGTCGACTCGGTGATTTGACTCGACGGGTTGACTCGGTGTTTTGACTCGACGGGTTGACTCAGCGGGTTGACTCGGCGGGTTAACTCAGGGGGTTGACTCGGCGGGTTAACTCAACGGGTTGACTCAATGGGTTGACTCAGTGAGTTTGACTTTTTTGAGATTTTTTGACTGGCTTTTCTTATAGGGGGTTTTTCAGGGTGATGTTTAGGACTGGGTTGACTGGGTTCAGGCTTGAACTGGGCTATGGAATGGGGCTTACAAGGGTGAGTTTGGCTGAGTTTGGACTTGGGGTTTCGGGGTACGGTCCTCCATTCATCCAGCTATCTCTACCAACAGTGTAGCCGAAGGTGGGGTGTCTACATATGCAAAAAGGAACATACACACAGTCGACACATCCCTAAAAAGCAAAAAAAATCACTCTCTGCCCTCCTCCTCGGCCACGTCAGGTAAGTCATCTGACTCATAATGAAATAGCCTCGCTCTCAACCTGCTCACCTCCATACGCTGGTAATGCACCTCATCTCGCTAAAGGCTACGGATCGTTGTCTCCTCATCAGACAACCTCTGATCGGCAGCCAATCTCCTTGACATCATCTCACAATGATACCGAAGTGCAGAGATCTCAGACAGCAAGTGGCCATGAGTGGCCAAGAGGAAACCAGGATCGATGAATGGGCGCTCTTCAAAAGGCTCATATGAACCAGATGAAGAGCCAGCATCCCCATGAATATCCTGCTCATCCTCATCGGCTGTCTGGTGCCAGCAAGGAATGTGCCGGTATAGAGACTGCTCAGTAACCCAGTGCTGGTATAGGGCGGTCGCCATCGGAAAGGTCCGCAGCTCAAAACTAAGCAAATCAGCAGTCAGGTGACTCACCCAAGATCCATCAATCCGAGTCCTAAAGTCAGATGACCTAGCTGGAAGTGCTCGACGCCCGATACCCGAGAAGGCAAAAAGAGGAACATCCTGCTCATACCCAAACTGTCGCAGGAACCGGATAGGGTGATAAGACAAGTTAGATCGAAAGCCTACCAGCATCAGAGGAAGGCGATGAGCATCACAAAGTAATGGAGGAAGTGAAAGCCAAGATGACTCCCAACGAACATTCCAGTCACGCAGCTCAGCAAACATCCTGTGGTACATAGGCTCACTCATCCTAGCCGTATGCGGAAGAAACTCCATGATGTGTCGCATGAGGTCAGGGCGACGAGTGCCGGGAAATGATACAAGGACGGTCAACGAAAGAGCTCCCAGAGCCAGATTTGATTGTAAGAAAGTAAAGAGGTTCAGTTAAAGCAAAGCAATTCCCAAAAGACAAGAAAAGAAAAGGAAATGTGCAGAAAAGATACCTGGAGAAATGCACAGTAGCTGCGAAGGACACGGAGGCGGCCTAGGGCACAGTCAGTCAGTCCATTAAACAGCTCAGCCAAGACAAGAGAAATGATCCCCTGCCGTCGAATAACTCGGCTCATCACCTCAAAGAGCAGAGGAGTCTGAGATTTGCGCCATCCCGAGAATAGCACCTCAGCTGTCAAACAGAACATCAGTGCATTCCAAGAAAGTAAGGACCCTGCCACACTCCGAGGGCCCGAGAAAAGATCATACAACAAGTCCAAGGAGAACACCACACCATCCTGGCCGGCAGCTGCAGGCTGAACAAAATACGGGATCCCAAACTAGTTCTGCGGTGTGGCAGTCTTCGGTAAAGTCTTCGGCAAAAAATACTGAGCATAATCCCAGGAAAGACCGGTCAAGTGCGCAAGCTCCTCCAAAGAAGGTCCCATCTCCATGTCATTGAATGCGAACAAGTTCAACGAGGGGACCTAGTCAATCAATGCAGCCCCGAGCATCCTCCAATCAATGTTAACTCTAGCCATATGGATCAGACCGCCGAAGCCATAGGAATCTAAATCTCGAATCTCATAAGCCGACAAGTTGTCAAGCCAAGCAAGCAGTCGTGGCGAGCAAGAAGGACGAGGAAGAGACTGACAAGTCCTCACAGGAATCCCCTCCAGAACAAAAGACCCAGGAATTGATGACAGCTCATCAAGGATCGGAAGATCAACGGGCGAAGGAGAAGGAAAAGCTGGAATCTCTGCAAACTCAATAGCCCCTGACCTATCCCCAATATCGGTTATGTCTGATATAGTCGCATCTCTATCTGAAACTGTCACGACCTCAGCAACATGAGAAGACTCACCCACCTCATGAACCAAATGCGTAAAAGGTCGGCGATATGAAGAAGGACGGTACTCTCCATCGAAAGGACTGTCAGCAAAGATCACACCGCACATCGTGGCATCCTGACCAATCTGACCGCTGAAAAATGCATCTAAGCCATCAAGAAAGGCCTCGGCAACCCAGATCGAAGAATCTACGGTCAGATCTGGACCTGCAGTCCTCTCCAACATGAAGTCATGAATCCAATCATCACTATGTCCAATCAAAAGGGATCATCGGGACATCCACACCCTCTATCATCAGGGGGACATTATCAATGATCACATCAAGTCCACCCAAGCAAGTGTACCACACATCTCGGCCATCATCAAGAGTATCCAAGCCATCAAAGGTATCATCTGAACCATCCATACAGTCCAAACATGAGATTAGCCCATCCATGTCTGTCATGGCTCCATCACCACCATCAATCACATCATCCATGCGGCCCACACTCAAAGGGTGCACAGCTTCATCTATGACCCATCCTCCCATCTCATCTACACCATCCAATCCTCCCATAATCAATCCCCCATTCAAATCTGAATTTTCAGCATGGCTGCCATTAATGGGACCATTCAAAGCTCCACCAACCACCATCCTTAAACCTCCATCAATGCCCCCATTTAAGGCTTCATCCACACCATCAATCAAGAGCATCCTACCATCATTAAAGCCTTCACCACTTTCTGAAATGTGGGACCCACAAACTCTCCCACAATGGCCCCCAAATCATCATCAAGGGCTGCTTGAGAAAGGACAAAACAAGAAAAGGACAAGATGAAGAGAAAAGACAAAGAGAAAAGGGGATTCATGGCTGGAATCGAACTCTCCAATACAGGGAATGTGGGGACAAGGGCAGTGAGCAGAGAAGAATGTCCGAACACGAGTCAACCCAGGCCGCACATGAGGAGAAGTTTGGGCGGCCCGTTGTGGGCCGCCCGTACGGACGGTCACCCTCTCTCTCCGCGGGATTGGTTTCATAGTCTTTGGTAGGTGAGACTACCAGTCCACGTCAGCAGATGGCACCTTGAGAGCCGCCCAAGGCTCCAATCAACTCCAGATTTCATTTGAGGCTGATCTAAATCATCTGGAAGGTACCCCGGCTATCCAATCATGAAGTACTGCGGCCAACATGAGACTGATGAAGTCAAAGAGAAGGAAAATTGATTAAGAGTGGCCCACAAGCAATCTGAGCCATTCAAGGGCTAGATCATCATGATCCAAACCATAGAAAGGCTCACATGGGTCATCAAATAGAAACATCAAGGGTTTGATTGTTAAGAAAGGAGGCCAGAGTCCAAATCTAATCATCAAGTGGGCCCACATGGCTAAAAAAGGCAATCCGAGCCGTCAAAGTCATCATCCACACCAGGGAAAGCCTTCTTAACCTCACAAAACATCAAGGATAGGTGCTACTAAGCAAAGCCGAAGTCTGGAAAGGGCCCATAGGGCCAAATAAGCAATCTGAACCATTTAAGTCATCATCCATACAGTTGAGAAATCTTATCTTCCACAAAGCATCAAAGAATGAGTCAAGAGTCAAAACATCCAAGCATCATCAAAGAATTTGACACAATTCAGGGTTGTATATTCATTCAGAAGATTTTGATGTCAAAAAGCCTTAGAAATGTCAAAAAGCCATACATCAAACAAAGCTGAATACAGAAGCAGGCTACGGATCACCAACATAATCATCATCATCTCTCCTCTCGTCCCGCTCCCGACGATGAAGGTCCATTAGAGGAGCTGTCACTGATCCTCCAGCGTACCTGCGACGACCCCCTGAAACATAGAGCGAAGGAAGAAGAGGTCCCTGTCCGTACAGCAAATACCACTCATCGTAGTCACGATACGAGATCGTGAAGCGAAACCCAGGCTGGCCCGCGAGAGCATCGGACATATCATCAGCCGAAATCTAAGCAGCCAGAGGAGGTGCGGAACAAGGGACCTGAGCCACGCCAGTGATCTGTCAGAGCAATCTCTCCCCCAAGAACCATTAAACGATTCGGCATCGGAGAGCATGATCCGAAGGTAAGAAGAATCATATGCTTCTACACGCTGAGGGGTATAGTAAAAAGGAAAGTTGGCGTATGGCATCCAAGCAAACTACAACAAAGAAGTTCATCACAATCAGTCACAGAGCAGCACAACGGATAAGGAGAACAAGATACTTACATCCTCGACGGTCAATCCGTCTATGTCAGCGCGCCAATTGTCCCCAGACACTCGAGAATTCCGCTGACGATTTTGCTGATGCCAGTGCATGAAGCGGTACAAGGATGGCTCAACACCATCCCGTATCTTCGGCGAGAGGTGAGCAAAATGATCATAAAAATAGGTCTAGACAAGGGCAGACATAATGATCAAAGGAAGAAAGAATCCAAACATCTCCATGTAAAGTTAAAAAGAGTACCTCCACGACCGGCTAGAAACCTGTGAAGGACCGGCTACTCCGAGAGGTCTTATCTAAACCTTGGTAGATGCGAGTCAAGATAGCCCCATTCCAATTATACGAATGGTGAAGATCTTCAACCAAGTGCAGAAATCTAGGGTCGACCCTCTCGTTCGCATGGCAAAAAAGGAATGACCCAAAGGAGTAATTGATCATAGCCCGTGCTTTGTGAATGGCCTCCAACTCGGTAGTAGGGATGACAGCAGCGAAGGTGTTGTAAAACCATCGCAGTTTCACTTGGTGGCTCTGGAATTCACTCTCAGGTGGGATGGCTCCCACAAGCCCTATCCGGTCAGTGGAAGTAATGGGAGCAAGAGAGCCGGTGTGGGGAACAACTGTCCCATGGAATGAAAAACCAATCTGCATATATATATATATATATATATATATATATATATATATATATATATATATATATATATATATATATATATATATATATATATATATATATAGGGGAGTTATTCCCCACTCGCCACAGGGAAGTTGAAAGGTGTGGTTCTCATCCCTCCACCTCTCACAGAGAGCCACAAGTAGCATGCGATTGGTGTTATTGTTGTGAAAGCGTAGTGTGAGAAGGCCTGCGAAAGGAGTATCAGCCAGAACACATTCGAGCATAGGCTGCGGTTGTGTCACCCAATCATCCCAGAGATCCTGGGTACCTCGACCCTTTATGGACGGAAGAGGTTGGTGCTCCTTAGCTAAAGAACACATATGGGTCCCGCGACGAACAATGAAGGTCGGGTCATCCTCATCGACGGCCCTTCGCCCCCTCGTACCATCCGCCATCAAACCCTACAAGCTTGGCAAGGTAAGTCCCCATTCTTTACTCGTTAAAATCTAAATCATTATCCTAGAAACCCATGGGTTAGGATTTACAGTCGAATGCAAAAATCCAATGTCTAAATCTATGTGTCGCCTAGATATGTGTTGGGCCCATCAAAGAAAGCAAGGCCTACCTTAAAAGAGGGTTGCATGCCATGCCTTAGGTAAGAAAAGTCCATCATCCAAGGACACATTTTGGACAACAAATGCACTCAAATGTCATGAGATCAAAGGGATAAGAGTCAAACTTCATATGAGAAATCCCTCTTCCAAGTCCACATATGACCAAGGCTTGGTTCACTTTTCATACCAAGGCCATGATCCTCATTTAAGATGTTCCCATCTTTTTACACATATACATGGACAAATGGGGAGTAGAAAGGAAATTGGTCCCCAAGAGCAACTCAAGTGCCTCACCTCAATGGATTGAAAGGAGCACATAGCCCACTTGAAGAAACATAAGAACCCATTCATGGGTTAACCATGGGCAACCTATGTACATCATCTTGATAAATGTTTGGACTATGAGAGTACAACATGGTGGTCTACCCACAAACATATGAATCAAAAAAGCCAATGGTAAAAAATTGATGCACATAGCCCACATGAAGAACTAAAGTTGAAAATGTCCATGCAAGGACAAGTTTGGGCAACTTATGTGTACCAATTTCTTAAAAAGGGGGGGGGGGGGGGGGGGGGGGGACCATTTGACCACAAGAGGGCATGGCTTAATGAGTCACCCAACCATCATGAAAATGGCTAAGAATGATATATATAGCCCACTTGAAGATCAAAATCCAAAATGCCCCAAAGCATGGGACAAAATTGGGCAACTTATGGGTATCATTCTTTCCCACAAATTGAAAGAAAAATCATTTATCCTTGAGAATGATGGTGGATGACCCACCAAGCACCCCAAGAGAAATTCAAGGAGCTATGGTTGCATGGATAGCTCATTTGAAGAAGAGTCATCCATTTGAGGTTGGAAACATTAAAGGAAGCTCTTAAGAACCACTTTCCTACAACATGAGAAAACCATTTGAACTTAGTAAGATTTTTGAAACAACTCACTCATGGGACTTGTAGATGATTAAGTAACTCAAGTCCTCCATCCATCCAAAGAAAAGGCATGAAGGGAAAGAATCCTATATGCACAAAGTATAGTGGTGCACACATGACTCAAAGAAATTCATAAGTTTCAATAAGGGCCCAAAAGCCCATCTATATGGAGAAATTCCAAGGAGCCCAACACACTTTGTGCATAAGGATGTACATCATAATCAACAAATGGTGGAAGATTTGTGCTACTTGTCCATAAAGGCCCAACTAAGAAATCTAGCCCACTTGAGATCCAAGTGAAGAATGGGCTAGTCACTTTTGTCCATTTACATGCAAAGAAAGATGGGGCCATCCAAAGTGAGCACTATGAACCCAAAACTTGAGGTGGGCCCTACCAATCTCATGGGCCCAAACCTTGAAAAAAAAAGGTGGAAAAGAAAAGAAAAGCCTAAGGAAAATATGACAAAGAAAAGAGAGCATGAGGGAGCCCAAAATGAAGTGTTGGGCCCATCAAATACACCAAAGGCTATGACTTCACTTTGAGCCCATTTGATACACATAAAATGGGGCCCAAATAGGATATTTTACCATGCACACTTGATGGACATGGCAAAATTACCCTTTACATATACATGAAGGGAGTATGAAAGAAGAAAAGAAAAATGAAATGGAAGCTTGCAATGTTCCTCTCCATGCACCACCTTGAGAAGAGATTGGAGATGTAGAAAAAGCCAAAAGGCTTGGGCCCACCTTGACTCCTTTGGAATATCTACATAAAGGAAAAAAAGAAAACATGAGAAGAGAAAGCGAAGAAGAAAAAGGACACGAAAGAAAAAGGAGTGGTCCATACCTTCACCACTCACCAAAGGGAGACCACCTTGCTGTCCCAAAGCCCCACTAAGGCCTCAGCACTTGAAATGAACAAAAGGCCACCAAAAGGAAGAAAAAGTTGAAGAAAGAGAGAGTGTAGGAAAAAAGAGAGAGAGATTTCACGTTGGAGGGGGCCAAGGGTGCCCCATGTTATATAGAAAAGGAGAGGGCACCCCATTATCCAACCCATTGGAAAAACCAATGGGCCGAAGAGGCTTGGGCAGCACCCAGGGGGCCGTCCATCCTCCCACCTGGTTGAAACGACTTCTCACCCTCTCTCCTTGGGAAGAGCTCCCCTTGGGAAGGGTAGTTGCAAGTGAATCTTGTACCTCCATGTAAGAATGAAGTGATGGAAGAGAAGGATGAGAAAAAGAGAAAGGAATCTCACCAAAATCTCATTTTGTGAGAAATTGGAGAGAAATTGACTTGATTATGTGGAAAAAGCTCCATGAGATTTTCAACAAAAAAGAAAAAAGAGATTGACTTGGTCAAACATTGATCCCAACCATCCAAAGTCAGGGCCTGATGATCTGAATTGTTTTAAGAAAAAACACCAAGAATTTCCAACCCTGATCTCTGCATACCTCTCATCCTCATCGAGTCCAAAGACCTTAAACTACGTCGGGATCAAGATCCCGAGGGATTTTCAATAAAAACTGGCATCAGTCTTGATCGTTCGAATTAAGATCCGACGACACCAAACATTTTTCTAAAAACAAATATATATATATATATATATATATATATATATATATATATATATATATATATATATATATATATATGTATGTATGTATGTATGTATATTTCTTGTGTCATTTGTACATAGTTTTGGTCCGAAGACCTTAAACTACATCGGGATCAACATCCCTAGGGATTTCATAATAAAAACCATCATTCGATCTCAACCGATCAAGGAAGGGGTCAGATAGACCAGATCTTTTCACAAAACACAAAAAGAATGTATTTTCAGCATGTGCATAATTTTCGGTCTGAAGACCTTAAACTACACTAGGATTAATTTCTCGGGGGACTTTTCTTGCTTTCAACAAAAAACCGGCATTGGCCTCGACCGCTCAGATCAAAGTTCGATAACCCGGATCATTTCAAAAATACCAAAAAGATTTTAAGCTTTTCATAAAAATCAGTATCAATCTCGATCACTCGAGTTGAAACCTGGAACTTTCTCAAAACAAAAAAATTCACCATCAAAATTAACTGCACAAATTTATCCCCAGCGGTCCGAAGACCTAAAACTACACTGGAATTAACTTCTCGGATGCTTTTCTTTCCCAACCTGTCCTGGACATGGCTGACACTTGATCGTACGAGTGTCTGGAATCTTTTAAACAGGTAAGGGCTGAGGCGGGCAGAACCCCGCGATCCTATTCGTGTTGAACGCACTGTAATAGACAACCTTGATTTGGAAGTCGTTGTTGAATTTGACGGACGTTCCCTATTCCTAAAACTCATGAAGGGGATTAAGGCAGTTGGGAGGTGAAGCGCACCCTCACGGAATTGTGAGCAGCATAAGAACCCAAACTGGATTGACAAAGGGAAATGTGAGGATGTGGCTCATTTTGTGGCCGAAGGAGTCCGTCAGACGATATGTGGTCTATGTGCATTGCACATGAGGAACAGGAAACTTTGTGGGTGTGTTGGCTAAAAACCCTCAAAATCCCCTCATCCGAAGATGTAAAACTACTGCACTTAACTGTGTGAGATTCGTTTTGCTTGCTGACGTAAAATGGATCAGGTGCCTTACCAACAGTAGAAGCTGAAAATAGATGAAAATTTCATACATTTTCCTACATTTCAGAAAATCAGAAAAAATACCAAAACATTACAAAATCATCTTTCAAAAATCACAAAAATATTTTCCTTACTTTCAATAAATACCGATCTTTACTCGGACCAAATATTCTCAAAATCACAAAAATATTTCCTTTGTTTTCAATAACCAATCTCCATCCTGAATACTTAGGTAAAGATTCGGACCACATATTTGCAAAATATCACAAAAATTGTCACTATCTCCAGCACTGCATTCAGGAGTCTCGAACTCCACTTACTTGCTTCACAGTTTGGGATGACGGATCCGATTGCCTGCAAATTGGAATCTTGACCAACACTAGCGACCAAGCACCGTCTCAATCACATCCATTCCCAGAAGAACATCTTGAGGTCTGACAACATCCTTCATCCATCCCCATTAGCAAAGAAACGTTATCTTGGGACGATGGACCTGATCGACCACGGGTCGGGATCTTGACCAACCCGCTGACCAAACATCTGGATTAAAAAGAAAATTTCCAAGGAAGCACAACCCTGCAAGCAATAAGCTCAAAGTTCTCCACATCCCCAGCGAAAGCAAAATCATCTAACTAAAAGAGAATGAGCCAAATCATGCATCCATCATCAAATATGCATCCGCATACATCAGCATCCATCGCATCAATCATCGTGTTTACCTGCTTTCAAAATAAAAGTCGGTTAGCCAAAGACCCCACGGGCATCCCTAGTGGAGGCGTGTGCAAGCCAGATTTCCTGTTTCAAAAAGACAAAAAATATTATATATATTCCTATTTGCAAATAAAAACCCTACGGAGTATCACTCCCCAGAGTGGGTATCTTTTCAAAATCCAAAAACATTTTTCCAGTGGAGCATTCGGCCTCCAAAACACCAAGAGATCTTCCATATTTCTGAGTAGGAGCCGACGTAAAAATCAAATAAGATCCAATGTCTCGCGGTTTCTCCGGAGACCATCGGATCCAATGCACTCAAAGTACGGTCAAACTGAACTCCAGTGTCAGTGCGGTTGTACCACATGCCAAGATACGAAAATATGAAAGCCAAAAGGCTCGGTCAAAGAAACCGTATGAACGGTGGAAACGATGAATTGTAATCCAAGTATCAAAATCAGCAGATTGGGTGGAAAAAGGTCACCCGCACATACATAGGCGTGGATGCCTAAAGTACCTTGACTGAGTCCAAGTCGGCGTAGTGATATCCCATAAGACTACATGGACGCAGGGCAGCTAACCACTTTAACAGTCAAGCAAAACAAGTACTCCTGGAGTGATCCGGGAAAACATCGAACAATTAATCACTGAGTCGGTAACCTCGTAAGACTATGATGGACGCAGAGGCTCTACTGTACCTTTCTGATGTTAGTACCGATCGGGAACGGAAGGGTTGCGATTGGGTACCCAGGTTGTAGCGCATGCAGGGACAATCACAACGTTTTCTCCAAACTCCCGCGGTATGTGCGAGTTATCAATCTCCAAACAATCAACTAACTCAGATACAAAGGAAAATAAAGATTTCAAACCACAATCTAGGAAAGAATGAATTGCAAACCAAGCATTAAAGCCAGCAGGTTGGGTGGAAAGAGTTCACTCGCACATACCTAGGCGTGGATGCCTGAAGTACCTTAACTGAGTCGAAGTCGGCGTAGTAATCTCCCATAAGACTACATGGACGCAGGGCAACTAACCACTTTGACAGTCAAGCGAAACAAGTACTCTTGGAGTGATCCGGGAAAGCATCGAACAATCAATCACCGGGTCGGTAACCTCGTAAGACTATGACGAACACAGAGGCTCTACTGTACCTTTCCGATGTTAGTACCGATCGGGAATGGAAGGGTTGCGATTGGGTACCCAGGTTGCAGGGATAATCGCAATGTTTTCTCCAAACTCCTACGATATGTGCGAGTAATCAGTTTCTAGATGATTAACTAACGCAGATGCAAAGGCAAGCAAAGATTTAGACCACGATCTATGAATGACGGGTCAGAAGTGGGGTGTCCACTCGCTTTGACATTCAGTTGCACGCAACCTCTGCCAAAGAGGGGCATCTATAGACACCCCCACCTTCGACTACAATATTGGTAGAGATAGCTGAATGAATGGAGGACCATACCCCCAAATCCCATGTCCAAACCCAGCCGAACTCACCCTTGCAAGCCCCAATCAATAGCCCAGTTCAAGCCTGAACCCAGTCAACTCACCCCTAAACATCAACCCAAAAAACTCCCCATAAGAAAAATCAGTCAAAAAATCCTTAAAAGTCAAAATTGGTGAGTCAACCCGCTGAGTCAAATCACCGAGTCAACTCACCGTGTCAACGCATCTTCCAAACCCAGTCAACTCACCTGGTTCCGAACCGCAGTTTCGGAGAAAGTCCAAACTCCGAACCTCGGGCTTTTTCTGCTTCAGGTTCGGAGGTCGTACGCTCCGAAGTCAGAGCAGCGCAGCCGTACGGACGGCCCCCTGAGGGCTGCCCAAGCATATTTACACAATCTGCCACTCTCAGCTGCTATAAATACCCCCGCCCCTTCTCATTCACAGCATTCCCACAAAATCCAGAAAAATCCACTTCCCATTTATCCAGCCCGAGAGTTCCGAGTCCATCTCCCCCTTTTAGTCCATTCCTCCACCAAGAGAGCCCGAGTGAGAAGATCCTAGCCCTACTCCAGCCCAGTCTGACCCTGGTCTAAGTCTCCCAAGCCACCCAAGTCTTGATCTAGCCACTCGAAGCAAACCCTTACGACACCTCCGTCCATCCAACTACTCTTTTACCAGCATCATCTCATTCGCATCTAGCATAAGTGCAACATTTACTTTTTCTTCCCCCCTGCTTATCATATCACTGTCAACACTTTAATTATTCAAACACACAGCATGCATCCCGCATAAAGCACCTGTCAGTTCGAGCGTATGCTATGGGTTTGCCTGTTAGTGAAAACTTGCCCATCAGAAACTCTTACTGTTTAGACCTGCATTCATGCATTATATCATTCATGAGAATGTACAAAGATTAAATCAAACTTTCAAGTACTAGTTCGATTCTGTGAAGTAGAGACCGTACTTCGATACGGGCAGTGTGGGGTGCTTAACATCTTCCCACCCTGTAACTGTGATCCCTTACCTCGAATCTCTGGCCGTAGATCAAAAGGAGTCATTTTAGAGAAAGAAATATTCGGATCCCCTTCTCTAACGTTTCTACGGGGTCTAGCCGACTGTAGATTCAAAATAACTGGCTAGTGACGACTCTGGTCTTATACAAACTCATCTAAACATATCCAGTTTAATTAACACGACAACCAAAGAAAAAGCCCTCGAGAACGAGGCGAGCCAGTGGCACAAACGGCGATTCACGTGCACGCACCTCTTTTTCCGAAAGGGAAGGTAGAATTCGGAAGCGCGGAGAGGCGAGCGTCCACACACACATCATGCATCTCGCATAAAGCACCTGTCAATTCAAGCGTATGCTCTAGGCTTGCCTGTCTGATTAGAACCTGCCCATCAGAAACCCTTACTGTTCAGACCCATATTCATGCATTATATCATTCATGAGAATATACGATGATTAATTCAAACTTTCAAGTATTAGTTTGATTCTATGAAGTAAAGACCGTACTTCGGTACAGGCAGAGCAGGTGCCTAACACCTTCTCACCCTATAACCGTGATCCCTTACCTTAAATCTCTAACCGTAGATAAAAAAGAGTCATTTTAGATGAAGTAATCTTTAGATTCTCTTCTCTAACGTTTCTACGAGGTCTAGCCGACTATAGATTCGAAGTAGCTGGCTAGTGGCGACTCTGGTCTTATATCATCTACCAAACATATCCAGTGAAAACCAATGATAACACGACAACAAAAAGTATAATTAATCCTAAAAAATATCAAATTTTCTGTTTATGCAGTGGTTAGAAGGTCTGAGTTTCTCAAAATGAGCTCCTGGAATTTAGATTTTCAAAGAAGCTTCCGTTCTGTGCACAGACCATCTTCTTGGTGATCAAGCCAGTCCATCCATTTTGATGGCCGCTCCGGTCTGAATCCAGGCCAGGTCATTTTGGTACGTGGCGGGTTCCAGTCCAACCGGTCCGACCACCAGGTCCTGTGAGGATTTTAAAAAAAAAGTACTGTTGAGTACAAAATAGTTCTAGATTTTGTGGTGGGCATGCGAGGATAACCAAGTGTATGACAACCAACAAGTTGTGCATGGTTGCCAAGACATGAATGTGAAGGGTTTTTGGATGTTGTCTCATGTACTGATTGTAGAGGCCTGTTACAGACTGTTATGATTGTATAGGCCTGATAGATGGTGAATATGCAACATGGCGTGTCCTACCCATGAAAACATTAACTGACACCTAGAAAACCTCCAGATTCAAGTCATGTACCACGTGATGGCTGTATCAGCCTCGTTTGTGAGGTTTCCAACTTTCATGATGGGACTAACGTATTCCAGAAGTTGGATGCCATACTACACCAGCTAGGCCCCAGGCTGGCCCTTGTAGATCATACGTTTATTCAACAATGACTTGTAGTGGACTGGCATCATGGATTTTTGTTATGTGCCAAACCTATTTGCTATGTTGACGTGGTGAGTAGAGGCTATTTTAGTAGTAGTTTTCTTTACTCTTCTAAAATAGGATAGTATCTGTGTAAAAGTAAGAAATTTACTTAGTTGATAGTATTTGTATTAAGAAAGAAGATTTTCTGAGTTATTAGTATTTGTGTTTATGTTGTCATATAGATAAGATTTTGTAATTCTTTTCATGTAGTTATGTAGAAAAATAATGAAACGCAAATGAATTTTACTTTTAATTGTGTTTTTTACCCAAGAGGACACCCTTTCTCTCTTTTCACTTGGACTTAATAGGGCTTGGACCCTATCATTTGGTATCAAAGTGACCCTTCCTAAGCATATGCCAAGAAAGACAAAGAAGCAGTAGAAGTCAAGTCTAATAGAGAGGCATGTGAAGCATTTAAAGGAAGCTTCGGATCAGATAAACACTTAACTCAAAGCGATCCAACAAACGTGGAACATCTCACTTAATTACGGCCTCCTTTCATCACCAATGGAGAGCAATTTGGAGTTGGGGAATCGAACGTTGTGAATCCAAGGCAAAGTGATGGCCAGATTCAACCATGTTCGCTCGTGTTGATTTTTCCTGCTTTGATGGAAACGATTTATTGGAATTCATTTACAAATCTGAGCAGTTTTCCGCTAAGATCTCCTTCGTTCTGCATGGATAAACTTCCATCAATGTAGTTTTAATGGTATAGTCATGTGAACCCTGACACCTTATGGAAAGGAATTACACAAACCGTATTGGTCTATTTTGAGCAAAGCGATTGTGACAATCTTGACAGCATGTTGGAAAAATTATGACAAGGAGCAAGGACCGGCCGAAGTTATCAAAACAATTTGATGGTTGCATCAAGTATTAATGGGTACGTTCATTCAAGGATTATGTAATGAAGTTGGTCAAGAGGTATTGATGTTTCGACCCTCTACTCTGCAGGAGGTAATGGGGTTAGCTCGTCTCTAGAAGGAAAAGTTTACACGTTTAGGAAAGTCTTTACAACCAATGCCCTGTCATGTGCCAATGCTGACAAATTCAGGAGGGTTTGTAAGTAGAGGATCGAATGTTGCACTGGAGCAATTCCATCTGAAAACTTATCTTGGTGTACTCACGACTCCTTTTAAAAAGATCACACCCAGAGATATGAGGGCAAAACATAATGAATGTTATTATTATTATTATTATTGTGATGAATGCTTCACACCGAACCATCATTGTAAACAAATGCAGATGTTCATGATTGAGGAACCAAAACCATCCAATTTGTTGCCAACAGAATCTGACCCCGATTCGACCATGGAGTCCTGATCACATGCTAAATAAATAAGCTACATGGAAATCTGGTTTGACTTACATAAACTGTTTCTTACCTTTATGCAACGAGGACATGGGCAAGCTTTAGAGGGGGGCAATGTTACATGCCAACCTATTGGACATGCTGACATGGCGAGTAGAGGCTATCTTAGTAGTGGATTTCTTTACTCCTCTAAAATAGGATAGTATTTGTGTAAAAATAAGAAATTTAATTAGTTGATAGTATTTGTGTTAAGATAGAAGATTTTCTTTGTTGTTAGTATTTATTGTCATTTAGGTAAGATTTCGTATCTCTTTTTATATACTTTTTTGGAGAAATAATGAAACATAAATGAATTTTCCCTTTAACTAAATATATTGTTTTAATCCCAGAGGACATCCCTTCTCTCTTTTCTTGTCGGCTTGATAGGACTTGGGCTCTATCAATTTTTTCATGCATTTGTAACATTCATAAGTTCCTCCAATGTCCCACTAGGGGAGGACTATAGGATCTGTAAAAATTCGATTGAATATCTTTGAAAGAAATGTCTCCTACTCGGACCATGATTATGAATTCTAACTATATATTACCGACTCATCATGTTATGGGTCCTTAATCAAGGAAGTGGATTAGGTGCAGCCCCAGCCTTACCTAAGATGGTGTGGCCCTTATTGTGGGACCCACCTTGATGTATTTATTACATATCCACACTATCCATCCGTTTTTGGACTATACTATAAGAAACAATGGTGATGAACGCCTTACCATTAAAAACTTCTTAGGGCTCATGTAATGTTTCCATAATGTTTATTTTTCAATTTGTTGTACAGGTCCACCGGAGAATTGGATCTGCTTGATTTTGGCACTCATGCCCTAAAATGATATGAAAAAATGGATATATATATATATATATATATATATATATATATATATATATATATATATATATATATATCAAGGTGGGCCCCACAGTAAGCACCACACCGTCTTGGGTGAGGTTGGGCCGCACCTACTCCGTTTCCCTTAGGGCCTGTCTGGGAGCTTGGATTTAGAATGCATTGGAATCAAAATCACAATTACATTGGAATCAAGGTGATTCTGAATCGTCATCCGAGTTTGGTTCAAATGCATCGGAATCCAAATCTTCCATTTAGGAGCTTATATTTGGAGGGCGCCATTGGAATTCTTTGGTATATTCATAGACTTTCAGATCCCAAATTACTGCATGTGTGTGTGTGCGCGCGTGTGTGATATTTGATAGAACTATTGTAATCAGTCTATTAAACTATAAACTTTTGAAAAAAAAAAAAAAAAAAAGAAAGAAAGAGAGGAAACTCCAAGCCTGGGGTGGGCCACAAATGCAAGGATCACAAACAAACGAATTTTTTAAACTGTCCATTTAGATGTCTAATGTTTGAATGGTTCAAATCATTCTAGTGTTACAGCGCCACTACAAGAAAAATCACCTTTACCCAGGAAATTTTTACCAAGGAAGCAAATTTCCTGGGTAATAGTATGTTTTTACCGACGAAAATAAAACTTTCGTAGGTAAATACTCATCTGCTTTTACCAAGGAAACTTTTCCTTAGTAAAAGGGCTAAATATCGACGAAATTAAAATTTCCTGGGTAAAGATGGAATTATTTCGTGGCTAAAAAGATCGGTTTTAGCTTACTTTTACCGAGGAAAATATTCCTAGTTAAAAGTTCCAATTACCCAAGAATTATTCGTTGTAATTTCGTTGGTGATTGTCCATTTTACCGAGGAAAGTTTTCCTGGGTAAAAGCAAATTTTTTTCCAAGGAGAAACTTCATCGGTAAAAGAAGTAAATCACCAATGAAATGCACATTTCTTAGGTAAGTACGAATTTTACTAAGGATTATTTTTCTCGATAAAACAGGAACCTTTACATACGAAACTTTTTCTTGGTAAAAGTTATAAATGACGGCGAAATTTAAATTGCGTCAATAAATGAAAAGTTATTTCGTAGCAAAAAATGCAATAGTTTTAACTTAGTTTTTCTAAGGAAAATAAATCACCACTAAAAGCCCTCAGATACCGAGGAAAGTTGGTTGATAATTCTCACTTTCTCGGAAAATTTGTCCTTAGCAAAAGTTACTTTTAACATACACATCACGGTGGATGGTCTCTCCGAATGGATGTAAGGTGTGGTCCAAACATTACCTGCATCCAAACGACCCTTCGATATACCCTAAATTGGGAATGGGGTCCAATGCAATCTAGTCCATCTGCATTTTGTGGAAACGGAAATGCTATTTGCTGCTACTGTTTAAATCATCGTAATTGGATGGTCCTGAACATTCATAATCGAACCTATATTCTATGAACAATCTTGTTCATCAGTTTTTGGATGCTGCTGACTGGACGGTTTGGATCATCCCATCAGTATGGTGTTTTCAAGGCAGACCGTGAAAAGTGGGTCAAGCTAAATGGACGGTCCAGATCAATCTGCAACAGGTGTATGTGAAGGTTCCCATACACGCCCACCTCCAAAAGCTCGTTATCCAAGCTCCGTGACAGTCGGGCTATGCTGTTTTGGTCCACTAAAGTCCGGCTTGCTTTGGGCTGAGCCGTGGATCTTGTGATAGTTTTGGGCCCGCATATAGACGGTTGAGAAAAACAGCAACTGTATACTTTCAACTGAAAAGTGTCACAAGATTGGTCTGATAGTAGGATGCAACATACCAATGGTCCAAATTACCTAAAGATGTGGTCCACTTGTCATAATTAATAGTCCACGGTCGTGTATCCTCTTTCTAAATGAGATCAGAAGAGGTGGACCCCATTTTCTTCCTCCTTCAATCGCATATTGCAAAAGTAATTGTTTGCTGATTCCATACGTGTGTGAGAGACCTTCAGTAAGACACGTGTGAGAGATTTGAGTTTTCCATCAGGTGAGCTAAAATCAGGCCATTTCACAACTCAGGTGGGCCACAACATACCAAAACAAATGAATAGCAAGAGAAAAAGGATATCTGACCGTCGATTTACTTTGTAAGTTCGTGAGCTGTACATTTTGTCTGTTTTGAAGCAGAGTATCTAAGGATGATTTCCAAACTTATGGAAGGCTCAGATCACACACGTGTTTAACATTTGCACGTGCCTTTGGGTGATGTGTAGTGGTGGACACGCGTGTGGGATTAGCAAACCTCATAAGAGACATTGACCATTTATACACATGCATACAGGCATTGCACACGGGGCACACGTGGATCACATCACGGTGGATGATCTCTCCGAATGGATGTACGGTGGTGTGGATATAACATACACATCACGGTGGAGCCCACAGCGTTAATAGCCAAACCGCGTCCCCCCAAACGAAACCACATTTTCCCTCTTTCGTTCTCCCTCTAAAAAGAAACCCCTCTTTCGCTCTCCCTCTCAAAAACCTTTCATTCTCTCTCCTCTCACGCCAGATCTCTCCCTCTCCCTCACCCTCACGGCCATCGCTCCAAATCTCTCTCTCTCTCTCTCTCTCTCTCTCTCTCTCTCTCTCTCGCCGTGGCTCCGATTCGAGAGCTCTCGCCGTGGCTCCGATTGTCGAGGAGCATCACCAGATCTCCCAAGGTATTTTTTTCTCTTCCTCTTTTCTTTTTCTTTTTCTTTTTCTTTTATTTATTGTTTTCTGTGAAATCTTATGGAAGATTAGGGTTTGAAATGGCATTTTGTGAAGCTCTTTGTTGTTGGGGTTTTAATTCTTTTCATATAGTTAAAAATGCGATTGGATAACCTCGTCCACATGAGTTTGGGATGGAGCTGTATTTACACCTCACATAGTCCTGCTTCTACGGTGGTGAGACATCGGATCTGGAAATTTCAACGTCTCCCGGCTTATGAGAAATAAGGAGACGAGAGAGCTCGTCGCAATTTGGTAATTTTGCTTCTGTCTTGTTAATCGATTTTCTGTTATGAGAAATATTAGTTTTTATTTTTATTTTTGCAGATTGACGAGAACGTGGCGAGGGAGATTATAAATCACAGATCATTTCGCCATCCTAATATAATTCGATTCAAGGAGGTGTGGTTTATACCTTGGGATTGGCTTTGGATTGTGTTGTCTATCAAATTTCTGGGTTTTTTGTGGAAAAAAATTTTTTGGCAGGTGGTTTTAACGCCCACACATCCGGTACCGACCGGAGTCTGGATCTAGACTCGATTTAGGTACCCTAAAATTTCTACTGATGATTTTCCATACCCGCACAGCAACTGCTCGACCAAATGTCCATTTAGGATATAGCTGATGATCTGCCCATACTCGCACAGCAACTGCTCGACCAAATGTCCATTTGGAACATAGCTGATAATTTGCCCATACCTGCACAGTAACTGCTTGACCAAATGTCCATTTGGGACATACTCATTTTTAGGTGTCTACCAAACAAGACCTTAGCTTTTCTGTGAAACGATCCCATGTAGTTATTTTAACATCTTTGAGCTCAGTCCCGAACTAGTAAGTACTTTTATATTCTAGTTCCTAAAAGTTTTTTGCATCACCATGCTTACTTGGGTGCTGATGTGTTCTGGTTCCAAAACTGTTGTTTTACGTATACCTTAGGATGGGATAGTACATGGTTCCAAATCTAGAGTGATGCAATATGCCTGTTGATACTATTTTTGCATTAATCGACTCTGTTATAGTTGTTGATGAAAATGCTCCAGTTGCACATGTTGTGATTCACAAGTGGCAGCCAAACCCACCAGATGGCCTTGGCACACCTTTCCTATTTCACACAATAAACACACAAAGCTTATTGGTGAAATGTCCAAACCACTTTAGAGTACCAGTGTACCACAATTCTGTTTGCTCTTTGATGGCAAGTGAAAACTCAGATTTGTGTTCTCTGCTCTCTACCATCACAGGTTGTTAGTTGAAAACCTTCATGAATGAAAGGGACCTGTTTCAAAGAAAACATACAAAATTGAAAGTAGTAAAGATGTGGCATGTGGCATCCCTAGTTTGGAAGCACACCAATAGCATTTATCACTATTCAATGGCCTGTAAGTGAGACTGTAAAAAACAACACGATCTGAAAAACTGAGAAGTTCCTTGTTTGCAGGAAACAATGGATGTGTGTCGTCTGGCTGGGAGGACGATAAACATTACTCCTAATAAGGTAGCTTCTACGTTCTTTCTTAATAAGCTCATTTGCATTTATGCTTGTATGCCATTTAGCATAATCTAAACAAATAAGAAATGCTTCTTGATTGTGACAATTCTTGGCAATGCGGGGCTTACGTCTCCATGTCCGTCTTTAGGAGAATGGTCCTTGAGAGTTGATGAGTTCTGTTCTTTCTCTAGGCAAAAAGAAAACTATCAACATTTGGGCCTCTAGAGGAGAAAAAAAAAGAAGACAATATGAACTTTTGGTGTTCTCTCCATGAAAAAATGGAAAAGACAGTGATGCTTGAATTTAGCTCATGTGTTTTGTCTCCAATTACCTGCAGATAAGTCGGCAATTCTTGAATTTTGCTCATTGGAATGAAAGAATGGTTTTCAGTATAATGTTTCTAAAATCCTCTTCTTATAGGATGATCTGGAATTACCAATAGGCATGCAACATTTTCCTTTAGAAGGGTGCATGTTTTGTAAGAGGCATTTTTTGCAGCCAAATAATTTGTTTCTTAAAGCTTACTAATGTCAAAGTTGAAGGACAATTGCTATGCGTGCTTTCTCACATGAGGCTGAGTGTCATCTTTGTGGAAGATCCATTCATCTGAGCGATGTTTTCTTCTTCTTATTTTTTTAATGCAGCTGAGAATTGGTCAAAACCTGACATCATATTGGAGGCATTTAAGGCAAGGTCTGTTAGGTTAGCTATGGCTTGTGCTCAAAACATAGGCAAGAAACCAAATCCAGAAGAAGGTATTTGCTTTTGTGTTCTCCAAATGCGCAGATAACACCTTTATTTCACTATTTCTTCCAACAAAGCAAACATGTATCTTTCTTCTTATATCATTTGGTTGAGATGCATGGAGACTCATGTAATGTTGATTTTTAATCTTCCATACCTGCTTTTTGGCTGTCCTTTTAAAGCTGTTGAAATGCAGAGAATCCATGTGTATCATTCAGTCCTTGCATAAAGTATTCTAATGTGTTGATGAAGGAGCCTTGAAATGGGATGGTGAGTTTTCCTCCTTTCCTTCTAATATTTTGGACCCACTTCCTAAATGGGATGAAACCCCTATGGGAATTGAGTCATAGCATAAAAGCTAGCTCACTACTAAAATTGTCCAAACATCACCAATGATCATTTGGATTCATTTTAGGATAGAATGGCAATTTCCAAGATTCATACATATCAAAGCATGGTAAAGGATTCTAAGAAACCCAGCCACGAATTGAGTAGAGTATATATATGCACAGCATAGAAGTATTTTTCAAGAAAAAAAGTGGGCTTTCTGCACATAAGAAATCAGTCTAGAGAAATAAATTTCTTTGGAACTATTAGTCAACCAAGAACATTGTCCAAGTATCAAACAGTAGACTCATGTCCCAGGTGATGGTCTAGGCTGTTATGTACTCGGGTTGCAGAGAATGAAAGATAAGTACAACACCCAGAGTCACCTTTAAAAAAAATAGAATATTAATACTGGTAAATGATCTATAAGACCGTATGATGGTTCGTTGTGATGAACTAGCTCCAAAGTATCTTTGAATTAATAGAATTGTCTTTGCAGTAGAGGTGTGCCGTCCATGGGGTATCAATGGTGGGCCCCCAACTGTTGAAATTGCATATGGTCATGCCTACATGGTCTTAATCTTCAATTCAAGTTGTATTTAGTTTCATAATGTGATTTGAAAAAGAAAAATGAACACGTAACTGCATGTTTTATTTATAAGTTATTAATTACTAATATTGTATTTTATTTTATTTTGCAGTTGGTGATAGCAGGGATGTTCGTGCTGATTGTTTTTTTTTTTTTTTTTTGTTGGTTGTATGTACGGGTGGGATTGACATTTCGATTTTAGTTAAAGCATTATTACGGTTGAATGGTCATTTTGATTGGTATATTGAATATTGAATGTTCTATCAGGTGATTAGGATATTGAATATCGAATGCTTTCAGGTGGCAGGGATATTGAATATTGAATGCTTTCGGGTGGCAGGGATAGTGGATGTTCCAAAGAAATATTTCGTTGGCAATGAAAAGGTAATTTTACTACCTTTTCCAAGGAAACATTTCCTTGGTCATAGAGTTTTTCCAAGGAAAATTTTCCTCAGTAAAAGTCGCATAATTACCGACGAATTAAACAATACCTACGATATTGTTGACTTTTACCGAGGAAATTTTTTGTTGGAAATGGTCAACGTTTTACCGACAAAAAATTTAATTTCATCGGTATATCTTTTTCCCGAGGGTGATATTTCGACGAAAACGGTGACGAACATTTTCGTTGGGAATAAGTTTTACCGAGGAAATTATGACATTTAGCCAGGAAAAATTTCCTCGGTAAAAGTCATATTTCTGGTAGTGACCTGCCGATAATTGGATCATTTTGGGGTGTCATCAACATGGCATGTGTCCAAGGCTCAAGTGGTCCATAGAATGAGATTGAACAGCCATCATAAAAACTTCTTAGCGGCCACGTAAGTTTTGGATCAAGTTGGAATTTGCGTTTTCTCTTCATCCAGGTTTGTATGACCTTATGACCAGGTTGGATGGAAATTAAACATCATGATGAGCCATAAGAAGGTTTTAACTGTGGGCATCATTATCACCACTACATCTTGTAGTGTGGTCCACCAGAGCAGTGTGGATGGACAGTGTGGATTGATCTCAAACATCAAGGTGGCCCATGTAGCTTCCCAACGCAGGCACTCCCCGCGAACCGCTTTGGCAGGAAATCCGCGTCCGAGACGGATTGGCTACTGACGGTCAAGTGACAGACGCGGATTAATTAGCTACTTACTAGTTCAAGTGATATCACCAAATTCTATGGCATCACAATGTATATGTGTTGTATCCACACCGTCCAACCATTTAGAGAGATCATGTTATAGGTTGAGACAAAGAATGAGGCAGATTCAAAGCTCAAATGAACCCCATCACATAAAAAGTGGGGACAGTGGCAACCACCGATGAAACGTTCCTAGGGCCCACCATGATGTTTATTTGAGATCCAATCTGTTTATAGTTTCACACAGACATGGATGAAGGGAAAACACGAATATCAGTTCGATCGAAAGGTTCTATAGCCCCCCAGAAGTTTTTAATGGCAGGCGTTAAATCTTCAATATTTTCTGTGGTGGGGTCCACTTGATCTTTGGATCTGCCGTCATTCTTTGGCTCATGCCCTAAAATGATCTCTACAAATGGATGGACGGTGTGGATACAACACATACATCATGGTGGGCCTCACAAAACTTTGTGACGTCACAACGGACACCGGATTCCTACCAAAGCCTTTCGCAGGAAGATCCTACACGGGGAACCATGTGGGGCCCACCATGATGTTTGTGAGAAATCCACCCTATTCATCTGTTAATTAAAATAAATTTAGTACATGTGACAAAAAATGAACCGGATCCAAGACTCAAGTAGATTGTGATAGCGTGAGGATTGAACGTCCACAGTTGAAATATTGGGGCCAGAAGTTTTGAATTACGCTAATGTCTTGCCCCATTGAAAGAAAATCCTGGCTCCGCCCCTGACAGTAGGCCCCACGGAGCCTACTGTGGATGCAATCCGATTCCACCAAATGAATGATCTAGATCACTGAAGGAGACATGCCTGCATGGAATGCTAATTATCCAAGACACCTTTGACTAAGTCACGTGTCCAGGTGGATTACACTAGAATCTAACATTTCGCTAAGGAGTGCGGATCGTCTGCGGTCGCTTCTCGTTCGGCCACGGCATTTCCGTCATCTCCATCTCACAAAATATTCCGCATTTGTCTCTTCGGGTACATTGCGTGCTACAGAGCACATTTTTTAACGTATGGAACTTCGCCAAGCTTCACCATAACCTTTGTCTTACATCCACACCGTCTATCAATTTTTCCAAATAGATTTAGAGTATGGTTCCAAAAATAAGGTACATCCAAATCTCAAGTGGACCACACAAAAAGAAAGTTGTCAGGATTACACAAACTTTGGTTGAAACCTTCCTAGGGCCAAGCATGAGGCTTTATCTAACATCTAACCAGTTGATAAGTCCACCTATACCTGGATGAAGGTACAGGTATCTTTTTGCTTTATCTAACACAAATATCTGCTTGATCAATTCTGCTGTTTCCTATGGTGTGTTCCAGTTGAGCTTTGGATCTAACTTGTTTTTAGGTTTATAATCTGGAAAGATCTGAAAAATAATATGGACGGTGTGGATCTAAGAAATAAGCCATCATGGGCCACGTAAATTTCGCACCTAAAGAAATTCCGCTCTTAGCTAGACAGAAAAAAACCGGAACAGTTGAAAGGTGGAACTTCTGTGGGGTCCATCATGATGTATGTATTAGATCCACACAGTCCAATCATTTTGTTTCATACCTTTTAGTCAAGAGGCTGAAAATAAATCAGATCCAAGGCTCAAGTGGGCCACACGACGGGAAAGAGTGGGAAATGAACACGTACCATTGAAAACTTCTTGTTGCAATAGACAGCTCTGATCAATTTGTGGTTTCCCTTAATCAAGGTCTAAGTGACCTTATGAAGGGGTTAGATGGCAAATAAACCTCAAAGTGTACCGTAGGAAGGTTTCAACATTAGTCGTTCAATCCCATGCTTTCTGTTGTGTGGTCCACTTGAGCTTTGGATGTTCTTCGTTTTTTTTCTTTTGCTTTAGAATAATCTGAAAAAATTGATGGACGGTTCTGATCTAACAGATAAATTAGAATGAGGCCCAGGGAAATTCCACATTGTAAAAGTGGGTTGTGTAGCACGCAATCCATACGTGAGAGAGAATCGGCTGGTTTTTTAGCTGACGTCATTGGCTATGACGGATACAAATGAGAATAAGACGGCACTGAATTTTTCAGTGTCGATCCACCAATTACGTCCCATCTCATTTACCTCCAAATCCATGGCTGCCAAACACAAAAGGCAGCTATTTGGATTTTTTTCTTTTTATTTTTTAGTCGGTACCCACCCTGTTTGGTGTGCAACACACCCACTTAGTCACACGATGCTCCCACCCACTAGTGGGGTTAGTGTGTCTCCTTAGCACTTGAATCGAAGACCTGCTATTGAAACGCTTAGGCATCTTCCAGCTGGGCTAGTAGGCAGCTATTTGGATTTGAAATACCTCAATTTACCACCAAATTCAAGGTATCAAATGAGGTGTTAGTATGGAAAAAATACTGCTGTTGGATGCAGACCGAATGAAGATAGCCTCGTTTCAACACTGAGGTCATGGTATTGACTCCCATAGTGGGGTGGCTAACATTGTGACATGACTAAGAGGGGTGGGTGGGTGTACTAAAGCTGTCTGGTCTGCATCATCAGGTGGGCCACAGTGTTGGAATCAATGGACGACTGGTGATTTGAGTTAACATACAGGTATGGGTCCATACAGAGAACACATTCACCTGTTATTCGACATGGTGGTACTCAATCGTTTTCATGCCACTGATTTCCTGAAATAGTGACGTGTTGGCTGGGGAGATAGTACGGTACCACCAGTAGTTGTACGGTTGCCTGTAGGTGATTCGACCTGTTATTTTTGGGCAGTGTCCTCTAACTTGGATTTGTCATTAATATTCTTTAAGTTAGAGGGCTAGTTTCTCATGCGAATCTATCAACTGTCATTTCTATTTGGTCAATAATCTCATTTCCATTGGCTGTCCAAACAGGCCAGAATTTATTCAATAATTCTATGAAATTAAGACGATTATTGTTGTCCTTGTCAATTAACATCTAAACTTTAGTGAGACTCTATTAATTTAGAAAAGGACTACTAAAGAATAGAAAGAGAGCAGCATCCTGATTTAGAATAGGTAGCAGTCAACTTCATGGACTGACCAGGATTGAAAGAAATAGGTTGGAAAGCTTGAACTAGGGCAAAAATAATAAACACACACTATAGTTTTTGATAGCACTGACTTTGCAACCAGTTATCTATTTCATGCATATAATATACCGTTTGAAAGCTATAGACAAGCTTTATTACTAGCCAACCAATCAATGTTCATGGCTTATAAATGGCTTTACAAAATTCAATTTTTTAAGAGTCAAATTAGGTTTTAAGTTAAAAGTTAGGAAATTTTATAAAATAAAAAAACTACCTACTTAATGTTGAACTTAAATTCAATTTTTTTAAGGGTTAGGTTAGGTTTTAAGTTAAAATTTAGGCAATTTTACAAAAAAAAAATAATAATAATAATAACTCAATATCGAATTTACATTCCAGTACCTTTTTCATAAAAGGATTTCAAAAAGTTACCTTATTAGTTTAAGTAATTATCATCATGAGAGTACCTTCCTTATAATCTTCTCAACACCCTACAAGCAAAGGTGAGGTGGCTTGGTTGATGCCCACTTGTGAAGTTTATGTGGAATTCACCCTTAGCACTAGGTGTGTTACCCTATTTTAGGCACCCCATTTTAAGCCCAGGCCCAAAAATTAGCCCTATTCATGATTCAAAGTGATGTCAACCTTTGTTTCATGGCCCATCATGATTCAAGTAGGCCATGAAAAATGGTTGACATCCCTCTCACAATTAAAAAAAAAAAAAGAAGAAGATTACACACACACAGCACGCGCACGCACGCACGCACTAGATTTGTAATCCCACGTTAAGTCCATGGCCAAAAAATGGTTGGCATGTGATTCAGGTAGGCCACACTAAAAGACATAGTTGGGAGATTGGTTTTTACAAGGGCTCGCCTTGGTGATTATATAAAATCCTACTCCAATCATTAGATGCACGCAAAAATTCAAAAATATACACATGGGGCACAAACATGAAGCCCATCTATGATTCATGTGGGCCACATCAAGGGAAATAATTTTGAGGCTGAGGGTTGCCTTATGTTGTTTGCAATCGTGTGGTCCATCTAAATCACGGATGGGGACAAGGCCTGATATGGGATGATATACCCGGTGGTTAGGGTGGATTTCACATAAACATAATGGTGTGGCCCACCCCGCTGACCCCTTTTGTTCATAGAGCCAACTTAAACTTTCATTAAGAAATCTAAGAGAATGTACTCCTATGATAATTACTTAAAAGGGAGGCTTAGTGAATGTTTTTTTTTTAAACAAAGGTACCAGGATTACAAATTCTATATTTAGTGGTTTAAATTAGAGTTATTACCATACAAGCACCTATCTTTTGGGCCATAAACGGATTAGTACCTACTTTTAAACTTATTCCAAATTAGTACCTAAGGAATGCAAACAGTTAGTCATAATGGTACCCACCGTTTCCTATGTATATGATACAAAGCTATACATTATTTCTTAAAAGATGATATTATCCTTCCTTTTAGTCACAAACAAATGGTACATATCTGTGATCCTAACCTATGATCGGAAGCTATGTAGGGCCAACAGAGATGACCTAGACAAATCCACTCCGTCTATCCATTTATATTCATCAAAAGATTTTAATAAATGGATAAAACTTAATCAAGTGGACCACACAGCATGAATGGTAAGATCTCAAATGTACATTGTTTAAACCTTTATTGAGCCAATCACCATTATTTTGTATGCCATGGTCTACTGACGATTTGGATCTGCTTCATTTTTAGGCTCATCCCCTAAGTTTAATATAGAAAATGAATAGACGGTGTGGATATACGACATATCAACAAGATAGGCCTCATAGATTTACAACCACTAAAATACAACTAGCCTAACCTCTCTCTCACCCGTAATAATCCTAACTTTCCATTTTCTATCCCAAACTCTCTCCTTCTCTCACTCAGTTCAAAAGTGGCAGGGGCATTGGCTTTGGTTGATTTGGAAGGCTTCAAAGGTGGGCATCATTGCCAACTGAGATTTGGATCTACCCCAGGTACTAAAATGAACCGGAAACAAGGATGGGCGGCGTAGATGAAACATATACATCAAGGTGGGTCATAGGATAGTTTCAACAGTGGGCATCATTATCACCACTATTTCCTGCAGGGAGGTCCACCTGAGATCTGGATCGTCCTTGTTCTTGGGCCCATGGCCTAAAATGATCTGAAAACTGAAGGGACGGTGTGGATTAACCACATACCTCAAGGTGGGCCCATACTTGGTCACGTGCCGAGGCACGCTGCCATGCAATGGGTCCACATGTGTGGTCCCCAAGAAGCTTTGATCAAGCTGATAATTGTATTTTCCCTTTATCCTGGCCACACATGGCCAGGGTAGAGGTCACATGTGACCTTACCTAAGTTGGACAGCAAATAAACATCATGGTGGGCCATAGGAAAGTCTCAATGGTGGACGTCACTATCCCCACTTTTTTCTATGGCGTGGCCCACCTACAATTTGGATCTAGTTCAAAATTTGGCCAATGGCCTAAAATGATCTGGCAACAAGGATGGACAGTGTGGATAAAATATAAACATCATGTTGGGTCCCCAGATCACGCCCAGTAAGGCCGTCCGTGTCCTCTAGACGCTGCCTGTTCCAGCGACCCCATATATATATATGTCCACATGGAAAATCCAATCCATCCATCGAATTGGCCAGCTCATGGCCTGCCTAAAGAGATATGGTTTGGACATAATAGACAATATAAAAAATCACAATGTGCCTAAGAAGGTTTCAACAGTGGGAATTAATCTCTTTGGTATGGCCCACTTGAGATCTTGATCTTCTTCGTTTTCAGACCCATGGTCTAAAATAATCTGGAGAAATAGATGGACTGCGTGGATCTAACATATACATCATAGTGGGGCCCATGAGTGGCCACTAGACAACTGCCAAAAGGGGGCAAAGACCTAGCTCCACTGTTCCCTTTGGTGTGTTCCACTTGATACTCGGATCAGGCTGATTTTCAGGTCTTGGCTCTAAAATAATATGACAAAATGGATGGACGGCGTGGATGAAACACATGTATCATTGTGGGGCCCACATGACCACCCAAAAGGGCTTTGGCCCTTGCCAACGCTGGACAGCAACGTCCTTTAGACGAGTTGTCTGTCCAGCAAGCATCTCTCCCTGTTTTTGTTTTACTTTTTTTTTTCAATCAAGTGGGCCACACGTAATTCAGACCTTGGCGTATCAGTTTAGTCATGAATGGTGTGGATACAACACGTACATCATGGTGAGGCCCACAATAATGCAATGACCTCACTTTAATCTGTCTGCCTTAGGCTGAAAATCAAACAGGGGCAAAATCATCATTGCATATAAGCAAGGGTAAATGCATCATTTTGTGACAAAATGGATGTCTACATTACTCCTCCCGCCAGTGAAAGTCAACAAAGTAGTAAAATGTTTGTATATTGCAATCCTTAGGTAATAATTTGGAATAAGTTTAAAAACAGGTATTGATCCATCAATGGCCCAAAAGATAGGTACTTGTATGGCAAAAAATCTTTAAATTATTCTCTTTAATAAGTTATATTTTGCTATTTTGAAGATTTTAAGAGTTTATTTGTGTTCTAGAATCTTTGATTTCATTACCTAAGTTCACAAGTTCTGGCAGAAGTAACATTCTTTTTACTATTTTTAACAATTTTACTATTTTGTAAAAGTGGCTTATTTTGAGTCTAATTTAAATTTAGGTTTTCTTTTGCTTATATAAAGCCATCAAACAACAATCTCTTTGTAAGCAACACTTTCGTCTAATAGCTATTTTCTTTATCATTGAATATGCTATAAGCAACACTTTCATCTAATGGATATATTCTTATCATTGAATATGCTATAAGCAACACTTTCATCAATATTATCAATTTGATCTCTTTTATATAGAGATTTTTCTCCCTGTCAATTCAAACGTTGTTCTTGTGAAGAAGTCAGGAATCTCTTTTCTTTATACATACACCTACGGCATTGCATCCACGAGTTGATGACTCAATCACAACATCAAGGTGGACAGCCAAAACTAGTGGATGACAATGTTCATCAATGGTGATGGTGCCATAGAATTAAATGAAATTTGAACAATTAAATGGTTGTACTTATCGTGAAATTAAAGATGGATGTGGACAGCCTAACCAAGGTTTCAAAACTCAAAACTTGACACTTCATTCCAGTGGGACCCCAATTAAAATTGATTTGAAACTCATTGATCACTCAATCAGATATCTTAAGTTTAAGCAGCTAATGTTTTAGTCCATTTTTCAAGTTCTCTTAAAAAACCAATATGAGATTGTCGGATTTTATGGAGAACCCACTGACCTTATTAACTCAAAAGAGAAACTGTCCTGTCCTCTAAGAGCTCGATACATTACAGTGCTCTTAGTTGCATTGATATACTCACACAATCTGATAGACTGATCTAGACTGTTCATTAGGTCTAGCACATATTTCATGGTTGACTATGAAAACATGATACTAATCTAACATTCGTAGCTATCTAATCATTAACCTTAATATGGACAGTCAAGATCATTTATACAAAACTACATCAAATCAATAATTTGATCAATCTATTTGTTGGGACCCATCATAGATTGCTTATGATTTCAAAGAGTAACTTTCAGTTATCATCCTAACCATTCCATCCATGGCTCGTAAAAAGGATGGCTCCAAAAAATATGGGAAAATCATTGATAGATGGATCATCCAATCAGTGTGATTTTTGCATAGTAGCCCATAAAATGTTTCCTGACTTGATAGACAGTTCAGATTGATCAATTGGACAATTGATGTGACCAGAAGCACTATAAGTTGCATTGTGTTGCAAGTATGGGACCATTTTTCTAAATTAAAATGAGCATGTTCTGGTTAGGATTTGATTGTCAACGTGATTTCTGCTGAGAATTTACACTCTATTCTGTGGGAGCGGAGTAGGTGTTACCAACACCCTTGCTGTGGGGTCCACATTGATAATTTGTTATATATCCATGACATCCATCCGTTTTTCCAAACCATTTTAGTCAGTGGTCCTAAGAATTAAGCTAATCCATATCTGAAGTGGACCACACCACAGGAAACAGTGGTTATTGAATGTGCACCATTAAAAACTTCCCAGAGCCTACAGTAAGCAGATCCATAATGTTTATTTGTCATCCAACCCATTAATAAGATCAAACAGACCAGGCTGAAGGGAAAATACAAGGATCAGATTGATCCAAAACTTGTGGCCTACAAAAAGCTTTTAATGGTCACTCACCACTTTTTCTAGTGCTGTGGTCCACCAGAGATTTAGATCCGCTTAAAATTGATCCCCACCAAGAGGTATGTGTTATATCCAAATCGTCTGCTTACTTTTCGTTGTAAGGCTTTATACCAAAAATGAGATGAGTCCAAAGTTCAAGTGGACCACGTTGCAGAAAGCAGTGGAGAGTGAACGTCTACCATTGAAACCTTCTTGCGGGTTACAAAAGTTTTGTGTCAATCTGATATTTGCATCTACCCTTCATCCAGGTTCTTGTGACCTTATGAACAGTTTGGTTGGAAAATAAACATCATGGTGGGCCCTAGGGATGTTTTAACGGTGAGAATTAGTGTCCCCACTGCCTTTTGTGGTGTGGTCCACTTGAGCTTTGGATATGACTCATTTTGGGTATCATGCCTAAAATAATCTCGCCAAATGAATGAACGGTGTGGATATACTAAATACATCATTGTGGGGTCCACAGAACCTTGATCCTCTTTTTATCCTTCATACATTCGCTCTGCTGGAGGACTGACGTGCTCCTCTGCGCTTGCCACATAACCACACCGTTGCTGGTGTAGGGTACACCAGCCAATCCGCTTCCCCTAAAACGAGGGTGGCATGGATATACAAACATATTTATCAATGTGGGCCCCACACAGTAAGGATAACACCTACTCTAATCCTGGCCATCTCTAATCTCGTGACAAATGTAGCAGTAGATATAACAATAACATAACAGTAACAACAGTAGTGGTAGCATAGCTCTGAAACTCTACCGCTTAACTTAAAACTCAAACTCTGCAGGGTTGACACGGGCAGATCTCTCGTCAAATCATTGGGAAACTATCCATGAGCTTGACTTTGTCCCAAGGCATTAAAGGCCCGTTTGGATACACCACCAAGTAAGTTACTTTTTCTACTTACAGCAGTAGATAAGTAACTTATTTCGTTTGGATACCACCAAATATGTTACTTTTTCTACTTACAATAGTACTCATTAGAAATAAGTTTAGTTTATGATCACTTACGAGTAACTTTTTTTTATTATTTAAAGTTATTTAATGATCACTTTAATTTAATAAGTAGAAATCAAGATAAGCTACTTAAAGCATAAATAGCTTATCTTAAGTAACTTACGGTCCAAACGACCCATGAGACTTGTTGAATTGGCTTAAGGTGACTGCCCACCAAACTTCTATCTTCTAGAGTTTTTCACATATAGCACCTCACTTTTCATTATATACCAAAAAACACTCTTCATTCTCATATCATCAAATAACTTATTCTTTTTCTAAATGCTATAACAAAGTACAACTTTGTTAACTTTAGTTAGAGTTATGATTAAAGAATACAATTGACCTTTTAATTTGTCTGTTAACTATAAAAATGAATCTTTTATGTTCCACCATATAGAAATGAGGGAAATTCTTTTATAGCCCCTATGTCAATACCAATAGCTTAGAGAAATTTTCCTATGTAGACTTCAATTTTGACCGACAAGCTAAAGTACATCTCCAAAAACTATACTTTCCTATTTTAAACTCCAATTGTACGCATGTATTTTTTTATATATAGAAATACCCTTGCAAATTCAACGAGTACCCGCTGGAACTCATTGAGTGCCCGTTGAACTCATTGAATTCGCAAGGGTATTTTTTATCCAAAAAAAACACCAAAATTTAGAATGAAAAAGTAAGTTTTTTTCAAGGTTTATTTCAGCTGATTAATCAAAGCTAAAGTCTACAAAGGGAAATTACTCAATAGCTTACATGATTTTAAGCCAAATCCAAACTGCTTAGTAATGTCGGCTTAACATGGCCACATGATCCAAAACCATCCAATGGTGGGCTATCCATGACATTTGATTTAGAATGTTTAAATAGCAGATCTAGATATCCATATAGCAGGTCTTGACTTGTGATTTAAACTACATAAATGGATAGTCAAAGCGATTCATGCGGTGGGTCAGCGGCATGTGATCTCAATCATCCAAATGATATATCTATCCAATCCATATGGTAAGGAGTTCCTACATTTAATCTAAACTAAACAAATGATGGTTTAACCTATTCATATAATTGGCCACCTACATCAAACAATCTAAACCAAGTAAATAATGGATCTAACCACCCACATGGTGGGACTAATGACATGCTATGTGAGCCATCCAAATGGACTGTGCCATCACTGTGGTGGATCATTCATGACATGTGATTTGCACCCTCCACGTAGTGGATGTAAAACATCCATACAATGGGCATCCATGACATGCAATCTAAAGATGAAGTAAGCCATTTATATGGTGAGCCATTCACGACTAGTGATCTACTCCATCCAAATGATGGATCTAAGACATTCATATAATGGGAATCCACCACATGTATCTAAAGACTATCAAAGTCATATGGTGAGCCATCTGCGACGAGTGATCTACACCATCTAAATGGTGGATCTAAGCCATACATATGGAGGGTTACCATAGCATGTTATCTAAATGATATCAATGGTAAATCTAGCCCATCCATATGGTAAGCCATCCATGGCATGTAATCTAAAGCATCCAAATGGTCAATCTAACACATATATACATGTGGTAGGCAATCCATGACATGTAAGCCATTGTGGTGTAGAACGGGTCGCTGATTATTTCATGGCCCAGATGGACCAAAAGAAGACCGGTCAGCGTCGAAAGTGATCCAGATCGCCAGGACCGTAAACCAGTCATATCTCACAATCCGGAATGAGTTTCGGGACATATAATATACCGTTTTGGGGTAGCTCGAGCTACTTTAGCCAACTAACCCGCTACACTAGGTTGCCCATGCCGGAATCGCGAGATTCGACCGTATCGACGGTCATTAGGCTAGTTTATTTTCAGTTTTACTATTTATAGTAAGTTTTAATTCGATCATAACTTTGGATTTGTAAGGTTTTAGAGTTAGTGCCCAACATGAAAAGGGCTTAGAATATTTAGTAGAACAACATGGTTGGGCCCTTTGATAACTTTCTATTTTTGGCCGAAAACCAAGAGTTCTAGTAGGATTGAACAACTTCTATAAATAGTAAGTTTACTATTTATAGTAAGTTGCGTTTTCTAGGAGTTTGATTTTAAGTTGGAGTCTGATACTTTACCTAGGGTTTAATTTCCTATTTATATGCATTGTAATTCCATTAATTATGGATTCAATTACCAAAAAATATTATTCGAAATTAATTTCCTCTTTTTATCCTTTTATTTCTTCTCATGGATTCGAGAAACACTTAGCTAGGGAGACGGTGATCAACCTACCACGTCCTCCCTGCGTCAAATTGATACGGCGGGCCATCAACAACACGCAATCTAATCACAAAAATGGACAATCTAAGCCATTGATATGGTGGGCCATCATCAACATGCAATCTAAATCATCCAAATGGTGGATATAATGCATCCTTATGATGGTCTGTCCATGGCATGTAATATGAACCATCTAAATGGTACTCTGACCCATTCATGTGGTAAGCCCTCCATGAAGTGTGATGTAAAGCATCTAAATGGATGATCTAAGCCATCGATGTACCATCAACACCATGCAATCTAAATCACCCAAAATGGTAAATATAAGCCATTCATGTAGTGGGTCATCAATGGCATGCGATCTAAACTATCTAAATGGTGGATCTAACTCATCCATGTGGACAACCATGAATAGCATGATATTTAAACCATCTGAATGGATGATCAGCCATCCATACGGTGGCCCATCTGCAACATTTGACATTTGATCTACACAATCTAAATGATGGATTTAATCCATTGATATGGTGGGCTATCCTTGAAATTTAATCCAAACCATCAAAATGGCCATCTAACCCATCCATGTTGAGGGCCATCCATACAAGGTAAAGCATCTAATGAATGATCTAATCCACCGATATGGTGGTTCATCCATGGCCTTGTTGGTATTGTGTGCCTTGCCATTGATGATTGTTATGATCATGTACATAGATGACCACATATGCTTTTCTTACCATGGATGTCATAATTAAGTGTATGGAAAACCTTATTGTAAGGGTTAAAGGGAGGGTTTCAACCGGTTGTCCTACAAGAAGGTGACTTAAGATGTAATGGCTACTACCTGAGGGAGAGTTGTTTATCATGAATCTGAGTATCCAAAATTCCATAACCATAGTAGCAAGATTAACAACCTAAGAAAGGCTAATTGGGTATCCAATGTGTGAGAACCAGCAACAAATTGTGATGAAAGGTTTCCACCAGGGAAGTTTGCATTAGGCCTACCCCATAGGCGAGTGTGAGTACTCATGGATGTGGCTCTTATGTCTTAGGCACGATTAAACACTTGTTAGGATTTTAAAAAGACAACCTAAGCATGAAATTTTCAAAAATCATATTTTAAACAAGTTAATGGATCACCATCTAGATGTAATCAAATCAATGAATATTATGAACCTATAATTAAGATTACTTATGATGGATGCTACCAAAATGAATACTACCACCCAATGCCTATCTCCAGTGTGACACTTACGGGGTAGGACAACTAAAACTCTTTCCACTAGCTAGCATAAGGTTGATAATTTACAGGAAGCTAAGATTTTAGGGAGAGACACCGGATATAGTGCTCCACCACCTTATAGACTAAGGTATGCCCTACTACATCTAAATTTTATAATTGTACCTTTTCATGTACATAAATTGACCAAATCCCACCTGTCACATGGCCACCATCCGCGTCTAAATATTCCATACAAGTTAAAGGATGGATGAACAGATCTTAACCATTAGATGTCCGTCAAGAGTAGTTTAAAATAAATTGATAGTTAAAAGTATAATTCAATAGTTGAAAAACCTTTATTAACTATTAGAAAACATTAGATGTAATAACCAACTAAGAAAACACTTGATGAATTCCCCAAACAATAAGATCAGTTAACTAATCACATTCCAGGTAAATAATGTTGGATTTTAATCACAGCAGTGAAATTTTAAGGATTTTCTCAAAGGTCCAAATTTAATTAATCGCTAAGACTCTGGTCTTTGATAATTGTAGATTTCAAAATTCAAAATCCAAACAGACAATATAGATTTTAACTGAACAAAGAACATACTTTAACTAAACAATGAACGCATGCAATGTAGACCAATCTTCCAATGTAGGAAGTTTATCCTCGCTCTATCCAAGTTGCAGGAGAGTGAGAGCTCTTACATCATCCCTCGAAGTAGGGCGGATGAGACACATGTCCATGCCAAGTGGACCCCTACACGCACACATATAATAGAAAGTTGAGACAAGAGAGATGAAACTCTCTATAGGTGACACTTAAAGGGGGTAGGTGTCCAAGTTCTTTATGCAATTAGGGCACTCTCCTTTTTAAAATAATATCTATTTATAAAGAGCAATTAGGTTAAAGAGTGTATCACTTATAGTATTGTAGACACCCCACCCAGGATGAGAGAGACTACTTCGCAAGAATCATGTCAAACTTTAAAATAAGGCTCTAATCGACTTAAGGAAACATCATAAAACTAAATAGGTCAGACGGAGGACATCATCACAACCTCCAAGAGCCAACCACATGCCAAAAATAGAGAAAATGCACTAGTGAAAATTCAATTCTTGCCAGTCACCATAGCCCACTAAGAGCTACCATGTCACACCCAAATGGCTTATGTGGTAAAAATACCTCAAAAGCATGCAAATTACACCAATGAGAATTCGATTCCCAGTGGTGTCCAAAGTCTAGTATGTGTCAGCATAACAACTCTGGTCACTCAAAAATGCCTCAAAAATGTGAAGCCACCACATAGGCCACCAATGAGAATCATATTCCCATTAGCTCCATCTATAAAAATCAGCATGTTTCTTTCATTTGAGGAGGAGAGACGATTCTTGGAGAAAGAGAGGTCGTTAGAGTGAGTTTTGGAGGATCAGAAATGATGAAGAAAGGTCCAGAAGCAGGAAAGAGAAAGAAAAGAGGGAAAAAGAGAAAGAAAAGAAAACGAGAGAAGAAAGTGAAAGAAAGAAGTTCATCTGAAGTCTACGAATAGGGATGGAATCAAAGATACCCAATCATCTCTTTACTAAAAGAGTAGCTGATCTCCCCTTTTCCTTCTCACATCTCATCAAAGCTAGTATTTACATTCCACACATTCATTTTATTTACTTTTTCCATACAATAATTAGGATTAACGTTGAGCACTTGGTCTCCACAATTTAGTTATAGTATTTTGTTTATGTTGGTTATGATCTTAACTAGATATAAATATTGCATCAGGAACCACATTCATTGCCACTTATTCGCAGATATTCACAAGACATTCTTCTCATATTTCCATATCCATGAAAGAAAGAAAATAGTATATATAGTTAGAAAGCTTTTATTATTAAGTAGGTTCTTATTATATTCCAAGTTGTTATATACTACAAACCCTTAATGACATTCTATAGAATAATCCTTGATTTTAAGGTAAAATATAATATGGTAATAAAGTAGTGATTAATATATCTATGGTGGCAAAATGGTATTATATAATAGAATGTAGGAGATGCAAGGTATGCGAACATGAATGCAAGGATGACTATCTATAGACAATTGTATATCAACTTTACTATTAATGATGTAGGTAGAGCTGTACACAAGTCGAGCAGGCTCGGTTAGCTCGCTCGACTCAGCTCAATTCGGCTTGATTCAAATGTTAGCTTCGAACCAAGTAGAGCCTTTTGTCCATGCTCAAAACTCATTTCGAGCCTAGCTCGAAGCCTAGCTCGAGCTGAGCTTAGCTTGACTCGGCTCGTTTATAGCTCGATTTAGCATGCTCGGCTTAGCACGGTTGACTCAGTTGGAACTCGACTCGACTAGGTATGTTGTTTAGTCCCACATCGGAAGAGAGCAAAGAAATGAGAGGTGAAACTCTCTATAAAAGCAAGTGCGGGGAGTCAATGGGCTTTGGGCTTCCTTTTGGGCCTGGATTTTAAACGATTTTAAGCCGGGCTTTTAGCCTTTGCGCCTAGTTTTTTATTTTTCCAAACTCGAACTCATCTCGAACTAGGCTCAAACTCAACTCAAAAGCTCGGTCAAGCCAGCTCCATCATGTTAGCCCAGCTTGAAGGCCGAGCTGAGCTGAACATGAGCCAGGGTGGTCATTGAACAAGCCTAGCTCGAACAGGGCAAAGCTCGGCTTGACTCGGCTCATGTACAGCTCTAGATGTAGGTACTGTAGCCTCCTCACATGGTGAAATATCGGGGAAGGAACCCTTATTGGTGTTCTCCTTTCTAGTATGAATCCATGATGAAGTAACGAATTCGGAATAAGGGAATGTGCACCTATTGCGTTAAATCTCCTAAATAGGGAGTCAAATACTGTGTCTGTATTGGAGAACACATTGTTTGTACATTGAAGTGATATTGTTGGAGCACTGTATTTGATGTGGACATCAGGCCCTTTAGGGTTTATCAACGTAGGAGGCTAGTGACACCTATATCTTTATGGCTCGATGATGACGGGCCTGGATTGTTCGTGATGACTTGAGGAGCATCGAAGACCTTACACATGTAGTCGGAGACATTTGAGAAGACCCCACCTTGGGAAGATGTGTGTAAGTTGCTTGGATGAGATTATCGGACCGTTGGATTGCAATGATGATGTGATCGGATCGTTGGTTCGTCATGGCCCACTTTCATCACACCATCATCGGAGCTCATCGAACATCTTAAATTTGAGTTTATTTTATGTACTTTTACTTATTTGAGTTTTGGGTCAGTGTGTGCACGTTTTTTCGTGCGAATGTCTTTTTTTTTAGTTTTGTTAGTAGGGGTATTTTGGTAATTATGCTAATTTTAAATTTTATAAGGCTGTTACCCTAAACCTTTTTCATTATGCTATTGATTTGATAAAAGAAGAAAAAGCTTTGGTGGCTTATCTCCCTCCTCTCCTTCTCTCTATGGATCTTCATCTTCTTCCATAATCTTCTTCTTTCTTCTTCCCTCCTTCCAACTTTCTTCTAAGGTAATTCATTTTCTTCCCTCTTTCTTTTACACTTATTTTCTTCCATTATTCGCAACCCTAAAATTTGATAATTGATCCCTAAACCTATTTCTCTTAGATTTTCATTCCATAATCCAAGAAATTCCTTAATTCTCCGAACTAGTGAACCTTATTGAGCGTTGGATCATAACCATGTAAGATCGGGAGGTTTCATCCATCATCGGATTCAATCCACACATGATTTGAAACCCTCACTATGAGATTGTGATGATGGCCCCTTTTATTTCATGTTTCCTTTATATTTTTCTTGATTTTGATTATAGTTGTTGAATGTTTAATTTAGATTGCTTGATTTATTCCGCTGAATTTTATGTCTCATACATGCATGAAAGTTTAGGCCATCCTCCATCAGTATTAGATATGTATATGGAGTGATGTCAGTATTAGATATGTATATAGAGTGATGTCCAGAAATCCATAATGGATTAGAGAATCGAGAGAATCTCTCTTAATAGTGTGTGTTTAGATCACCTTGTGAGTGACTATAAAGGTGAGATTAGAGAGTCATCTAATGAGAGTTATGAAAGTGTATAAAAATGTAATAAAGAATAATGAATAAATTATAAAAGAGCCCTTATAAGTGATGGCGTGGACATGCTAGTTGCTTAGACAACATGTTGACTAAAGGGTTAGCTTTAATAAAGGAATATGGCCCATAAGTTAGTACGGTCGTGCTAACCTCAAAGGTAGTAAAATCTTCAAAGTTTTTCCCAAATATCACCTGAAGATGGCCGCACAACCTCAAGGAGAGAAAATTTAGTAAAAGAAGCAAATAAGGGTGGAAATGAATAAAGAAAATCCCTTTATAAAGGTACTCATGGGGTATTTATAGGCTTCCTCCCTAGAGTCTGGCGATGACGTGTGTTGAGCTATGAATTGTGCATATTTAACCCCCAATTCATCACTCATTTACATGGTTTGAACTATTAAAGTCACAGACTTCTTAATGATTCCATGCTTATAGGTAAAAGAGAGAGAACCCAAGGATTTAATGCTAAAAGGGAAGCCTTATGATGCTGAGAAGATGAGCCTTAGACCTGCCAAAGAAGTGGAGGAATTAAGCCACTGAAGAGTGAGATCGAAATCGAAGTTCGGCAAATATAGAATAAATTGGCTGGTTGACAGGGTTTGTCAGCCAATCGAATCGAATAACGATCGGCCGATGGTATTGGTTGACCGGCCGAATTAACCCAAAATCCTAAAGTTTGAAGGCTGATCTTTCTGGACTATTTTTCATGATTTCGACTGGCCGATGAGCACAGGTCGACTGGAAGACGGGGCTCGAATTCTTCAAAAATTCGTTAAAGTTGTTATTCAAACGCTTATGGTCGACCAGCCGACAGGGCAAGTTGGTGCTTAAGAGATGCTTATAAGTTTTCAAAATTAATCAGATTGGTTTTATGAGTTTTTAATTGATGGAAACCTTGGATCTATCGTGATTTTGGATACAGTGAATGCTTTGTAGTTCTTCATTAGTTCAATTTCTTCATATCTAAGTAGAACTAATTTTTTGAAAGTTCAGATCTTATTTGGGTTATAAATATGTTTTAAATGTCACTATCTTTCGATTGGATAGAGATAGGACGTCGATTCCAATTGAGTTATAGAATTGAAATTATGAATTAGCATTGTGAAGTGATTACAAGTGGATCTTTGGTGCTCTAGTGCTTTGCTTATTGAATTTTACTTAGTTGATAATTGTTTATGTTCTGAAATTATTCATTCATCTCAAATTCAAAATTAGTAAAGTTAGTCTTGCTTAGTTTCGAATTGTTACTTCTGTAATCCCTGTGGAACGATCTCGATCTCAACTGAATTATTACTGCAACGCAGCCCTACACTTGGGGTTGCCTAAAAAGTTTTTGGCGCCATTGCCAGGGATTTGAAGGTTAATGGTTCTGAATTTTAGGAATAACATAGGTTAGGATAAGTTTTAATATTTCTGTAATTAGGTTCTCTTGAATTTTCTAGAATGCTAACAGTTTCTTATTGTTTGTTTTGCAGGATTTCATTAACCTAGTTCGGCAATCTGGTACTATCTTTTTAACTTAGATCTTTTTAATTTTTTAATTTTCTTTTTCAGCTTTAGTTTTTCTAGTTAGATTTTCCCTTAGGATTTTTCTGTGGTTTATGCCTAAGTGGATACATGATCACACTCAACATCTCTTAAGTGAAGGAGGTTTGGCAGAAGGTCTTCTAAACCACCCACGAGCTAAAAAATGTCTGAATTTTGCTGAGAGTTCTCAAACGATAGCTGATAATCAACTTAATCGTCAAAACCCACCAAATTAAGTAAACCAAGAAGGTCAAGGGAAAATGAAGTTTTTAATGCTCCTCCAATTAGAACGTTGCATGATTATTTGTAACCAACCTAGTGTTGAGCTCTGAATTATGCATATTCAAACTCCATTTCATCACTAACTATGCATGAATTACATGTTTAAAGACCTACCTAATGCATGATTTTGTGATTATAGGAATGAGAGAGAGACTTTGTCATTTGGATGCTTAGAAGCCCTTCTAACATACCTTAAAGATCAAAGGAATAAAGGACAAGAGGTGGAGGGAAGATGCAATGAAGATGGAGGAAGAAAAGTTAAAAAAATCACAAGTTTACATGCCTGCCGGCCACAGCCACTGGTCGGCCGCCAAACCTCCAAAAATAGCATAATCACTGGACAGTTTTTGTGAAGGCCGACCTCTTGACCGGCCTGCCAGTCGGCTGGTAGGTTAGCCTGTGTATTTTAATGTCCAGAGAGTTGTGTATTTTGAAGCCCAAGCTCCGATCAGCTGGTCAGGAGGCTCCGGTCGGCCGGCCAACGTCTAAACTACGTGAGGACTCTCTGATCTCTGGAAGATTCCGCATCGGTGATGAAATTTTGCTATAAAATGACACCTCTACTCTATTCCTAAGGCATCATAGAAGGCTGAAAAGTTCATGGGAGGTGGAGAGGAGTATCGTGGAGCGTTCACAACTCCTCCAACTAGAGTTTTTATAGGTTTTTCTAAGCTTTTAGAGTAGTTTTCTTTTGAGTTTTAGTTCAATCTGTTAATGGTTGGCTAAACCTCTTAGCTAGGGCTAAGAGGTGAAGCTTTTAGTTATTTACAATACTTAATTCGAATTAGTTTAAGTACTTTTGATTTTATGAAGAACACTTCTAGTTCTAGTTTGAAATAAAGTTAATATTTTTAGTTAATCTTCTATCTCTTGTGATTGCTCTTACAAGGATGTTGTGATTACTGAGATTGCTTAATGGGGATGTTGATTGATAGGATTTTGGGTTGTAGAGATCTTAGATCCATCATGATATATTGGATGCTAGGGGATCTTTCAAACCAAGTTTCCTAAGTGCTTATTTAGAACTAAACTAGAAGAAGTTCTTATCTTTTGATTGGATCTGAGGTAGGTGTTTATATATAGATTTGGTTCAATAGAAGTTCAATTCATGCTTCTAAATCAAGTCTAGTGATAAGCCTTGAGAAAGAATCATGAATGTGATCTTAATTGTTTTGTGAAGGATTGGGTTGTGTGGTTGAGTACATTCAATGCCTTAGTTGTTTATGAGAGAACCATATCAGCGGATGATCTATTTATGTTAGATGCATTATGATGATTTGATTGCTCTATATTCTGGTTAGGATAAGGATAGAACTCCAATTCCAATTGAGTTATTAGTTTGAATTATTTGAATTGGCATTGTGAATGATTATAAGTGGATCCTTAGCGCTCTAGTGCTTATTTCCTTGATTTAGTTCTAAAGTAGATAGTTTTATGTTCTTAAAATTCATTCATTAATACAAATCCGAATTTAGCCTATCCTAGTTATAAAGTTTAAAATTGTTACGACAATACCTAAGAATCGACCTCGGTCTTACCAAGAATTATTACTACATCACAGCCTTGCACTTAAGGCGAGCGAACACCTAGACTACAACACCTTCCTGCATGATTTTTTCCACTAAATGCAGGAAACGTAGATATTAAGCTAGGTTTGATTCAACTTCTTCCCAAGTTCCACGGGCTAGACCCTAAGAGCCTATATTTACACTTAAAGAAATTTGATGAAGTGGTGGCAACTTTACAGTACAAAAATGTTACTCAAGATGTTCTGAAATTGAAGTTGTTTTCCTTCTCTTTAAAAGAAAAGGCTAAAGCATGCTTCATTCTCTAAGGTCAAGATCCATAGGCACTTGGGATGAATTGACTTGGGAGTTTCATAAAAAGTTCTTTTCGGTTCACAAAACAAACACATTAAGACGTGTCATTATGAATTTCTCTATAAAAAATAAAAAATAAAAAGATAAAACAGTTTTCCAATGTTGGGAGAGATTTAAGGACCTTTTACTTGCTTGCCCACATCATGGTTATGAGAGATGGCGTGTGATTAGTTTCTTCTATGATGAATTAAACTCAATCATGCATCAATTTGTTCAGATGATGTGTAATGGTGAATTTCTGGATAAGGATCCCAAAGAGGCACAAGATTACCTTAAGATGGTGGCTGAAAATGCACAATCATAGGATACCACCAACAAAACGGGTAACACCAAGACTCAGCCTAAAGAGAAAGGAGGCACGTATATTTTGAGAGAAGAGGACAACTTGAATACCAAGGTTTCCGGCTTCATCCAAAAATTCAAGGCTACGGAACTTAAGAAGGTTGAATCGATTCAAGTTAGTGAACCCGCTAAAACTATTTGTGGTATTTGTGCGGCTAATGTATATGCTATGTAGGATTGTCCGACAATTCCTACGTTGCAAGAAGTGTTACATGAACAAGAAAACGCTATGAATAATTATCAACGGTCGTTCAATGCACAAATGGAAAACACGTATAATTCTAGCTAGAAGAGTCATCCTAACTTTAGTTGGAAGAATGGGCCTACGACCAATCCTAGTAATCCTCAGAGGGGGCCACCGATGCAAATCATTATTCCAAACATGGGCCCACCTCAGATGACTATGGAGGATACGTTGAGGGCATTCATGCAGGGCCAGACTCAAATCAATCAAAAAAATCTTGAGATGTTCTAAGAGCTCAAGACAGTCGGTTGAAGAAATAAAGGGTCGCTTAAATGCTAGGGAAGGGACTCTTCCAGCCGAACCTTAGCCGAATCCAAAGCCACAATGCGAAATAAGCACCCCAAATTCCTCCAACCAAAATGCGAAGCAAGCTACACTTAAGGTTGCTTAATAATGTATCATCTTCTGATTGGGTGACAATTGTGCCATGTGGCATACATGTCGTTCTAAGAGACCTCAATGATGATGTGATGGAATATGGAGCCAAACTTGGCACTGGACTTGGGTTGGGGCTCGCAATGCCTATTACACTGTATCCATGGGGTCGCACTAGCACCTATTACACTGTGTCCATGGGCCGCGCCAAGTGGGATTTTACTTAAGTTTCATAGGCCACACCAACACTGACTTTGTTCATAACACTGCAAGCCTTACTATCTTCTTACTTAGAAAATTTTGGTACTTTTCAGATCCCAAGAGTTTATTATTTTCTTTTTCTTTACCATTTATGTCAGCCAGTCAAACTAATGTTAAGTGCATCATCTCCAGAGTTCCAACCTCGAATGTATATTTTCTAGAACTTAGTTTGTGATATCCCGAAAATTTGGGCGGACGTGTAGGTACACGGGGTACACATTTTTGCGAGTAGGTTTATTTTTAGGTCTTGTTGTGCACATACATACACGCACTCTTATACACTTCAATGACTTTGAGGCCTATGTAAATCTATGCTCAGTCATTCAACCAATCAACCATTAAAACAACTCAACATTTCTAAGTTAAGATATCTGACCGCCCACTTCAAATTTGGATCACTCAAACATATTAGACCAGCTATGAGATCTTCACATCCGCTTATACATGCATCTATTTACAAATCTAAACCGTCCACCTTTTCTGTCACTTAAGTATATGCTTAACCAAAATTTCACTTTGTGCCTATCCATTTATGAAACCTACCGTATAATTATCCATATATGATTAAAGTCCTAAACCATCCATTTTCTTCAATTTTTACTCATCATCTAACCATCCATCACATTTAGATATGCCAACTGGGCCACCCAAATGTCGAAGTAAACCATTCATTATGAAGTTAAAGGGTATATATTGAAATCACCGGCCAAGCTTTACAGTTTCCTGCAAATGTGCTTCGTTTTCAACCACATATAGATATAGGCTGTCAAAATACATCAGGATCACCAATGTAAGATCATGGGCCAATATTGGACTCATTGGATAGTGCTCTTCAAGTAGTGGGCTGTCGTCAAATTTCAATCTATTTGGATGGTGCATTGTAGATGGAAGTCCTTATCACCAAAAGGGCAAAATTGTAATAAATAGCTTTGTAATATAAGGATATGTACACAACGTAGCATACCTAGGTTGGAATTTGCTTTAAAAAAAAAAAAAGCATCTAAAGTTCCTTTCTCTCTTAAGCCGTTAAAACCAAACCCATCATTTGTATCGTCCACCAGCTTGATCCACTCACTCACCTAGACAATCCATTCCATCCAATCACCATACGATAAGTGGGTCATTAACGTGCGTGCAAGCCTACAACCAAACTAGAGTGCACCTTTAGCATCTGATCAATGTCATTTTCAAACTTCTATCCTAAACCAATCTGCTAAACCTCATGAACGGCCTTGATTTCTCATAAATTCATCACAGTAGACCTAGACCCATAGACAAGGGTCATGTAAGCTTCATCCAATGAATCCACATCGTCCAGTAGCTTTGGCATGAAGAAATAACCAACGAAGAAACAAAGAAGAAAGGTCGCTTTTGAGCTAACCCAGCGAGTCGACTCGCTTAGCTGATTCAAATTCAAATCAGGCCAGTTTTTGGAGCACAAGACATGCAATTACTGTGAGTGATTCATCTCAGAAATTTTTGTTGATTTTCCCTTCCATAAGCTTGTGTTCTTTGATGTTTAATTCCCAATTTTTAAGTCATTCCATACCATGGATCTTAGGTAAAGATCCTCTCCTTGATCCCTCCTTAATTAGGTTTTAGTGTTATGTTCTTGTTGTTACACATAGTAAGGATTCTAGGTAAGGGATCCATCTCTCATCTCTATTCTTAAAGTTCATCTTCCAATTATTCTTTCTTGTTGATTTTCTTTTCTCAAATTTCCCTTCTTGGTTGCGCATATCAAAATTCTAGAACAACTTGACTTAGGTTTACGTTCATGTGATGCCACCGTCGTGCAACCCTAGATACTTGTAGTATTTCTAAAATTCCACATAATATTGTTCTCAAACTTCCTAATTGACAACAACTTAGGTTTAGATGAAGAAACACTTCAATAAAGATAAGCATGCACGGTATGATTGGACTTAAATTTTGATACGCATTGCATGCTTTAAGAGTGCTTCCATGACTCATGACATTCATATGCATCTTTTATATATTTTATTAGAATTGGGTGACAGAACGGGAGCATGGTTGATTTGACTCCATGCGTGCATGGTTGATTTGCTGCCTCGTTGTACCGGTTAGGTGAACATGGTTGATTTGTGATAGATTCATAATGTTCAGTGGCAGCGAGTTCTAGTCGATCCATATATTTATTGAGCATGGTTGATTTGCTCGGTTGGGTTAGTGGTGCATGATTGTTTGCCCACTGGCGTGCATGGTTGATTTGTCGCCTCGCTGTACCAGTTAGGTGAGCATAGTTGAATTGTGATAGGTTCCTGATGTTCAATGACAACAAGTTCCTATGCATCTATTTACTTGGATTGATCATACATTCATTATAGCATACATGACATCATAGTATTCATACTTCATTCATAATAACTTGAAAAAGACACAACTCATAACATTACTCTCTTAGATTACATACAACTCTATCTGTTAGCAAATAAGGTCTTATCATATATCAACTGAAATTTTTCTGTGTTGAAAATGATCTCAATACTAGGCCTTTAGCTCACCAAAATCACCACAGTTCTTACAGGTTTTCGGGAAGAAAGGACATAGGCGAAGTAGAGTACCTTGATGATCATTTCATTTAGGAGTGTCACCCGCAGTCTAGGTTAATTTATTTTTCTTGTTGAAATTGATATAATAAAACATTAGCGAAGTTGAATTTAGTGGAAAAAAATATATTTGGATTTATTTTAGATATGCAATGTGTGGAATGAAATATCAAAAAATCTATGCTTGAATTTTAAATTCACACTCCGGAACTCAGGATTTGAGTCACCGTAGGTTCTGAATTTCAGGGCTGTAGACACCCCACCTTTGGCTACAAAGGTGGTCGAGATTGCTGAATGAATGGAGGTCCATACCCCCAAACCCTATATCCAAACCCAGTCAAACTCACCCTTGCAAGCCCCGATCCATAGCCCAACTCAAGTCTAAACCCAATCAACTCATCCCCTAAACATCAGCCCGAAAAATCATCCATAAGAAAAACCAGTCCAAAATTCCTACAAAAGTCAAACTTGGTGAGTCAACCCGCTGAGTCATATCACCAAGTCAACTTATTGGGTCAGTCCAGCCCATACACCCAGTCAACTCACCTTGTCAGTCCATCTTTCAAACCCAGTCAACTCACCTAGTTCCGAGCCACAGCTTCGGAGCAACTTCGAACCTCAAACTTGTAGCTTTTTTGCTTCAAGGTTAGGAGTCCGTACGCTTTGAAGCTGAAGCAAAGGCGTCCGTAAGGGTGGCCCTCAGGGGGACGCCCAAAATTATTTACGGGAGTTGCCACTCTCCGCAGCTATAAATACCCCATCACTCTTTTGTTTTTATCATCCCTCAACAACATAGAAAATCCAGAAATTATGAGTCCATCTCCACCCCCTTTAGCCCATTCCTCCACCTAAGGAGAGACCAAGTGCGAAGAGTCTAGCCCAACCTGACCCTATTCAAGTCTCTCAAGCTACCTAAGTCCCTGATCTTAGCCGCTCGAAGCCAATCCTTGCGATACTTCCATCCATCCAGCTATACTTATACCAACATCATCTCATTCGCATCTAACATAAGTACAACATTTCTTATTCTTCCAACCCCCTGCTTATCATTCCACTACAATCATTTGATCAAGACTTAGCGTATGCTCTGAGGTTTGCCGGCTCACCCAGAACTTACCCATCAGAAACTCTGACCGATCAAACACACATCATGCATCTCGCATAAACCACCTGTTAATTCAAGCGTATGCTCTGGGCTTGCCTGTCTGATTGAAATCTGCCCATCAGAAACCCTTACTGTTCAGACCCATATTCATGCATTATATCATTCATGAGAATATACGAGGATTAATTCAGACTTTCAAGTATTAGTTCGATTCTATGAAGTAAAGACAGTACTTCGGTACGGGCAGAGTGGGTGTCTAACACCTTCCCATCTTGTAACCGTGATCCCTTACCTTAAATCTTTGACCATAGATCAAAAATAGTCATTTTAGAGAAAGAAATCTTCGGATTCTCTTCTCTAACGTTTTTACGGGGTCTAGCCGACTATAGATTCGAAGTAACTGGCCAGTGGCAACTCTGGTCTTATATCATCTATCCAAACATATGCAGTGAAAACCAACAATAATACGACAACAAAAAGCCCTCGAGAAAGAGGTGAGTCAGTGGTAACGGCGATTCACGCACCTTTCGAAAGAAGAGTGGGAGGGCGAAAAGGTGAGCGTCCACAGGGGCATGATATAATTAATCCTAAAAAAATATCAAATTTTCATAAAATTGAGACCGCAAATTGTACGAGTGAAAAAATGGTGCCTAAATACTTCATTATTTGTCATTAAGGCCCTTACTCAAAATCTTTGACCATAGATCAACCACAATAGTCACTTGAGTTGGAAAATCTTATGATTTCCTAGCCACATGTGATTTTATGGTGTCTAACCAATCATAGATTCTAAGCTTTATTTAGCTAATTGTTACTCCAAGTCAAAGATATCATTCAAGTCAATACCACACCCTCTCTATGCATCGAGAAATGAAAAACGAAAGGTGAGTGCAATGCTCCTACGGAGCATCATAGTTTTCGTGACTCCACCAGTAACATTTGCTAACCATTAGATAAGCCCTTACTGGAAACTCGAGATTTTTTTTTTTTTTTTTTAAATTTTGTAGTTCAAGTTTACTTACATTCCAGTCATTTACTTTTGAGTCTGTTGACACCTAAATTTTACCGAGCATAATCTACCATCAATAGCAATGGGCAATGCGAATCGGCTCTCCCGTGCAACGAAGACGCAAAACAAGAATGTTGTCGCGTACAGAAAAAGGGATGGTCCATGGTCATCTCTTCCACCAAAATGAACTCTTGTAGAAAAATTAAAGATTTTGTGACTTCAACATATGAATTTTAGTAGTTAGCCAAAACAAGCCCCCACGCATCCAAAAGCACCATTGCGCCACACCATCTCAGCCCCAGTTGCACTGTGTTGAATGATAATATCATCACATCGGTAAAAGGGTAAAAAAATTAAGAGGAGACCATATGCCAAACGTAGAACCCTTTGCGCCCAACGTAAAGATCTCCTGCCAAGCTGTCAAAACAAGCGCGAAGAGCAGGTTCAGGAATCTTAGATCCACACAACTATAAATACCCTCAGGGAACTCATTCTAAGGTGTAATCGAGATCAAACATATTAAAGAGATTGGATAAATCAAAGAGATCAGATGAGAGGAGAAAGAGGACTTAGTACACTTGGAACCTTCAAGTGCCTGAACTCATAAGGTGACCATCATATGCCTCAACCTTCCACCTCTTTCATTAGGGAATCCCTGTGCCATGCATTTCAGACCCAATGAAGGGAGAGGCTTTGCACCATAGGCTGGAACCTCATAAAACAAGGCCTGATGCCAAGCATCATGTGCTAACTAGATCAATCTCTGCACCCAGACATGGAACCACCAGCAACATTTGCACATAGGCACAGATTTCTCCATCATCCTTCAAGACTATTGCGGTGGCAAACAACCCACAACAGGCTTCTCATATAACTATGCCCCAAATCAGGCATATACCCCCCCTCCCCCCAGTAATCTTGCCGTCGTCTGCAGTTACAGCTAGAGAGTGCCTCCCATCCATACTCGACATGTGAGCCCCCTTGGAATTGTTACGACAACCATTCATGTACGCCAAGATTCCGATAACCTTCTTGGTTCCAAACACTCTGAAAATGAAGAACCAAAGGACACATGAATGTCCCAAGCCACACCATAGGATGGTCCACTCTAATTTTACCGTTTAATCAATTATTTCTCTAGAGATGTAATTGAGGGCTTGTATCAAACCATGGCTTAGAATGAAAAGGCCTTAAACATTAATGAAAACCATTCAGCCCGACTTTCTTTTGGGTGCACAACATGTAAGCAACAACATTCATGAACAAATAGGGTTCGGAACATTTGATAAATACTTATGGTCGACAACAATTCCTTAATGCAATCTTGAAATTTCAAGATCTCTATCACAAACCATACCTCTCCCACGCCTCACTAGCTAATCAAGTATCTAACACTACTATCTCTCATGGTCAACCCTTGATGCCAGCCACAACAACATATGACACCTAATGCCTAAGGATAATAAAATGGTCCAGCCACTACTCCCTGTCCAACCAATATCGCTTCTAATGCAATTGGCACCACTCCCAACATGACAACAATGCTACCAACACAATCCCAAATAGAATATTTACCGCCACTCACAAAAAATAATTTTTACATAAATAAAGTCCTTTACTTTTCCAATCATTTATTTTCCACTCCGTTGATTTACTGATACTGCAATTTACTCTTTAGTCATTTACTTCCTATTTTAGTAATTCACTCATCTTTCAATTTACTTTCCATTATAGTAATCCACCGGTCCTACAATTTTACTTTTTAGTTATTTATATTCTGGTAGTTTACTTTTTGCACTTTTCCTTTCCTTTTACTAAGAGCCACTTCACCACTGGCATTCATCATGTGAGCACCACCTCGCCGCATAGCGATCCATTAAGGCTTGTATGAGATTCGTCTCTAATCTTATTATTTAGAAGGCCCCCAAAATGTCACGCCCTAAAATTCGGCACACGAGTATAGGAACTCTAATCTGAATTTGAGGGTATGAAATGTGTATTGTGTGATTACATAACTTTTTTATTGGTCATTCACATCCAGTTTCAGGTTCACATTCACTTTCCATTCACATTCATATTCACATCCACGTACACCATCCATTTGTTAGTGCCTTAGTTTTGTTAATGACGTGAGCTAGGGTGTCTTGAGTCGGTTGAGCGTCCATAGGAAGATATTGAAGACCGAAGATTGAAAGACTTGAAGCATCAAGGGCGAAGACAACAAGTGAATCATGAGATGCCTTCGTATACCTAGCCTTAAACCCTTGTTCCAAAACAACCTAGCCTCTAGATGACTTGATCTTAATAGATAAATATTTTCTTAGTCATCCCTCAACCTTAGGAGCTCAATAGGATCATGATAGAGTAAGACCTTAGAGGTTCAGAATTTTTATAAATCAGACTACCTAAACAACAGAATTCTTTATGCTATCGATTGATCCATCGATCGACGCTGATCGATTGAAGATGGCTAAAAGTGTTAAGCGAATAAACTGACTAATTCAAGTGAGTTTCGATTGATCAAAGCATCAATTGATCGATTGACACTAATCATTTTCTACCCATTTTTCTAACCCTTGCAAACTTTCTCTATATAATGGCCATTCAGTTCTTAGGCATTTTAAGAGGTTTTTGGTAGATTAAAAGCCTAGGTGTTTTCCCACTCATATAACTCAATCCTAGACTATCATATATTGAGTTCATGTTATCCACCTTGTAATTCAACACTTGGTATGAGCATTCTAAGCTCAAGTTGTTAGTGGACATGATCTCTTGAATTTTGTTAATGCACTTTTCTGTGGCATAGTAGTGCACCTTATTTATCAATCACTGTAGACACCCCACCTTCGGCTACACTGTTGGTAGAGATAGCTGGATGAATGGAGAACCATACCCCCAAATCCCAAGTCCAGACTCAGCCAAACTCACCCTTGTAAGCCCCAATCCATAGCCCAATTCAAGCCTGAACCCAGTCAACCTAGTCCTAAACATCAGCCTGAAAAATCCCCCATAAGAAAAGCCAGTCAAAAAATCCTAAAAAAAGTCAAACTCACTGAGTCAACCCACTGAGTCAACCCGCTGAGTTAACCCACTGAGTCAACACGATGAGTCAACTCGTCAAGTCAAAACACCGAGTCAACCCGTCGAGTCAACCCGCCGAGTCAAATCACCGAGTCGACCCGCTGAGTCAACTCACTGAGTCGACCCACTGAGCCAAACAGTCGCCCCGAGGGAACGACCGTACCGGGCTGGAAATCGAGGAGTGACCGTACGGGTAGCCCACAGCAGGCCGCCCAAAAATATTTACGGGTTCTGCCACTGCCCGCTGCTATAAATACCCCCATCCCCTTCTCATTTCAACACAGCAACCCAGCCAGAGAGAGCCTGTCCGTTCGAGTTCCCATCTCCACCCTTTAGCCCATTTTTCCACCAAGGAGAGCCCGAGTGAGGAGAGCCTAGCCCTGGTCCAGCCCAGCCTGACCACTGGCCCAAGTCTCCCAAGCCATCCAAGTCTTGATCCAGCCACTCGAAGCCAACCCTTGCGACACCTCCGTCCATCCAGCCACTCTTTTTCCAACATCATCTCATTTGCATCTAGCATAAGTGCAACATTTACTTTTCTTCTAACCCCCCTACTTCACTCCAAGCACCTTGATTATTCAAACACACTGCATACGTCTTATATTAAGCACCTGTCAGTTCGAGCGTATGCTCTGGGCTTGCCTGTTATTGGAACCTGCCCATCAGAAACTCTTACTGTTCAGACTTGCATTCATGCTTCACTATAAAGCACCTTGATTATTCAAACACACTGCATACGTCTTATATTAAGCACCTGTCAGTTCGAGCGTATGCTTTGGGCTTGCCTGTTATTGGAACCTGCCCATCAGAAACTCTTACTGTTCAGACTTGCATTCATGCTTCACTATAAAGCACCTTGATTATTCAAACACACTGCATACGTCTTATATTAAGCACCTGTCAGCTCGAGCGTATGCTCTGGGCTTGCCTGTTATTGGAACCTGCCCATCAGAAACTCTTACTATTCAGACCCGCATTCATGCATCATGTCATCTATGAGAATGTACGAGGATTAAAACAGACTTTCAAGTGTTAGTTCGATTCTGTGAAGTAGAGACCATACTTCGGTACGGGCAGTGTGTGGGGTGCTTAACCTCTTCCCACCCTATAACCGTGATCCCTTACCTCGAATCTCTGGCCACAGATCAAAAGGAGTCATTTTAGAGGAAGGAATCTTCGGATCCCCTTCTCTAACGTTTCTACGGGGTCTAGCCGACTGTAGATTCGAAGTAACTGGCTAGTGGCGACTCTGGTCTTATATACACTCATTTGAACACATCCAGCTTAACACGACAACCAAGCAAAGCCCTAGAGAACGAGGCAAGCCAGTGGCACAAACGGCAATTCGCGCTCACGCATCCTCCTCTCCTTCTTTTCCCGAAAGGGGAAGGGACGAGAACGTCGTGTGGGAGCGCAGAAATGGCGAAGGTCCACAGAATGGCGACTCCACTGGGGATGAGCTAGTCCCACTAGTCGTGATCCGACTTGAAAAACAGAATCCTTCCCGTACTTGAAAGTCACTAATCCTCATACAATCTCATCTGCATAGCATTCTACCCAAAACAAACAAAAAAAAATAGAAAATCCCAAAACCAGAAAAAAAAAATAGAAAATCCCAAAACCCAAAAAGAGTAGAGTATAGTCCTTACCATTGCGCCTCCTCGGGCTCAACGTGTTCGAAAGCAACTTCCCTTCCGCAGCATAATCCGCACTCGGGCTCAGCAACCCATGTCCGACCACGAAGAAGAAACTCATCTCTTCCCTGCTCTTGAGATGACCGAAGCGCAACCTCCAGCGCAACAGCCAATTGAGAATGCGCCAATCATACAAGAATTGGCACAAGGAACGAGAGCAATGCAAGAAATGCTCTTGCAATACATGCAAGCACAAGCCACCGCAGCAGCCAACAATTAGGTTGGCCCAGTTCAGCAATCTCAGCAGCCATGCCGGGTCCTTCCGGCCTCCAGTTCAAATCAAGCACAACCATCGGAGTCTGCCCAAGACTACCGACAGCAGCCGTCTCATCCCTTCGCTATGGGGCATCCTCCTCAATACCTCCCCGCGACGACAGGGCCATCTCAGAGCACTCCCACCGCAGGGACTTCCAGTCAGCTTCCAGTCAATCTTGCAAACAACAGTCTTAGTAGATCTCAGCATGTCCCCACCGAGGGGACCCCTTTTCAATTTCAGCACATCCCCGCCAATGGGATTTCAATTCAATTTCCAGCAACAGGGACAGCACTGGCGAATGCCCAAAATGGGGGTCAGTGTCAAGCCCACATCAATCAGCGGACAGTGGCGAATACCCAACAAGGGGGTCACTTCCCAGCATCTCAACCTCCTGCAAACAGGAGCACTTTTCAATTCCAGCACATCCCCGCCGATGGGATCCCAGTTAATTTTCAGCAATCTTCAATTCAGCAAACTCCAGTTAATTTCCAGCAATCTTCAATTCAGCAAGTTCCAGTTCAACTTTCAGTACAGTCTCCAATTCAGTTACAGTCCTTTCAAGCACAAGTTCATCCGAACCCAGTTTAATCATCAAATCAACTTCAGCAACCCGCGGTTGCTTTTCAGCAAGCACATAGGGTCGAAGACATCGACCACTATGCCGAAGAAGAACGGGCTTTACTCCAAGAGGCACTAGTCGCTCGAACGGATCACTCAGGACTGGACGAGTTGCGGGAGCAGTTCCAGATCTTGCAAAATCAGCTTCAGCGACAACAAGGAATCGATCTACCTTCGACCAAGTTCAGAGACTTGTGTCCTTTCCCAGATGCTCAAGTACGTCAAAACTTTGAGATACCAAAATTCAAAAGATATGATGGCAGCGGTTGTCCCACAGCACATATCAAGGCCTTTTGTGGAGAGCTGAGTGCAATCTCAGGAAATGAAGGGGCCCTCATTCGCTTGTTCCAAAAATCCCTGAAGGGCGACGCCCTAGATTGGTACACCTCATTGGACTGTCATCACATCAGGACTTAGGAACAGCTTTCCCAGGCTTTCGTCGACAGATTCGCATACAATCTCAACATGGCACCCAGAAGAGCCGACCTCGCAGCTCTCAGGCAAAGGAATGATGAAACACTATCTGCCTACGTGGGACGTTGGCAAGCTATGGCAGCCAGAATGCGAACACCTATCGACGACGAAGAACAAATCTCCATAATTGTTCATTCGACATATCCTAGCATATCTGGATATCTCATCTCGCATCCATATGCGAATTTCTCACAGTTGATCCGTGCTGGAGAGCAAGTCGAAGTAGGAATCCGTGCCGGGACAATCTCCCCATGGCCTCATCAAGCCACTCCAATCAAGAGGAACAGAGTGGAGGGAAGACCCATCGGGTATGGGAATGGAAACCGAAGCGGTTCTCCTCCCCGCCCGACAGAGGTAAACAACATCAATACCACTGCTCAGGGTAATCAATACGCTCCCCCACAAGGACATCAACAACATCAGTAGAACCAGGTTCAGCACCAACCTCAGAGGTATCAACCACGACCAAATTCGCAACCACAGCCACAACCACCTCGACAGCAGCAGCAATTCAGAGGAAACGGTCAGTACCCATACCAGAACAGGCAGAATTATTGGGAGTTCAGGAAATTCACTCCACTCACTCAACCGCTTAGTCAAGTCATGACTATGCTGGTACAGAAGCAGTTACTCACTCTGATGACACCTAGGCCTCCTCCTCATCCTCTGCCTCCGAACTACCGAGAAAATGAGTACTGTGCCTACCATCAAGGGCGTGGCCACGCCACTGATCGATGCTTTACTTTGAAGAATGCCATACAAGATCTGATTGATGACCGCAAGATCGTCATCTCGGTCCCTAGAACTCCTGCAGCAGCTTCCACCAACATCCTTCAGAATCCTCTGCCTCAGCATCAGGCGGACCCCAGTTAGTCTCGAGGCTCCACCGTCAACAGCATAGAAGAAGGAGAACGCCTCGATCGCTTCTTCTCCCCCATCTAATCCATTCATGCCTACACTTATGGGCCGACAAATCCTCCTCCGATCCTGCAAGGGGCAAGTCCCTTCTCTCTTTCAGTCTCCAAGCCAGTAGTACTCGAAGGAACACTTTCATATAATGTGCCAGTTGTGCAAGGGGCACCTTATAGCCATTCATGTTGGGAACCAGTCATTCTGGAAGGAGCACAATCATACATCGATCCCACATACGAACCTGTCATCTTGCAAGGGGCAACTCCAGTTCAAGAACAATCCAATCCGCAATGGAGGGATTATACTCATCAGCAGCAAGAACCCATTGTTTTGGAAGAAGCTCCTCCAATCGAGCCAGTCATATTGCAAGGGGCAAATTCCGGAGGCGTGTCAATCACACTAAGGCAGCTGGGACGAACAGAGAAACCTCCTGCCATATCAAGAGGACCAGTATTCATTCCATGGGAGCCTCCTGCTCCAAGAACGATCAAGCCAGGACCGCAACCTTATGTGATCTATGAAGACAAGCCTCGATATTACCCCTTTAGCACAGGCAACAATGTAGTCCTCAAAGCAAAAGCTTCATACGAAGAAGATCCGGTACCCATACCAGCATCGTTGCAAGAACCGGTAGTCTTAGAAGGCAAAGGTGAGGAAAGTTATAAGGAGGTCCCATGGCACTATCCAGAATGTGCGGAAGTGGGAAACATGAATCCCAATGGGCGTTGCATCCGAAAAGATAATCAAAACAGAGGAGATCCTAAAGGCACTCTCTCAGGCCTTAGCAACAAAAATGAAGCCGCATATGATGTGGGGACTCAGCTCAAGTCAATCCCTACTCAAATCTCAGTATGGGAGCTACTCTGCACATCTCGCATATACAGAGAAATGTTTGCCAAGACCTTAAACAAAGCTCATGTCTCCTCCGATACGGCACCAGAGATGATAGCATTGATGATTGGACAACTCCTGGCTCCGCACGCCATCACCTTCACAGATAATGAGTTGCCACTAGAAGGACGAGATCATGGGTGATCCCTCAACATAGCCTTACGATATAAAGACCTCTGCGTCCCACTGGTCCTTATCGATAATGGCTCAAGCTTAAATGTCTGCCCGCTCAAGACTGTGGAACGTCTGGGAATCAGTCCTTCTTCATTCCGACCCAGCACCATATGCGTCAGAGCATTCGACAACACCCGCCGATCAGTGGAAGGGGAGGTCGACATAGAGGTACAGATAGGTCCGGAAGTCTCCACCATCACATTCCAAATTCTGGATATATCAGCCTCTTTCAACATGTTGCTCGGACGACCTTGGCTGCACAAGGTTGGAGTTGTGCCGTCAACCCTGCATCAACGAGTGAAATACATCTGTGGAAATCAAGTGATCTCTATCCATGCAGAGAAGGAGCTCATCATTCCTTCCAATGCTGCTACCACTGAACCAGACATCCCGGTCATCGATATCCAGTACTCTGAAGAAGACATCCCGTTTCACAGTTTCGAATTCGAGATTGTGAACTCTATCGCCAATCCAGAACCGATAAGAGTGGACCGTGTCTTTTCACCGGCAGAACGTCTGAGCCTCAAATACCGAATGAAGAATCATTTCAAGGCTAGAAAGGTACCGCTGATATATAACCAACGCAAATGGGGACTCGTATACAGGTTAATCTTCATGGACAAAGGAAGGAAGAAATTTCGGTGCTCACCCATCCAGTTCGTCAAACCAGGAGAACCTTGCAAAGATCCAGGAGGGAATCAACCGACTGCACTACACAAAAGCCTCCCGATGAGCCTAGTTTGGGCCACGTGGCCCCCCCATTCGATGGGATCAGATTCTCGAACCATCTAAACCTCCAGAGGAAGAAGGAAATGATGAAGATGAAGAAGAAAGTCAAATACAGCAGCTTCAGGACCAGGTTACTCTGATACCTGCTCCCAACGAGGGGCACAACCTGCCCACTTCAATTTCAGCCAGCCAGGGGCACAACTTGCCCATCTCAGCATCAATCAGCAAGGGGCACGACTTGCCCATCTCTGCAGAATCAACACCATCAATCGTCAGCCAGGGGCAGAAGCAGCCCATCCATTGGACCAAGAAAGGGAAATGGCCAGCCCTGGATTGGTCCGATGTCTAGATTCCGAACTTGTGTCTAGCCGTAGAACCAGACGAACTGCAATGCAAGGTAAGTGATCCGGGAGGGACTGAGTACGACTCAGATCTCGAACCCGACCAGCGAGAAATCATGGTCATTGGGTTAGACTGTGATTCTTCGCCCGAATCATCAACCCCCACCTCTTCAGGGGAGGAAGTGTGGGGTCTTGAATGGTCATCCATTCCCCTAACTCTTGAATCAGCCAAGGAGTCATCTGAGGGCTCTGGCGTCCAAAAAAAATGCATGTTTAAGCAGCGACCGGAACTTTGGAACAAGTTGGGCTCAATCATGGTCTGCAATGCCCACTTGTTCAAAGTCCCGTGAATTTCAAAAATCTAAAAAAATCAAAAACTTTCAAAAGCCAAAAACATCTAGCATTTCCGTTTCAGAAAATTCTCAAAAACCAAAAAGCATTTCTTTTCCTGCATTCAATAGTGTGCCAAGTTTGTCTAAAGAGTCGCATGAGTTTGAAGTCGAATCATATGACTTCGACATCGAATTAGACTTCGAGCTCATGGGTCTGGACGAAGCTCGGGATGAGGAAGATGATGATCCGGCTCTCAAACTAGAGGATCTCCTCAAAAAGTTCGAATCTAAAGCCAATGTTGTAGCCAATGATTTCGAGATAGTAAACTTAGGGACACCTGAGATCCCTAGGGAAGTACGCATTGGAAAATCGTTGCCACCTGAGATGAAACAGAGAATGATAGAGTTCCTAGCTTCAAGATTGCCCAACTTCGCGTTCTCATATGAAGACATGCCAGGGCTCGATGAAGAGCTCGTTGTACACCATCTGCCAACCAAGGCAGATATGAAGCCAGTGAAACAGAAACTTCGAAGAATGAAGCCAGAATGGGCTCTGAAAGTCCGAGATGAAGTCATCAAGCAGTACAACGCGGGATTCTTAGTAGTCTCCAACTACCCTGAATGGCTCGCCAACATCGTACAGTACCAAAGAAGGATGGCAAGGTTCGAATGTGCATCGACTTCCGAGATCACAACAAAGCCAGTCCAAAAGATGACTTCCCTTTGCCACATATCGACACTCTGGTCAACAACACTGCTGGATATAAGATCTTCTCATTCATGGATAGGTTCTCAGGTTACAATCAGATCAAGATGGCCGTCGAAGATCGCGAGAAGACATCGTTTATCACTCCCTGGGGAACCTTCTGTTACAGGGTAATGCCGTTCGGTCTGAAGAACGCAGGAGCAACATATCAGCGAGCAATGACAGCATTATTCCACGACATGATGAACAAAGAGCTTGAAGTATATGTGGACGATATGATCATCAAGTCTCGCACAATTGAAGGACACTTTGAAGATCTGAAGAAGTTATTCAACAAATTAGAAAAGTACAAGCTCCGCCTCAACCCTCAGAAATGTGTCTTCGGTGCAATGGGAGGTAAGCTCCTCGGCTTTATAGTGAGCGAGGATGGCATCAGGGTTGACGAGACCAAAACCAAAGCAATCATCGAGATGCCCCCTCCAAGAACAGAGAAAGAAATTCGTGGCTTCCTCGGCAGAATTCAATACATCAGTCACTTCATCGCACAGCTCACACCTATTTGTGAGCCCATTTTCAAGCTCCTTCGGAAGAACGTTCCAAAAGAATGGAATGATGATTGCCAAGTCGCCTTCGACCGCATCAAGAGATATCTCATGAATCCTCCAGTCCTAGTGCCGCCCACTCTTGGACGTCCACTGTTGTTATACATCTCGGTAGCAGCAAAAGCCATCGACTGTGTCCTCGGCCAGCACGACGAGACCGGGAAGAAGGAACAAGCAATATACTATTTAAGCCGAAAGTTCACCGACTACGAGACCAGGTATTCCCCGATCGAGAAGACTTGCCTCGCCCTAATTTGGGCAACCCAGTGACTCCGTCAATACATGATTGCATTCCCTATTCTCCTCCTCGCTCACATGGATCCGCTCAAGTACCTGTTCGAGAAATCGGCACTCACTGGAAGGATAGATAAATGGCAGCTACTCCTGTCTGAGTTTGACATCACCTATGTCACTCAGAAGGCAATCAAGGGGCAGGCCCTCGCTGATCATCTTGCCGCTCACTCCCTCCTGAATTATCAACCGCTCAAGACGTTCTTCCCTGATGAAGATCTCTTGCTTATTGAAGGGGAAGAAAAGAAGAAAAAAGATGAGTGGATGTTATTCTTCGACGGCGCAGCAAATTCTAAAGGAAGTGGTATTGGAGCAATCCTCTACTCTCCAGATGATGTCCCTATTCCTATCTCGAGGCGCATAGCATTCGAGTGCACCAACAACATGGCAGAGTACGAAGCATGCATTGCTGGCTTAAGAGAAGCCATAAATCTGGGCGTCAAGAAGCTACGAGCATTTGGAGACTCACAACTTATCATCAATCAGACCAATGGCAAATGGAAAACCAAGGATGAGAAGTTGATACCATATCATGTGTATCTTGAAAATTTGATCGAAGAATTCAAAGAAGTCACCTTCTCATACATGCCCAGAGCCAAAAAACAGTTTGCCGATGCTCTCGCCACACTTGCATCAATGCTCGAGATACCAAAAGGAGCTTCAGAATGGGAGCTCACAGTCGAAATTCAAGATGAACCTGTTTTCTGCTTGCAAATAGAAGAAGCCGAAGCTGTCCCTGACAAACCCTGGTATGCCGACATCAAGCAATATCTCGAAACCCAGGAGTATCCAGAGTCAGCAACAGCAACAGATCGCCGAACCATCCAACGTTTGGCCGGCCAGTTCACCATCAGTGGCAAAGTTCTTTACAAGCGATCCTGTAATCACATCCTCCTTCGATACGTCGATGAAACAGAAGCTGCAAAGATCATGGAAGAAATACACGAAGGAATCTGTGGCCCACACATGAACGGGCACATGATGGCAAAGAAGATTCTACGACTCGGCTACTATTGGCTCACCATGGAGACAGACTATTGCCAGCACGTCAGAAAATGCTTCAAGTGTCAGGAGCATGCGAATCAAATCCATGCCCACTCATCAAAATTATATAACCTGGCCACCCCCTAGCCCTTCTCCATGTGGGGACTCGACATCATCGGCAAGATTAGCCCTAAAGCATCAAATGGTCATGAATACATACTTGTGGCAGTCGACTACTTCACCAAGTGGGTAGAGGCAACCTCCTACACCACGATTGCAGCATCTCAGGTGATCAAATTCATGAAGAACAACATCATATGCCAGTATGGAATCCCCAATGCTATCATCACAGATAATGGGACCCCGTTCGTCAACAAGAAGATAGATGACTTCCTCAGCAAATTCAAGATCCAACGTCATCGATCAAGCCCCTACCGTCCTCAGATGAATGGTGGGGTAGAAGCCGCAAACAAGACAATCGTCAGAATACTTGAGAAGATGGTCGTGACCTATCGAGATTGGTCAGATATGCTCTCATATGCACTTTGAGCCTATCAAACATCTGTACGGTCTGCTATGGGCATTACTCCTTTCGAGCTTACCTATGGAATGGAAGCAGTTCTACCAGTCGAGGTGGAAATACCATCACTACGAGTGTTACTTGAAAGCAGAATTGAAGAAGGAGAATGACAACGGGCCAGATTCCACCAGTTGCAGCTAGTAGATGAAAAGCGCATGCGTGCGCTAAGTCATTCTCAGTGTTATCAGAAAAAGGATCGCTCGGGCTTACAACAAAAGAGTCCGAAAAAGAAGTTTCAAGGTAGGCGACATGGTCATGAAGAAGATTCTACCGTCGCACCTTTCGGATCCCAGAGGAAAGTTCAAACCCTCGTGGGATGGGCCGCTAATCATCAGAGAAGTACTTCCCGGAGGCGCCCTCAGACTCACCAGCATGAGAGGGGTGGATCTTCCTGAGCCAACCAACGCCGACAACGTGAAGATCTTTCATGGGTAAGTCATTCTGACCTTATCAAGAGTTACTTTAATAGAGCTGAAGTCAAGAGGTCGAAGCTAAGACTTCTGAGAAATCATTTCCGTCCACCAACAAGTGTTTCAAGTAAGGGGATTCAAAAGGAAAAGACAAAAAAAAGAGAGAAAAAGAATACAAAAGAAAAAGAAAAAAAAAAAGAAGAAAGGAGAAAGAAAAAGGGAAGCCAAAGCAAGGCACCCGAGAAAAAATCAACCCAAGAAGAAACACAGGCATCCATCCATTCATCCCAGAAGGGTCTTTAGCTAAGACCAACAGCTCTATCATCGTAACTTAGGATAAGGGCTGAAAGACTGTCATCGGCCGGCAACGACAGATTCCCGACCTCTAGTCGCCGCAGCTATCCAAAGATCCAGAAAAAAGAAAAAAGAAAAAAGAAAAAAGAAAAAGGGAAAATGTGTGCCTAAACAAAGAGGGCGGAGTGAAAACCCGAAAGGGCGCTCCGAGTAAAAACAGTGGGCATGGAGCGGACTTGGTGAAAACCCGAAAGGGCGCCGAGGGTAAAAACAGCATAGCTGCCAAGGGGCAGGCAAGATCAAACACCCGGGACGTGGTGAAAACCCGAAAGGGCACCACGGGGAAAAATGACGGGAAAAGGCCGTCTATAGTGAAAACTCGAAAGAGCGCTGCAGGCAAAAATGGCTCAAATGAAAAAAAAAAATGAAAAGTGCAGGTACCAAGAAATCAGACAGTTCAGAGCGGTTCAAGCAGTCACAGTTCGAGAACAAAGAGAAGTGCAGTCAGGAACGAAGAGCTCTACAAATTCCGACAATCTCAAGAAGCAATAGTTTCCGTTGCCTACACCTCTAAGGTAACCAAAGGAGCACATAGGTCAAATCTCGAGACATCGGTCAAAGCATTGACCGAGCCCCAGTTCTGATTCCCATATCCCGACACAAAATCCAGACACACACTCACAAGACAACTCATGGCACAATAGATTCCCAAAAAAGGTTTTCTTCTTTTTTCATTAAAAACATCATATTTCTTTTACACATATCATGTCATCTCTTTCAAAAAATACAAAAAAAAAAATACATCATCATCAAACATATATGCAAAAAAAAAAAAGAATGTGCAGGTGGCCAACACCATCAATCTCTACCCTCCTCGGCCACATCAGGTAAGTCCTCTGACTCATAAAAAGATAGCCTCGCTCTCAACCTACTCACCTCCATACGCAGGTAATGCGCCTCATCGCGCTCAAGGGTACGGATCACTGTCTTCTCGTCAGACAACCTCTGATCAGCAGCCAATCTCCTCGACATCATCTCACAATGATACCGAAGTGTAAAAATCTCAGACAGCAGATGGCCATGAGTGGCCAAAAGGAAGCAAAGATCAATGAATGGGCGCTCCTCAAAAGGTTCATATGAACCAGATGAAGAGCCAGCATCTCCAAGGATATCGTGCTCATCCTCATCAACAGTCTGGTGCCAACAAGGGATACGTCGATACAAAGACTGCTCAGCAACCCAGTACTGATATGGGGTGGTCGCCATCGGAAAAGTCCGCAGCTCAAAACCCAGCAAATCAGCAGTCAAGTAACTCGCCCAAGATCCATCAACCCGAGTCCTAAAGTCAGAGGATCTAGATGGAAGTGCTCGACGCCCGATACCCGTGAAAGCGAAAAGAGGAACATCCTGCTCGTACCCAAACTGCCGCAGGAACCGAATGGGATGGTAAGAAAAGTAAGATGGAAAGCCTACCAACATTAGAGGAAGGCGGTGTGCATCGCAGAGCACTGGAGGAAATGAAAGCCAAGATGACTCCCAACGAACATTCCAGTCACGAAGTTCAGCAAACATCCTGCGATACAAGGGCTCGCTCATCCTAGCCGTATGCGGAAGAAACTCCATGATATAACGCATGACGTCAGAGCTAGGAATGCCAGGAAAGGGCGCAGGAATGGTCAAAGAAAGACGCTCCCATAGCCAGATCTGATCACAAAAAGGAAAAGAAGTTCAGCTAGAGCAAAGCAATTCCTAACAAAGTAAGAAGAAAAAGGTGTAGAAAAGATACCTGAAGAAAGGCACAACAGCCGCGAAGGACACGAGTGCGGCCCAGGGTGCAGTCAGTCAGCCCATTAAACAGCTTGGCCAAGATAAGAGAAATGATCCCCTGCCGTCGGATAGCTCGGCTCATCACCTCAAAAAGCAAAGGAGTCTGGGACCTGCGTCATCCCGAGAACAGCACCTCAACTATCAAGCAGAACATCAGTGCGTTCCGAGCAAAGGTAGAATCGGCCACACTCAGAGGACCCGAAAAAAGGTCATACAGTAAGTCCAAGGAGAACACTACAGCATCCTGGCCGGCGGCTGCAGGCCGAACAAGATAGGGGATCCCTAACCAGTTCTGCGGTGTGGCAGTCTTCGGCGATGTCCTCGGCGAGAAATACTGAGTATAATCCCAAGGTAGGCCTGTCAAGCGGGCAAGCTCCTCCAAAGAGGGTCCCATCTCCATATCGTTGAACGCAAACAAGTTCAACAAAGAGACCCAGTCAATCAATGCAGCTCCAAGCATCCTCCAATCAATGTCAACTCTAGCCATATGGATCAGGCTGCCGAAGCCATAGGACTCCAAATCCGGAATCTCATAAGCTGGCAAACTATCAAGCCAAGCAAGCAGCCGTGGCGAGCAAAAAGGACGAGGAAGCAGCTGACAAGTCCTCACTGGCACCCCCTCCAGAACAAAAGGCCCAGAAATCAATGACAGCTCATCGAGGACCGGGAGATCAACGGGCGAAGGAGAAGGAAAAGCTGGAACCTCTGCAGACTCGACAGCCCCTGACCTACCCTCAGTAACGACTATGTCTGATATAGTCGCATCACTGTCCGAAACTGTCATAACCTCTGTTCGCTCGCCTCAAGTGTAAGGCTGCGATGTAGTAATAAATCTCGGTAAGACCGAGGTCGATCCACAAGGAAAGAGGTAAACAATTCCAAGTACTCTAATAACTAGAATCTAAGAAGTTTAAGAAAGTAGTTTTTCACATGAAATAGGAAAATTTGAAAATAAGAAGAACTAGAGCATCAAGGATCCACTTGTAGTAATCCAATGCCAATCCATTCATCCAAGTACAACACAATTAGAATCAAAGTCCTATCTCTCATCTAATTGGAAGATATAACATTCAAGCACAAACAATCCCACTTAAATCTGGAAATTAGATTTCTAATTCTAATGAAGCACATAGAACTTGAACTTGTAGCCTTCGGAGTAACAGCCATGCCTATGGACTATGGCATGCTCAAGGGTTACTACAATTCTAATTCAAACAACCCAATCATGGTAATCTCAGAGAAGTGCAAGGAACTCATGTCCGGAGCACACAAACTCTCACAAAACTTCTGAAAAACCAAACTTTATTCAAACTAGAACTTCAAAATCCAAAATTAAGAAAAGGGTACTTGAAATAAAAGAATTAAAGCATTGGAACCAACTACAAATTTCACCTCTAGCTCTAGCTAAGAGGTTAGCTAAGGAAAAGCATATTAAAACTAGAACTAGAACTAAGAAAAGGAAGAAAAACTAGCTGGAGGAGGCTAGGTAGCCTTCTGGGACTTGAACTCATTGCTTCCCACGTCCTTGGTTGATTTGGAATAGAAGAGAGCACCTCCTTTTATAGTGCAGCAATAGTACAGCAACATAGCAGAATTTGTTTCGCCTGGTACGGCTTAACCAATGGTCGGATTGCCTTCAAATTTGGTTTGTAACTTCCTTGTAATGTGATCTTCCTCATAGATGATTTAGATTTCCAAGCTTATCCTCTGAATGGGCCCACCAATCACATCACCGACCGCCTCTCAAAATCACGCACTTTGGGTACCTTCAGAACCAGTCATCTTGCTTTCAACGCCCCGGAGTTTACAGAGGTCGGATTGATCTCAAATTTTGAAAATTGGTAGAAAACTTCTTCCTCTACATGATGGACGGATTAGATTGTCCAAAAAAATCTCAGAATATGGTCCAAAAATTAGAACACTCAGCCCTTTTATAAACTCTGCGCAGTTGGATCTTTCTGAATGGTCCATCTTTCTTCAACCGGTACGATCAAACCACACATCCTTTTGATCTGAAACTTTTGTGGTTATTCATATATGGATGTGATCTAAAAGATGGTCAAAGTAGATTCTTCATATCATCAATGATGGGTCACCTGGACCGACCCAGAGTTGAACAGCGAAATCTGGAACTTTCTGGACAGTTTGTCTTGTTTTGGCCACCACGGTCAATCCGTAGCTCCGATCGACACGAAACCACTTGGGTTAGTTCGGCGTCGAGCTCCTCTTCGACATGGATGTGTTGGATTTCCAAATATCATCAAGATGGCTTCAGAAAAGTGGTCCGAAAAATCAGAAACGGGAATGGCCTGCTGTATGCAATCTGGAAGGTGAACTTTGCATTGCCGACCGGTCACGACCGGTCGGACAGGGCTGGCCGACCGGTCATGACCGGTCGGACAAAGCTGGCCTTGCTCCAGGGAGTGCATCCGACCGGTCATGACCGGTCGGGCCTTCTTGGCCGACCGGTCTTGACCGGTCGGACCCAGTTTTGCTTGTTTTTCTTCTTTCTTTTCTTCTCTCCTTCCTCTCTCTTTGCTTTCTTCTTTCTTTGGTCCACCTTGGGCCTTCATCAAAGGCTCCTAAACATGGTCTTTTGGTCTCCAATTGGGTGAAGTTCACTCTCATTCCTACAATCACAAAACATGCACTAGATGGGCCTTTTAAACATGAAAACCATGCATATAATGTGATGTAATGGGTTGGCAAATGTATAAATTGGAGGTTCAACAACCTCAGCCGCATGGGAAGACTCGCCCACCTCATGAACAGAGTGCGCAAAAGACCGACGATCAAGAGAAGGACGATACTCTCCATCAAAAGGGCTACCAGCGAAGATCACACCACACATCGTGGCATCCTGGCCAACCTGACCGTCGAAAAATGCATCTGAACCATCAAGAAGGGTCCCGGCAACCCCAATCGAAGAATCAACGGTCAGATCTGGACCTACGGCCCTCTCCAACAGGAAATCATGAATCCAGTCATCACCCTGACCGATCAAAGGGATCATCAAGGCATCCACACCGTCCATCATCAGGGGGACATCATCAATGATCACATCAAGTCCACCCAAACAAGTGTGCCGCACATCCTAGCCCTCATCAAGAGCATCCAAACCGTCAAAGGTATCATCTGAACCATCCATCCCATCCAAACAGGAGATCAACCCACCTATGTCCATCATGGTCCCATCACCTCCATCAATCACATCATCTAGGTGGCCCACAGACAAGGGATGCATAGCCTCACCAATGGCCACACTCCCCATCTCATCCATACCATCCAAAATCCCATCATCTAAGCTTCATTCAAATCCAAATTTACAGCCATCCCACCATTTATGGAGACATTCAAAGCTCCACCAACCACCAAGCTTAAGTCTTCATCAACACCCCCTCTTAATGCCCCATCTAACCCATCCATTAAAGGCATCTCCCCATTATCAAAGCTCAGTTGAAAATCTGAAGTATGGGACCCATCATGAACGGTCCCCACAGCCCTTAAATCCCCACCGTCCATTGTTTGAGAGAGGATAAAGTGAGAAGAAGACAAAAAGAGAAGAAAAGATGAGACAAAGAGAGGAAACATGGCTGGAATCGAAAAGCCTGGTACAGAGAATGAAGAGACAGCAACAGAAAGCAGGGGAGGAATGTCCTAGCACGAGCCAGCCCATGCCGCACAAGAGGCGAGTCTTGGGCGGCCCGCTCTGGGCCGCCCGTACGGACGCGCTCTCTCTCTCTCTCTCCGCGGGATTGGCTCCATGGTCGTTGGTAGGTGAGGCTGACAGTCCACATCAGCAGATGACACCCTGAGGGCCGCCCAAGACTCCAATTTCTTCCAGATTTCGATTGAGATTGATCAAGGTCATTTTGAAGGTACCCCACCAGTCCAATCACGAAGCACTGCGACCGGAATGGGTCTGATCAAGTCAAGGAGAGGAAAAGATGATCAAGAGAGGGCCACAAGCAATCTAGCCATTCGAAGACTAGATTATCATGATCCAAACCATGGAAGAGCTCGCATGGGTCATCAAATAGTAAGACCAAGGGTTTGATCATCAAAGGAAGGGTAGGAATCCAAGATCTGATCATCAAATGGGCCCACAAGGCCAAATCAAGCGATCTGAGCCGTTCAAGTCATCATCCGCACCATGGAAAGCCTTCTTAGCCTCGCGAAACATCAAGGATAAGTGCTTCAAAGCAAAGCTGAAGTCTGGAAGTGGGCCTACAGGGCCAAATCAAGCAATTCGGACCACTCAAATCACAGTCAGCCCCGTCAGAAGCCAAATAAAACGAGGTAAGTATGCCCAACCCCATATTTTGGGGTCCGAAGACCTTAAACTACGTCAGGATCAAGATCCCGAGAGACCTTTTAAATAAAAACCGGCATCGGTCTGGATCAAGATCTGACGACCCCATACATTTTCTGAAAACCAAAAAATATATATATATATATATACACACACACATCTCTTGTACAAAGTTCTTGGTCCGAAGACCTTAAACTACGTCGGGATCAAGATCCTGAGGGACTTTTTAAATAAAAACCGGTAGCAGTTTGGATCGTTCGAATCGAGATCCGCTGACACCGGACATTTTTTCAAAAAACAAAAAAAATGTGTTTGCCCCCTTTTGTACAGTTCTTAGTCCGAAGACCTTAAACTATGTCGGGATCAAGATCCTGAGGGACTTTTTAAATAAAAACCGGTAGCAGTTTGGATCATTCGAATCGAGATCTGCTGACACCAGACATTTTTCCAAAAAATAAAAAAATGTGTTTGCCCCCTTTTGTACAGTTCTGGGTCCGAAGACCTTAAACTACGTCGGGATCAACATCCCGAGAGATTTTTAATAAAAACCGGCATTGATCCCAGCCGTTCAAGACAGGATCTGATGACCCGAATCATTTCCAAAATACCAAAAAGATTTTTTTTGAGTTTTCCATAAAAACCAGTATCAATCTCAACCACTTGATTTGAACTCTGGAACCTTTTCAAAAAAAAAAAAATAATAATAATAATAAATGAAAATTTCACCATCAATTTCAACTGCACAAATTCATCTCCAGCGGTCCGAAGACCTAAAACTACACTGGGATTAACTTCTCGGGGGCTTTCTTTCCTAACCTGTTCCACACATGGCTGACACTTGATCGTACGGGTGTCTGGAATCTCTTAAACAGGTAAGGGCTGAGGCGAACAGAACTCCGCAATCCTGTTCGTGTTGAACGCACCGTGATAGATAACCTTGATTTGGAAGTCGCTGTTGAATCTGACGGATGTTCCCTGTTCCTAAAACTCATGAAGGGGATTAAGGCTGTTGGCAGGTGGAGCGCACCCTCACGGAATTGTGAGCAACGTAAGGCCCTAAACTGGATTGACTAAGGGAAATGTGAGGATGTGGCTCATTTTGTGGCCGAAGGAGTCCATCAGACGATACGTGGTCTTTGTGCATTGCACATGAGGAACAGGCAACTTTGTGGGTGTGTTGACTTAAAACCCTCAAAATTCCCTCATCCGAAGATGTAAAACTGCGGCACTTAACTGTGTGAGACTCGTCTTGCTCGCTGACGTAAAATGGATCGGGTGCCTTACCAGCAGTAGAAGCTGGAAGTGGATGAAAATTCCATACTTTTCCCTGCATTTCATAAAAATCACAAAAATACAAAAAACATTGCAAAATCACCTTTTCAAAAGTCACAAAATATTTTCCTTGCTTTTAAATCAAATATTTGCAAAAATCACAAAAAAATATGTCCCTTACTTTCAAATATATTTGCAAAAATCACAAAAAATATATTTCCCTTGCTTTCAAATCAGATATTTGCCAAAATCACAAAAAAAAAATATTTCCCTGCTTTCAAATCAAATATTTTCAAAAATCACAAAAATATTTCCTTTGTTTTCAATAACCGACCTCTATCCTGACTACTCAGGTAAAGATTCGGACCGCATATTTACAAAAATCACAAAAAATTGTCACCAGCCCCCAGCACTACACTTCAAGAGTCTTGAACTCCGCTCACTTCACAATTTGGGATGACAGATCCGATCGCTCGCAAATTGGAATCTTGACCAAAACTGGCAACCAAACATCGTCTCAATTGCATTTATGCCCAGAAGAACATCTTGAAGTCAGATAACATCCTCGTACATTCTCATTAAGCAAAGAAACAGCATCTTGGGACGATGGACCTGATCGATCACAGGTCGGGATCTTGACCAACCCGCTGAACAAACGCCCGTATAAAAAAGAAAAATCCCAGGGAAGCACAACCCTGGAAGCAATAAGCTCCAAGTTCTCTGCATCACCAGCAAAAGCAAAATCATCAAACTGAAAGAGAATGAGCCAAGTCATGCATTCATCATGCATCTCCATGCATCAGCATCCATCGCACCAATCATCATGTTTACATGCTTTCAAAATAAAGTTGGTTAGCTAAAGACCCCATAGGCATCCCTAGTGGAGGCACGTGCAGACCAGATTTCCATTTCAAAAAGATAAAAAAATATTCCTATTTGCAAATAAAAACCCCACGGAGTATCACTCCCCAGAGTGGGTATCTTTTCAAAAATTCAAAAAAAATATTTTTCCCAGTAGAGCGTTCTGCCTCCAACACACCAGGAGATCTTCCATATCTCTGGGTAGGAGCCGACGCAAAAATCAAATAAGATCCAATGTCTCGCGGTTTCTCCGGAGACCATAGGATCCAATGCACTCAAAGTACGGTCGAACTGAACTCCAGTGTCAGTGCGGTCGTACTACATGCCAAGATACGAAAAGATGAAAGCCAAAAGGCTCGGTCAAAGAAACCATTTGAACAGGTGGAAACAATGAATTGTGACCCAAGTATCAAAATCAGCAGATTGGGTGGAAAGAGTTCACCCTCACATACCTAGGCGTGGATGCCTGAAGTACCTTGACTGAGTCTAAGTCGGCATAGTAGAATCCCGTAAGACTATCTAACGCAGGGCGTCTAACCACTTTGACAGTCAAGCGAAACAAGTACTCCTGGAGTGATCTGGAAAAACATCAAACATCACACAATCAGTCTCAGGGTCAGCAACCTCGTAAGACTAGCGACGCAGAGGCTCTGCTGTACCTTTCCAATGTTAGTACCGATCGGGAATGGAAGGGTTGCGATTGGGTACCCAGGTTGCAGCAAACTGCAGGGACAATCGCAACGTTTTCTCCAAACTCCCGCGGTATGTGCAAGTTATCAATTTACAAACAATCATCTGACTCAGATACAAAGGACAACAAAGATTCCAGACCACAATCGAGGAAAGAATGAATTGCAAACCAAGCATCGAAACCAGTAGGTCGGGTGGAAAAAGTCCACCCGCACATACATAGGCGTGGATGCCTGAAGTACCTTGACTGAGTCCAAGTCGGCGTAGTAGAATCCCGTAAGACTATCTGACGCAGGGCGTCTAACCACTTTGACAGTCAAGCGAAACAAGTACTCCTGGAGTGATCCGGGAAAACATCGAACATACAATCAATCACAGGGTCAGTAACCTCGTAAGACTAGAGACGCAGAGGCTCTGCTGTACCTTTCCGATGTTAGTACCGATCGGGAATGGAAGGGTTGCAATTGGGTACCCAGGTTGCAGCGCATGCAGGGACAATCGCAACGTTTTCTCCAAACTCCCGCGGTATGTGCGAGTGATCGATTTTCCAATGATCAACTAGCACAGATGCAAAGGCAAGCAAAGATTTCAGACCATGATCTATGAATGACCGGGTCAGAAGTGGAGTGTCCACTCGCTTTGGCATTCGGTTGCACGCAACCTCTGCCAAAGAGGGGCATCTGTAGACACCCCACCTTCGGCTACACTGTTGGTAGAGATAGCTGGATGAATGGAGAACCATACCCCCAAATCCCAAGTCCAGACTCAGCCAAACTCACCCTTGTAAGCCCCAATCCATAGCCCAATTCAAGCCTGAACCCAGTCAACCCAGTCCTAAACATCAGCCTGGAAAACCCCTCATAAGAAAACCAGTCAAAAAATCCTAAAAAAAGTCAAACTCACTGAGTTAACCCACTGAGTCAACCCGCTGAGTTAACCCACTGAGTCAACACGCTGAGTCAACTCGTCGAGTCAAAACACCGAGTCAACCCGCCGAGTCAAAACACCGAGTCAACCCGCTGAGTCAACTCACTGAGTTGACCCACCGAGCCAAACAACAGCCCCGAGGGAACGACCGTACCGCGCTGGAAATCGAGGAGTGACCGTACGAGTGGCCCACAGCAGGCTGCCTAAAAATATTTACGGGTTCTGCCACTTGCCCGCTGCTATAAATACCCCCCTCCCCTTCTCATTTCAACACAGCAATCCAGCCAGGGAGAGCCTGTCCGTTCGAGTTCCCTTCTCCACCCTTTAGCCCATTTTTCCACCAAGGAGAGCCCGAGTGAGGAGAGCCTAGCCCTGGTCCAGCCCAGCCTGACCACTGGCCCAAGTCTCCTAAGCCATCCAAGTCTTGATCTAGCCACTCGAAGCCAACCCTTGCGACACCTCCGTCCATCCAGCCACTCTTTTTCCAACATCATCTCATTTGCATCTAGCATAAGTGCAACATTTACTTTTCTTCCAACCCCCCTACTTCACTGCAAGCACCTTGATTATTCAAACACACTGCATACGTCTTATATTAAGCACCTGTCAGTTCGAGCGTATGCTCTGGGCTTGCCTGTTATTGGAACCTGCCCATCAGAAACTCTTACTGTTCAGACTTGCATTCATGCTTCACTATAAAGCACCTTGATTATTCAAACACACTGCATACGTCTTATATTAAGCACCTGTCAGTTCGAGCGTATGCTCTGGTCTTGCCTGTTATTGGAACCTGCCCATCAGAAACTCTTACTGTTCAGACTTGCATTCATGCTTCACTATAAAGCACCTTGATTATTCAAACACACTGCATACGTCTTATATTAAGCACCTGTCAGTTTGAGCGTATGCTCTGGGCTTGCCTGTTATTGGAACCTGCCCATCAGAAACTCTTACTGTTCAGACCCGCATTCATGCATCATGTCATCTATGAGAATGTACGAGGATTAAAACAGACTTTCAAGTGTTAGTTCGATTCTGTGAAGTAGAGACCGTACTTCGGTACGGGCAGTGTGTGGGGTGCTTAACCTCTTCCCACCCTGTAACCGTGATCCCTTACCTCGAATCTCTGGCTGCAGATCAAAAGGAGTCATTTTAGAGGAAGGAATCTTTGGATCCCCTTCTCTAACGTTTCTACGGGGTCTAGCCGACTGTAGATTCGAAGTAACTGGCTAGTGGTGACTCTGGTCTTATATACACTCATTTGAACACATCCAGCTTAACACGACAACCAAGCAAAGCCCTAGAGAACGAGGCAAGCCAGTGGCACAAACGGCAATTCGCACTCACACATCCTCCTCTCTTTCTTTTCCCGAAAGGGGAAGGGACGAGAACGTCGTGTGGGAGCGCGGAAACGGCGAGGGTCCACAATCACGTACAGTCCATGTATTGTAACGTCGGTTAAGCTTTGGCAAGCAACAAACCAAAGATTCGAGTGGACAAAAAGCATCAAGGAAGAAGAACAGGTAAAAGAGATGCCTTGGTGACCCTAACCCTTGGAACCATAACAACCATAACCTCTAAATAACTTAGACCATATAGTAACATCCTTAGTCATCTTCATTAGCCTTAGAACACTTAGAAAAACATAATAAGTTAGGCTAATAAAAGAGGTGCAAGCTATTATAAATAAACCAGCCCATATAGCAGTTTTCAATTAGACTTTGATCCATCGAAGTTCAGTTCAATGGCATTTTGGTCTATCATAGAACAGTTCGCTCCATCGAACATATGTCCAGTAATAATTTTAAACTCTCTGGACAGTTTTACGATCCATCAAACAATACCCTTCAATCTATCAAAGTGAATTTTTTTATCCATCGAAGTAGGATCATCAATCCATCGAAGGGTATTTCGATCCATTGAAGCATCGTGAATCTAGCCTATTTTCTTACCATTTGAGTTTTCTCTATAAAGCAGGAAAGGTAAGTTTTGGGCTTAAGAGAGGGATTTTAGAGATTTAGAAGTCACGATTGTTGCAAACATCCTTAGGCTCTAATCCTAACCCATGGCAAGTAATCTTCCTTATGATTCATTACAAGATTGAGCATTCAAGACTTTATATGAAGATGTACTTGTTCCCTCTTGATCTCTAGGAGTTTAGTCACCTTGACCATAGGTAGAATCCTTGTCTAAACACACCATAGAGATCCTTTAGGTAATTCTCCAACTTGCAACCCACTCATACCCTTAGGTTATAGAGAATCCACCACCTCCTCACTTTGGGCATCTTTATGGAGCATCTCATGCAAGGTAGCTGATCTTAAAGCCGAAGCATTGGCGACGCATCGGCATCATTGATCGGGGGAGCACATGGGCAGCTGATCGAAGCATGGGAGAGCAGAGATCAAGTAACTCAAGCGACGCATCAATGGGGCTCAAATATGACAAGTAAGGTTGTCAATTTATAGAGTCCATCTACTCTCTTTCTGTGGGGAAGTAAGTATAGAGTTTGAATTGCTAATAGGTTCGGTTGTAGGACTTAGGCCCGGTTGTAAGGTCGAATCAAGTCTCCGTAGGGACGCCTCCGTTGGGAGTATATGCTAAGTTCAGTTGTAGGACCTTGGATCGATTGTAGAGCCTAAAACCATTGAGGTTCGATTGTAGGACCTTGGCTTATGTGTGGAGCCTTAATTGAGGTTCGGAAGTAAAACCTTGGCTCTTGAGTAGAGCCTAAATGGTCAAGTCTCCAATGGGAGTTACCGACACGGGTGTGTTCGTGGTCAACCAACACAGGTGCGTATGTGAGGTTCTTGAGTAGGACCTAGTCCTTGAGTAGGATTGTAAGGTTGGGAGGAACCAATTTAAAAGTCTCAAGTTGTGAGATGAACCTGATTTAAAACCCTCATAGTGAAATCTAGTATACTCAAGAGATGAGTACAGCAACCAAGAGTAGAGTAAACAACTAGTCGAACCACTACTCTACATGCTTGTGTTTGTGATGAATTTGAACACATTATTATTCTAACATTGTATGCTAATTTCTTAATTATGAATGCTTAATAAGAATGTATGCTAGGCACTAGATACGCACTCACACACAAGATGTATTTTCACTAATTGTGCAGACTTGAGCATTATATGATTGTATCCCATATAGTCTACACAGGTTGCATAGATTAGGTGCTTGATTAGTTAAATCATTTATTAATCTATATATTTAGACTAGGTTACTTAATTTTATATCTTTGTTAGTCTATGTGATTGGACCTATTAAGGCTTGGAAGCTGAAGTGTTCTTACTTAGTTTAAATTGTTCAATTAGTTAAGTAGGCAAAAAGAATTTCAAAAGGTCCTAATCAACCCCCACCCCCCCCCCCCCCCCCCCCCCCCCCAAAAGACTTAGCCACTATTCTATTAGCTCCATCAAGCTTCCGCAAAGCATATAGCGCCTTAAGTGTGAGTTGAATAAGTGCAATTTCAATTTGTATCAGAATGGGTTGCTCTTTAAGGACTTAACCGTCTAGAGTAAGATCCATAAGAGCTTTAGAACAATGTCTTCCCAAGATGAGAGCACCATTAACTGTCCACCATACTTTAACAGATCCAACTACGCCTATCGGAAAGGCTAGGATGCTGATTTTCTTACAATCCATGGACCGCATTGTTTGGGTAAGCGTACAACGTGGATATTCCATACCCATGGAAGAAGTGAAGGTTGATGGTAGAACCGTTACCACTCCTAAAGATGATGGTAAGTGGAGTGATGATGACAGAGCTCGGTATACGGCAAATGCTAAAGCTCTAAATGTGATTTGTTATGCGGTTTCCCCGAATGAATTTTAACGCATTCTCACATGTGTAACTACAAAAGAAGTGTGAGACATTTTAAAGGTTACTCCACGAGGAAACTAGCACAGTAAAGTGTTCTAAGCTTCAGCCCTTAACCATTAAATTTAAAAATATTAAAATGAAAGAGTCTGAAACTTTTATGGAGTCCTACACATAATTGTTGGACATTTGTAATTCCATGTATGACTTAGGAGAAAGGGTTTCGGAAGGGCTGATATGTAGGAAAATACTTAAGTCCCTCCCAAATTGATTTAACTCCAAAGTCATCGCCTTAGAAGAGTGTAGAGACATAGATTCAATGAAAGTAAAAGAATGTTCGCTCGCCTTAAGTACAAGGCTGTGATGTAGTAATAATTCTCGGTAAGACCGAGGTCGATCCACAGGGAATTAGGGTAAACCAATTCAAACCATTCTAGTAACTTCAATCTCAGCAATTTTAAAATTTAGTTTTCAAAAACTAAGTAAAACGGTAACTTTAAGAAAAATCTGATAATTAATTAAACTAAGCCCTTAAGGATCCACTTGTAGTAATCCAATAAGAATTCATTCATCCAAGCATAAACACAACTAGATTTGAAGTTCTATCTCTCATCTAGTTGGAAGATATGGACATTCAATCACAAACAATCCTACTTAAGTCAGAAAATCATATTCTAGGTCTAATGAAGCATATAGAATTCAAACTTGTAGCCTTCGAAGTAACAGCCATGCCAAGAGACTATGGCATGTTCTAGGGTTACTACAATTCGAATCTAACCAATCGAAACATGACAATCTCAGAGAATTGGAAGGAACTCATGTCCGAAGTACATGAACTCTCATAAAACATCTAAAAATACCAACTTTATTCAAACTAGAACTTAAAAAATCCAAACTTAAAGTAAATGTACTTGAATCAAACAAATCCTACATTAAACTAACTACAAGGCTTCACCTCTTAGCCCTAGCTAAGAGGTTCTAGCCGAGCATCATCATGCTTCAACTAAAAATAATGAAAAACTACTAAAAAGCATAAAAAAATCAAAATTGGAGGAGTTGTAGACGCTCCATGACGATCCTCTTCACCTCCCACGAGTTCCCCAGCCTTCTATAATGCCATAGGAATGAACCCTAGGTGTCCTTTTATAACATCGAAGCTCCACCGCCTTAAAATCTTCTAGAATTGCGTAAGAGGTTATGCAACGCAAGAAATTTTAGAGCTTCCTAAAGAAGCTACTGGAAAATCAGAATTTCTTGATTTTTACACAAGGTTGACCAGTCAGGCTGGCTGGCTGGCTGACCGGTCAGACCGGTTCTGGGCTTGGTCCAGTAAGCTCCAGCAGTTGCTGAAGTGGTATGCAGAGGGGAGGCCGACCGATCTTGACCGGTCTAGCCCATTGAAAATGTTGGAATTTCATTCCTTCTATCTCTTCTTCACTTGCTTCTTCTTTCTTCTTTGGCCTATCTTTAATTATCATCAAATGGCTTCTAAATGTGTTCTTTTAACCTTCAAATAGGTGAAGTCTCTCTCTCATTCCTACAATCACAAAATATGCATTAGATAGTCTTTTAAACATGAAAATTATGAATAAAATGTGATGCAATTGGGTTTGAATGTGTATAAATTAAGAGCTAAACACACTCCTCAACCAGCATTTTGCTAGTCCTGAGCAAAACATGCGTGAAACAATTCACTTCTCTAAAAACACAACTCTCTCTTGGAAACTATACTTCTATAATATTCAAGACATACAAACATAAAATTTAGAAAGATTTAGTGATAAGAAATTGAAGTCCTAAATTGTCTAAATATAATAAGTGTTCATATAGAATCCCCACCGATTGATTGACAAAATAGACGAATCCAAACATGTATGATCTAGTGTGCATTGTGAAAGTTCATCTCATGAATTTTCAGGATTGCCTTCTTTATAAATCAGCAAAACAAGAGATCTAAGAGTGTACATATCAATCAAATGCCTATGACAAGAATTTGCCTTACTGTTCCATCAACAGCTTTCACACTACTTTCATTTTCAGCTTTGGTTATGGGTAGACCATCCCCTAGTTGGTAATAGCTAACCCTTTTAGAAATTTTTCACAAATATTTAAATGAATAACCATACTTTCTTTCCCTTTTTCATATACATTAGATAGGATTTTTAGAAATCCATATCTTTCGTTCTTTTCTCTTATTTCACATAAATAAGGATGGACAAAGTTCCTCGGCTTGGTTCCTATACACTTCAAATTGTCCGTCTAACTAATCTACAAATCTAATAATCCCTTCAAACTATGAGAATCGTGTACTATGAACCAGACTTAAAAGTGATAAAATTTTCTATCAATCAACTTAATAACGGAATTCATACAGAAAACTATTACATTTAAGATAATTCATAAATCTCAAAATCATATCAATTAATATCTCATCCTTTCATACTTATAGCATCCCAAGTGCATAAAAATAAGGTTTTCCAAAGAGTTTTGATGTTTTAAAAAAAAATTGAAAATTTTAAAATTTCTACAAACATTGCTCGAAATGTCACATATTGCTTGATTTAAGAATATCACCCCCCAACCAAATCTTGAATTGTCCTCAATGTAAAAAAGATATGCAATGAGCAATAACATGAGAGCAATGATAAAAATAAAAGAGAGTGTTGAGCATTGAATTATACATAACTAGACCCCATTTCATCATGCATTTTCACATTTAAAATTATTAAACTAGTTCTCATTATGCATGAATTTGTGTTTGCAGCTATTGAAGAGAGATCGCATGGACTCAACACTAAAATCACAAAATTAAGAAGATGAGGAATCAAGTCTGGATCATACCAAAGCAAGGAAGAAAGGATCGGTGAAGATCAAAACTCGAGCAAGCCCAAATGTGCAGAAACAGGGGAGTTCGGGAGCCCTTGACCAGGGTCGGGCGCCCTAACCAAAGCAAAAATGGACAGAAAGCTCGCTGGAGGTTTTTGAGCAAGTTCGAGCGCCCGACCTCCAGCCCAACGTCCAGTTCGAGCACCCGACGTCCAATTCGGGCACCCAACTTCCAGCTCGAAAGCCCGACATTGTAGGCACCGAAATCGTGTTTTGTAAGAAATATTGCGAATGCTCCGTTTTCTCTATAAAAAGACCTCTCTACCTTCGTCTAAAATCATCAAAGAAGAGTCCTGGAGCTGCTAAAGGTGGTGGAGCTCAACGTGGAGGCTCTCCAACTCGGTTCTTTTAGATTTTTCTTTGTATTTTTATGTTTATTTTAATTATTCTTTCATTTTCTAGTTCAATTATGTATTGGATTGGTTAGACCCCTTTGCTAAAGCTGAAAAGGGAAGCGTTAGGTTTGTTTTTTATGGATTGATTCAACCTAGTTGATGTTTTAATGATTTAATGCTGAGCCATGATTTGATTCATGTTTGAATGGAGTTGTAGTTTAAGATTCTCTTATATCTTATAATGTCTCTTGGCTTAGGGGATGCTTTGTGGATTTAAATCTATTATCTCATCTATGTGCATTGTATAGATCTGTACCATTCTTAAATCTATCATTGACTCCGGCCATGATAGATGCTTCAATTGCTATTTCTTCTACAATACAATCCTAATGTGGGAACTATGTCAAGCCGAAGTTCTTATCTTTGTTGCTGAACTAAGATAGAGGCTTTGCAGATTGATTTCGGTTTAATCAAAGTTCAAGTCATTGGTTCTAGTCAAGTCTAATGACAGGATTCGATGAAAGCTATGATTATGAACTTGACTTGATTGGAAAAAGGATTGGCCTAAGCAATTGGGTATGGCCCATACTTGAGCTCGACTATGGGAACAAAATCAACATGCAAACCGTTGTCTTAATCCATATTTGATTTAACTGATTTATCTTCTGGCTGAATAGAGATAGGACTTTGAGTTCGGCTGAGTCGCCAAAAGACCGGGTTGAGTCAAACCATTAACAGCAACTGAAAATGGAACCTTGAAAGCTCTAGCCCATTTCTTATTTCTAAATTCAAGCATTCATCTATTGCCATTCTTAATCACAAATTCAAATCTCATTCGAAATCCTAGATAGTCTAATATAATTAGTTGGAATTGATCTCCCTCCCTGTGGATCAACCTCGGTCTCACCGAGTTATTACCGTAGCCTTGCACTTGAGGCGAGTGAATAAAGGGTGAGTACGAGAGTACCTAAGAGAGTCAATCATGGGGATCTACATCCGACATCGAAATCTACTTAAAGCAGTATAACTAAAATAGAAAAATAAACTAAACCTAATCTACTATATACCTCCATCAGACTAGGAGATCAATCATCCCGATACACAGGATCCTTCATAAGAATTGACGTATCCTCTGAATCAAACTTCTCAACAAATGGTATAAGGCATTGTCCGTTTACTTTAAAACAGTTACCATTTGTCGCGTTCTCTATCTTAACAGCCCCATGAGGAAAAACTTCTTTAATAATATATGGACCGGCCCAACGAGATATCAATTATCTCGAAAAAAGATGAAATCAATAATTGTACAAGAGTTCTTTTGCCTTCATGAAATTTTTTCCTCAAAATGTGTTTGTCATGAAAGGCTTTCATCCTACTCTTGTAAATCCTTGAGTTCTCATAAGCATCATTTCGAATCTCGTCAAGCTCATTTAATTAGAGTTTGTGAAATGAGCTAGCCTTGTTAATGTTGAAGTTCAATGCCCGAATTGCCCAATAGGCTTTGTGTTCAAGCTCCACGGGCAATTGACAAGCTTTCCCATAGACAAGTCTATAAGGGGACATTCTAATCGGTTTCTTAAAAGTCATACTGTGAACTCAAAGAGCGTTGAGTAATCTCAGTGACCAATCTTTGCAATCCGGCCTCACCATCTTTTTCAAAATCTGTTTGATTTCTCGATTGGAAATTCCAACTTACTCACTTTTCTGTGGGTGGTATGGGGTACCCACTTTATGCGTAATGACATATTTCTTCACTAAGGCTTCGAAAGGCCTATTGCAAAAGTAAGAGCCACCATCACTTATGATGGCTTGAGGCGTTCCAAATCTGGAAAGTATATTTTCTTTAAGAAATCGTAGAACCATACGGTGATCATTGGTTCTACATGGAATGGCCTCTATCCACTTGGACACATAGTCTACTGCAAGCAATATGTAGACATGTCTAAAAGATGAGGGGAATGGTCCCATGAAATCGATGCCCCAACAATCAAAGACTTTAATATGTTGAATTGGGTTAAGATGCATTATATTCTGACGGGACAATCCTCCTAGCTTTTGACAGCACTCGCATGCTTTGAAAAACTCGTAAGTATCTCTAAACAAGGTAAGCCAATAAAAACCACATTGCAGAATTTTTACAGTGGTTTTATTGACGAAAAAATGACCCCCACATGCTTGACTGTGACAAAAGGAGATGACAGAATTTTGTTCATCATCAGGGACACATCTCCCAATTATTTGATTTAGGCAATATTTAAAAAGTAATGGTTCATCCCAGAAAAATTTGCGCACTTCCCTTAGAAATTTCTGTTTATCCTACGCAGTCTGTTGAGCTCTTAATTGTCCATATTCTAACCCCAATTCATCACTCATTATGCATGGTTTTCATGATTTAAAGACTAATCTAATGCATGGATTCGTGATTATAGGAATGAGAGGGAGACTTCACTAATTCATAGTTAAAAGAGTTACTTTGTATGCATTGGAGATCAATATAACAAGTGCCAAAAGGTAGATGAAAGAAGAAGAAAGAAAGAGAAGAAAATATGAAAAAACTATCCCAAGACCTGTCCCAAGACCTGTCCTAAGACCGATCGCCAGATAGGTCTACACAGCTAGACCGGTCGCTAGACAGGTCGAGAAGAGTTCAGAAAAACATAATTTGCTGGACTGTTTTTTTTATTTCTTAGACCGGTCGCCAAACAAGTCTAAGGTGATCCAGAAACTCTGATTTTCAAGGATAAGTTTCCAAATTGCGAAAGGACTCCGCGGATTCTCGAATTTTCCAAGTTGGTGCGGGATTTCTCTTATAAAAGGCCACCTCCACTCTCTTCCTAACCCATCTAGCAACATGGGGAGCAAAGGATTCAAGACCCAGGAGGCTTCCTAGCCTCCTACAACTAGCTTTCTTCTTCTTCTAGTTCTAGTTCTAGTTTGTTTTTATGCTTTTCATTAGCTAACCTCTTAGCTAAAGCTAAGAGATGAAGCTTATATCTTACTTAGATGTTTTAATTCGTTTTATTGGTTTCAAGTTTGGATTTAATGAAGAATAATGGGTTTTGTAAGTTTGAATAAAGTTCTAAGTAGTTTTCTTAATCTTATGATGGCTCATGGATGTTTGGAAGAATTGCTTTAGTTCTTAATTGTTTTGCATGGTTCTAGACCAGTACGCTCCGAGGAATCGGATTCAATACGCTCTAGACTTGGATCATCATATGGGAAATTCAAACCAAAGATTGTTTTAAATTCTGAATTATGTGTTGATTGTTCATATGATTTGAATGAAGTTTAAATCATGATATAGTTAAGCTTTGTGACGGGGTTTGATGTTTATCATGGTTATGATCTTAACCCATTGGAACTAGAATTGACCTATGCAATTGAGTGTGCTCAAGTCCTAACTTGAATTGAGGGAATTATGTGTATTAATGACACATAGGACAGATTGTTTTGATAATATAACTGCTCTGTAATCCGGCTAAATAGGATTTGATTTCGATTCTAGTTGAATAATTGAGAAACCATAGCGAATTATACATCAAAGGAGAGCTATAAGTGGATCCTTGATGCTCTAGTTACCCCTTCATTATCAGATTTTTCTGTTTCATGTTCAAAACCGATTTCACAAACCTCTTAGATTCTAGTTATTAGGATAGTTCGAATTATTTACTTCCTTCCCTATGGATCGACCTCGGTCTAACCGAGATTATTACTACATCGCAACCCTACACTTGGGGAAGCGAACACAGTCCAATGAGTCGACATCCCCCTGTGGAAAGATAATTTGTTATATCAGCGTACCACGATGGATGCATAGCAACAAAGAGTTGCTCATCAGGGAATGAGTCCTCAATAGGTGACTCGTCAATGGAATCGGGTAAAACTAGACGTGATAGATGATCCGCCACTACATTCTCTACTCATTTCTTATCTTTTATTTTTAAGTTGAATTCCTAAAGGAGTAGGATCCATATAAGTAAACAGGGCTTAGCATCCTTCTTAGAAAGAAGGTGTTTCAGTGCCGCATGATCTGTGTAAATTATTACCTTGGATCCTATCAAGTAAGGCTTGAATTTGTCCAAAGCAAAAACAACGGCTAAGAGTGCCTTCTCCGTAGTCAAATAATTGACTTGGGCGAGATTCAAGGTCTTACTTGCATAGTAGATAACATGGGGCTTCTTATCTTTCTTTTGTCCTAACACCGCCCCAATAGCATAATCGCTTACATCACACATCAACTCAAAAAGAAAGGACCAATCCGGTGGTTGCATGATAGGTGCAGTTGTTAACATGTCATTTAGCTTTGAAAAAACTAATAGACATTCACCACTTCACTCGAATTGGTTTTCCTTTTAGAGAAGGTTACATAAAGGCCTAGAGATATGGCTGAAATCCTTTATGAACATTCGACAAAATCCATCGTGTCCAAGAAATGACTGCACCTCCGTATGCTTTTGGGTGGTGGTAGATTAGCAATAATATCAATTTATGCCCGGTCTACCTCTATTCCATTAAACGAGATAATATGCCCAATGATTATTCCTCTTTATACCATAAAATGACACTTCTCCCAGTTTAATACAAGGTTCTTCTCCTCGCACCTTATTAAGACTGATTTCAAATAATTAAGGCACTCATCGAATGTACAACTAAAAACAAAAAAATCATCAATGAATACCTCTGAAAATCACCCACCATGTCCGAGAAAATACTCAACATGCATCGTTGGAATGTGGCAGATGCATTACATAATCTAAATGACTCCTTCGATATGCGAAGGTGCCGAACGGGCATGTAAAGGTGGTCTTCTCTTGGTCTTCCAGGCCTATCTCAATTTGGTTGTAGTTAGAATAACCATCTAGGAAGCAATAATAGGAATGACCCGTTAACCTCTCTAAAATTTGATCCATGAATGGGAGAGGAAAGTGGTCTTTTCTAGTGACCATGTTTAACTTCTGATAATTTATGCACATACACCAATCGGTGGTCACTCTAATCGGTATAAGCTCATTGTTAGCGTTCTTTACAATAGTAATATCAAACTTCTTCGGGACAACTTGGGTAGGACTCACCCATTAGCTATCTGAGATGGGGTAAATGATACCAACATCTAGTAGCTTTAACACCTCGCCTTGACAACCTCCATCATGTTTGGATTTAACCTCCTTTGAGGTTGTCTAGTCGTTTTTACATTTTTTCCGAGATGTATTCGATGAGTACAGATCGGAAAGTCTATTCCCTTGAGGCCTGCTATTATCCAACCTATGGCTCCCCTATGTTCTTTGAGTAGCTTAATCAACTTGAGCTCTTGGTCTTTTTCTAGGTGAGAGGTTATGACAACCGGAAATGTTTCCTCTTGACCGAAATATACATATTTAAACTTAGATGGTAATGGTTTAAGGTCAAGCTTCGGCGGTTTAATATTAGACGATAGAGGCTTTGATGTTGTTTATGGAAATTTTTTAAAATGGGACCTCCACTGGCTAGGATCAACTACCGGTTTCTCACTACTCAATGCTTGCATGATATCACATAAGATGGGATCTTTAGAATTTTCAAAGTGTGCCAAGCATGTCTCCAAAGTTTCAAGTGGTTCAAGTTGAAGGAGCTCCTCTTCTTCAAAGGATTCAAGCATGTTTACCTCGAAGAGCTCATCATTCTCCTCATTTCTTTGCTTTTTGCACATATGGAACACGTTGACCTCTAAGGTCATGTTCCCAAAGGACAATTACATCACCCCATTCCGGCAATTTATAATAGCATTTGATGTAATCAAGAATGGGTGGCCCAAAATTACCGATATTTAAGTGCTAGTATCCATGACCGGTTACATGTCCAAGATGATAAAATCCACCGGGTAGTAGAATTTGTCGACTTAGACCAATACATCCTCAACCATCCCTCTCGATACACGGATGGATCTATTAGCAAGTTGTAATATGGTTTTGTTGAGTTTTAATTCACCAAGACCCAATTGCTCGTATACCGAGTATGGGATCAAATTTACGCTTGCCCCTAAATCTAGCAATGCACGCTCAATTAGGTAGTCACCAATGATACATAAGATTGTGGGACTCCCAAGATCCTTATATTTTGAAGGTGTCTTTTAGGTGAGAATGGCACATACTTGCTCATTTAAAAGGCCTTTTGTTGCACATTGTATTTACGTTTGGTTGTGCATAAGCCCTTTAGAAACTTTGCATAAAAGAAGATTTGTTTAATGAAGTCAAGCAATTGAATGTTGATCTTGACTTGTTTGAAAACCTCTAAAATATCATGAGAGTTTGAGAGAGATTTTGGAGCAACCAATCTCGAAGGGCATGGTGTTATGGGTTTATAAATGTGTTTCATTTCTTGTGAGGCTAAGCTAGGTCCATCCTCATTCTCAAGAATTACTGAATCATTAGGCTTATCAGCCTTCACCAGAATAGATTTATCTACTAGCTTACCACTTCTAAGAATGGTGATGGATTTTGCTTGCTCCACTTGTTGGTTGGGGAGGTTAAGGTTTCTGATTTCATATGCTTGTTTAGGATTGTGCTGAGGTTGGGCCGAAAAGGTCACTTCCCTAGCATTCAAGTGTCCCTTAATCTCATCAATCGACAATTCAAGCTCTTGGAACATTTGCTGATTTGATTGATTAATTTGCGTTTGCCCTTGCATAAACGCCTTTAAAGTGTCCTCCATTGAGAATTGAGGCGGGGCCATGTTTTGCATGGGTGGCCCTCCTTGAGAATTGGTAGGATTGACCATGGGACCATTCCTCTAACTGAAATTTGGAATGGTTCTTCCAAGTAGAGTTGTACATGTTACCTACTAGTCCATTAAAAGGCCGTTGATAACCATATGCGGCGTTTGCTTGCTCTTGTAACACCTCTTGAAACGCAAGAATTGTAGGACAATCTTGTGTAGAGTGTACATTAACAGCACAGATTCCGCACACGTTTTCAATAGCTTTTGTGGACTTAAAAACTCCACTTTTTACTTAGTTCCACGGCCTTGACTATTCTTATGAGGTTGGCTATCTTGCATTTACATCGTCTTCCTCCTTAAGATGTAAATCCCTCCTTTCTCTTTTTGTTGAGAAGGCTTGAGGTTACTAGACTTGTCCGAGGTATCCCATGATTAGGCATTCTCGGCCAATATGTCTAAGTAACTCCATGCTTCATCTGGATTTTTGCTCATGAACTCACCATTGCACATTATCTCTACAAATTGGCGCATGTTAGAAATCAATCCATCATAAAAGAAATTTACAATTTGCCAACTTTCGTAGCCATGATGTGGGCAAGTGAGTAAGAGGTCCTTAAACCTTTCTCAACTTTGAAAGAACAACTCACCCTCTTTACCCAAAAAGTTCATGATAGATCTTCAAAGGGTGTTAGTTTTATGAACCAGGAAGAACTTTTTTAAGACTTCCCAGGTCATCTCAGTCCATGTCCCTATCGAATGCGGTCTAAGAGAGAGAAGCCAACCTTTGGCTCTTTTCGTTCAATGAGAATGGAAACAATCTAAGTTTGATGACATCCTCTGTCACATCGTTGTATTGTAAAGTAGCAACTACCTCATCAAACTCTTTTAAGTGTAGATATGGGCTCTCAGAATCTAGCCCATGGAACTTAGGTAAAAGTTGAATTACCCCCGGCTTTATATCAATGTTCCCCTCGGTGGTTGGTAGAACCACACATGAGGGTGTATTCGTATGAGCCGGTTGTAAGTAGTCACGTAAAGCTTTCATTGAAGGAGCATTGTGCACCTCATTCCCTCTTGATTTGCATTTGTAGTTGGAGGAGGGGGAGGATTCCTTAACAGTGTTTGATCCATACTCCTTGAATTTTCACAATGTTCTATGTATTTTCTGACTCGTCTTTGGATAGAAAGTAGTCCAACTAAACCACCCTCAGTTTGGAGACGTTTTGTGTGGTCACATTCCTAACGGGACATAAACCACACAAACAAAATATAAATCTAAATCCTAGATCCTACAAACCAAAATCTGGAAAAACTAAAAATTGTAAAACTTAAATAGAAAAAATTCTAGGTTAGAAGGATATTACCAGATGCGCTTGAATTAAAAGAAATACCTACAAAACAAAACAAATTGTTAGTTCTAGAAAATAGGAAGAACTAGTCCTAAGAAAACAGTAAAACCTAACTAATTCTATAGCTACTAAAATAATTTAAGACCATTTAACTAATTCCCCGGCAGCGGCATCAAAAACTTGTTCGCTCACCTCAAGTGCAAGGCTGCGATGTATTCATAATTCTCGATAAGACCGAGGTTGATCTACAAGGAATTAGGGTAAACCAATTTAAACCATTCTAGTAACTTCAATCTCTGCAATTTTAGAATTCAGTTTTAAAAAACTAAGTAAAACAGTAAGTTTAAGAAAAATCTGATAATTAATAAAATTAAGACCTTAAGGATCCACTTGTAGTAATCCAATAAGAATTCATTCATCCAAGTATAAACACAACTAGATTCGAAGTTCTATCTCTCATCTAGTTGGAAGATATGTCATTCAATTTCAAACAATCCCATTTAAGTCAGAAAATCACATTTTAGTTCTAATGAAGCACATAGAATTAAAACTTGTAGGCTTCGAAGTAACAGCCATGCCAAGAGACTATGACATACTCTATGGTTACTACAATTCGAATCTAACCAATCCAAACATGACGATCTCAGAGAATTGCAAGGAACTCATGTCCGAAGTACATGAACTCTCATAAAACACCAAAAATACCAACTTTATTCAAACTGAAATTTAAAAATCTAAACTTAAAGTAAATGTATTTGAATTAAACGAATTCCGCATTAGAACTAACTACAAGCTTCACCTCTTAGCCCTAGCTAAGAGGTTCTAGCCGAGCATCATCATGTTTCAACTAAAAATAATGAAAAACTACTAAAAAGTATAAAAAATCGAAATTGGAGGAGTTGTAGACGCTCCACGACGATCCTCTTCACCTCCCACGAGTTCTCCAGCCTTCTATGATGCCTTAGAAACGAACACTAGGTGTCCTTTTATAACATTGAAGCTCCACCACCTCAGAATCTTCTAGAATTGCGTAAGAGGTTACGCAACGCATGAAATTTCGGAGCTTCCTAAAGAAACTAGCTGGAAAATCAAAATTTCCTAATTTTTACACATGGTCGACCGGTCTTGACTGGTCGAGCTGGCTGGCCAACTAGTCATGATCGGTCAGACTAGTTCTGGGCTTGGTCCAGCCAGCTCTAGCTGCTGCTGGAGTGGTATGCAGAGGAGTGGCCGACCGGTCTAGCCCATTAAAAATGTTAGAATTTCATTTCTTCTGTCTCTCTCTTCTTCACTTGCTTCTTCTTTCTTCTTTAGCTCATCTTTAATCATCATCAAATGACTTCTAAATGTGTTCTTTTAGCCTTCAAATAGGTGAAGTTTCTCTCTCATTCCTACAATCACAAAACATGCATTAGATAGTCTTTTAAACATGGAAATTATGTATAAAATGTTATGCAATTGGGTTAGAATATTTATAAATTAAAAGCTCAACAAAGAACTCATTAGTTACTTACAAACTTATAAATAACACTTTAAGACCCCCTCTAAGAAGAATAATGTTGTCCTAAAATCTTCTTATAGGCCCCCACATAGGAAAATAGTGGAAGAAGAAGATAGCAGCATGAGAATGCTCAAGAAAAATTCAATAGACAATTCAAGAAATTCGTCAAAATAAATAGAGGGAAGAGTTGTGACAAAAAGGATAAGAAGGTAAAAAAAATATAAAGAAAAATCCACCAAAAAGAAAATCCAATGTTACAACTGTGACAATTATGGTCATGTTGCCACAGATTGCCCGGAAAAGCCTAAGAGAAAAGGCAAGAAAGTTATGGCAGCAACATGGGATGATATGGAGGTGTCAAAATCTGAATTTAGTGACTCTACTAGTGATGAGGACCAAAAACTAATGAGAATTCTCATGGCCCCCACCATTACCTCTCTTCCCTCTAATCTAAGAGAGGATCCCGACCATTTTCTATTATACGAGAAGGAGTTCCCTACCCCTCCTCATTACTGAATTTATGAGGGTTTTGAGGAAATTAGTTACGCTTAGGTTGAACAATAGGAGAACTTAGTAAAGGTAACTAGAATCTGGATATTATAAGTAAATTTGAGGATGTCAGCCTCATTTTGTGTTTAGGGGTATGTCAATGGATTCAAGCCTTATTAGCCCATCTTAATGGTTTAGCTCAAATTTAATTTTGCTATCTTAATAGCTAAACTGTCATTTTGCTTAGAGTGGCATAATCTTATAAATTATGTGCTTAATGCCTGCTAATCTATGTCTTGGTCATTTGCAATTCATGTTTATCTTAGAATGACCAATTATACATGATCACGTATACTTGGATAAGAAAAGTTTTTCTTATTGGTCATGTTCCATGCATGCTCTATGCTTTAATGTTTATGCACCCTTATAATCTCCTAGTTAGCATATGATTATAGTTATATATGAGACACTCTAATATTTATTCCATTTACTTAATTAATATATCATTAAGGAGGGGAGATTGGTTTGTCAATTGCTGACAAAAAGGGGGAGAAAAATCAAGTCCCACCAAAACAAGTTGTTTGTGTTTTGTGCTACAGGGATTAACAGGTTATGGGGGAGCAATCAAGAGAAGCTTTACAAGTGTTACATGTCTTAATGTAATTCGAGTTGTAATATTTTGCTTTGACATGTAATGTATTTGTTGTTTTGGTATTGTCATTGGTATGAACCATAACAAGGTCAATGTTAAGTTTTTATCATGTAATTGACAAAGGGGGAGATGGTTCGATTTTTTATCATGTAATTGTCCTTAGTCATATGTTTATATTTGAATATCATATGTATGACCTTATTGCATGATCATCCTTGCTTCAATAGTTAAATATTTTGGATGATCATATCCTTGGTCATTTATACTTTTATAAAGATCAAGTCCCACCAAAATAGGTTGTTTATGTTTTATGTTACAGCAATTGACAGGTTATGGAGCAATAATCAAGAGGAGCATTGTAAGTATTACATGTCTTAATGTAATTCGAGTTGTAATATTTTGCTTTGACATATAATGTATTTGTCGTTTTGGTATTGTCAGTGGTATGGACCATGACAAGGTCTAGGTTAGGTTTTTGTCACGTAATTGACAAAGGAGGAGATTGTTAATACACTTTTTCATGGCATATTAGTGTACCTTATTTGTCAATCACGTACGTCCATGTGTCATAACGTCGGTTGAGCCTTGGCATGCTGAAGACCGAATATTCAAGTGGACAAGAAGCATCAAGGAAGGAGAACAGGTAAAAGAGATGCCTTGGTGACCCTAACCCTTAGAACCAAAATAACCATAACCTCTAAATAAATTGGACTATATAGTAAAACCCCTAGTCATCTTCATTAACCTTAGAACACTTAGAAAAACATGATAAGTTAGACTAATAAAAGAGGTGCAAGCTGCTGTAAATAAACCAGCCCAGATAGTAGTTTTTAATTAGACTTCGATCATCGAAGTTCAGATTTGATGGCACTTCGATCCATCGTAGAATAGTTTGATCCATCGAACATATGTCCACTAAAAATTCTGAACTCTTTGGATCATTTTACGATCCATCGAACAATACCCTTCGATTCATTGAAGCGGGTTTTTTGATCCATCGTAGACAAGTTCGATCCATTGAAAATATGTCCAGCAACATTGTTAAACTCTCTAGACAGTTTTATGATCCATCGAAGTAGGATATTCGATCCATCGAAGAATACCTTCAATCCATCAAATGGTATTTCGATTCATCGAAGCATCGCGAATCTGCTCATTTTCTTACCGTTGGAGTGTCCGCTCGCCTCAAGTGTAAGGCTGCAATGTAATAATAATTCGATCGTGAGATCGAGATCGTCCTTAGGGATTGTCATAATAATTCTAAACTATGTAACTAAGATGAACTAAATTCAGAATTGTATTAAAGGATAAATTTTAGGAACATGAAACTATCTACTTTTTAAACTAAATTAAGAAATTAAACACTAGAGCACCAATGATCCACTTATAATCATTCATAATGCAAATTCAACCATTCAAGCTAATAACTCAATTAAAATCGGAGTTCTATCCCTATCTAATTGGAATATAAAATAATCAAATCATCACAATACATCTAACATGGATGGATCATCTACTAATATGCTTCTCTCATAACAATTAAGGCATTGAGCGTATCTAATCACACATCCCAATCCTTCATAAAATAAGTAAGATCACATTCATGATTCTTCCTCAAATCTTGTCACTAGACTTAATTTAGAATCAAGAATTGAACTTCAATCAAACCAATATCAACACATAAAACATACATTTCAGGGCAAATCAAAAGATAAGAATTTCTTCTACTTTAGTTTTAGATAAGCACTTAGGAAATTTGGTTTGTAAGATCACCTAGCATCCACATATCATGATGAATCTAAGATCTCTACAACCCAAAATCCTATCAACAACTCTCCATTGATCAATCTTAGTAAATCAAAACATCCATGTAAGCATAAACACAAGAGATAGAAGATTAAACTAAAAATATCAACTTTATTTCAAACTAGAACTAAAAGTGTTCTTCATTAAATTCCAAAGTACTTGAATTAAATCAAAATAATCATTGTAAACAACTATAAACTTCACATCTTAGCCATAACTAAGAGGTATAGCCAACCATTAAGAAGTTGAACTAAAACTCAAAGGAAAAACTACTAAAAGCATAGAAAAATTAGAAAAATCGCATTCAGAGGAATTGTAGACACTCCACGACTATCATCGTCACCCCTCACAAACATAGATCTCTTCTAGGATGAGTTTAAATAAGTCCCTATGTGTCCTTTTATAGCTTGGAAGCTTCACCGTCTTAAAAAGTTCTAGAATCACACAAATGATTACGTAGTTGCGCGGGAAAAATTGGAGCAAAATTAGAAATTTCTGTTTTCTAGATGTGGTCGACAAGTCTAGCGACCGGTTGTCGACATGTGTTTTTAGTCCAGTAAGTTTTAGCCTAAAAGGCTGGAATTTGACCTGTCCGACCCCAGGGCCGATCGGATCTGGCTACTGACTGATCGAATCTGGCCACCAATCGGTCGGATGTTTAACAGCAGAGTTGTTTTCTGCAGTTTTTGCACTTTGCTTTTCTAGTTCTGCAGCTCTGTAATTTGGTTTTTCCAGCCCTTCCAGGTCTTTTAGCATGATTTCTTCAAGATTTTTCTTTATTTTTCAATTCCATCTTTCAGGGCTTCTTTCTTCCTTTGATCCTCAAGGTGTCCTAAAGCGATCTTTTAGTATTGAATTCATAAGGTCTCTCTCTCTCTCTCTCTCTCTCTCTCTCTCTCTCTCTCTCTCTCTCTCTCCTACAAACACAAAATCATGCATAAGATGGGTCTTTAATACTATAAATCATGCATAAAGAGTGATGAATTGGGGTTAGAATATGTATAATTCAAGGCTCAACACACCTCCCAACCAGCATTTTGCTAGTCGAGCAAAACATACGTGAGGCTAATCATTCCTTTAAAAACTCAACTCTCTCTTGGAAACTATACTTCTATAAACTTAAAGACATACAAGTACAAAATTCAAAGAAAATTACTGATAAGAAAATGAAATCATAAACTCCCTAAAGATAATAAGTATTCACATAGAATCCCCATCGATTGATTGACAAATAGAAGAATCCGAACACGTACGGTCTAGTGTGCATAGTGAATGTTTATCTCATGAATTTTCAGGATTACCTTCGTCATGGATTAGCGAAACTAAAGATCTAAAAGTGTACAGATCAACCACATGCCTATGATAAGAATTTGCCTTACCGTTCCTTCAACGGCTTTCACACTACTTTCCATTTCCAGCTTACGTTACGAGTAAACCTTCCCCTAATTGGTAATAGGTAACCCTTTTTGAAATTTTTCAGCAGATATAATCATTCTTTTCTTTCTTTTTCTTTCACTATAAACATGAGATAGTCTTTTTAGAAATTCATATCTTCCATTCTTTTTCTTATTTTCTAATGAACAATGATGGACAAAGTTTCCCGGCTTGGTTCCTTAACACTTTAAATCTTGGTCTAACCGATCTACAAATCAACACAATCCCTTCAATCATAAAAATCATGAAATGTGAACTAGACTCAAAAGTGTTCAAATTTTCTATCAATCATATAAATAGGGAAATTCATATAGAAAACTATTATATTATAGGTAATTTAAGGCTTTCAAAATCAATCACTTCATCTCTCTTTTTCTCATACTCGTAACATCCCAAGTGCATGGAAACAAAGTTTATCAAAAGAGTTTTAAATTTTCAGAAAAATTGAAAATTTTCATACAAAAATTGCTCGAAATGTCACAAAACACTAGATTCATCTACGAATCTTGCCCCTAACCAAACACTAGATTCTTTAGGTGATTCTCCAACTTGCAACCCACTCATACCCTTAGGTTATAAAGAATCCACCACCTCCTCACCTTGGGCATCTCTACGGAGCATCTCATACAAGGTAGTTAATCTTAGAACTGAAGCATTGGTGACGCATTGACATCATTGATCAGAGGCGCACATGGGGAGTTAATCGAAGCACGGGAGAGCGAAGATTAAGCTACCCAAGCGGCACATCAACAAGGCTCAAATCTGACAAGTAAGGTTGTCAATTTGTAGAGTCCAGCCACTTCTTGGGAAGTAAGTGTAGAGTTTGAATTGTCAAACTCGATAGGTTCGGTTGTAAGACCTAGGCCTAGTTGTAGGGCTAAATCAAGTCTCCGTAAGGAGCCTCCAGTCGGAGTATACGCTAAGTTCAGTTGTAGGACCTTAACTCGGTTGTAGAGCTTAAAATCATTGAGGTTCAGTTGTAGGACCTTGGCTTATGTGTGAAGCCTAAATTGAGGTTCGGTTGTAGGACTTTTCCTCTTAAATAGAACCTAAATTGTCAAGTCTTCAAGTGGAGCCATCGACAGGGGTGTGTACATGGCTCACCAACACGAGTACGTACTTGAGGTTCTTGAGTAGGACCTGATCCTTGAGTAGGATTGTAAGGTTGGGAAGAACTTATTTAAAAGTCCTAGGTTGTGAGGTGAACCTGATTTAAAACCCTAATAGTGAAATTCAGTGTGTGGGTATCATCTACCCAATATCCGATAGTTAGTAAGTGAGTTCAACTCAAGTCGTGCCTAAGAAATCTGAAATTACCATCATAGCCAATGCCGATGATGAAATTGTGCCAACTAGGGTCACTACCGGTTGAAGAATGTGTATTGACTACCAGAAGCTAAACACAGTCACGAGGAAAGACCACTTCCCTTTACCTTTTGTAGATCAAATCTTTAAAAGGTTAGCGGGTCATTCCCACTTTTGCTTCCTCGATGGATATTTGGGGTACAACCAAATAGAGATTTTCCTTGAGGATCAAGAGAAAATGACATTCACATATCCATTCAGCACTTTCGCTTATCAAATGATGCCGTTTGGACTGTGTAATGCCCCCGCCACTTTTCAGCAATGTATATTGAGTATTTTTTCTGATATGGTGGGGAATATTCTTGAGGTCTTCATTGACAACTTCTCTGTATTTGATTGTGAATTTGATGAGTGCCTTGGGCACTAAGAAATTGTTTTGAAAAGATGTGAAGAGAATAACCTAGTGCTGAATTGGGAAAAGTGTCACTTCATGGTTCAAAAATGAATAGTCCTTGGTCACATTATTTCGTCCAAGGGAATCGAGGTGGACAAGGCTAAAATTGACCTTATCTTTAACCTTCCACCACACAAGAGCGTATGAGATGTGCGGTCCTTTTTGGGACATGCCGAATTTTATAGGAGGTTCAAGGACTTTGGTCTTTTCTCTCATCCTTTATGTAACCACTTCCAACAGAAAACCTCATTCGAGTGGAATGAGGAATGTTAAAATACCTTTGTCAAACTCAAAGGTATGTTGACATGTGCTCTCATAATGCAACCACTCGATTGGAGCCTTCCTTTTGAGATCATGTGCGACGCTAGTGATTACATTATTGGGGCAGTGTTAGGCCAGAGAAAAGAGAAGAAGTCATACATCATCTACTATGCGAGTAGAACTCTACACTCAGCTCAAGCAAATTACACCACTACGTAGAAGGAACTCTTAGTCGTAGTATTTGATTTAGATAAGTTTAGGTCCTACTTGATAGAATCCAAGATCATTATATTCACTGATCATGTTGCGCCCAAGTACCTTCTTTCTAAGAAGGATACTAAGCCCCACCTATTAAGATTGATCCTTCTACTCCAAGAGTTTGATAAAGAAATACGAGATAAAAAGAAAGTAGAAAACGTGGTGGCTAACCATCTCTCTAGACTTGTCCTAACTGATTCCACTGAGACAAATGTGATCAATGACATGCTCCCTAATGAATAACTTTTTAAAGTCTCCCAATTGCCATGGTGTGCGGACATTGTTAACTATCTTGATATAGGTACAATTCCAACACATCGGAAAAAGCAAGATAAGGACAAATTCTTCAGTGATGTAAGAAAATTCCTATAGGATGACCCGTATTTATTTAAATATTATCTCAATCAAATCATAAGGAGATATGTGCTAAATCATGAGTAACACAATGTCATCTCTTTTTGTCATTCTCAGGCGTGTACTGGCCACGTTTTGGCTAAGAAGACCACCGCTAAAATTCTACAATGTGGGTTTTATTGGCCCTCCATGTTCAAAGACACACATGAGTTTTATAAGGCTTGTGAGCCTTGTCAGAAATTGGGAGGAATATCCCGTCAAAATATGATGCCACTCAATCCCATCTTACCCATTGAAATATTTGATTCTTGGGGCATCGATTTCATGGCTCCATTCCTCTCATCTTTTGAAAATTTATACATATTACTTGCCGTTGATTATGTTTCTAAATGGGTTAAAGCGATTCTGTTTCGGAACAATGACCATGAAATGATCATTCGATTCTTAAAAGAAAGCATCATTTTTTTGTTCGAAATATTAGTGATGGAGGGTCTCACTTTTGTAATAGACCATTTAAAGCATTAGTGAGAAAATATGATGTTACTCATAAAGTGAGCACTCCCTATCACCCATAAACAAGTGGGCAAGCTGAGATATTATTCGCTCACCTCAAGTGCAAGGCTGCGATGTAGTAATAATTCTCGGTAAGACCGAGGTCGATTCGTAGGGATTGTCATAACAATTCTAAACTTTATTACTATGATTGGCTAAATTCGAATTTGTATTGATGGATTTAAATAAAGAACATAAAACTATTTATTAAATCAGGGAAATACGCACTAGAGCACCAAGGATCCACTTATAATTATTCATAATGCCAATTCAAACCATTCAATCCAATAACTTAATTGAAATCGGAGTTTGATCCCTATTCAATCAAAATATAGAACAATCAAATAATCACAACATGTCCAACATAGATGGATCATCTACTGATATGGTTCTCTATAATCAACTAAGGCAATGGGCGTATCAAATCACACAGCCCAATCCTTCACAAAACAAGCAAGATCAAATTCATGATTCTTCCTCAAGACTTGCCACTAGACTTGATTTAGAAGCATGAATTGAACTTCTATTGAACTAAAATCAATACATAAACACATATCTCAGATCCAATCAAAAGATAAGAACTCCCTCTAGTTTAGTTCTAGATAAGCACTTAGGAAACTTAGTTTGTAAGATCCCCTAGCATCCAACCTATCATGATGGATCTAAGATCTCTACAACCCAAAATCCTATCAATCAACACCCCATTAAGCAATCTCAGTAATCAAAACATCCCATGTAAGAGAAATCACAAGAGATAGAAAATTAATTAAAAATATTAACTTTATTTCAAACTTGAACTAGAAGTATTCTTCATTAAACCAAAAATACTAGAACTAATTCGAATTAAACATTGGAAACAACTATAAGCTTCACCTCTTAGCCATAGCTAAGAGGTTTAGCTAACCATTAACAGGTTAAACTAAAACTCAAAGGAAAACTACTGTAAAGCATAGAAAAATCGAGTTTGGAGGAGTTGCAGACGCTCCATAGCAATCTCCTTCACCTCCCATGACTTCCTAAGCCTTCTATAATGTCCTAGGAATAAGCCCTAGGTGTCCTTTTATAATATTGAAGCTCCATTGATTTAGAAACTTCCAGAATCCGCGCAACACTTACGCAGCGCATGATTTTTCGAAGCTTCAAAGAGAAGCTGCTTGAAAATAGTATTTTCCTATTTTTTTACACATGGCCGACCGGTCGGAGATGGCTGGCAGACCAGTTTTGGGCTTGGTCTAGCAAGCTCTAGAAATTGCTAGAGTGTGGTGCAAATGCTTGGCCGACCGGTTTTGACCGGTCTAACCCATTGAAAAGTTGATTTTCTCACTTCTTCTTTCTTTCTTCTTTACTGGCTTCTTCTTTCTTCTTTGGCCCACCTTCAATCATCATAAAATAGCTTCCAAATGTATTCTTTTAACCTTCAATTAGGTGAAGTCTCTCTTTCATCCCTAGAATCATAAAACATGCATTAGATTAGTCTTTTAATCATAGGAATCATGCATAAATGTGATGCAATGACGTTAGAATATGTATAAATTAAGAGCTCAACAGATATCCAACAGGAAAATCAAACACATTCTAAAAAAACGGTAACCCCGATCGCAACGATTGGTCACTTCGACTTACTGATGCGCTCTAGGCTTACCGTACAACTTTCAAGACCCCCATTCGAATGTCACCTTATAGACTCGTCTATGGGAAGATTTGTCACTTACCTATGGAGTTGGAACCTAAGGCATATTGGGCGATAAAGAAAATGAATTTTGATTCTAACAACGTAAGCTCGCTGCGCAAGCTTCAATTGAATGAACTTGCAGAACTTTGGAATAAGGCATATGAGAACTTGAGAATTTACAACGACAAAACGAAGGTGTTCCATGATAAGAACATCCTTTGTAAGACTTTCACGATCAATCAAAATGTCATTTTGTATAATTTTCGGTTACATTTATTTATGAAAAAATTCAGATCTCGATGGACCGGTCCCTTTATTGTTAAAACTGTTTATCGATTCAACTGTTAAGATCTCGTCTATCGATCGCAGGGAATCCAAAGCATCTAATGTGCCCGAAGTCTACAATAGATCAAGGGATTTTACATATCGATGACTTTACCTGCACTAGCTCGATGACCATAAGGAATCCAAAGCATCCATCATGCCCGGAGTCGATGATGGATTAAAAGACTTTATTGATCATGAACTAGCTAATTGATGTGCATGAGAATTTAAGCATCCAACATGCCCGGAGTCGACGATGAATCAAGGGCCATGCATAACAATAGCGCCTGCCAAAGTGGATAACCGAACCAATCTACCAAAGAATACTCCAACATTCATACCACCATGTTGAACTAAAAGAACCAAAGCTTGCAAATTTCTTCAAAGGCTTCACCCCTAGCCTTAGCTAGAGGTCTAACTAACCATGCTACAATGGAAGATTAAATTCTCTACAAAGGAAAAATTCTACACTACGCTGCTTTAAAAAAGAAAAGGAAAAAAAAGTAAGAGAAGAGACAACTCTTGGATGGGATGATGGAAATGAGAAGGATATGCCTCCTTTTATAGACTTTTGAGAAGCTCCTAAGCCTAGGTGACACTCAAAGCCTAAAGCAAATTTTCTTTAGGTTTGTGCATGGAGTTAGGCTTGAATGATAAGGTGTCATGAAAAGTACTCCAAGCCTAGATGTCAATCCAAACCTAGGACCAAATTTTTTCTAGGTTTGGAGCTCACGGATGGAAGAGGATGGAGAGAGCATTTGCTTGGCCTAAGGATAGAAGATGGCAAGGTGAGTTAACTCGGTGATGAGTTGGAGTTGACTGGGTCCACATGCTAGATTGTTTGATGCTTGGGAGAATAGTTACACTGATGGTGGAGATGGGCAGTTGATGTGAGATGATGATGTGTTGACCGTTGGATGAAGATGGTCAGGCCCACTTGCAGTTGCTGGTTGTGCGGTGAAGGAAGATTAGATGGATGAATGGTGACCGGTCATTCATCTACTGGATATTGAACTCTCCTCCATTGGCACGTGTGGAGAAGGTGTGTCTACCCTTGATGGACAACCAGCTTTTTAGGCTGCTGTGGAGGCACGTGCAAGCTCTGTTGGGAATCCAACAAATGGACAGTGGACTGCCCTCTGTTGGCCGTTGATGAACGGGTCCACCTCCTGCAATTGGAATCTGGACCATCCAGTTGATCTAGTGGATGGTGATGATGGCCTGATGTGCTGCACATGTTCCTGCTTGGGACATCCAGTCCTTGGCTATACGTGTGAGATGGGATGGACGGTGGAGGAGGGTGTTAGTGCACTTTTCTGTGGCATACTAGTGCACCTTGTTTGTCAATCACTTAAGTCAGTGAGTCTAGTGTCGGTTGAGCCTAATGAAGACGAAGACCGAAGACTCAAGTGGCCCTGCTGCATCAAGGAAGAAGATTTAGGTAAAAGTGATGCCTTGATGTGCCTTAATCTTGACTAAAACCCAACCATTTAACCTCTTTGATGACCTTGACCACATTAGGAATCCTTTAGTCATCATAGATTGGCCCTAGGTGTCCCAAAAGATCACCCAAATCTAGGCCATTGTGAATGGGTTGGAGAATGGATGGGTCAGCAATCAAACATGCTGAACCCAGGCCTGTCCGACCGGTCACGACCGGTCGGCTTGACTGGACCGACCAGTCAAGACCGGTCGGACGTGTGTCCAGTTTATACAGCAAGCACGCTGTCTTGAGCAGGCTTAGGACCGACCGGTCGTGACCGGTTGGGCAGACCCTTCCCCATACACAGCAGCCCCTGTCCACCTATTTTGCTGTGGCCGACCGGTCGTGGACCCCTGGCCGACCGGTCACGACCGGTCGGCACTAGCCGTTTTATGCCCATTTTAGATCCGTTGCACATTTTTCTATAAAAGGGCTTGGCTCATTTTGAGGGGTAAGGAGAGGGATTTTGAGAGGAGTGAAGCCACCATTGTTGGAGACCATTTGAGGCTCATTCCCAACCTATGCAAGGCATCTTCCTTGTGCTTTAACACAATATTGGAGCATTCCAAGCTCATGAAGAAGATGACCTTCATCCCCTCTTAATCTCTAGAGTTTGGAACCTTTTTGATTGGCATATCCTTGTCCAAAACTCTAAGATGAGATCGTTGTAGGAGAAAACCTCTAGGCAACCTATTCCCATTAGTTGTAGAGCTCTCAAACCTACCCTCCTATCACCTTGGGCATCTCAAAGGCATCACATGCAAGGTGTTTGGTCAAGTGTGGCTGAGGCATTGGCGACGCAACGGCAACATGATCGTGGGAGCAAGGGAAGCTGATTGAAGCACGGGAGAGCGGAGATCAAGCAACCCAAACCGGCGCTGAACAAGGGGCTCATCTGACAAGGTTGTCTTTATTGAGAGTCCATTTATAGTTTGTTTGTCAAACTCGATCTAGGGACGTTAGCCGTTCCTTGGCTCGTTAGCCGGGCCTAAACTAAGTATCCAAGGGGAGCCTCCGACACGGGAGTGAACGTGCGTCGAGTTGAGAGTTAGCCTATGTCCAAAACTCCGTTTGGGTTGAGAGTTAGCCCTTTGTCCAAAACTCCGGTTATGGTTGAGAGGTGAACCGGTAAAACCTCCGTGTAAAGGTTGAGAGGTGAACCGGTAAAACCTCCGTGTAAAGGTTGAGAGGTGAACCTCATTTAAAACCTCCGATAGTGAATGCCGGTGTGCTCAAAGGAGTTGAGTACTTGAACCGGGAGTGGAGTAGACCCAAAGTCGAACCACTATACATGCTTGTGTTTGTGATTGTATTGAGCACATTGATATCTTAGCATTGGATGTTTAAATGTTTAATTATGAATGCTTGATAGGAATGTATGCTAGGCACTAGATTGGCACATCCACACATAAGATGCACTTTCACTAGTTGTGTAGACTTGAGCTCATTGATCCATTCTCATAAGTCTACATAGATTGCATAGGTTAAGAGCTTGATTAGTTAAATCATTTATTTACCTATGCATGCTTTGACCAGGATTGTTTATTACTTAACCATATGCTAGTCTTGTGATTGGACCCACTTAGGCTTGGAAGCCGAAGTGTTCTTGCTTACTTAGTCTAATTTGTTAAATTGTGTAAGTAGGCAGAAAGAATTTCAAAAAGGTCCTAATCACCCCCTCCTATAGGTTTAGACATAATTCTAGTTGCTCTTTAAGCTTCCGCACATATGAAGGTGTCGTGTTAGAATACCAACGTACTTTCAGAGGGATCTCCTTGTACAGGTGGTGGTTGATGGCAGCTGAGAGTGGTAGATGTTGATGGCTCCACACGTGTTGCTGATTGAAGAGCTGGAAGGTGTGTGGATTGGAGTCCTGCTAGTTTATTGATGAATTCTGTCATGCTGGACATGGGTGTGGACGGTTGATGGCAGCTGAGAGTGGTAGATGTTGATGGCTCCACACGTGTTGCTGATTGAAGAGCTGGAAGGTGTGTGGATTGGAGTCCTGCTAGTTTATTGATGAATTCTGTCATGCTGGACATGGGTGTGGACAGTTGATGTTGCTTCACTATTGTATCTGGACGGTTGATGATGCTGGACACGTTGAGGATTCCCATCTATTGGAGGATGAATTGATGGACGAATGGATTGATGGATTGAAGATGCAGCTGGTTGGGTCTGGTCGGTGGGAGATGGGGTCCATCGTAGATGAATTCTATTGGATGGTAGAAGGCTGGAATGGAGTCCACTTGTTGACTGGATTGTCTTGATTGAAGATCACGTGAGGGGCCCATCTTGATGGACATTGAAGATCATCTGTACGTACGTGTTGGCCTCACATGTGTGGCACATGTGATAGTCCCATATGTGGACAACTAAACTTGTGAATCATCACACACTTCCAACGTGTGCGACATGTGGATGTTCATCATGTGTGACCTTGCAATCATGACCATCCATGTACATCCTGGATCTCTAAAAAGTGCGGCCTTGAGGCGGACTTCCAAAATTTAGATTGTGTCACTCCATCTCCACCATACAGTATGGTCCATCCTTTTATTTTTATGGCTCGATTATCTTCAGGATCACACCATTGCTTGATCTTGATTATTTGTAGGCCTTTAAACGCTTTAATTAGCTCGGATCTTGTCCAAGCTCTCCTCGCCACCTGAACATTGAAAATTCATGTAATGAGGGATAGTGAACCACAAAATCAATGATAATGCTCTTTAAAACTAGGGTTAAATTATACAATATTAAGTGCTCATCAGACACCTTCCGAACTCACATTGAAGAACATTAAAAGAAAGGAAAATGAGCCAAGAGATGGAGAAGAAGCAAGGAGAGAAGAGAAGAAAGAAGAAAGTAAAAAAAAAAACCAGAAAAAAGACGGGTCTGACCGGTCATGACCGGTCGGCCAGTAGACTGACCGGTCGATTCCCCTTGCTGTCCCCTCTAGACCTTGCTGGACATAGCCAAGGTCAGTCCGATTGGTCAACCACGACTAGCAATTCAAATTTATATTTTAGCTCCGATTTTTACCGCGCAACTGCATAAGTTCTTACACAATTGTGGAACTTTCTATGGCGGTGACGCGTGAATGCTATAAAAGGACACCTCTACATCCATCTAAACTCATTATAGAAAAGTTTTACAGTAGTGGGAGGTGGAGAATCACGAATTGGGAGATCTACAACTCCTTCTACCTACGGTTTCTCTAGTTTTTTTATTTTTTTATTAGTTTTTCTGTTTTGTTCGAGTCTAATCATCTCCATGGTTGGCTAGACCTCTTAGCTAGAGCTAAGAGGTGAAGCTTGTAGTTATCTTTAATGTTTTAATTCGTTTTTAAGGTTTCAAGTTCGGATTTAATGATGAACAAAGTTATTTTAGTTTGAATGAAGTTTTAAGTTGTAATTCTTCTTTGATCTCTTAATGGCTCCGGTTTCATATGATGTTTAGAAGATTCAAGCTTATATTCTTACTTATTATGCAAGTTCTAGACCTATATGATTCAAGGAATTAGATTACCCATGCTTTAAAGTTTGGTGCTTAATATGGGAACTAAACTAACTTAAAGTTCATATCTTTTGTATTATTCTAAAACTGTTTTTTGTTATTGATTTTGATTTGATTAAAGTTCAAATCATGACTCTATTTCAGGTCTAGTGATAGGATTTGAGAAAGACCATGATTGTGATCTCAACTATTAGAAAGAGGATTGGCCTATGCAATCGAGTGTGTCCAATGCTGGAGTTGATCGAGGGAATCATATCAATAAACGAAGTCTTGTTTTAGACTGTTGATGATTTAACCGCTCCATATTCTGGTTGGATATAATTGGATTTCAATTCTAATTGTGTAATTGAGAAACCTATACGGATTATGCATTAATGATAGTTATAAGTGGATCATCGGGGCTCTAGTGTTTAATCATTATATTCACTCTTTAGTTTACAGATTTCATTATTCACAGATTTATAGATTTTGAGATTTAGTTCATCTTAGTTGATTTCAATTAAGGCTGTCTTAAGAAGTTTTTTGAATTCCCGGTTAATTCCTGAGGACGATTTCGGTCTCTACCGAATTATTATTACATCGCAGCCTTGCACTTGAGCGAGCGAACACAAGCCAGGCGAGACCTGGTCGTCCAAGGGCCAAACAAGACAACGAGCTACCTGTTTAAATTCAACATGTCGCTGGAATATGTGACCGGTCGCTGGACCTTGAAATTGCGTCGGTAGTCTAACACGACACCATACGCTTTATGTGTGGAAGCTTTTCGGAGCTTGTAAAACTATAGCTAAGTCTTAGAAGAGGGTGATTAGGACCGTTTAAAATTCATTTTAAAAATATATTGCCTTATTAAACTAATTAGCAATTATAAACTAATTAAACAAGAACACTTAGCTTCTAAGCTTAAGTGAGTCCAATCACAAGGCTAGCATATGGTAAGCATATAAACAACCTAGCTTAAGCATGCATAAATAATCAAATGATTTAACTAATCAAGAACCTAATCTATACAACTTATATAAATTATATGAGAATGGATCATATGAGCTCAAGTTTATACTACTTAGTGAAAGTAAATCTTGTGTGTGAATGTGTCTATCTAGTGCCTGGCATACATTCTAATCAAGCATAAATAATTAAGCAATTAAACCATACAAAGTTAGATTAACAATGTACTCAAATCATCATAAACACAAGCATGTATAGTGGTTCGACTTTGGGTTTACTTCACTCTCAGTTCAAGTACTCATCTTTATGAGCACACCGACATTCATTAGGGAGTTTAAATCAGGTTCCTCCCAACCTAAGTGCTTAAATGGTTCCTCTCTACTGGAGAGTTTGACAAGGTTCCTTCCAACCTATGGCGAAGATTTTATTATTCATCTTTCAACCAAGATGTTTACGGGTTCTATCCAACCCAGGAGTTTGACAAGGATCCTCCCTACCCTTCAGTTCTAAACCTAGAACCTAGCGTACGCTCCCGCCGAAGGCTCCCTTAGGAGACTTGTTCGAGTTTGTAAATCTAAATTCCTCACACTCAATCCTCAATAAGGAAGGAGTGCAACTATACTCTCAAATTGATAACTTACTTGTCGGATGAGTCCCTTATTCAGCACCTTCTTAGGTTGCTTAATCTCTGCTCTCCCGTGCTTAATCAGCTCCCATTGCTTCCCCCGATCGTGTTGCCGCTGCGTTGCTAATTCCTCAGCTCCACCAATCAATCGCCTTGTATATGATCTTCTTGAGATGACCAAGGTGATGAGAGGTGGTGAGAATTCTCTACAACTAATAGGAGTTGGTTGCCTAGAGGAATTCCACTTAATAAGATCTTTAGAGAGGTTTAGACAATGGATCTACTTATGGTCAAGGTGCCTAAAACATCTAAAAATCAAGTAGAGAGCAAGTTCATCTTCACATGAGCTTTGGATGCTCCACCTTGTGATCAAACACAAGGAAGATAACTTAGAATGCTTAGGATTAGAGCCTAGTATGGACAATCAAGATGGCTTCTAATGCACTAAAATCTCTCTACTTTTTCAAAAATCTAGCCAGACTAGTTTTATAGATAATGCTTCAACGGATAAAAAACAGGCTCCAAACGGCTAGTAGCCGACTGGTTGCGACCGGTTGGCTATGGGTCCATGACCAGTCATTTTTTAGACCCGACCGGTCGAATAAGGCCTGGATAGTGTGATGTGGCTGCTGTCTTGATTGTGTCAGTCGCAACTGGTCGGACAGACTAACTGACCGGTCTTAACCGGTCGATTTTAGGCCAAAGGATCAGCCAGCTTGCTGTCCCAAATTCCTCACTGACGATCGGTCGGCCATGGGTCCAAACCAGTCGGCAGGGCATGTTTCCTGCTATTAATTTGGCTTGCTTCACAGCAGTTCATACAGCCTCTTAGACCATCTTTTGGTTGGTCTTTTGGGACACCTAAGGCCAATTTAAGATGACTTCAAATATGCCTAATGGGTTAAGGTCATCTAGAGGTTTGGATTTTGATTTAGTTCAAGATTCAAGGCTCACCAAGGCATCTCTTTTACATGTTTCTTCCTCCGTAATGCAGCAGGTCCACTTGAGTCTTTGGTTTTCGTCTTCTTTAAGCTCAACCAACACTAGACTCACTAATCTACGTATTTGACAAATAAGGTGCACTAGTATGCCATGGAAAAGTGCACTAACAGGCCTTGTGAGACCAGTCGCTACACTTGGTCGATCGGTCGCAACTGGCCAAAATGTAATTGTTAGTGCACAAATCAGTGCATCGTTTTGTCAATTCCGTGACTATGTAAGTCAGTCAAGTCTCGTGAGCCCCGATGAAGATTGAAGACTCAAGACTTGAAGACCAAAGCAGCTTTCCGCATTCAAGTTCAAGCCAAATCAAGCTCGGAAGGTAAGTTGCATATAGACAGCCTATAGGATCCCAAAACACCCGTATTTATGGCATTTTAATCATTCCAATCTTAGTCATTTAATCCACGATCTTAAGGTCAAAATGATCAGTCTTGGACCTTCATTAAGTAGGTGACCAACTATGAAAATCACTAGGAAAATCTCCGTAGTGGGGCACACATATTCAGCTAGAAAACAGCTTGATTTTTGGGCTAGATAAGTCCTGCCGACCAGTTGGCTGACCGGCCGGCCATTGGTCCTTAACAAGCAATTAATAGGCAAAAACCATGCAGCCGACTGGTCTAAGGACCAGTCGGACAGCAGGTCGGATGGGCCATCCGACCGGCCGGACGCTACTATTTTCCAGAAGCACAGCCGACCGGTCTTAACCGGTCAGCCTACATGTTTAAATCGTGTCAGCAAGCACTGGACAGATCTACCGACCGGCCGGACGTTGCATTTTCCAGAAGCACAGTCGACCGATCTTGACTGGTCGGCCTGTACATTTTAATCATTCCAGCGAGTACTGGGCAGGTCTGCCGACCTGCCGGCCGACCGGCCGAACAGCAGGTCGGTTAAGCCAAAATCTGTCCAGCGAGTTTTTCGTTTCTGGACCATTTACCCAACCCATCTGAGGACAGGTCCGCTGACAGGTTGGAGCTCAAATCCGACCGGCCGGAGGGGGTCCCAGGCAGGTCGGAATATGACCGTTTTATGTCCGTTTAAGCTCATTCTTAGGCCTCTATAAAAGCATATCTTGAGGTCTTTTATGAGATGAGTTGCACACCCATTGAGAGCACTGAAGGGGGCAATTAAGAACGTCATCTATCCTTCGTTTGCTCATCATTGCTTAGAGTTCATCATTCAATTTAAGTGATTCATGGCACTTCAATGAGCATTCAAAGCTCGGTTTGAAGAATGAACTCAAGCAAGGTATTCATGGCTGACCTAACCCATCTTGTTGAATCTCTTGGTCATCAATAGCCATTGAATACTCAAGTTGGTAGTTCCTATCATCACCGTTGTATTGAATAGGCAAAAGGAACCCCAACAACTTCTCCCACCTACCCGGCACTAGTTTAGGAACATCACATGCATTGGTAGCTGATCGTGGGAGCTCAGAGATGAGCTAAGGCATTCGTGGAAGCTGAAGCTACTCATCAACGGTACTGGATCGGGGCTCAATCGTCTAGGTATGTCTAGTTTTTTAGAGTCCATTTATTGAATCTCTATTCCCTGGATTGGGAAACTCCGGCGGGAGTGTACGTGACTGTCCTTAGATTAGGATTGATGAGAGTTTGAGATCCAAACTCATCAAGTCCCTGGATTGGGCCATCGGCGGATGGTAAACGCGGTCCTAGATCAAAGGATGTTAAGGTTGATGGTTAACCTGATTTAAAACCACGACTATAGTGAAATTCGGTGGTCTCATAGGTTGAGATCGTGAACCGGGAGTGGAGTGGGGAAACCGAACCACTATACATCGTGTGCAATGTGGTGAATGCATTTTGTCTATTTTGTTCCTTGTTGATCAATCTTATAAGTGCTTAACTGTATGCCCATCTTATGTTTGACAAAATGCTCATATGCCATCTTTGAATGATTGACACAAGCATGCATATGAACTGTTTGACTAAATGCTTCTCTTAGAAGAGTTGTCAAATTGATTTGGATCTTGGGTGATCAATTGCTATCATTTACATGTGCTTAATTGGTATATTATAGTATAAATGCAATTGAGCTTTTGAATTTGCAAGAAAAATTAAAAAGTCCTATTCAACCCCCCTCTAGGACATAAGCATACCTTCAAGCTTATCTCACTAGCGGTAAAACCGCAATTTCAGTAATAGCAACAATACTCTAGTCCCTGGCCTAATTTCAACCTATCGTAGCTCAACATGCGACTAGTCGCAGTCCCCTTGCGACCGGTCGCTAGGAGCATGCGACTGGTCGACAGTTAGCCGTTGGCAGCCCGTTTTTTATTCGCTTGAACTTTTTCTATATAGTGGAAGGATTCAGTTTGAGGGCTAAAAGAGAGATTTTAGTGCATTAGATGTCACCCACATTATTCATACGATTAGGCTTTAATCCTATCAATTCCAAGTCATCTTTCTTGTGTTTCACGAAAAGTTAGACTATTCAAGAGCTTATATGAAGATGAACTTGCTCTCTCTTGATCTTTAGATATTTTAGACACTTACTTCATAGGTAGATAATTTGTTTTAACCTCTCTAAAGATCCATATAGGTCATGAATCCTTCTAGGCTGGCAACACACAACCATTTGTAAAAGATTTAACCTGTTTCCTATCACCTTGGGTATATCAAAAGAGCACCATATGCAAGGTAGTTGATCATTGGAGCTGAGGCCTTGGCAAAGCATCGACAACAAGATTTGGGGAGCAAAGAGGGGCTGATTGAAGCACGGGAGAGCGGAGATCAAGTGACCTAAAGCGGCGCTGAAGAAGTGGCTCAATCTGACAAAGTAAGTGTCATTATTGAGAGTCCAGTTGTACTCTTTCCTTATGAAAGATTGAGTGTGAGAGTTTGAAATTAAACTGTACCAAGTCTCCAAGGGGAGCCTCTGGTGGGAGTGTATGCTGAGTTCTTAGGTAGGACCGAAAGGTTGTGAGGAACCTTATCAAATTCCTAGGTTGGATGAAACCTGTAAACATTTAGGTTGAGAGGTGAACTTGTTAAAATCTCCGTCGTAGGTTGAGAGGAACCTTGTAAAACTCGCTGGTAGGGTGGAACCGATTTAAAACATATAGGTTGGGAGGAACTTGATTTAAACTCCCTTAGTGAATTTTGGTGTGCTCAAGAGATGAGTACGGGAACTAGGAGTGGAGTAAGGAAACCGAACTACCATACATCGTTGTGTTTGTGATTGTCATTTGAGCACTATTCTATTCATGCATTGTATATTTACTTGCTTAGTTATATAAATGTTTGAATGGTTGAATGCTATGTTCTAGATATGCACATTTATACATAAGATATATGTTCACTAGGTTTGTAGAGAAATGCTTAGTATGATGAATCTCATATTGTTTACATAGCTTTCTAGACTAGTTGCTTAGGTAGTTATATCTTTACTAGTCTAGATATTGCATATTGATTAGAAGCTCATCTTATTGCATCATTTATAATCTATGTGCTTAGGCTAGTTTGCTTAATTGCTTAATCATTTGTAGCCTTTGTGATTGGACCCACTTATGCTTGGAAGTTAAGTGTTCTTGTTTAACTAGTTTAATTGCTAATTAGTTTAACTTAGACAAAGTTTTTAGAGGATTTAAAAATGTCATAATCACCCTCCTCAAGAACTTAGCCATAGTTCTATAAGTACCTTCAATAGTTTCCATATGTAGCGTAGGGTGTCGTATAAGATGATCCGATGCAATTTTAAAAATTGGCTGAAGGGTGGCCCCAATCATTGATTTAGTAGGACGCACACCCTCATTCTCAAAAAGCCCTTTTGACTCTGAGACACGATAATGCCTTACACCAGAACGACGGGCAAATGGGCATTTTGTCCTTTGAAAAGCTAAAAAGTGACTAGAGGACTAAATATTAACAAATTCAGGATTTAGTGTCAATGCCTTTTTTCTCATACTTGGGGGTTATTTTAATTAATAACCCTCCTAGCTTAGCATGTCACCCCTAAATATTGAGTAATCTTCTCGCAGAACCTCACACTGTGAACTTTCCAATAGAACAGTTTATTTCTCACCACCGTCTGGCTTGTGTATAACATCTGAGCCGTTGTAAAGATTGTTCATAAAATAATAATCATTGGAGCAATAACCTGGATGGTCCATTCATCAGGTGGTCCATTCATCAAGCGAGCTACACCATTGAAATAAATGGACAACCGATGGTCTGATTCCATGTTAGACTATGGCCCATCTAACTGGTGGACTATTCTATTTTTCTCTCCAAGTGATCCACATGGTATGGCCCACCTTTTTCACGGCGTGGATTTTCCACAGAAGTGACACATTTGAAAAAAAAATAAAAAAAGCTGCATGTAAAACTCAACATATAACGTTGTATGGACATTTCTCCTAATGCTATATTTTACCACCTCCCTCTCTACAAGTCCGACCCAAACCAAGGTACCTATTTAAATCTGGACCGCACAATCAACCGTCCTTTGTTCCTCGACCAATCGTCCTGAGGTCAAAGCTCATACAAACCTAAAATACTCCCGACTTCTCCTCTCTCTCTCTCAATCCAATGAACGCCTGAGTAGGAATGCCATAGGCTTGCAACTCCGCCAGAGCATAAATGACATACACGTAACCATATCTAAGCGGTCCAAATAGTAGAACCCATTGTAGATGGGCCATATTCCTAAAACAGGATTGATTAGACGATCTTAACTTCATAGATAGTGCATATATTGTTTGTTGAATTTGGACCGTTGAATATTGTTCATTTCAACCGTTCATTAAATTTGCTGCAATTGCCATCTAGGACCTCCATCTGATCGGGTGGTTTAATTTGAGCTATATGTATGACACGTGTACAATTTCTTAGTACTTGCGTATGGCTTCTGACCATTCGCCAGATCATCTAATTTTTAATCATACGCGGTTTTGACTGAAAAGGCACGTGTATGGTGCGAATATGCTGCAGCCGAAGTATCAGAAGATCCTCATCGTAGAACAGCTGGCGATTAATTGTGCGGTTCTAAGACAGTAGTCGTGGTCCAAAATAAACGGTCGAGATCAGATGGGTATGATCGTTTGATCATGGTGATTGCAGAAACCGGCAATTCAACGGTATAAATTGAGATAAACGTGTGCCACGTGTACGCGTCGCATATTTCACCAAACGGTAGACAACTGGTACCACTAATGTAAAAAGCACCCTTCACCGGCAATGAAACGATTGGAACAAGGTCTTGGTGTGGTTTACAGCGAGTACTATTTCATTAAGTAGTACCGACATCACTACCACCAGTTTCTGCACTTTTTGGATGGATCCAGACCGTACATTCAGTGGACCATATCTCGGATGAGCTAAGATTAAAAAACAACAACCACTGAATTTGGAAACCTTTCTGTCCATTCCCAAATCTCAGACGGTCAAGGAAAGCATAGAGCAACTGCCCAATGAAAATGTTGTAAAGATCTAATAATCAGAACCGTTCAATCTCTGTATTATTCGATCGTTGGTCCATCGAAATGACCCACTAACTGATCGGCTGGATCAATCTAAGTACCTACAAATCTTATTAATTACAGGGTTGGTTCGATTAATCAAACTGGAAAATACTTGGACAAACACTCAATCCAAATCTCTTGCTACAAAACATTAGGGAGTTATTTGATACTCTGTAGAGTGTGATGGTTGATACGCATGCACTTATAAATTACACAAGGAGCACAGTTCAACTCAAACTCAACGGTCCAAATTTCGCAACCCAAAGTAAGTTGCACAATCCGAAGCTCTGATTCGTGGAAACTATCATAACGTATTCAGAACGTTGGATGCTTTAAATATCAACCGTTCGTTAAATATCCACAAACTGAGCACTTAGATAAGTTAAATAAATCAAGATATTAATTCATAATCCATATATCTCTCGATCTACAATTTAGACGGTTTCAATGAGTTATTTTTAAGACACGTGTGCAATGCATTAGTGCATGTGTATCAATGGTGACGACCTGGCAGAGTATCAAAGCTTTCCTCAATTTCATTTCATTTCATTTCCCTTTCTTACCCCTTTCTATACAAAATTCAATATTTGCAATTTTCCACCCAAGGGAGAGAAAAAACAAAACATAGACATAGCAATCAAATCTCTCTCTCTCATTTGATTTTTCTTCCTGAAATGGAAGAAGAGAAAGAAGCAATCTCAATCTCTCCAACCATCTTCAGCCTCTCCATATAGAACTGCCCAACATCCATCTCCCAAAATCCAATGCCAGATTCAAAACCCAACTCCCAAAACACCCCCACCACCAGATCTCCCTCATCTCCACCCTCCATCCGATCTGATGTTGATTTCTTCCGGCCTTTCCAGGCATCCCCTCATCTCGCTCTCCAACGCCTCCGTTGTCTTCTCCACCGATAGTGGGCCGCACTGGCGCCGACGATGCAGCTTCATTTCTCTCCTAGCATGAGAAGCATCACAATATCGAGCAGCAGCGGCGGTGGCAGCAATGATGGGCTGATTGACTTCATGAAGATCAAGGTTGCAGCTCGCCACATCTCTTATCGGACCCTCTTTCATACCATCCTCATCCTCGCCTTCCTCCTCCCCTTTGTTTTCATTCTCACAGCCGTCGTCACCCTCGAAGGCGTCAACAAGTGCTCCTCTCTCGGTATGTCGAAATCCACGACCTGATTCGGTCCTCACACTTGTTTCCGTTGAGATATCGCAGCAATTCATGTTTTTTTTTTTTCTCTTTTGATTATTGGTTTCGATTTAAATCTGTGATCTTTCAGCATTCCGAAAACAACCGACAATATGTTTTGATTTGATTTGCCTTGTTTCATCTCTCTGTTTGTTTATGTTGTCTCATTGTCGGAGATCTCGTTTTAGTGGGCTGTTTTTTAATTGAATTGTTGTTGATGGTATATAAACTGGGATGTTTGATCATTATGTAGGAAACCCACAATATGATCTGCTCTTGGTTGCTCAATTGTCTTGGATCTCATGATAATTCATGCATTTTTAATTCGATTATGGCTATCAATATAAATTTGAGATCTTTTAGTATTTGTTATGAAAACCAGGATTAGGTTTGATCCAATTTTAGTTCTCTATATCCATTTCTATTATCCAACTACCAGAGATCCTGTAGTATTGGTATATATTGAGGTCTTTCAGTGTTTGTATTGAAACCTGCGGATCCTTCTTTTCGTAATTTATAATTTATAATTTTTATGGAAAGGTGAGCTGGGTTGAACCTGAGACCTCAATGTTGAAACACGCCCACTCTGTCTACCATTGAGCTATGGGTTCAAACCCAAACCCGCGGTTCTAATTATACCTTTCTACATTCATTTTGTTTGTTTTGTGGATCTTGCAATTTGGGCATTTATATTTTTCCTTTTGTTTTATTTTATTAGTGTTCTTGGCCTAAACCTGAGGTATTTTAGTGTTTAGCACAAATCTATCGTTCTTTCTGATTCTATTCAGCTAATTTATTCTATATTCATTTTCCCCCATTCTCTCTCTATTTGATCCATTTACACTAATTTAATAGTTTGGCTTTTATTGTCATTAATATAAATTTGATTTCTTTTAGCGTTGAGTACAAAACCTGCGATTTCAATCTCTTTGTTTCTGTCTTCTTTCCCTGTTGCAAATTGTTGGAGATTTGCAGAAATATGCATATTCTTTTGTTTATTTAATTAGTGCTGTTGGTCTTTTAGCACCGGTTACATAGCAACCAGCTAGTTGAAGCAATTCAGCTCGTGTCATTTCATTCTCTATAGTCATATATGTTGTTAATTGTATGAGATCTCGCGTTAATCGGTTCATTTCTTTTTTTTGTTTCATTTTTTTAGTTATTACGTTGATGTAAATTTGAGGTCTTTTAACATTTGGTATGAAACCTGTGATTTGGTTTTATCTTAGCTTTCCTTGTGTTCACTATATTAATCTCTCTGTCTGTTGTTGGAGGTTCTAATATAATTATTCTGTTGATTTGAGCTCTTTAATATTTGGTATGAAACCTGCCATTTGATTTGATTCCTTTGTTTTTATCTTAGTTATTTTTTATATAATAATTGTCATAGTTCTTTTTATATAATAATTGTCGGAGAGCTTATGCATTCACATTTACTTTTTTTTATTGCTATCGGCATAAGCCAGGGTCTTTTAGAGCTCGGCATGGAACTGCTGTATGTTTTAATTCTAGTCTTTTGATGTTTGCTTCTCGTCTGATTTTCAGAGATTTCGCAGTTTTTTTTTTTTTCCTGTTGCTATTTGTATGGATTGGAGACTTTCTAGCTTGTCAGGTTATGGGAAGATTGGATAGGACAGGATCTGATCTTGATTCTGTCTGGTTTTGCTAGTTCTATTGAATTTGCGTTTGCTTTGTTGGATATGGAGAGATATGATGACTTTTTGAGTTTTAGTTGTTGGGTATTTATTGGTTTTTCTGTTGTTTTATTGATTGAATTTTGAGTATGCATAGATTGGTTCTGGTTTGGGCTTTAATCTTTTTCTTGTTAAGGTATTAATATTTTGATTGTTTAGTTCTTACGTGTCTCTCGATTGATTGAATTGTTGTATTTCATCTTTTTGGGTTTTTAATTCCTTTGTTCCTGATGCTGTGGTCTGTGGCCTCTTCCTTTGACTGTTTCCCTATCCAGTGGATTTTCTTTCATCCTTCATTTCTAGATAAGAATATGAACCAGAGATTTGGGTTTACTTTCGCTGGTTAATAATTTTCTTGCTTGGGTGTGTTGTATTACTACTACTATGTTGGTAGGTAAACTGGTCTCTAACCCAAGACCTCAATCTTGTAATGAAGCTCGCTTACCATTGAGCTATGGGCTTGAACTCTTATTTTATTTGTTCTTGTTGGGATTTGAAAATTTGGTTTTGCGTGGTTGTTTGATTGATTTCTTAAGTAGAATTGCTGGCTGGGCCTTCATCTTTTACACTTCTCATTCTTATTGGGTGTCTTACTTTTCTTTTGTTAGGTTTTTCAACATTATATATTGAAGGGTTTGGTTGATCAGGTCTGGATGTGTTTTTGAACTTCTCTTTCACTATGATTTGGTCCTCGTCTTAGTCATCTAACTAGGAAACTGTCCCATGTCTGAAGGATCTGACGTCTACACTTGTATGTGACATGCCAGGACTTCTCTCCAATCAAATCCAACTGTTAAATACATGAATACAGCAAATCCTTGCACTGGAGACTTTTTAATAGGGTGCTTTGTAACCTATGTTTAATGTAAGACCTTAAACAAGTTTAGTCTTTACAGAATTACTATTTAAATTTTGAAAAAAGCAAAAACACTTACACAAGATAAAATTGTTAGGGATGCTAATACACTAAAGTGCAAGGTGCAGGTAAGTTCATGTGAAACCCCCTTCTATTGGGATGCTAAAATTGAATTTGAAGATGGTTCTATGAGTAATCTAGGTCCATGTGGTGCGAGTGGCATCATTTGTGATGGTGTCTGCATGTGGGGGGTGCTGCGACTCTAGTCAGGTAAAGAGTCAAGGTGTTCCGTATCTGTTAGGATATGACCGTAAAGGCAGATACATATAGGTAACTACTGTGACCATTACGCAATACGGGAGTGAAATGGGGCAGTTGGTTTTTTGGGACTGTTCGGCCATTATGGGGCATAACGGTCGTTATCACTGTAACAATTGAAAAATAGCTACTTTTTTTTTTTTCTAATTAAATATATTTTTCTCATTTTTTCACTTTTCTTATTCCAAAAATTCTCCTAGGTCATTCTACAACAGATTTCGACCACACTTACTATAGTTTTTAGGATTAAAACCGTAGATTGAGGCGATTTGAGTGAACAAAAGCTTGGGGAGCCATTTTTTCAAAAAATTGAAAAGTGGTATTTATGCCTTTTTTTTTTTTTTTTTTTTTTTTCTTTTCTGATTTCGAGTTCTAATGCTTGATTGTTATGTGTAAACATTAGAGACATATAACCATGTTAATAAATTCACCAGACAACCCGATACAACACTCTCACCAAAGAGTGGACCGTTATGCTACCATAAATATGTTAAAAAAAGATGAATACATGTTTGCAATATTTACATTATTTTGGATTTTCTAGATATTTTTTCAGAATTTTTCGGGCAATAAAAATTTTCAACCGTTATGGGTGTCGTAACGGTCGTTACGCCCTTAGACCAATTGTTACAGCTACTACCCATATCGGTAATGGTGGTGACTGTTACGACCACCATTACCGATAATACCTTGCTGAGAGTGGGTGCAAGTGTCAGTGGAGACTTGCTTATTGGGAAGGAGAGAAGCGAAAAATGATGCTCGGAATCCTATGTTTTCTTACATTTATAGGATTGGAACTTTGAGGTTAATTCTCTACTTTTGGATGAATTGCAAATTTGGAGTTGTATTTGAGAATGCTTCCTACTCATAATTCTTTGCTTTTTTGAATAGTAATTACATAATTCTTTACTTGATATGCTTTAGTAATAAAATCCATGAATGAATGCCCTAGTTGACTACTAATCTATGCTCCACAACTGAAAAAGATTCCACCATATGACCGTTGAGAAGGCGCAATGGACAAATATATGATCCACATTTTCCTTCTCTCTTAAACATAATATACATCCATTCATCATGATCATTTTCTTGCTCCTAAGGCCGTTTAATGTTAGGATTTTTTATTCATTGACAAACTAATTGAATTCTTCCTCTCTAGATGGGTTCAGATACAACCAAATATATGCTATCGCTTATCCATGTAACCCAAGCCCTTGGTTTTGGCTAAAGAACATTCAAGCTTTTTATGGGGAATGATATCTAAGCTGCATGGTTCCATCTTCTTTTGTATCCCTCCATTGAATTTGTAGTCATTTTGTTTAATGTTGCGAGAAGCTTGATGAGTCTCGTATCGCCTCATCCCTTATGCCCCTTTGGAAAATTGAATTCTCAGTTACCACATTTCCCATGAGTTCATAGCATTGATTGATCTTCACCACCTTTTTTTTTTTGCTTCACCATGTGTAAATTGACAAATTCTCGACTTAACGGTTTTTCACTGCACTAGATGTCCTCCCAGAAACATATCCCTCCTAATCAAGGTATTCTATAATGGCTGTTACGGGCCTTGTAACGGCTGTTACAGTCTCTCTCTCTTTCTTTTTTTAATTAAAAAAAACCTGAAAAAACTTATATCGGCCCCGTAATGGACCATTACAGGGGCCGTTACGGCCTTTATGGGGGAATTAATGGGCCATTATAGGGGCTGTAATGGCCTTTATGGTTTTTTTCCGTAACGGCCATTATGGCCTTGACGACCCCGTAACATGTAACGGTTGCCACCATTACCTTTATATAATGGCCGTTACGGCACACCATGCTCCTAATACAATAATACCACCCTTTTGGGGATGTGGTTTTCTTCCTTGATGATTTCTTTCAATGTTCTTGAAGCCTTGTAGTTAGATGATGTCTAAGTAAATCAAATTACCGTCTACCTTCTTGATCACTGTATTTGCAAGCCATCACTTGTTTCCAAAGGCTATCATATCTTTCTCTCAGCATCTCCATAACCATTTGCCAAGTAGCGATATTCATGAGATTCAAACCTCTTATCTCCCTCACCCCCCATTCCACGTTTTGAGTAGATGGGATCTGTGCTTATTCTTTGACCTTCTCCCAAAGAAATTTCCTAGGAATCTTTCCAGGAACTCCCTCACCCTCATTGTGAAATGGAATAAGCACATGAAATATTTCTGCAAGTTTGCTAAGACTGACTTTAGGAGTGTGATGCAACACCTAGCAACATGTATCTGCTTCTCCATTCCAAAAGCTTCCTCTCAACCGTTTCAATAACCATGTCTAGTAGGCATTTGTGCAGCTTTCCACACACAAAGGAAGACCAAGGTAAGTGGAAGGAAATTTTGTGACTTACCTTTGTTAGTTAACTCAGTTTTTTAAAGAGTGATCATTTTATTAAAAAGCCGCGAGAAAACTAAGTGACAAAAAATAAAAACGAAAAAAGAAAAATCACCAGTCACCAATGACCATGGCCTACACCTGCGACTGCGAGGAACAAGTATCTTTCCACTCAGCCACTAACAATAAAACAGCCTATGCCACAGAAGTTGCTGACCGAGAGGAATCTCAAAAGCGCCTACTATTCCTTTCACCCCAAATTGATCACCACACTGCTGGAAGAGACAGAGCCAGCTAGAACGATCTTTAATACCCCCATTGCCCCCATGCTAAGCCCATAAAAGATATCTTACTGAACCTGGCATGGTCCATTGCACCCGAAAAGTGGCTAGGATGTAATCCTAGATGCGAGCCGCGGCAATGAATAAATAGGTGATCAACAGTTTCTGCATCTTGTTCGCACATGCAGCACATGTTTGGAATTGGAAGGGATCTCTTTTGAAGATTGTCTATTGGGAGCACTCTCTTTCTACCAACCAAGTGAAAATTGCCACTTTGGGAGGCACACCGTAGAACCAGAAATGATGAGCATGCACTCGTCTCTTCCTCCCCTAAATGAACCTCTAAAATTTCACTTCTCAGATATTAATTTTCTTCCTTAATTTTATCCCCATAACATCTCATCATTTTCTTAAAATTGGACACCTAGAACTTGTTAGCATTGTAACCAAGATGTTCCATAATGATAACAGCCACCACCATTACTGTTATTTATGGGCTATAACGGCTGTTGTGGTCTTTTTTTTGAAGAAAATCTGTTTTGGGACCATTATGAGGCCGTTATGGGTCATTTTTTTTTCCTGTAACTACTGTTATAGCTGTTTCGACCCTGTAATCTGTAACAGCTGTGACCTTTACAGTTACGTAACGTTCATCACGTAACCGTTTTGGCATATACCATGGTTGTAACTATCATCTACAAATTGAAGATGAGCAAAATGTAAATGTAAGTTCTCATGATTCATCATAGATCCATTTATCAAACCTTCCCCACTTGCGTTCTTTGTCATTTTGTTTAACACCTCCATGGTCACCACAAACAAAAACAGCGAAATTGATCTCCTTGCTAGAGACCTCTTGAGCCCTTGAAGAAGCCTTTTGGAGTACTATTCACAGGAAAGAAAGGAATACTAATTCCTTGAATAATTACTTGAAATCTGTGGAAGTGGTCTTTCATAGGGTGAAAGGCCGATCATTTCTTGTGGTAATACGCTTAATGTAGCTTAAAAGTTGTAAAGGAAGTTATTTTGGTTCTTTGTATCTTTTTTCTTAATGCCATCTTTTGGGGTGTGCGTAATGGTTTGTCATCATCTCCCCTTTTGTATTATTTCCTTTTCCCTTCCCTCTTTTGAGTGGTTCTAATAAAATATTTAGCGAGCATTAAAAGAAAATTAGAAGATATGTGTTTGTAGTAACGGTGTCAATGCATGGATTGCATCCTTAGGATATGGAAACATATCGGAATCGCAAGGGAAATATCGCATGTATCATTCATGGTGTGCCATATCCAATGTTTTCTGTATCATTATTGCGTAATGTATTGCACCCTTAGGATTATGTGTAGGTTATCGCATGAGATATATCGGTTGTATCATATAATGTATCGCTGTTGTTGCGAAACAATTGGAAAAATTGGTAAATTGGTTGAATTTTTCAATGAAACTTCAGGGATTGTTAAAAAGACATCAATACATACTTAGCAATCAAAACATTATAGAAAACAAGTGCACACAATAGATTTCCATTGTATGTGATCCTAATTTATGCACTGACTAACTGAACTGATGAAGTATATCCATAGTCTATTCATATAATTTATAAATGTAAGAAGACATGTATGGAAACACAAGTAATACATTCAAAAGCAAAAGAAGAATCATTAAATCAATTTACTTACATGTTTGATTTTATGCTTGGACTCAAAGACTGTAACCGATTTGAGAGAAATTGGAAAATTCCGATTTTTTTTTATTTCCACAACTAGGCCCATGTACCCCAAATCTCGAAATCAAAGCTCTAAAATCCATGATTTTCATGCAAAATATGAAGAATCATAGATTTGTAACTATTTGACACCGATTTAACATGCTATACAAAAAAAGAAGAAAAAAAAAGGATTGAAAATCTTAAATGCTCACTGGATTGAACGGATTGAACAATTGGGATATATTGGCACTACCTATGCGTTTCATCTTACATGTTACAGGGTCGTAACGGTTTTTTTTTTTGGTTTAGTACACACATCCCACACGTTAGGGTCGTAACGGTTGTAACAGCCATTACAGAAAAAATGACTTGTAACGGTCATTCCAACCTTGTAACGGCCGTAATGGCCCTATAATGGTCCATTATGGGCTGATATAGGTTTTTCAGGTTTTGTTTCAATTAAAAAAGTGGTTGTAGCGACTGTTATGGATTGTATCATAAAGGTAACGGTGGTGGCTGTTACGGTCATCGTTACCAATGTTTTAAATATCGACGATATCGACCGATATTCCCACGATATATCTTGTATCCCACCTATGCGATACGAAACGCACAGGTAGTGCTAATATATCCCACATGTTCAATTCGGTGAGCATTTTCAATTTCCAATCCCTTTTTTTTGTTGAAATTATGTTAAATCAGTGTCAAATGGTTACAAATCCATTGATTCTTTATGTTTTGCATGAAAAATCATGGAGTTGGAGCTTTGAGTACAATATCCATTGATTCTTCATGTTCTCCATTTTTTTTCTCCTGAATTTTTCCTTCAACTCGCTGTCAATTGAGACTAATTTCAAAGTATTTAAGAGTATTTGATGAAATGATCATCACATACACTTTAAATGTTATGCATTGAATTTGAATTAGTTGCATTAGTTCAGTTAGGACAACATGTAGATTAGGACCCTATACAAAGAAAACCTATCATGTGCACTTCTTTTTTGAGATGTTATGATTTAAAAGTGTGTATTAAGATATTTTTTTAACAATCCCTGAAGTTCCATTGAAAAATTTAACCATTTTCCCAATGTTTCCCCATGTTTCCCAAAAAGTGCAATAAATTACCCAATACGAACGATATATCCCATGCGATAACCGATACGTATCTGTATCCCAAGGGCGTGATACGTAACACGATACCGATATTTCGAACACTGATTGTTACCATTACGGAATAACTTGGTATCGTTGTTTGAGAGAAATAGGGGAATCATTGAGAAAATGGTAGAATTTGTTTTTCTTTTTTTTTTTGAAAATTCAGGAGATGTTATACACTCAAAATCCCACCAAAAATAGGTATGCATAAGAAATTTCCTTTGTATCCTAAACTATGTGCCATCAAAATGAGTTCATCTTATTCAAATATTCGATAACTAGTTCAGATTAAACCATCCAAGTAATGGACAATTTGGACGCATGATGAACCAAAAGTTACATTTATTTATTTAGCTGACTATCAGATTGGTGGGCTAACAATTTGGACTGTTTAGATTGTTGTGATGCCATGCGTACGATCGGAGAGTCACCACCTAGTTGTTATATAGTCATGGTGGTGAACTAACATGGTAGTTTATTCCAAATGAGAAAAGAGAAAAACTTTGATGCTCTGGCAAAGTGTGATGGATTTTATGCAGGCACTAAAAATTACTTAAAAGTTGCACATGTGGCATGCAAGTGATCAAATTAATCTGTCCAAATTATGGTAACCAGTGTAGATGTTTCATCAACAAAAAATTAAGCTTATTTGATTATTTGACTATCTGATTAGTGACATTTATTGGACGGTTAGCAGTGAAAAATATCCGACTGGTCGATTTTCCACAAAAAAGTATCCATGAATCAGAGGTTAGGGTTGTATAACCAGTATGATCTTTGGACTCTGATTTCGTGACAATGTTCTGCACAATCTAGTTGGTTTTATTTGTGTTAATATATGCCACATACCGAATATTTTTATGTGCCCAAGTGGCGTATCAACATCACCACCATCATCCTTACCACACTCAACTAAGTGGTATCGGTCGCATGAATCCTCTTTTGCCATTCCACCCTATCAAGGGCCATAACTTCAGTTAGACCATAGGTCATCAAGTCTTTTCTTACTACGTCCACCTATGTTCTTTTGGGTTTTCCCCTTGCCCTTTTAGAACCTTCAACTTGTACCAACTCACTCCTGACCGATGCAGTTCTTGGTCTCCTTTGCATGTGACCAAAATGTCTAAGTCTACTTCTCATCTAATTACCTCTTAGTGTTGCTCAAGTTCCCCCTAGTGCATTCATTTCTAATTTTATCCTTCCTCTCGTCACTCGTCCATCTCAACATCCTCATTTTAGCTCTTCTCATCCTATGAATATGTTGTTCCTTAATGGCCCAACATTCTATCCCATAAAGCATTGCTGGTCTTATAGCTATCCTATAAAATTTTCCTTTCAATTTGAATGGTATACAACGATCACATGAAACTCTAGAGGCACATCTGCATTTCCTCCACCCACTTGATGTCATATTGTCCGGATTCATCATGGAAGTTTGTGAAAAAGTTTGATACTGGCTGCCAACCAGACACAACCCTCCTTTACCTGGACTTGGGACTGACAAATGACAATGAGAGCATAAAACTCCCACAGGTACTATGTAATAGACTGTTACATAGGCATGGTATCCAAAAACGTTTATGTAACAGTGGGTACCGTTACGCGTTGCCGGGCTGTAACAGAAAAAATCGTAATAGTCTGTTAAGGGGTTGTTAGTTCATTTTTTTTTAATATATATTTTAAATTGTCCGTAAAGCCCGTTACCCATTGCCATTATTGAATACCTCGTACAGAAGTTGATTGCAATTAAGCACTATCTAATAGTCTGAAGGATCATACACTATCTAATAGTCTATCACAAGGTTGATTACGAACAACAAGTTTAATGCAAGTTTTAAGGTATCAGCTGAAATTGGTGTGTATCCCTGGATACATACCAGTTACAGTACAGGGTGAAATGATACACCCTACCTGTACATACAGACACCCCCCTGAATCGGTCCAAATCCTCCCTGACTTGGTTGACTAGGTGCAAATTATTCGTGTTAGAATAATTCAAAGTACTGGTACAGGGGCCATTTGACTCAGTTCGTATCAATATGAGGGGGTCAATTTGGGTTTCATTTTTCCCATTTTGAGACTCTCTATCCCCCCAAAAGTCAAATCTAGGGTTTTTTCCTGTCCTGGAATATGACCCTGACATTGAAATTACAAGAAAAAATGCTTCAAATCGCACAAACGGAGCGCGGAGGAGTGCTTTTTTTCTTCTTCTTTCTATTCTAGATTTAGAATGCGAAGCAACATTTTCATCTGGATGTGAAAGCAATTTGAGCACATTTGCATTAATTTATACAAAACTACGGAATATGCTGACTTCAGCAAAGTTGGAGAAATTGGTCTACATGAACTACGATTGAGGGTGAGAAACCAAGAATGGATACAACTAAACTATGACTCAATTAATTTGATCACATCTTCAATGATGATAGACCCATCGCCTCCATGGATAGTAGAGGATGAGAGTTCACCCCCCCTGACACACACACATACACACACACACACACACAAAACCCCCACACATGCATGCACGCGAGATGATGCCCATCCACAACAGGGGAGATTCGTATTTTTAGGACATCTTTCTTCTTTTTGGACCACTCCACAAGAAGAATGTAAAGTTTGGGATGAACAGTTATACATGTGATGATGCCGATGAAGATGATTGCTTTGAGTTACCATGTAACTCCATGTGGTATTGATCATTTCATCTTGTTAAGTTGATATTTGTGACTCTTATTTGGTAGCTGATCCTTGAATCTTGATAGTTGGTATTTGATGCTTGATATATCTTTTATATTTGATTATTTAATACTCATTAGTGGGTTAATTTATTGTCTTATACACCAAACATAGTTGCAAGCACATGTCAACACCACATATTGATGATTATTGTAATATAAGATCTATCCTAACTGAAATTGCATACAAAATATGTATCTAGGCATTTATATTTTTCTTGATTTTCTGGTATTTTTAATGTTTCTACGACCCTAAAATTTAAAAAAATTGGGTGTATCGATCTGTATCAGTCCATAGTACTGGTTTTGGTGATGACCGATATGGTAAACCAAAACCAATTTTCAGTCCTTGCTGATTGGTGTCCACTGTGCTGCCACCTGTTGATGTTGATTTGAAATTCAAATTTAGCAGTTCTATCTTCAGTTGGTCTTAGTCCATCTCGTCTGCCAAGTGCTCCACCTCTATTTCTCTCCATTGTTCTGTAGCTACATGGACTGTACCACTCTGAATAACAATAACTTTGCCCTCCCTCTGTCAATTTTTATAAATATTCAAACTTTGAATGTTTACCCTACAAAACTTAAAAAATTTGCCAAATTGTTGTCATCGTTCTTTATTTGTTTATTTTATTTCCTAACTGATTTATTACTTACGTTAATAAGATTACTCTCATTTCAGAAGTAATAAAGAATTTACAAGTTTCTCTCTCCCACTATCAGAAATTAAGAAAGAGGAAGTGCATGTACTCCCTTGTAGTATACAGGATTGTATGCATGCACTTGGCTGGCTGGCTATGTTAAACATGGCATATATACCTCAAATCTTTATGACACAATCATAGATTGGAAATACTCTTAGTATCATTTAACTCCTTGAAAAATATGATTTTATTAACAAGGAATTGCATCATATTCTACTAAAAGAGACCTTATGTAATGCATTGAGTATTTTTTTTTTTTTTTGAGCGATAAGAACAAAACTTTATTGAGAAGAAGGCCGAAGCCAGAATATACAAAAAAGAAAGCAAAAACACCCTCCCAAGGACCCTTACAGTCCACCTAGGTGGCCGGATATTGAGAAACAAAATTTACGGCCACTACCCATTGAAAAATATGGAGCTTTGCTTTCTTGAGCACTTCCTCAACTTGACCCAATTGATTCCTGAAAGTTCTATTATTCCTTTTCAACCAAAGGAACCATAAACCCGCCAACAAAGCAAGGCGCCAAACTTTCTGACCCGTGATCCCATGCATACCAACATGCCACATAAAAAAGAATTGGCCAAAAAAATTTGGCAAAACTCACGAAACCCAAGCAAGGAATCCGACTCTGAAAGCACTAGCCTCACATTCCGCATAAGTGCCAACAAACCTGCAAACTCTCCAATACAAATTCCTCCCGCACGGAGGAGCCCAGATGCAATTTTCTCCTTGAAAGGAGAAGCAACTAGCCACAACAATCCCCTCCCCCAAAGCCAACCTAGCTAACCTCGGAAAATGCTCTCCCAAATTTTGATCCTCCACCCAAATGTCATCCTAAAACTTGATCTTTAACCCATTCCCTAAAGAGAAACCTACGCCTTCCCACACCTTATGTCTAACCCGAGCTGTCGCTTTCCACATGAAGGAAGATTTGTACATCGATGATGTTCGAGTCCACCATCCCCCGTCTTCAACCCCATACTTTCTACCCACTACCTCCCTCCAAAGGGACCCCACTTCCACCCCAAACCTCCATACCTATTTCCCTATCAAAGCTTCATTTATCCTCTCCAAGCTTCTCAAACCCACCCCCCCTGATCTCGAGGCTTGCACACCTCCTCCCTCTTCATAAGATGAAACTCGTGCTTACCTTCCACTCCCTTCCAAAGGAAATCTCTTTTAATCTTCTCCAATCTATCCAACACTGATTTTGGGCATTTAAACAAAGAGATAAAATAAACCAGTAAATTTGACATTGTCGCCTTGATAAGAGTGATCCTTTCCCCCTAAAGATAAAGTTCTCGTCCGCCACTGCGAAAGCTTCTTAGCAAACCGCTCGATCACCTTATCCTAGACGCACTTAGGGGGCTTACCTATGCATAGGGACAACCCGAGGTAAGTAGTCGGAAAAGATCCCACCTTGCACCCAAACAGGCTAGCAAACATGACCACTTCTTCCTTAGATAATTCCACTCCCAATAGTTTGCTCTTTTCTATATTAATTCTAAGCCTCGACACCACTTCGAAGCAAACAATAATCAAGCGCAAATTCTCCACCAATTCTTCGTCGGCCATACATAGCAGAAGCGTGTCATCCACACATTGGAGATGAGTTAACTGAAAATCGGAGTTATCAATAGCAAACCCCCAAACCAGTTTTCCTTTCGCCCCTTTGCCAATCATCCTGCTCAAAGCTTCCATCACAACCACAAACAGGTAAGGGGATGAATGATCTCCTTGCTTGCAACCCTTTAGAGGAGGAAAAGTAGCCGTTCGGTGAACCGTTCACCAAGATCGAAAACTTCGCCGATGCAACACACACGCTCAGACCTAAGCCCTCCATCTCTCTCCACAGCCCAAACGACTTAGCATATATTCAAGGAAGTGCCAATCTACATGATCATATGCGTTTTGCACATCTAACTTACAAAACACACCTTTATCTTTCCTCCTATGACAAGCATTGATACTTTCATGAGCCACCAAGACACTATCCACAATTTGCCTGCCCACCACAAATGCACCCTGAGACTTTGATATAACTCCAATTGCTTCCTTGAATCTCATGGCCAAAATCTTCGCTAGAATTTATACGGCCCACCTAAGGAGGCTAATAGGCCTGTAGTTTGATAGACTTTCTGCGCCCTCCTTTGGGATCAGAGCTAAAAACGTAACCCCAAGCTTTGATATAAAAGACCTGAAACATAAAATTCGTTAATAAAACCAGTCACGTCCTTTTTTACCACCTCCCAAAACTTCTGATAAAAAAAAATCGGGAAACCATCCGGAGAGCACTTCCCCCCCTCCCAACTCGGAGATGGCCTTTTGAATTTTTTCTTATGAGCTTTTTCTAGATTTTCCGCCGCCTCCAATGGAATTGAATCAAAGTGCAGATCATCTAACTTCGGCCGTTTCCACCCTTCCAATTTTAATAGATTCTTGTAAAAGTTAACTATTGCCGCACACACTTTCTCCTTCTCTTCTATTCTTTCTCCTTCCACCACAACTGGCTTAATTTTATTTACTCGAGCTCTCGTGCTAGCCATGTTATGGAAAAACTTAGTGTTCTCGTCGCCTTCTTTCAGCCATAGGGCCCTTGATCGTTGCCTCCATTTGATCTTATCCTCTCTCAACCTAGTGTAGCACTTAGCCGAGTGAGCTTCCCTCCAAGCTCTATCTTCCTTTGATGGCTCCCCTTTCTCTTCCTTTAAATCTAATTCCTGGATGGTCTTCAGAATAAACAACGATTTATCATTTCGATAGCTGAGGACTTCTTTTCTCCACACATTGATCTTGCTTTTTATAAGTTTTAGCTTTCGAAATAAATTAAACCCTGCTCCTCCTTGGTCCGAGAAGGAGATCCACCATTCTTTGATTAATTCCGGGAAGCCCTCCACCTCTAACCATGAAAATTCGAATCTAAATGGCCTAGGTCCCCAGTCCTCCTCATTCGACTCCAACAAAATTGGACAATGGTCGGATAGGGTCTTAGTAATCCCCTTTGAAGCACCATCGGAAACATGTCAAGCAATTCCAACGAGAGAAGGAACCTATCTAACTTAGATTGGATAGCGTCTGCCTGCCCATTTGACCATGTAAATCTAACCACATTACCATGCCCATTGGCAAGTCTACCAGCTCATTTTTTGAAATCCAATCCGAGAAATCTCCCATACTCCGGTTAATCCTTCCCCCGTTGGATTTTTAATATGGAAATCTAACCACATTAAAGTCCCCTCCCACACACCATGGATATGCCCACTTCCTATGACAGTCGTCCAACTCCTCCCAAAACATGTTCCTAAGCTTGGGCTTATTTGGGCCATAGACTACCATCAGCAACCATTTGAAGCTAGAAGCAACGGATCTAATAAGCAACGATAAGGAGAATTGACCCTTAGAACAGTCTTCAATGCACTATAGCCGAGTATTCCAAATTATTAGAATCCCCCTTGACGACCCCGCTGCATCTATTGCTTCCCATGCCTTATTCTAGCCTCCCCACAGCGAGTCCACCGGCTTACTATCAACCCCTTGTAATTTCGTTTCTTGAAACGCAACAATTTGCACTTTATATTTTTTGCACACATCCCTCATTTGAAGCCTCTTTTGAGAGCACCCCAAGCCATGCACATTCCAACTCACAATGTTCATGGAAAATACATTGACCCAACTCCCCTGACATCGAGACCTACTGTAAAAGGCCTACATTGAGGCCCTTCTCCTCACCCAGACCTTTGATCTCCATTTATGACTGTAGTAGTGACTAATTTTGTCGACCCCGATATTCCACGCATTCAAACAGAGCCACAGTCCTGGGGATCATCCCCGAAAGTCACCCCCACCATTCTAGCTATTTCTCTAGCTACCTTCTTCATCCTTCTCATTCCCGGGACATCGTTACCTTTTTCCTTTTGCCTTTCCCCAGTCTCTTATCACTAACCGACCTTCCATTTGTTATCTTCAGCATCAAAGCTCCCTGTTCTAGTCCCCCCTCTCTTGCAATAACTGCCAGCAGATTGACTATTTGCCCTTCATCTAAAGAAAACACCTGCTAAGGACTTCTATTGCTGGGACCCTATTAACACAGGTGCCTTTCCAATCGCCAGCAACTTGTGCCATCGTGAGCTCCAGCCTGTCTCCTTCCTGACCCTCATGGACAAACTGTCGCAAGTCCATCTGAGAGAAAATTTCGCCTACTCCGATTGGAAATTCCATAATCCATTCAATAACCACCATCGCTATGATCGAGGATCCCTGAGATGAAGTTGTGAGATAATCTTGTGTCGAAGCCCTAGTGAATCGCCTCAGCTTGGGGTTCTTTGTTGCAAGCGATGAAAGAAATTGAAAGGGATTGAAAGAAGCTTTGTCGCACGTGCGTTGTTTAAAGTAAGCACGTGTCCCAACAGCAACAATTGTGCAAGATATCGCCCTTCGACTGCACTCGTGCCATGAGCTCCACACGCCTGAGGCTTGACAAGCACTGCACTAACACCGCCTCTCGAAAAAAGAGGCTCCATACGTGTCCCAAAAGCCTCCCCTGTGCGACAACTGCCCTCCTCTCTCTCTCTCTCTCTTGCAATAAATTGCTGGCCACGTGTCGCCCGAAGAGAGGATGTTTCCTCCATCTCATAAATGCCTCCTGCCATCTACAAGAAGCACCACATGGCTCTGGGTGACAATCCCTCTTCGTGCTCCCTTATTGCGACCAATGGACACTGGGCATGCCACATCCCTGAGTTGTGGTTGTCTGCAGGAGGACGGATCTCGAACTCCACCAGCGTTGCAACCCTCTTCCCCCATTTCCAACTGGTTCAACCCTCCCGTTGCCAGATTGAGAAGCTCCTATTCTCGACAGATTCTCACCATGAACATCTCATGGCCCACTTGAATACGGATTTTATCTAGTAGTTTGAACATCCTCCTCCTCCTCACCTTGATTCTGGCAAACCTAATCAATCCGCAAGTCAAGCTTTGATCATCTATTTCTAGCACTATACCCACACAATCTCCCACAACTTGCATAATTTCTTCACCCAAAGTTCGAGCGGTAGATCCTAAATCTATAACCAACACTTGATGAGGATATCAGGCCCTTTAGAATGTACCAGCGTAGGAGACGAGCCTTGCCCATGTCCATATGGTTTGATGATGGCCCTAAACCTTTCTCATTATTATGCTATTGTGAATGAAACTAGAGAAACCTTTGTGGTGAGCTGCTCCTTCTTCTTCCTCTCTCTTGGTGATTCATCTCTTCCTTCTCTTCTTTTCTTTTCTCTCAAATCTTCTCTTCTTTCTCTTCTTATTCTTCTCAGGTAATCTTCTAACTTTCTCTCTTCCTCTACACCTTTTCTCTCATCTTTCCTTCAACCTAATTTCTGAGATTACATGTCTATTTTAGATTTTCAGATCTTATGAATCCCTAATTTAGAAAATATCCAATTTCCTAGACTAGTGAATTCCCGTGAACGATTGGGCGGAATCATGCAAGATCGGGGGTTCTATTCCTCGCCGTATCCAATCCATGCATGAATCTGAACCCAACATTGTGTGGATGTGATGATGGCCTTAACTATTACGTGTTAGTGTTACCTTATGTGATTCTTGATTACGATGTGTTTGTTGAATGGCTGATTGATCTGCTTATATGATTCCGCTTCTTTTATATGTTCTACATGCATATAGGGTTAGATTAGGCCATCCTGCATCAACACTCCTCCCAGCCGAAATCTGACCATGCTTCCCAACGCTTAATCCCACGAATTGTATTGTCTAAGTGTCGCATGCATGAGAGAAAGAAGCTCTCCCTCTCTTGTTGGGAGCAGAGCGAGATATAAATAGAGTCCTCGGAAAATTTTTTCACCAATATCCTCCGGATCAACCCCACACTTATGATTCATCTAGCCAACTATCTCCTACTCATTTGCATCCAATCTAATTGTTGCCACACAGCAGTATTCGAAGTATTTAAGGGACTGCTCTACCACCTTTTCTTTGATGCATACCACTAGGCCATCTTCTCGGATTTCCTTTCGCACTACCATCTACGGTGGTGGTGCATTCCGCTCCATCGCAATATCCGTTTTTTTCCCCGAGCTCAGTACAATCCTCTTTGAAAGATCTTGAAACCTCGTCGCCCTGAGACCTCATTCCCACTTCCATTGCTCCATGAGTGCCCACCCTTCTTGTCATAGCTTGCTCCTCCAGTGAGTCTTTTCTCTTTCCAAACCTTTCCTTCCTTGTTTTTCAGCTCTGGACCATACTTAGCTTTCTGAACACATAGTTCATTCCCCCCGAACTTCTCCCCATGCAACGTCACTTTTGCTTTCTCCACTTTTGCCTCCGAGCTCATTTAGAGGAACGTAAAGCTGCGCGGGCTCATGGAGACCCTGTCTCTCGGCAAAACCACCTCCATCACTGTTATAGTCAAAATAGCGGTGAGTGAATATTCTCGCAAGGACCTGATTCTATGAGCAGCTTTATAACAATATTCGACTCTCGAGATCATCTGGTCAAGTCTCGCATATTAGGAAAATACGACGCACAATTACTAAGTCATCGAGCCCTTATGGTCGATAATCGAATATTGAAGGCGCCGAACATACCTACCGACCTGCGAGCAGCCCTTCTCGTGGTCGTTAGAAGGCGCCACACTTCAATGTGCGAGCAGCCCGGCTCGCGAGCAGCTCCCGACATGCGAACAGCTTTGATTATTGAACTTTAGTGATGACGTCCCTTAGCCTATAATACCAGTAGCCCGTATAAGCCGGTTTTGGGCTTATCTTCGCCTGCAGCTCCGTATCTCAAGGGATCACTATCAAGGAACATAATTAACCAGATGAGTAATTGGATTAGACTATTCCTTTATCTAAAGATAAGCAGGATAAACACCTTATCCCATGGAATCCGTAGTGATCTCGAGATCTTAAGTAACAGAGTGGGACATTCGGATCTATATAAATGGATGGTTTCATCAATAAGAAGGTACACAATACTCAATCTTTAAAGCTCGATCATCTATTAGTTCTCTTTCAGTCCTACCCTGTTTAACTTAAGCATCGGAGGGCCGACGGCTGGACGCCGGCCACCCATAGCTTATCTTTGTCTATTTTCAGGTCAGGAGAAAATCGATTAGCAAGGAAGGTGAGTGTCTGGAGGACCCTGTCACAAAATATGACGTAAACAGATTGGCGCCGTCTGTGGGAACGCAATTTAATCACCAAATTTAGCCTGCTCCCACCATCGAACACGATGCCTCCAAAAAAGACAGTTCATCCTTCCACTTCAAGGTAGACATTATCTCCACCTGACGTTACAGAACCGGTGCCCATCCCGCAAGCCACTTTGACGGGCATCCCTAAAGGAGATCCTCGCGTGCCATCACAAAACCCGTTATTTGAGACTCCCGGAAGTCAAGAAGATGTCATGCGTTTCCTCGAAAACACACTCCTAACCCTCAACGCTGGATTTCAAGCCTTGTCTAACCGGCTTGATCGGCATTTCTTGGAGCCTCAGAAGCTACCTTCCGGAGGGTTGCCAGCGCAACCCATACCGATGGCTTCCAGACACTCTGTGGACGAAACACAGGTCCAACCAAATTATCCTCCATCAAACCGAATGCCAATCGGCAACCAACCCCTTGCACTATCCCCACATTCCATACATTCCAGTGCTTCCCGCCAACAGCAATCTCATGGGTCCACTGTCGAAACGTCGGGTTATACACTTATACTTTACCATGGGAAGGAGACCTCAAGAGAATCCATGATCGTTTTGATGATATGGAGCAACGATATCAGGCGAATCGACCATCTGCCGTGGTGGCATCAATACATCGATCCGAGTCTCCTTTCACCTGTGAGGTCATGGAAGCACCTTTACCTAGAAAGTATCGTACGCCCGTCATCACTCCATATACGGGTACTGGCGATCCTCTTGAGCATATGGAAACGTATAGGTCTCTTATAGAGCTGGAAGGACATGGTTCGGAAATCATGTGTAGAGCTTTTTCTCTAACCTTAAAGGAGGCAGCTCGCACGTGGTTTCGTGGGTTGAAACCTCGATCCATCGGGTCCTTTTCACAGCTATCGGTGCTGTTCCTTTCCCAATTCATGGGAAGCATCTGCACCAAAAAACCAGCATCTCACCTAATGGATTTGAAACAGCAGCATGGGGAAACGATAAAGGAGTTTACAGTACAGTTCACTGCCGAAGCCATCCAAACTGAAGGTTATACCGAAGAGAAAGGCCTCACCGCCCTAATGGCTGGGATCACAAGCAAAAAATTCAGATTCGCTTTGGACAAGAATCCTCTTAAAATTATGACAGAATTCCAAGCTAAAGCTCAGAAGTATATCAACGCAGAAGAAGTTGCTTTAGCGCGTCATGGTATACAGGGCAAGAAGCGCAAGCCGGAGGAAATCTCTCCTTCGGATAAGAAATATCGGCGCGATCGGCGAGACCGCTCTCCCAAGAAAGTCTACTCTGGTAAGTACCATAACTACACCCCCTCAACCGGCCTTCGGAAAAAGTGCTAATGGAGATCAAGCATAAACCATATGTAAAGTGGCCCGCAAAGATCAAATCTGATCCTGAGAAAAGAGATAAGAGCAAGTTTTGTTATTTTCACAAAGATCATGGGCACAACACCCAAGACTGCATATCTCTGCGTGATCACATCGAAGCTCTTATTCGAAAAGGTCACCTTCAAGATTATGTTGTCTGACAAGGTCGTTCACCTAAAACGGGGGAGGCCCTACCACAGCAGAAGAAATCACCTCATCGACATACATCACAAGAAAATGCTGAACCTACTGGGGAGATTCGGACCATCGTCGGTGGACCGGCTTGCGGAGGAGATTCCCAAGCTTCGAGAAAAGCATACACTCGTAAGGCATCCAAGAAGCCTTAGCATATCTACTGGTTGGAACGAACTCCCGATATATCAGAGTCCGGTCGTCCTTCAATCTCTTTCTCCCTCGAAGATGCAGAAGGGATTCACTTCCCTCACGAAGACTCCGTCGTGGTCGCGTTAAAGGTATCGAACTATCTTACTCATCGTATTATGGTGGATACAGGTAGCTCTGCTGATATTCTCTACCTGGAGGCTTTCGACAAAATGGCACTCGCCAGAAGCCTGCTCAAGCCAGTCTCAACTCCCCTCGTTGGCTTCGGGGGCGAAGTGGTGACGCCTGAAGGAAGTATTGACCTTCCAGTCACCTTTGGTGAGAGCCCAGCGAAGACGACTATCTTCATCCATTTCCTCGTGGTAGATCGGAGATCAGCGTACAACGCCATTTTGGGGCGACCATCGCTAAATAAGGTTGGGGCAGCTTTACATCCCTTGTATTTGTGCATTAAATTTCCTACCTCGAATGGTGTTGGGGTTGTACGAGGAAATCAGAGAGAAGCCCGGTCTTGTTACGAGATAGCCCTACAAGATCGAAAGAAAGCTCAGGTGACGCCAATTATGATGATAGAGTAGGACTCATCAAGTCTTCTGACGGCCGCCTCATTGGATCCAAGGGAGAATGCTCTCCAATCAGGAACTCTCGGGGAAGAAACAGTGTCAATCCGCTTAATCAAAGACGATTCATCAAAAGTCGTATACATTGGATCCTCTTTAACCAGCTTCCTCCGTGAAGATCTGGTTCGTTTTCTCATTGAATACCAAGATGTTTTCGCTTGGTCTCACAAAGATATGCCAGGCATTGACCCTAGCGTCATCACACATCGTTTGAACATTGATCCGAATTCTAAACCTGTCCACCAGTGCCGACGTGCCTTTACTGCAGAAAGGCAAATGGCAATCAAGGCTGAAGTCGAGAAGCTGCTCACGACCAATTTCATAAAAGAAGTTGATTACCCGGAATGGGTCGCGAATGTGGTTCTCGTTCGAAAAGCTAATGGCAAATGGAGAATGTGTGTCGACTATTCGGATTTAAACAAAGCGTGTCCTAAAGATAGCTTCCCAACTCCGCGAATCGACCAGCTGGTCGATTCAACAGCTGGGCATGCGTTGCTCAGTTTTATGGATGCCTATTCTGGTTATAACCAGATCATGATGCATTCGCCCGATAGCCAACATACCGCCTTCATTACTGACCGAGGCCTATATTGCTACCAGGTGATGCCTTTTGACCTTAAAAATGCAGGGGCCACCTATCAGCGCCTCGTCAGTAAAATATTCGTCACGCAAATCGGCCGGAATATGGAGGTTTATGTCGACGACATGCTCGTGAAAAACGCTATAGGAAGTGACCACCTTGCAGATCTTCGAGAAGCCTTTGACTTGATGAGGAAGTATCGGATGAAATTAAATCCAGAAAAATGTGCCTTCGGAGTCTCTGCTGGAAAATTTCTGGGATTTATGGTCGGCCAACGAGGAATCGAGGCAAATCCTAAAAAGATAAAAGCATTGATCGAAATGAAGTCTCCAGCCACTCTCAAAGACGTCCAACGTCTGGCTGGTTGCATTGCATCGTTAAACAGGTTCATCTCGCGGGCTTCCGATAAGTGCTTACCCTTCTTTAAGCTCCTTCGAGCCACAGCCAAATCTGATTGGGAGTGGACAACACAATGTGAAGAAGCTTTTCAACAATTGAAGCACTATATGAATGCGCCCCCCGTTTTATCTAAACCTGTGGCACACGAGCAACTCATCCTTTATTTGTCTGTGTCTTCCACGGCCATTAGTGCCGCTTTAATAAGAGAAGATTCCGGGATACAAAGGCCCGTTTATTATATCAGTCGAGCAATGGTGGACGCAGAAACCCGGTATTCTGATATGGAGAAGTTGGCTCTTGCTTTAGTCACAGCAGCCCGAAAACTGCGACCATACTTCCAGGCCTATGCTATATTAGTACCAACAAACCATCCGTTACGGCAGGTCCTTAAAAAACCCGAGGTTTCAGGACGGTTAACTAAATGGGCGGTCGAGATTAGTGAGCACGATATTTCGTTTTGCCCTAGGACCGCGATCAAGGGTCAAGCCGTGGCTGACTTTCATCGCTGAATTCACATATTCCTCTCCCGATGATAATTTTGCGACCAGCGATCAGCCACTCTAGTCACTCTTCGTGGACGGGTCCTCACGGGTCACTGGCAGTGGAGCGGGCCTAATTCTAGTTGCTCCAGACGGGTCGCATTTCCAATACGCCTTACGGTGTCGACTCTCGCATCTCGAATAATGAAGCAGAATATGAAGCTCTGATCGTCGGCCTTGAACTAGCAAACGTCATTTCAATTCAAAATTTACTCATTCATAGTGACTCTCAGCTCATAGTCAATCAGGTACTCGGCGAATTCGAAGCAAAAGAAGAGAGGATGGCCTTATACAAATCTCGAGTGCTCATCCTGCTCGCAAAACTGAAGAATTATGAAATAACTCATATCCCTCGCGAGAAGAATAAACTCGCAGATTCTTTGGCAAAACTCGCCTCTGCGCCAGAGTTTGAATTGTCATATTCAATTCCTATCGAGCACCTTCAGCCCCCCAGTATCCACCAAACAACTCCTGGGCAAGTGATCGAGGTCCATCCCTCTCTATGTTGGATGGATCCCATTATCCTCTATCTCAGGGATGGAATTCTTCCAGACAACAAGAAATCCGCACGACAAATCTGCCTTTGAGCTGCCTGGTATACCTTACAAAATGGAATGTTATTACGTAAGAGTTTTTCTTTGCCCTATTTAAGGTGTCTTCACCCAGAAGAAGCACATCGTGTTCTAGATGAAGTACACAAGGGGGCATGTGGTAACCACCCAAGGGGATGATCTCTAGCATACAAGGCGATGAGGCAAGGGTATTACTGGCTCCACTATGAAGGCAGATGCAATTGAATTCTCTAAAAAATGTGATAAGTGTCAGCGATATTCTCCTATACTGTAACGCCCCAAAATTTAGACTCTCGTGGATGACACGATTGGCCAAATTTTTGAGTGTTTACTCATATATGTTAGGGTTGCGTTTTCACACATTCACCCATAAACACATACCTGTGTGGCATTCATATCATAACGACGGAAAATTAATGTTCTTATTCCATAACTTTCTACTCTAGATTCTCAATCAAATGTATGAAAAGAAATCATGTCCAAATCAATGTTTTAGCTAGTGTCCCTCTGAGAGACTTATTACATAATCAAGGGAAATCAAAACTCTAATTATGAAATAAAAAAAAAACATCTTCATGCTACTTTGGCTTCGTCGTCTGCCATTTGCTGCCACGAGCCTTCATACTCCTCACCTTGTAAATCGGCCTCATCTACTGGATCGTTACCTGCAATGTCTGGAATGGTGTTTTAAAAACACCGTCCCAGAAGGACGTGAGTTGCTCGCGATCAACTCAGTAAGGGTCACCCACCAAAGAATAGTACAACGATATTTAAACACAAAGAGCATACCCAATTCAAAACACACATGAGAAATCTTGTTTTAGTGCAATGCATGATATGCATGCTCTGGCTAAGGCACCCTGACTAATGAGACGGGACTTAATCCAACTCTTCTCATTAGTCACTAGTCACCAGAGTCCACGATGAAGCGGGTAATTCCACAACTTCATGTCAACAAACCCAGCCAATGGAGGTGATAGCAACCCACCACACTACCATAAGCTAGCGCCGTAGCGCCCGCAGGGCTGACCCACCAAGTCGGGTCCCGTGCATGCATGATTAGTTTCATATTTATTTAAGTAGTTTAACAAATAGTCAATTTAATGATGTTTAAGATCAACAGTCACTCTTTACCCCATCCCACGGTTCATCATAACGTAGAATAGTCGTTTCCCTTCAACGGGGGCCAACCGTGAAAGGACGTACACATCATAGTCAAGACAAAGCACATGGCATGCAAATATCGACAATTTCTTAGGGATTCATCTCAAACATTCACTTTTAGATCCGTTGGCAACTCACCAACAATACATTTATATGGCTTTGCCAAATTATTCCATCCAATACAATCCTCATGGTTCAATCCTCTTTAACATACAATTATATTACTTATGGGGCAAAGGACTTCCACTGATTAAACATCCGCATGAGTAATCCCGCATCACATAATACTCTATTCATCATACATACCATAATCATATAAACATCGTTTCTTAAGTATAAACTTCACATATATCTCTTGTAGGCATGTATAATGTCATGATTTCACTTTCAAAACACACATCACACATTATGGTTCATATCAAATAAAAATTCAGCAAGAGTTTATTAAAGCATTCCATACATCAACTCATGTTCACATGGAAAAATTCAATAATCATAGATCACATATAACAACGTAGCAAAAACTCCCTATATTATGCATAAGATGCTTAAGTAAATCAATATTATTGTGGCTATACTTTGAAGGAAATCCTTACCTCTAATATTGGTAGATTCGAGATATTGTTAGAGTCGTGAAAATCCTCCTAAGTTCAACCCTAACATGTTTAACATAGATTACATGGTTAGGATCTCATCTTCACAAATGATCGCCTACGATTAGATCTCCATCTATGGTTAGAGAGTAGGGATAAATCTAGGAAATAGATGTGACTTACCACTTCTCAACAGCAGATCCAGAAAGAAAAGGAATAGCAACGTAGAAGCAACAATAAGAGAACGTGGGTTCTCCTCTCTCTCTCCTCCCACGATCTCTCTCTCTCTTTACTTTCGATTTCTCTCTCTTTCTCTCTACTGTCGATCTTTCTCTCTTTCTTAGGGTTTTCTATAGAGTAGAGGACGTCTAGGGGAGCCATATATGGAGCCCCGAGATGCAATATAAAATGGGATTAGTTTCCTAATTGGAGAAGGAAAGTAGTGGGTCCTCCTCTAACGACCTATGTCTTATGTAGACCGTCCAAGAGGAAGGTAGGGTCCATAAGAAGTCGTGATTTCAATCCCAGGCCCTCATGCAAAGGAACGGCCCCGATCTATATCATTTTTAAAAGCAATGGCTTTTATTGGTGAGAGTGTAGCGGGCCGTATGGATCGAGAAAAGTAGCAAAACTTTGGGGGCATGGGTTTTGGTAGAGTACAAAACAAATGAGCGGAATGGATCTAGTTGTGGGGCCCATCCTGGAGGACGGTGTGGGTCACCAATATGGCAGCGGACGGACACTGTAACAACGTCCGCCGAAGAAGAAGGAAGAGAAAAAAAAAAAAAACTTTTTACGTACGGAACGTGCCTAACGCTCGGGCTTGACAGGTGGGGTCCACTATGATGGATCGGAGTTTTTTGCTCCGTCCAATAGGTCGGTGAGATGAAAATAACCGTTGACGTCAAATGTGGAACAATTCTGAGATGAGGTGGGCCACTTATTGGCTATTTTCTGATCGGGACATTTGTACTATGATCTAAGGGCCGAAATTTGACATGTACGGTTATTTTGGGTCTAATAGAGTTCTCCTAGAGTTTCAGCCTAAACGGAACGTGGAAAATTAGTTTACTTAAAACGTGGAGTTTATTTAGTGTCAAATAATTAAATAAATACGTAAATAAATTGATAAATAAATAAATTTATACTAAAAATACGGGGTGTTACATATACCTCATACACCGTCCGAGCAAATGACACCAATTGATAGCCCTTGGCCCTTCGCCCAATGGAGGGTTGATATCATCGGGCCCCTGCCTACCGGAAAAGGACAAAATAGGTTCGCAATCGTGGCGGTTGACTATTTCACCTAAGTGGGCCGAGGCAGAGCCATTAGCCAGAATCACTGAGGAACAGACTACTAAGTTCATATGGAGAAATATCATATGCCGTTATGGACTCCCCCACACTATATCACCGACAATGGAAGGCAGTTCGACAACACCGCTTTTGAGGAATTTTGCGAAAAATGGAAAATACGCAACATCCGCACCTCTCCATACCATCCTCAGGCAAATGGGCAAGTTGAGGCAGTGAATAAAATCATTAAGCATCATTTAAGGACCAAGCTTGGCGAGTGTAAAGGCATGTGGCCAGAACTCCTGCCGGAAGTCTTATGGGCATATAGGACTACAACTCGTACATTAACAGGCGAAACTCCTTTCTCCCTAGCATTCGGTATCGACGCAGTAGTACCAGTTGAAATTCAAGTACCCTCGTATCGAATCGAGCAGTATGACCCCAGTTGTAATCAGGAAGGTCTTCGACTTCATCTCGATTTTTTGGAAGAGCGGAGAAACGCCTCCCAGATACGAGCAGCCGCGTATCAGCAGCGTATAGTTCGCTACCGAAATGCTAAAGTTCGGCCTAGAGCTTTCCAGCTCGGCGATTTAGTCCTCAGACAGAACCTTGGAGCTCCTGCTCGTTCGCTTGATCCAAATTGGGAAGGCCCGTATCGAGTCATTAAAATTGTGCGACCCGGTACTTATTATTTTGAAGATATGTAAGGAAGACCCGTACGTCGCCCTTGGCACGTTGAACATTTGCTACAATATTTCCCTTGATTCGATGTAACTTTCTAACGACATTCGAATGAATAAGAACTAAAGTCGTCTTTTGGTCACTACTCCATTTACTTGGATCAGAATAGCCCCGAAGAGAATATACATTCTCTTGGCCAATTGTCTACCCTTGGTAGAACTAAAGTCGTCTTTTGGTCGCTACTCCATTTACTTGGACCAGAATAGCCCCGAAGAGAACATACATTCTCTTGGCCAGATTGTCTACCCTTGGTAGAATCAAAGTCTCAATCGATAGATCAGTCTATCTCCACGAGGGCATGGTCACCACGACCCCCCGGATTGAGCATAACTCATTACCTGAGTTAAATATGAAGACATTCATTACATAACGAAGGAAGAACGAGAGAAAGGAAATAAGACCAGCAACATCACCAAAAATGTTTCTTTTCATTCATATCAATTGTCTATAAAGATTCGATTACAAGCAAAATTGATACAGGAGTAAGCAAGAAGAAGAAAAGATAAATCATTCTCTTGGAGGAGGGGCCGCACTCTCGATTTCAGGGCCCACTTCGGGAACCCCTCTAGCTTGAGTGACCTCGGTCACCTCATTCTCGGTAGCTGCTCGCTCCTCCGCAGCTATGACGGCCCCGACCTTCTCGAATTCCCCCATATCAAAAGATGGGGACATCCGCTGCACTACCCGAAGTGCAAAGTTGCGACTAGCATCATACGACTCATATCTTTCTTTGTCGTACAGCTGCGAAGTACGGAACTCGATGATGGCTCGAGTCCCTTCTTCAGAGAGCATCTTGACCAGGGCGACTCTCTCCTCGTCCCAGTGGATCGAGTCATCCTTGAGCTGCGCGAGAGTAGAGCGCTCTTTATCCAAGTTTTCGCTGACTTCCTTGAGCTGCGACTTGGTCTCTGCGAGCCGCTCCTCCAGTGAGATCTTGTCTTGGCGGAAGATCTCCCTTTCTCTTTCCGCCTTCTCCTTCAACTCCGCGAGCTTGGCGAAGTTGGAATCCAAGGCCTGGTACCTATCAGTCAAGACTTGGATCTTCTCTATGAGGATCTTTTTCTCCTCATCTTTTTTCGAGATCAACGCCTCGCGGGACTTGAGGAGTTGATCCCTTCCTTGGATCGCTTTTTCCAAAGCGATCCTCTTCCCATCAGCCTCATCAATCATGCGACAGGGCCGCAAGGATGTCACGTCTCGTCCGAAGAATGAGGTCCAAGCCCTACAAAATAGAATAAAAGTCGTGAGATAAACACTCGAAAAAAGAAAAAAAAAAGCAAAGAAAGCAAAACGAGGTCAACTTGAAAAACAGGTTACCTGAACAACCCTCACTCCCGCCTCGAGGAAGAGGTTTTCAGGGCTTGGCTCGGGAAGTGTGCCGAAGGTCTGGGGGGAGATGTTGTCGAATAGAAATTTGCAGATCGGGTGGAGATGACGAGGGACGGTAAACGACCCGCTGCCAGAAGGCTGGGCAACGACCAACCCAGCCGTGCTCGCGGCTTGAGTAGCAACCAGCTCGCGAACAGGAGCTATCTTGTGAGCAGGCGCGGGTGCCGCTGGCTGTTCGCGGGATTCGTCAGCTGGGGGGCAGCCGGACCACGCCCCGTCATCCCTCGGGGAGTTGTCAGTTATGTTGATAACTGGTGGTCCAGGTGGAACCACCAGTGAGGCGACGGCAGGCGTGGGTGCCGCTGGCGCTCCCACCACGGCCCCAACATGGGAGGACTGATCGACACCCGCCCTGATCAGACGGGTGAGAAGGACCGACAGCCACCTTCTTCTGCCTTTTTGAATTTGTGCCTTTGAGACGAGGCAACAACCCCTCTTCTCTCCAGCCTTCGTCATCACGATCTCTTCGCTTGATATTAATCCTGCTGCTGCGAGTCGGGAGGCTGATAAACAAGCCTCGATATGCCTGTCGCGAGCATGCAGTTTGTACACCTACACGATTTTCTCGTGAATTCCTCCTTTTAAGTTCGGCTTCGTCAAAGCCGGGATTCCTGCAAATACAAACTGAAGTTAAAAACGCTGAAAACCCTAAATTGACTGTGAAATTTGTATAATGAGGAACTGTGCCTACCTTCACAGAAAAATCGATTCATACCAGGGCCCCTAGAAGAAGCGGATTCCCAGCTCCCGGAAGCGTAGAACTAGCGTTTTCCTCCATCCGGGATAGTTTGAAGAGGGTTTCCCCAACACGAAATTATCCTGATGCCAGTAACATTAGTACCAGCCTTCGTTGGAGGGAGCCCTCTTAAGTCGAAACATACGGAGGAACTCCTCAGCGGTGAGCTCCCCATTACCGGCCTGAGCCCAGAGGGCAAAGGAGCTCAGGACCACCCTCCATCCGTTTACGATGAGTTGCCCGGGGGCAATTTTATAACATCGGAGAACATCGCGAATGAAAGGATGGAGAGGAAGGCGCACCCCAAGGATGAGAAGGTACTCATAGATGGCAACGCATCCTGGGGGAGGGGAATCCGGAGTTTCTCCCTCTCCGGGTAACCGGAGAATGACCGAGTCAGGGATGTGATATCTCTCCCGCAACTCAATCAACCGGTCCTCCGACAAAATAGATGGGTACCTGGATGCTGAGTATTTGCCCGCCGGAACCCTCACATTACTAGAGGCAGAGGATTCCGGGGTAGCATCTCCCAAGGGGACGGTGGTCTCATTGGAATTTCCAGCCATGGAAGTTTTTTAAAAGGAAAAAGAAGAAAAAGAAGCAGAGTATACCAAGTATTGAAGGGTGGAAGGAGAATGACACCAGGTGAGTGAGGGAAGAAAAAGTTTTCGAAAGCTTCTGTAAAAATCCGAAGATTTGGTGGAGTCCGTATATTTATAAGCAATCATTCCGCCGGATTTGGCGACACGTGGCTCCCCCCCGTTCGGCACAGCAGTCGAGCAGGCACGGCCATTAATTCCCCAGACACGTGGCGAGCGTCTTTTCATTTCTTATCTGCCGAAAAGCTGCGGAAGGCTGGCGCTCATTAATTCCAGCCCAATCATGTACGGCTTCATCCTCGATAAAGGTGATAGGCGGTGACGTGTGACAGTAAGTAAGTCCTTCCCTTAGGCTTCCTGGCGGTAAGGACTTGGGGGGCATCTGTTATAGTCAAAATAGCGGTGAGCGAATATTCTCGCGAGGACCTGATTCTACGAGCAGCTTTATAACAATATTCGACTCTCGAGATCATCTAGTCAAGTCTCGCATATTAGGAAAATACGGCGCACAATTACCAAGTCATCGAGCCCTTATGGTCGATAATCGAATATTAAAGGCACCGAACATACCTATCGACCTGCGAGCAGCCCTTCTCGTGGTCGTTAGAAGGCGCCACACTTCAATGTGCGAGCAGCCCGGCTCGCGAGCAGCTCCCGACATGCGAACAGCTTTGATTATTGAATTTTAGTGATGACGTCCCTTAGCCTATAGTACCAGCAACCCGTATAGGCCGGTTTTGGGCTTATCTTCGCCTGCGGCTCCGTATCTCAAGGGATCACTATCAAGGAACGTAATTAACCAGATGAGTAATTGGATTAGACTATTCCTTTATCTAAGGATAAGCAGGATAAACACCTTATCCCATGGAATCCGTAGTGATCTCGAGATCTTACGTAACAGAGTGGGACATTCGGATCTATATAAATGGATGGTTTCATCAATAAGAAGGTACACAATACTCAATCTCTAAAGCCCGATCATCTATTAGTTCTCTTTCAGTCCTACCCTGTTTAACTTAAGCATACGTCGGCCACCCATAGCTTATCTTTGTCTATTTTCAGGTCAGGAGAAAATCGATTAGCAAGGAAGGTGAATGTCTGGAGGACCCTGTCACAAAATATGACGTAAACAATCACTATCCCAGCACTATTGAAGACCCTCTCAAAATTGATCAGAGCCCGTCCGTTCGGGTATCCCACCATGAATAGAGTTGGATACTCGGACAACTGTCTCCTCTTCTTTCTACTCCGTCTTGGATTTTGAATTTCGGCGTCGTACCTCCGTCCAACCCTCTTGATCTGCCTCTTCACCGCTTGGTTTTGTTGCCACCATTGATGTCGGCAAGGTTCTCAACCGCGTTCCGCTTTCTTTGCTTGGTACTACTCACTGCCGATTTCTCTTTCCGTGTCCAAAGGTTTTCCATGCTCTTTCCTAAGTGGGTGTTACTTTGATTTCACTATCCCCTTCTTGGTAGCGGCTGTAGGGCAAGGGAAAAATGCTAAAGTCCTCCACCTTCATGGGGAAGCTACCAAGGTCACCAAAACTTTTAAATGACACGTTGAATGCCTATCATTGAGTCCACTATTGGATTCACAATGATTAGATGATCCTAAGCCATTGAGTGTTGGTCATTTTGTTGTTAACTGTCCCTTTTTTTTTTAATGTGTAGATTGGATGCTTAGCATCATCTGACCAAAGTGCTTGTTTAGAATCATAAGAAATCCAAGGTGGGACCCATTGAATGGGAATGTTCAAGATGATTGGACCTACTTTTTCTTCTGTTGGATTGTGAATGTCCAATTTTCTTGCTATTGATCAGATGGTTAACTGATTGGTGTATGTGGCATATGCATCATCACTTGCCAATAGTAGTATGGAAATGGATGGACGGTTCGGATTGATGATTTTCTGTCCAATGCAAGATTACATGGATTGTTGGTTGTTCTGCTACATGGAATGGGAGTGGGTACGCCGTATGCTAGGGGTAGGGTCGTGTAGGTGGGTCACTCCAGTACATACTACTAAGTATACAATATAGTTATACATATTAATAATGTTATTGTAATTTATATGTGAAATAATGAGTATATTTATATAGATCCTGCTCGTGTAAATGAAGGTGCTGATCTCAACGAAAAGTGTAGAACCACAATTTTAGGTCGGTAAAAATAGTGATCCAGATTGCAAATGACCCATAATCTAGCTTTGGAGACTTTTGTTTTTTTCCTTTCCTAATGTCCCTAGGAAGTTGGGGATGTTAGCCCCCTTTTGTTCAAATATTTAATTTTCAAATTGTATGTTATATACTGCCGCATCAATGAAGTGGATCTGACACTTTCTTCCGATATCAGCTAACTATGTCCATGCAACAGATTTATGCAGTTTAGGGAGAGTATTTTTGTGCTTGGTTTGTGTGTTTTTAGTGATGTCATCTTCTGTTTTGTTGCTCCAGATTGGCATTAGATTCTTGGGAAGTCTAGCATGTGTTGCAGTGGTTTTTGGTATTATAGATTGTTTTGGTAGGTCTCTAGAAAGATTTGAGTGCATCCCAAAAACCATTCTGATATTCTAGGTTTGAAACTGCATTGCGTCTCGTGTTTTGGCTTTTGGTATGTGTTCTTTTGTCCACCTGTGCTTCTTTTTGAATGAATGCGTTCTGATATTGTGCATGTGAATTGGTTGAACTGGTTGTGTATATTTCTCATTAGCATGTTTCATTGTTTCAGATTGCTTGGGCAGGCGATTGGGCCCAAGGCTTCTTGGTAGGGCTGATGATTCTATGGTAAATATCTGCGTCTTATTCGATGCATTTGAAATTTTGACATAGATGATATAATTTATTGCAAGTATATAGTTTCTTGTTTTTTGGTGGATTGTGTATATTAAATCTTGCATTGGATCATCGTGGTGTTTGCACAGAGGCTGGTTAGAGATCTATACAAAGTCCTTAATCAAGTGAATTCTGAAAAAATTCCAGATGGACTGAAGCTGCCGACATCGTTCAATGAATTTGTTGCTGAAATGAAGAATAACCAGTATGATGCTAAGACATTTGCTATCAAATTAAAGGCGATGGTATGCCATTTTGCTATGTCTCTTGATATCTTGACCTAGTTTTGGTGTCTCTTCTCAAGTTTACAATATAAGACATTTGAATCTCATTCATTTGATGCATGTAGGGTGGTCTGTATGATTCAATATGCACTTTCTAAATAAGTTTCTTCATGATTATGGGTCAAACTAACACGTGTATTGATCGTGCTGTCCTTTAATATATGTGAACAGTATAACGGTATGGTGTCTTCATCTAAATAGTACAATTTAGTGAATGTTAAAAACTAATCTCATAACACATGGGGTGAAGATATTGAACCATAGATTGATAAAGTGCATTTTAATCTTGGTATCTTATGAATTGTTTGAAAAAGGTCCAAAGTGTCAAACATTGATCCATGTCCTATTCTGTTACTCTACTCTAGGGAAACTGGTATGAACTGTGCAATGTGCAAGCAAATGCATCTAAAATAGTGAGGAAGTTCATGCAAGATCCAATTTGTTCAGCAGGTGGCCCACTGTGTGTCTGGGCCCAAAATTAAGGCGGTCAATGATGCCCATACTTTTGTGCCAGTATTGGTAGAATTTCTTTCCTCAATAGTCTAAGGAACCACCAAAAATACTTTTTTATATGCTTCACTAGCGGTTATCACACTCCATTAATTAGGCGGTAAGAGGAAGTAGGTGGTTATTAAATATAGAGGAGAAAGCAGAGGGCTGCCGCGTCAGCAGCCTTCTGTAGAAAGCACTTATGCTTTCATATATCAGATATTATGGACTAATCCTCATTAAAGAATGAAGGAAAAGGAATTATTATTGTGTGCATGCCAACTTCGTATAATTCAAGGTAGGCTTACTTGTATTCCGTAGATAAAGAGAATTTATGAGGCAGAACGACTAAATATACCTGATTGTGAAGGCTATGGGTTGCCATTTTGCTATGCAAGCTTCTGAAAACTTAGCGGAATTCTTTCTACTTGCAGCTCTTACCTCTTTATTCCTTAACGAATTCGATTCCTTTCAATCAATAAGGTGTGTTTTGTAGGAAACTATGATGTACAAGCTTATTAATCTTGTTTCATTTATAAGAAGGATGAGGAAACGGTTTGTCCTTTTTTTCTTTATCCATTCTCAATCAACTTCAAAGATTTGGGCTTATTTCTTACACCACTTTAGCATTGTTAGGTCTTTATTAGAAGCCTTGGTTATGTTTAAAGATGTTGGGATTGGGTCCTTTTAAAGCTATTATAAGGATTCTTTGGAGAATTCATTTTATTGAATGATTATTAATGGGTGGTCAGTACTATGAATGCTACTTTTAGTCATGGTTGTCGAGAGTCATAGCTGTGATAGCCATAGTTGCTATTGCCTTCCCTTTGGTAGGTGAGTCGTTCTCTTGTTCCTTGCCTTTCTATGGTCTGTAAGTGGTAAGGAAGCATTGCTATTAAAAGTGATGGAAAGAACCATAAGTAGCATTATCAAATGGGTTCTACAATTGGTTGACCCTTAGTGGCATATTGAAGCAATCAAGATCAACACTGTGCCTTCTCGGTAACCCTGCCTGAGTGGTGCGAGAAGCTTAATCTCCACAATTCCTCTCAAGGGAACCCTAATACTAGAGCTGTACACGAGCCTAACTGAATTGAGCTGGGCCCAGCTCGGCTCAGCTCGGCTCGACCAACGGATTGCCTAAGCTTGAGATCGGCTCGGCTTGGTCCTTGAGCCAGGTTGGCCGGCTTGGCTTGGTCGAGCGTTCGAGTCGAGTTCGAGGAGAGAGGGAGAGACTAAAGAGAGACAAAGAGTGAGATGGGAGAGCAGCAGGGGCCGGAGTCGAACGAGCTGGGCAATGGCTGGCCATTGGAGAGAGAGAGAGAGAGAGAGAGAGAGAGAGAGAGAGATATTTGGCGAGGTCGACGGAGGCTGGGTGATGATTGGGTGCTAGGCGGGGCGGGATGCAGACTACAAAGGGGTGAGGGAGGGAAAGGGAATGAAATTAGGGCTTGGAGGCAGGCGCTTGAAATATTATATAAATTATATAAAAATTTATATAATTTAAAACTAAAACCAAACCAAGTCGATCTGAGCGTTCAATCACCACTGTCTCTTATGGTGTGGTCCATTCGAGATTTGGATTTGCCTCATTTTTGGGTTCATGCCCTAAATTGAGTTAGCAAAATGGATGGATGGTGTGGATAAAACACATACATAATGGTGGGGCCCATAGAGCTTTTCCAACAACACAGTACTGATGTCGATGTTGTGTGCTACACTATGCAATCCGAGTCCCTCCTGATCACCCAAGAATGAGATCTTTAAGTGACCTACGAAGGAACCATCCCATGCTGAACTAATGAAGGACCCATCCCATGTTGACTCGTCCTCTTAACACATAAAATGAAGAGAATAGTCTCCTTTGCAGATTGTCCATGGTTTCAAATTTATATGTGATTGGTTATCTATGAAAATACTTTTTAACTCTTGGAGTGACTATTTTCCAAAGTATTGAGGAAAAAATGATTTTAGGGAGAATCATCTGTTGGAAGTCCACATTCACAATTTCTCATTAGGCTCACATCTACATGCCTTTTGTTCAAAATACCCGTCATCCCCACCTCAACTATTAATTTCCTCTTCCTTAAGATTTTTGCAAAATATAACATTCTAGTTACCACACCCCTACTAACTTCAAAAAGAAATGAAGAAAGAGCAGTGTTGTAGCCTAGTCGATATTATTGATAGCTTGTTTGATATAATTTGTAGCCTAGGTCAACAATATAATTACAAGGTCTAATACAAAAAAATGCATTATATCAGTCAATATTATTGATAATATCGTCGATGTCGCATGATTTTCAATATTGAGAGGTATCGATGATTGTCCTTTGAAATAAATACACTGTATTGTCGATAGTATTGTGATAGTATCATCGAAACTATCAGTAATATCAATGATACGAGCATTAATACTTGTGAAATTCAGGAAAAAAACTGAAAAGTCTAGGGCTCTAATACATGTTTCTGTATCCCATATCTTTGATACATGAACATCTAACGATAACGATCTTTTGAACATTGGAAAGAGTAGGTAACTGCATGCAAGGGTTCCTCTCAAAAAAAAAAAAAAAAAAAAAAAAAAAAAAAAAAAAAAACCACATCGTACCAAAAGTATAATCGCCTTTTCTATGAAACTCCCCACTCTAACCATTGGATCATTGTTTTCCGCCACAAGAAATACCAATCTTAGCGATCCTTGTCCAAATATCAGACCCACCTCACTGATCGTCTTAGGGAACTAAACCTCACATAAGAACCTATGTCTTTCACCCACAAAGATTTTGGCTTCTCACCAAATCCTCACCACCACTTGCTAAGAAGCGTCTACTTTCTCTCCTTTAAGTTGCCAGTTTGTATCCCTCCGTTTGACTTTTACAGCTTTTTTGGTTTCATGAATTGGGAGTATGCTTTGTCTCCCTCCCTTCCCATTGGAAAATTATCATTTTTGTTGGCACACTAATAAGTGAAGTACCAGAAGATTGGACGGTGGTGTTGATTAGTGTAATTTTACCTTTGAAGAAAATATAATTTGTCCTGTAACATGCCAGATTCTTTGCTAATCTTTCAACGACTGGGTCCTACAAAATTTACTATTTTCAGATTCCCACTAAGAAATTCAATATACTTGAGAGAGAGAGAGAGACCATCTTTTATCTAGCCATTTCATTGATCAACTCACATTCTTGATCCTTTTCGGTAACCCAACCATGTCATTCTTGCATAGATTGACTTTAAACCGCAAAATCACTTCAAAAGAACACAAAATAACTTTAGGGCATGTTTGGATTGGTGGAATCCATTAACCTGTGTTGTGTAGTCAAACTTTCTCCTAGTATAACCTTGTAATCCTAACATACTAATTGTTCTGTCTTCCTAAGTAAGAAAAATCTAGTTAGCTTTTATGTGATCCACTTCTAAAAGCTACTAGATCTTCATCTCTCCTTTTAAAGTATGTGTTTACTAGAGCTAGATTGTATGCCATAGCTAAGTCAAGGATACCATCCCCCATCTCATTTCTTCTCTCAAAACCATAGTCCTCTATGTACCCTCTCGTATCCTCCACTTTCTTTTCTTACATGACCATCTAAGTGTCCTATAAATACCTCTATATCTTCCTAAAATTGTCTCTTAATTCTATCCTCTAACCTTACCTATGGTTCATATTAAACATTGATAATCTCCTCTCCTAACACAAGTTTTATTAATAAAATCCTATCACTTACTCTCTTATTATCTAGAACTTTTTCATTTAAATCTTTATCTATCACTATCCCCACCCCATTTCTATTATCATCCTTCCCTATACATCAAAGTTTATATCCATCAATTTCTCTAGTTTTGGCCCCTTTTCCACTTGGTCTCCTGAATACAAGCTATGTAAACTCTCATTCGTTTCATCGTATCCACTAACTCTATACTCCTACCTGTCAATGTTCCTACATTTCATGCAGCAAGATGAATCTTATTGCCATGGATTAGCTTCTTTACCTGCTCATGTCCAGAATGGCTTGTGAAACCCTTGTTTACTTCTCACAACAAGCGGGTGTTGTTGTGGCGCGTTGTGTCCAAGAGATGCTCTAGCCAACCCTTGCCCATTTTTTATTACACCAGGTTCTGATGCCACACGTTGCTTACATGGAATGCCATATTTTTTGGATTCATGATGGTTATGGCATAATTTTGACACTAGCTGCCAATATGATGCAACTCCTCTATCTGGGCTTTGGACTGGCTATGAGATCAGAAAAGTCCCACAGTCACGATGTAATAGACAATTACATACGTTGCTTACAATCAAGCTCTATCTAATAGTCAACTAAATAGGTTGATTACAATCAACTAAATAGAAGTGCCACACAATTTGGTTAGGAAGGATGATCTAGACAGGTGAGATCTATAAGGTAATTTTAGTATGGTAGAAATTCACTTTGGTGAGATGTAAACAAGGATTGATGGTTTGGCAAATTTAGCAGCAAATCTGGTCACTGGAAAATATACTCGGAAGTATGAGTTGCTGAAAAACATGCTCGAACAGTTCAGGAGCAAATCCAGTTGCCCAAAAACATGCTTGAAGATGAGAGGATGCATGCTGGTTATGTCGGGGCTCTCTTTTCATACCAGTGTCCCTGAGGGGCCTGCTGGTCTGGCTGGTGGGCAGACTCTTGGGGATTGTGGGGCTTGTTGTGAGGCAGTGGACGCTGACCCACTGCTGCTGAAAAAAGAACAGAAAAAAGAATTGAAGGGCTGAGTAAGAGTAAGGAAGAAGAAGATGGAGGAGGTCGAAGAGGAGTAGATTGTCTACCGGATCCTGTATGGGTTTCCCTACCACCTGCTGAAAATAGAAAAATACAATAAAAAGAGCGCAGTGGAGAAGTGGGAAGAGGTTGGAGTGGAGTAGATTACCATCGGATCCTGTCTGATGCCAATTTTTTAAATTCATGTTAGGGAGGGAGGGAAAGCATCATACACAATGTACACCATGCGTCATTTCCAACCAATGTACTTGGAGGTATTTTATAGCGGCTCATTTCCAACAGATTCTTCCAGACATGTTATAGTGGCACATGGACCTTGCCTTTTAGCGTGTGATAGTCTTTTCCTTTTTATTTTTTTTCTTTTTCTTTTTCTTTTTCTTTTATATTATTCTTATCATCATTTTGTAATGGATAGATGCAACTTCTACATAAATTTAGTCTGTCAATGACAGAAATAAAGATCTCAAGCACAAAACCTTTAACAACATACTGAAAGCATGTTAAGCATGGTCCTTTTCATTTAGCTTCATGTTCACATCATCACCATCATCAAAGCCTTGTCCCAATGACTTGTCAAACTTAATGTTTTCATAGGTCCTATAATTATGAAAAGAGAGAAGCTTGGGTAATCCAATGGCTTCCTGCATAGGGGGCATCTTGGAAGATGAATTTGGTATAATTATACTCGCTTTTCTAGCAATGAGGACATGAATTCAGATTAAGCTGGATTGTTAGCTGTTAAAGTCGGGTTGTAGAATTTGATAATTGGGTGGGTGGCAAACTGATGGTGGAGGGTGGTCTTGGCTTCTATATCGCTTAGGCATTGAGGAAGAGCATGTTCCCCCTTCCTCCCTAAGGAAAAATAAACGATAGAAAGACCCTCAATTCATGGGGACAAGGACAACCTCAATTTTTCCTGGCTGTTTAAAAGGAAACCCTGACCATACTGGCCAGCTTGCCAGTTTGGTGACGCGTCTGCCTTTGGAGAAATTTTTTCTTTCTTCTTTCCTTTCCTTCCAGATAGGACTCTTGGAGTTCTCCATTGCATCTTCTTGGTAGTAAAGCATTTCTGAAATTCCTGTTTTCCGGTCCTGGAGGGAATATGTTTTGAAGTATTGCTTGTGATCACATACAACTAGAAACAGAATGATAATACTGTATATACATCACAATAATCTAACATGTGAATTACACCCATTTTGACAATAGTTGATAGTCAATATGACCATTTTATTTTAAGTTTCTTTGGTAGAAAGATGAGCTCTTTGTTTTCCTGGAGATGGATGATTGGTCTAACATGTGAAGGAAATAAAGAAATATTCTTATGCTTTTAGTGCCAAAGTATGCCAAAATGGAGATGGTTGATTGTTCTTGCACGTGCAGAAAATATCCCTTCCAAAGTGATTGTTGATCGTACTTGCATATTTGGAGATGTTCACTGTATTAAGGCTCATCTATGCCTGAGGGAGGGACTCCAATTTCTTAAAATTGTTATGTTGGACTCCTGTGTCAGATATGTTGGCATCATCATTGGGAGAAACCTTAATTTTATTTTTTATTCTTATAATATTCAAGTCTTTATGTGGGAGTGTTAAAATACAATTAGTTTGTCTCATGACTTATGGTCCAACTAACAGATTACTCTCAATGCGTCATTTTAGTATGGCATCCATCCTGTCCAAAAGCTGGGACCCGACCATGAAGATCACCTGGTGCTAGAATCAGGCTGATCCACTCATCCTGCTGGTCAGACTGTAGAAACAAAATGGACAGTTGCAATTCTGATCCACAGTGCATCTGTTACCCATCTAATGAGTGGATTAGCCTGGGTTTTTTTGCCCAGTGATCTTCATGATGGTAACAATCTTTTGGACAGGTCGGATGTCATACACACATGATAAGTTGACACTAACCTGCTAGTTAGACCACAACTTAGAGGTCCAACTATTTGTATTTGCTCAACTCTCTTATTTATACAGCTCTAATGCATTTCAGTTACTCAAGATACATTTTCTGTCTTATGCATGAAGTTTGATAATCCCACGTTGTATAGTCCAGTCCATTTCATGCTAGAACATGCACCACTCTAGCATACAGTAAAAATCCTACCTCTCCACCATGTCAATCTCCTCTCCCAATAATTAGCTGGGGCCACTCAGGTCAACCACAGTGTACATGATAAGTAGACCACTAAGACGAAGTTGTTATAGCCGTTCATCTATTTTATGCATTGTGGCCCAGCTGATAGTTGACTGCCTGATTCTTGAGTCCAATGATCTCTATGCTAGGCCCCACCTGATGAACTGTTTGGAGCTTGCACAGACTGTGCATGTAGATTGGCGGGCTATGCACAGGTGTGGGATTAACAAACTTCTCTTACATATTTATGAACAAAAACTTGTGCTGGTACAGTTTTCAATATCATTAAATGTTTTGATGGAGATCACTTGGTTGGACCATGGTTGTGAACTCTGCTTGGTAGCATTGCACCAATGTCCCAAGCCTGGGTAAGGGAGGGTTGATGTCATGTAGGCAGCCAGCAACTTGTGCCAAGCAATCTTGAGAAGCTGACCCCAAACTTCTCGTTCAAGGATATGATGATGATGATGATGATGTATATGTTGAGTGTCAGTTTTATGGGGTTTTCAAGGTCACTTGTGTTTTACATGCTGTTTGTATTTGTGTACAAGCTATGTGGAGATTCTTCTGAGTGTTAGTTTTATGGGGTTTTCAAGGTCACTTGTGTTTTACATGCCGGTCGTGTTTGTGTACAAGTTATGTGGATGTTCTTCTATCTCCAAGAATTCTCTTAGGACATCTGCATTCTTTTAGGCCATTTAGTATTCGGTTCCATTCACAACCATTCACTAAGTCCAATCATGTTTATGTGTAATTATCTTTAAACCTTATTTTAGTGGAAATTACCCTTTGACCAAGTATTTCGTCACATCACATGCAGATGGAAAAACTCGAGAAGGAGATCAGGGAGTCAAAGCTGGCTGAGTTGACACACAAGCATTTTGCAGCAAGCTCTATTCCAAAAGGCATCCATTGTCTCTCTTTGCGTCTTACGGACGAATATTCTTCCAATGCTCATGCACGTAAACAGTTGCCGCCTCCCGAGTTACTACCCTTGCTCTCAGACAACTCTTATTACCATTTTATTCTAGCTAGCGATAACATCCTTGCAGCTTCTGTTGTGGTCACCTCCGCTGTTAGGTCATCTTTAAACCCTGAAAAGATAGTCTTTCATGTCATCACTGACAAGAAGACTTATGCGGGTATGCATTCATGGTTTGCTTTGAACCCTCTTTCCCCGGCCATTGTTGAGGTGAAAGGCGTTCACCAGTTTGACTGGTTAACAAGAGAAAACGTGCCAGTGCTTGAAGCTGTTGAGAAGTACCATATGATCAGAAGTTACTACCATGGAAACCACATCATTGGGGCCAATCTCAGTGAAACTCCGAGGTCTTATGCTTCAAAATTGCAGGCGAGGAGTCCAAAATATATTTCACTACTCAATCATCTCCGCATATACCTTCCGGAGGTAATTTGGATATGACGTGAATCTTTAACCTTCTCTCTGCTTTGGAGTGTAATGTTTGTTGTTTAAATTTTGAACCTGGAACTTATAATGCCTAGTAAGAATATGATACTTATATGGATACAAGTGGCACTGGTACTGTACAGCTCCTGAGATTGAGGGGTGCGTTTCGATTTACCTGCAATCAGGATTCTCCCATGTTTCAACGGAACTGACTGCTCTGGGTTTGGTACAACTATATGTGTTCCACCATCCCATTAGGCATGGTGATACCATGGGAAAATCATATGGAGCTAAAGAACGTATAAACCTAATGCAACAAGATATGGCTAAAAGTATACATGAAGTATCTAGAACCATTATCGGTACTGTATCATGTCTAAACTCAAAGCATGTACAAGTACCTGGATATAGTATTTTCTAATAAATGATTTTCTTTTCCGGAAGCTAAAAGTTCTGCCCAAATGGATTCACTAGTTTGAATTTTAGCTTGTGTTTTAACTAGCAGTAGTGTGTTGCGCATTGTTGTCGTGTGCAATCGCATATGCCATTTTTTTTAGATGGTTCGCATATGCCATCGATAGTATGCGATGGCATACTTTTTTGTGCGATAAGTATGCGATGGCATACTTTGCAAGTTGTTCTTTTTTGTAAATGTAAGTTGTATTTTTAAATTAAGTTTTAACTTGTAACTTATAAGTTGTTCAAGTTATCATTTATCAATAAAAATTTTATGTTTGAAGTTTTTAATAATTAACTCTCTTAATGTAACATGTCGTTTGTTTTGTTAAATTTTATTAATACAAGTAATTAAACAGATAACTTATTTTATAGATGGTTTAATAATTTTAAACTACAATGAAATAGGTAAAAGAACTCCCTCAAATCACTTGTAGGAATTAGGCATAGTTTTTCCTTTTTTTTTTTAATATATTTTTTCCATTTTTTTTTTTTATATTCTCTCTTTTTTTTGACATATTTAAAAAAAAAAAAAGAAGTAGCGAATGCAAATATGCGATGGCATATGCCAGTCGCATACGATGGCACATGCGATTTGACAACATTGGTGTTGTGTAGCGTTCAACCCTCCATAGCATATAGCGTAAATAGGTGTAGCGTAGGCTGCACAATGCTTACTATTTTTTAATTTAAAAATAGGAAAAATATGATGGACTAGAAAACAATGGACCACAGTGGACCATAGAAAATAATGCACAACCACCCCAAACACACACCACAATGGTCCTCACGTGAGCAAGGTGTCCTGTAGCGGTATCGGTGGGCGTAACGGTGCCCACCGTTTCCGATACAAATATGTGTCGATACGGCCCCCGTAACGGTTCAATTTTTTTTTTTTTTATACCAAAAAATGCTAAAAAAATATGGATTAAATCCAGAAAATTCCAAACATCCCAAATATGCATTCATTTATAATTTTGAACATGTTTATGGTGGTGAAGTGGTCTACTCTTTGGTGAAAAAGCTGTATCGGGCTGTCTGATGAATTTATGAAGCTGATAACTTGGAATTAACTGTAAAACTTATAAATTCAAATTTCTAACTGTCTAATACCAATAATATGTATATTAGAATAAATGTCAAAGTATTTCAATTTTCACATGTATTATTATTTTTTATAATTTAATTTATATTATTTTCAATTTATTTACATACTTGAGGAGTGAGTAAATATGATTTTCCATGTTTTTGAAAAAAATGATTTTCTCTAATTTTTAAAATTATTCCGAAATTAAAAAAATACAAAAAAAAAAATAACAAACCATGTGCATAATCTGTAAAATGCACATGATTATGTTCTATTATAAGTAACACATATTATCCAACCTTTAAACCAGAAATTTTTTTTGAAAAAAATGATTTTCCCTAATTTTTAAAATTATTCCGAAATTAAAAAAATACCAAAAAAATAACAAACCATGTGCATAATCTGTAAAATGCACATGATTATATTCTATTATAAGTAACACATATTATCCAACCTTTAAACTAGAAATTTTTTTTGAAAAAAATGATTTTCCCTAATTTTTAAAATTATTCCTACATTAAAAAAAATAGCAAATTATGTGCATAATCTGTAAAATGCTCATGATTGTGTTCTGCTGTAAGTAACACATGTTATCCAACCTTTAAACCAGAATTTTTTTTGAAAAAAATGATTTTCCCTAATTTTTAAAATTATTCTGAAATTAATCCGAAATTAAAAAAATACAAAAAAATAGCAAATCATGTGCATAGTCTGTAAAATGCACATGATTGTGTCCTACTATAAGTAACACATGTTATCCAACCATTAAACCAGAAAAAAAAATGATTTTTACTAATTTTTAATATTATTCCGAAAATAGTAAGAAATTAAAAAAATATAAAAAAATGTAAAAATCAGTTGCATAATCTTGAAATACACATTTTAACATTTTACAATGGCTAGAACATCATATCAAGGTGGAAAAAAAGCGATTAGAGGAAGAAAAAGGTATAAATACCTATTTTCGGATTTCTTCGGAAAATGGCCCATGGATCTTCGATTAATCCAAATTGTAGAAATTGGTCGTTTTAATTCTCCAAAATAGATTAATTGTGGTCGTTTTTAGCAAAAGAATAGATTAGAAAAGAAATAGGAGAAGAAAAGTGTGAAAAAATAAAAAAAACATCAGATTTATAAAAAAAAAAAAAAAAAACTAGCCATTTTCCGACCGTTACGGGAGGCGTAACGGCCGTTACGCCCCCTGTAACGGTTGTTACGGGTCAAATTTCAGGGGGTCCCCGTTTTGGACCCCGTATCGCGTAATGGCTAACGCCGTTTCCGTTACGTATCGGCCGATACGGCCGATACGTAACTGCTTTGGCACACCTTGCACGTGAGCCATACCATAGAAAAGAAATCATAGCCAACCATACACACACTACAGTGGGCCACACCATAGAAAACAATGGACAACCACCCATACATACACCATAGTGTGGCTCAACCACACCATAGAAAACAATGCACAACCACCCATTGAAACACCACCTAAATAAAATAAAAAAATTGCATAGCAATCCCTAAAAAAATGAAAGATGGGTTTCTGAAAACCATCTCTCCAGGCCCTTTTCTTTTAACATTAGTTTTGAAGTTTGTTTAATGTGTGAGTTTACTCCAACTTAAACAAAGAAACCCAGCATTTAAAGTAAAAATCAATAAAGAAAGGTTCGGTTTCAACTTTACATTATAAGGTTTTTTAAAATGTGAGTTTTAAACCATTTAATATAGAGAAAACTTTAAAAGAACACATCGTAGCGTACGCTACATGCTATGTGGCTGTAGTGTATGCTACAGGGGATTTATGTTATTTAATATTAATGTACACTATGTAGCGCTGCGGTTATGCTACCTCTAGGCTATGGATGCTATTTGAAAAACTGGTTTTTTTGGAATCTGAATCCTGAGTTTTTTATTTTTTATTTTTTCTAATACACAAGGCACATAGCTGTGGTATCAAACTACGACCATCGTCATTCTTTTTATATGGGTAAATATATCAGAAGCACATCAGTCTCATTATGTTGCATTCTGCACCCAATCGAACATATGGTGCAATGGTCCATAATGCGGACTGTCAATCAATCTGGTGGGTTCAACCATTGATGGGCCGCTCTGTATAACAGGATTGGATGATTCTACCGTCCAATGGGTAGTCCTTTTCCCTTCAATGCTGACCATTGCCAATATTTCCTTCTACAGTCTTGTCGTAAGGAACTGATCTGACAGGTAAGATCATGGACTGCATGCCATTTTGTGGGAGCTAAAATGAACACTGGTGCATTGTGCACTGCGTAATCTCTTTTATTGTTTGAGTGGCATTTCTGGAGAGGGTATGCTGACAGGTCAATTTGTGTCATGTGCAAACAGCTCTTTCCATACCTTGACAAGGTGGTCTTTCTGGATGATGATATTGTGATTCAACGGGATCTGTCACCACTGTGGAAGATAGACCTTGGTGGCAAGGTAAATGGAGCAGTAGAAACTTGTAAAGGCAAAGACGAATGGGTGATGTCCAAGCGCTTCCGGAATTACTTCAACTTTTCTCATCCCCTCATAGCAAAGAGTCTAAACCCTGAGGAGTGTGCATGGGCATATGGTATGAATGTTTTTGACTTGCGTGCTTGGCGGCAGACAGGCATCAGAGACACATACCATTACTGGCTGAAGGAGGTAACGTATCAGTCACATCTAATGCCCCCATGCGTAATTATTTTAGATGGTTATTAGAAAAATTCTGTTTTTGAAACATTACTTAATTTTCAAATTTGTCCTAAAAAATTCCTTTAATTATCTCGGCCTTTGCTTTTTCCATGTGCATGTAGAACTGAGATCCCGTACATGGCACCACATGCCAAGTTGGCACATCTTGGAATATTCTAAAAGTTGGCCATAGTGTCAACACTCTAGCCTGATGATCAAGCTGATTCACTCATCACGTGGGCCTGTGTAGAAAACAAAGCTAAAAATTCTTTGCCAAGGTTTCCTCAGCCGTCCATTTGTTCCTTGCAGTATGAACCATCTAATGAGTGAACCACCCAGATTCTTGGGTTAGGGTACGTTCATGGGGTGACTTGCCTTGTGGACAGCTTGGATCTCAGACATGTCTACCAGCTTGAGACATGGGATGGTGTGTAGAGGGGCTAGGATTATGTGGAATTAGCAAACAACATTAATTCCTGCCTACATGTCATAACAATTGGTATTTCTTTACCCCTTGCAATCATTCCTCTGCTTGTCTCTTCATTTCTCATTTATTCTCTTCTCGCAAAAGCTGAGTCATCATATTCTCCCTACTCTTCTCCTCTTCACCCAGCTTCGTATCCTCTACGCCTCCATTTTTGTCTTCATGTATATAGTCCACAACTTTCTGAGCTTTTCCAGAGTATATCTAAGTAGCATTTGCAGGGAGAGATACCATAAAGGTGTATGTTGTTTGAACCAGTGTTTTAAATAGCTACGCTACGTAGTGTAGCTTAGCCTAAACGCTACGTAGCTCATGAAAATAGCTTAAGTTGCGTGTAGCCTACGCTACATGATTAATTTGACTATGCTACACGCTTCATAGACTACGCTACATGCTACATAGCTTATAGTAAAAGTCATTTTTCACTATAACATTAAAATCAATGATGTTTTTAATGATTTTTTTCATTTTACTATTTCGATGAAAATTCGGTAGTCTTTTCAATGCTTTTAGTAAAATAATATAGGAAATAGTTTTAAATCAGTTTTGTTGCTCTTTCTTCACTTTTATACTTAACCATTACCCCTTGCTATTACTTTAGGTTGCATTTGGTTGCACCAAATATCATGAAATTTTGTTAAATTTTATTATTAATCATCTAATTTGGTGCAACCAAGTGCAACCTAATTAAAAATCTAAGTAGTGTGTAGCTTACGCTACACGCTATGTAGCTTACACCTCACGCTTTAGAGGGGTGAAGGCTACGCTACACACTATTCGCTATTTAAAACACTGGTTTGAATTGATATAGTTTTGATTGAAAAGATAAGGGAGGGCATATGCACAGCTAGATTTATGGAAGGGTGCTTTAGAATCTGAAGGATTTAAAATTAGTCGGACTATAACAGAGTATATGGAGTGCAGTTTTAGTAACAATTGGAGTGAAAACGAGGAATTAGTTAAGATTGCTAATGAAGAAGTTTTCCAGAAATGTCCACTTTCAATACCTTGGTTCAATTATTCATGAGTGGAGAGATTGAGAAGGATGTTGCCCATAGAATTCAAGATGGATGGAAGAAATGGCAATGTGCCTATGGAGTTTATGTGATCGTTGTGTACCGCTCAAACTAAAATGGAAATTTTACAGGATAGCTATAAGACCAGCCATGCTTTTTGGGATAGAACGTTAGGCAGTTAGGGAACATGCTCATAGGAGAGGAGGGAAAGTAGGTAATAAGATGATGAAAAGTAGATTTAGATGGTTTGGTCATGTGTAATGGGGACCGAGAATTGTGCCAGTTTGGAGTGAATTGATACATGTTGAACACTCTAAGAGGGCAAGGGGAAGGCCCAAAAGGACGTGGATGGAGGTAATAAGAACTAAGAAAAGACTTGATGATCTATGGTCTGACTGAAGGTATGGCCCCTGATGAGTGGAATAGCTGACAGGATTCATATATCTGACCCCAATTAATTGGGATAAGGCTTAGATGATGATATATAAGTAGCATGCAGGGTATCAATTTCCTTATCTGGCGTAGTACACTCAAACTGGATGCATGGCACTGTTGTCTATGATTCAATATGTGCATTTCACTGTGGATGGACCAGAGTCTGTAAAGCTTTTTCTTTGGTAACACAAATTTTATTAGAAAAGGAAACAAAGTGGTTACAAATCATGTAAGAGGCTATTGGTTGCTGACAATGAGTGACCGTCTCGTCCCTCTAGCAAGAGTGTGGGTGACCTCTTTTGCCTCCAGTGATATGAACAGAAGATATATTTACCCTGAACATAATTTCTGTATCTCACCAGTTCCTTGTCTGATGTGACAATCTATGGAAAAGCGGTGAACAAAATTTTTCCATTTCCCAGCACAAAGAATATGTTTGGAAACACTTGGTTGTGCTTTTTGAAGTTATTGAGGGAAAGAATTTTGATTTTTGTAGTGGTCCAAGCGAAGAGCATCTACCCGAGGGGGTACAGAGTCTCCCCAGCATCCTCCTTGAGCCAAGGAGAAGCATCCTCTCTTGAAGAGGTGATGATGTTGAAAGAAAGTCTTGGAAGAGAAGGTCCTCTTCATATCCCACATCCTAACCCTATCATCCTCCTTTCTGGATCAACAAAAGCTTCTTTGAGATGCCCCAAAAGATATGCAAACAGCCTGACCTCCTCATTCCAAGATTATGCCCAAGGACCAAGCCCAATCCACCATTCTGTTTGAAACTCCATAGTTCTTTCTAGCCAAAGCATTTCCTTCATGGTCAAATCATAAGGCCTTCGGAATTTCGCTGCCAGAGATTCCTCGACCTGCACATCTTCCCAAATCCCTACTTGGTACCTACCCCCATGTTAAAGTGTGCCCCTTTGTAGAAACAATGCCCCAGTTTTCAAGACATATTCCTCTCACCAGTAGGGTCGTATCAGCAGATTTATTAATAGCCTCCAAACATTGGAGCGCCTCTCCATAGCCATTCATACTTGCTCACACACGTTTCTCTAAACAGCATTTCTTTTTTTTCTTTTTTTTTTCCCAAAATGCCACCATTTGCTTGGAAGGGCCCAATGCTTCTCCTGAATTCTTGTAAGTATCTATTCACCCTCACATCTAGACTTTCGAACACCATTCCCATTAGCAAGACTGAAAATTTTGACTGGCACCTCTATCTTCCCAAAGAAAATCCCTTCGAAGCTTCTCCAGCGGATTTATTAATATCAAAAAGGAAGAAATAAATTGGAATATCAGAAAGAGTGGATTTGATTAGAGTGATCCTTGCTCAAAGAGAAAGGTAGTTCCTTTTCCAAGAAGCAATCTTTTTTCTCCATTCCCATGATTTGGACTATCCCAACCTCTTTTCCTGTTCAATGCTGACCATTTTCAGTATTCTTTCTGCAATCCCCTTGTATGCAATTGATCTGATGGTTAGGATCCTTTGATGAGTGAGATTTTTCTACCATTTGGGATCCACATTGCAACCACCATGATGAGGGGCCTAGATTGTGGACCATTTTTCCACATGTCCAATTTAAGTGCAGCATGCCAATGAGGTAATTGGCACACTTGCAATCATGATAGATTTTCCCTTGTTTTATTTTTGATTGATCATTTCTGTATTTGCTGATGCTTTCAACTTGGTACTTGCTTGATTCTGCCTTCTTGTCTGCCCGGATGAACTGGGTGAGTCCCAAACTGTGATTGTATATTTTTTCAAGCTTTCACAAATCCGACTGCATTTGGATTTATTCAGTAATCTTAGCTGTTCGTTTCATAATAAATCAATAATGAATGGAAAAGAATATAAAAACAGGCTTTTGCCAAGCGTTTATGGATTACCAATGCACTGTCTAAATGGAAAAAGATCCTGTGCTATCACTTAGATATAGAAGTTAACTATCAAGAATTGTATTTGCATACATGCATCACACATGTATGAGAGTCCCCCTATTGAGGGTCCTTTTGCCTTGAAATCACATAGGTCAGACGATCCTAACAGCTGACTGGCGGACTTGGGTTGTTAAGAGTGGATGGTTAGGAAGAGCTCCAACAAACATTTGTCATTCAATGGAAAATAAAAAATAAAAAATCCAACAACTGGTGGCCAGGATCAATCTGAACTTTGCTTTTTGTATATGGCCCCATCCACAGTAGGGCCCAACATATGACTTGTCCGGATCTGGTATGGTGTGCCATGTGTATGTATAGAGTGCTGGATAACAAACTTCTATATAAGCTATCAGTATCAGATCTATTATCACCTATTAATATGATGTGTAGTGTCTTCTGTTTGCATATATTTGCTTGTTCATTATCATTTCTTAGATGATATTTCCTGGTGCAGAATCTGAACTCAAATTTAACGATGTGGAAGCTTGGAACATTACCGCCCGCCCTGATTGCCTTCCGAGGCCATGTTCATCCGATCGACCCATCTTGGCACATGCTCGGATTAGGTTATCAAAATAACACCGACCTTGATTGTGTTAGGCAGGCCGCTGTAATTCACTACAACGGTCAGTCTAAACCATGGTTGGAGATTGCGTTCAAGCATCTTCAGCCGTTCTGGACAAAGTATGTGAACTACTCCAATGACTTTATTAGAAACTGTCACATCATGGAGCCTTAGCAGATCAACGAAGAGGAAGACCGAAAGGATGAGAATGGATTACAATTATTTTTGCGGCTCGAAGTTCTCGAGGAATTCTTTAAAGGAGAAGAAGAAATTCGCCATGCGAGTGGATCCGGTGGACCCCGGATGCTGCCCCACCACCATCGGACTGCATTTCATTGGTGGCGCGAGATATTCTTTTCATCTGTAACATAGCAATCATGTTTTTGTTTTGAAGGGTAATCTTCCCAGGGTCGAGGGGTATCTTACCCATTTTTTGGAGCTAAGAGAGCTGGACGACGGATGGAATTTAACGGAAGCCCGTGATCTGAATTTCTGCAGATCAGCGGGGAACAGCACTGCGGTCCAGTTGCATGGATGGAAGAACAGCTCGGGCTGTTCTTCTTGGACGAATCCTGGTATTTTTGTTAGTCCCTTTACTATTTGTTTCTGTATTCATTTGTGATTTTTAGCGCGTCATGGAGATTGCTGTGTTACAGATCCCTTGAATTTGTGGGGATTTTTTTTTTTTTTTTAGGGTATTTGTTACCATTCATGAGATATTGAAATTGTGCAGATAATTCTTTTGCTTCTATAAAGATATGCAATTGTAAGGATATTTTGAAATCTCAGTGAAGGACTTGCTCACTCAATTCCTTTGTGCCTGTGAACTTGAATTCCCTTCAACATATTCATTTTCTCCTGACCAATACATGCACAGTGTAATTGATCACCATAGCAAAGACCTTTGGTACTGACCAAAATATCAAGTTGAGATGCTTTGGTGGATCCATCACTTAGACCAATCTGTATGCGCTTGGGATGCTTCTTTCCCAAGCTTGTGCTTTTTCCAGGTGCACTGCGCAAGACATTGTATATTTTTTCAGAATCGAAAAGGATGTGCTCACTCCAATTCTTACGAATTAGTTTTACTTACAAAGGATGAATCATTATTCGAGAACCCAAATTGCATTGGATGGTTGGACTGGATTGGACCGAAATTGGCCACAAAAAGGGTATGGACCACCTAAAATCCAGATAAACTAGATGGTTTTGTTTTCTGGATTTTTTATTTTTTATTATTTATTTATTATTATTATTATTTTTTTCTGAAGTTTACCTGGTAAAGCTTGAATGGGCCTCTTGCTACCATTGTGACACAATGGAGTAACTTTGTTAATCCCATTTAGTTTATGGTGTGTTTGGTTGCGCCAAATATCATGAAATTTCATGATATTTGGTGCAATAATCACACCCTAATAAATTTACATGATTTAAATTCCTGGGACGAAATGGGTCACATTGGCTGTCTGATTGGATCTACCCACAAGAAGAGGTTGGCGCCCATTGGGGTTTTTAAAACATTGCATTTCCCATTCGTTCCATTGCATGGTGGAATTGTATTATCCTCTGACTTGCGCTATAAGGCCACTGTGTTTCAATTATATACAAGTGGGGCCTGTGGGTTTAGTGATCCATACCATGGGATCTTGAGTCTGTGGACCATTTGTTTTGAAGAACTCCTTGATACCATTCAATTTGTGGCCTACAAATAGATGGTGAAGGATAGAAATACATATAATCCAATATTTTTGTTCTCGCTAGTATCTGCTAATCAGAGTTGTTTTTTTTTTTCGTGTGTGTGTGTTGACATTGCAAGAAAATTGTAACTGGAAACAGAAATATGATTTTATTGAATAAAAGAGAATCCTAACTTATGGAAAGGGAACAACGCCACTTTCCAAATTCTAAAAAAGTGCCAACTTCAAATGGTGTTTTGGGCTCTGAAAGAGCCGCATCGACGAGTTTTGCAGCATTGTTCCATGTAGGCGGCATCAACGTTTCGACAATAGTCGTTTTCTTTTATCCAGGTGAGATAGTGGCCCTATTAATAGAGCCTTGTTTGGTGGTGAAACAGGTGATATAACGAAAAGTTCTGTTCTTGTAAATGGGCTGACCCAATGTCACCCGTGTGAGTCATCGCACCTTTGAAATTCATCCTTCTTCATTTCCTGATTAATGGCCGATAACACAGCTAGTGAAGGACTCAGTTATCTGATCGGCTAATTGTTGGAACTGAATTTTATAGTGTTTGATTGTGAAAGTTTAAATGTATTTTTGCCAAACATTTGATGAAATCTTGGAACTGATTAAGGCCCAAAAGCGTACACAGAAGGGCCACATATCTCAGCCAAAGATGGGATAACACTTTTTTCAAACAATTTGTAGCACTTAAAACGAATCAGTTTTCATGTGAAAGGATGCTGGACCTTGGATTCTTCACAAGGTTGAATGCAAAATGTTGCTCTCCGGTACTATTTTGATTTTTGCTTTCCATCCAATATAGAGAACTTTGTTTTAGATGTTCATGGGGATGCGGATTGCTGGTGACTCGACAGTGGGGCCCTCCCTGATTTATGTGTTTTATCCGCACGGTCCATCCATTTGCCCAACTCATTATTAGGAAATGAGCCCAAAATTGAGGCAGATCCAAAGCTCAAGTGGACCACACCACAGGAAACAGTGGGGATCATGATGCTCACTGTTGAAACCTTCCTAGGGCCCACCATAATCTTGTTTGCCATCCAACCTGTTCATAAGGTCATGTAGGCCTAGATGAAGGGAAAACACAAATATCAGCTGATGCTGGGTTGAAACCTTCCTAGGGCCCACCATGATCTTATTTTACATCCAACCTGTTCATAAGGTCATGTAGACCTAGATGAAGGGAAAACACAACTATCAGCTGAGTCTGGATTGTTTACGCAGCTTTCGATTTTCCTGTTTGCCGACCGTCTGATTAGTCTAGCTCAGCACTGATGTTGTTAGCACTGCTGCATTGAATGCAGTTAGTGCTGACGTGTTCTGAGCTGGACCAATCAGACATTGGCAAACAGGAAATCCTGTTGAAGCCGAGCAAATGATCCAGATTCATACCAACGGCGGGTATCATGATCCCCATTGTTTCCTGTGGAATGATGCACGTGAGCTTTGAATCTGGCTCAATTTTGGGATGGAGGGACAGTGGATAAACCACATACATCGTGGTGGGCCCCATAGAGTTGGGTCACCAGGCAATTTGCGTTCATTCATGGGAGCATTGGTGGCCAATTGAGGGGCCACTTTGTGGGACGCTTGGTGTGTAGAAGGGGATGCATGATTCCTTAGGGAGGGTTTTTCTCCTTCGGTGAGACTTTGGGTGCAAATAGGAACAATTTTGAGATTGGTTAAAAAGAAGTCCATGACAAAAACACAAACTATAGTTATGTATTGCTAAACTCTATCCGTTGATTGTCATCGGTTTATTTGGAACAAATTTGACCTCAGTTTAGTTAATAGATGTGCTATCCTATAACTGAAATTAAATACACAAAATATCATCCATTAACTGTCCACTATTCTAAAAGTTGGCCGAGATGGGTGGGATCATAGGATCGATGGTCTAAACAATTTTGAGTCTTCATACAAAGTCGAAGATGGACGGTGCATATCTAGTGGTCCACCTAAGCATTATGGAAATAGAAAGGATCTGATTACCCCTTTAACTTTGTGGTTGAGATGGCCCTAGGATAACGATCAATGGCTTAGATCATCCAGAGGCAAGCCATATAGATAGCATATATGATCATAATATACTTCCTATTTTCTCTCTAGAATCTCTCTCGGTACTTTTATGAGAGATACTATTCCCTTTTATAAATGGGAGCATTAGGAGGTATGTGAGTAGTTCCAATGAGGTAGGGCTCATCCATTTATCATTTAGTCTCTCTTTGTAATTTTTTTTCCCCTTCAAACTTGAAATTTAAATTTGAAAGAGAAAAAGATGGAGTCCAAAAGAAGGGAAGTCAAAATAAAAATATGTTGGACCCATTCACTAGTGGTTGCTCACAAGTGGGTCCTATGAGCCTATTCCAACATCTCTCACGTAATCACATTGTGAGATGTGCATAATATAAAATATTTATTTAGCTCATCTCATAACAAAAAAAACAAAAAAACAAAAAAAAAAAAACTACGATAATGAGAATCAGAGGTGTGGCACAACCTGGTATATCGCTGTCTTCTCACAGGTGTTTGAGTACTAAAGCGACCACCCTTTTTTTTTTTTTTGTGTATGTGTTTACACACGCACTCCCACCCCACACATACCCACACACTCACACCACATGAGATTTCACCATAATGGGTACTTGAACCCATGATCTCGTGTTGAAACTCTTGCGAGTCTAACACCGACTACCTAAATAGCACTCAAGAACCCAAACTTTGCATTGCCTATTCTAGTTCGCATAACCACATTGAATGAAGTTGAGTCTCGATGTAAAATATTCAACCAACATAAAAAATTATCCAACTTATAGAGTCATTTTGAAAAATTGATCTTTCGCTAATGTTAATTTGATTTTTTAAAATAATATTATAATACATATACTTTTAAATTAAGGTATTGATATAGTTAATTTCTCAACTTTAGTCTAGGAATATAATTTCCTATCTAGTTGGTAGTTTTTACATTATGGTTTTAACAGCTTTTGAATTTTTCATCATCAATAGTTCTAAGAATAAACAAATTTGAAACTAAACATTCCCATGCAACAATGAGGTTATTCAATCTTAAAAAACTTTTGTATCTGAAAAACAAATATTAAAATCATATGTTAATAACCTAGAAGCAGAAATCAAACTCTAACATATGTCTAATGAATAAAGAGTATCATGGAGGATTATCATTCACCCTACACGCATATAGAAATGGTAAATGTCAATCCCTAGCATATCTTCAACGGTGATATTCCCCATATACACCTTAGAGCTTCCTGTGACTACAGACCAGAATTCCTCATCTTTTGTGATATTGTGTCGCGTGCTCTATTACGTCTAAATTCAAAATTCACTCGTTAGATGAAGATCACTGAAAACAATCTCAGAACAAATGTTTATAAACAAAGTATCAAGTGACCTAGGAATTACTGTCTTTTTATTAGTGCACTAATAGGCATAATGGTCGGGGTTGCCACAAAGAAGTAAATCATGTTAAGGGCTTTTTACTCTCTTTTTTTTTCTTTCCTTTTTCCTTCTTAGGATTAAGAGGAGGTCTCGGGTTTCTTTTCTTAGTTATAGTTCTTAACTTTCTTATTCACTCTAGACTATTATCTATTAACCTTTTGCTTATTGGTCTCTGTTACAAGGGCTTTGGCTTCACCTAGCTGGTTAAAGTATATTCATTTAGACCTCACATCTACCAAGTGGCTATAAAATCTCTAAATGTTGTGATCAAGTCATTGTGGTTCAAAATCCATTTATTGGAGTCTTTGACTCTAGCAAGTATTGGTGCATTATGATATCTTTTCCAAGACCTGTAATCCCACCGTAATTGTTCTCAGGGACTTGTAATCGCACCTTAATCATTCCTAAGGCTTGTAATCACAATGAAATTGTTTTCGGCACTTGTAAATGTACTAAAATCGTTTTCAGTACTTGTAATCCCCTGAAATCATTCCCACAACCTGTAATTCCACCAAAATCATTCCTGCACCAGTAATCGCACTATAATCATTTTTAGGACTGGTAACCGCACCAAAATCATTTCTGGGACCATTAATTGTACTGTAATCATTCTTGAGACCTATAATTGCATCCTGATCATTCTTGAGACATGTAATCGCACCAAAATCATTTTCGGGAGTTATAATCGTACCGCAATCCTTTTCGGGACTTGTAATCCCACCTTAATCGTTCTCGGGACTTATACTCGCATCGACATCATTCCCAATACTTATAATCACATTGAAATCATTCTCTAGAGTTGTAATCGCGCCGAAATCAATCATGTGTTCTATAATCGTGTCGAAATATTTTTCGGGACCTGTAATCTCACCAGTAATTGTTCTTGGGAACTGTAATCGCAATGAAATCGTTCTCGGGAACTATAATTGCACTGAAATCATTCAAAGGGCCTGTAATTACACCGTAATCATTCCTGGGGACCTATAATCACACAATAATCATTCCTAGGACTTGTAATCATACCGAGATCATTCTCGATAAGTATTAAGGTACCGTAATCATTCTTGGGACCGGTAATTGTACCGTAATCAGTTACTGAGACCTGTAATTCCATCGTAATCATTACCAATACCTGTAATCACACCAAAATCGTTCTCGATACCTGTAAATGCATGAAAATCATTCTTAGGGCCTGTAATCCCACCATAATCGTTCATGGGACCCTGTAAACTCACAATAATCATTCATTGACCTATAATCCCACTATAATTGTTCCCTTGACATGTAATCATATTGTAATCGTTCTCGGGACTTGTAATCACACAAAATTGTTCCTGAGACCTGTAATCACACTGTAATCATTCTCAGGACCTCCAATCCCTTCATAATCAATACATGTAATTGCATCGTAATTATTCTCGGGACCTGTAGTCACACTAAATCCTGGGACTTCTAATCACACCATAATCATTTTCGAGACTGGTAATCCCATTGAAATCATTCCAAGAACTATAATCGCACCATAATTGTTCTCGGAACCTGTATTTGCTCGAGACTTGTAAACTGTTCGCTCACCTCAAGTGCAAGGCTATGATATAGTAATAATATTGGTAAGACCGAGGTCGATCAATAGGGAAAAGAGAGAAACAATCCAAACTATTCCAATAACTCAAATCCAGATAGTTTAGAAAATTCAGTAATTAAGAACTAAACAGAAAACAGTAAAGGAAAATATGAGATTTAAAGAGAAAACTAAAGCTTTGAGGATCTACTTGTATTAGTCCAATGCCAACCCATTCATCTAAACACAAATGCAATTAGAGTCAAAGTTCTATCTCTCATCTAATTAGAAGATAAAACATTCAATCACAAACAGTCCCACTTAAGGAAAATCATATTCTAGTTCTAATGAAGCATATAGAACATGAACTTGTAGCCTTCGAATTAATAGCCATATCAAGAGATCATGGCATGCTCTAGGGTTACTACTATTCAATTCTAATCAAACCAATCATGACAATCTCAAAGAATTGCAAGGAACTCATGTCCGAAGTACATGAATTCTCATAAAATTTCTAAAAATATCACTTTTATTCAAACTAGAAGTTTAAAATCCAAACTTTAAGAGTACTTGAATTAAACGAATTGAATATTGAAACTAAAAATAAGCTTCACTTCTTAGCCCTAGCTAAGAGGTTTTAGCCGAGCATTGTCATAATGCAACTAGAAACAAAAGAAAAACTACTTGAATACATGAAAAACTAGAAAAACCGGAGTCGGAGGAATTGCAAACGCTTCACGATGATCCTCTTCACCTCCCAAGACATTTGATCTCTTTTAGGATAAGTTTAGACGAACCCCTAGGTGTCATTTTATAGCATTCACGCTTCACTGCCTCAGAATCTTCTAGAATTGCGTAGTAACTTACGCACTTGCGTAGCAATTTTTGGAACCAAAATAACGAATCCTAGATTTTGCATGTAGTCGACCAGTTTGGACCGGTTGGACTTGTCTAGCCGACCGGTCTGACCTATCTGAGTTCAACCAAGTGATTTCCAGATGGGCAGGTGTTCGCTTCCCCAAATGTAGGGTTGCAAAGTAGTAATAATCTCGGTAAGACCGAGGTCAATCCATAGGGAAGGAGGTAAACAATTCAAACTATCCTAATAACTAGAATCTAAGAGGTTTGTGAAATCGATTTTGAACATGAAACTGAAAAATCTGATAATGAAAGGGTAACTAGAGCATCAAGGATCCACTTATAGCTCTCCTTTGATGCATGATCCACAGGGAATGAGGTAAATAATTCAAACTATCCTAATAACTAGAATCTAAGAGGTTTGTGAAATCAATTTTGAATATGAAACAGGAAAATCTAATAATGAAAGGGTAACTAGAGCATCAAGAATCCACTTATAGCTCTCCTTTGATGCATAATTCGCTATGGTTTCTCAATTACTCAACTAGAATCGAAATTAAATTCTATCTAGCCGGATGATAGAGCGGTTATATTATCAAATCAATCTATCATATGTGTGATTAATACACATGATTCCCTCAATTCGAGTTAGGACTTGAGCACACTGAATTGCATAGGTCAATCCTAGTTCCAATAGGTTAAGATCATAATCATGATAATCATCAAACCCTGTCACAAAGCTTAACTATATCATGATTTGAACTTCATTCAAATCATATGCTCAATCAACACATAATTCAGAATTTAGAACAAAAAGGTAGAACTTTGGTTTGAAGTTCCCACATGAGAATCCAAGTCTAGAGCGTATTAAATTCGATTCCTCGGAGCATACAGGTCTAGATCCATGCAAAACAATTAAAAACTAAAGTAATTCTTCCAAACATCCATGAGCCATCATAAGATTAAGAAAAAACTGCTTAGAACTTTATTTAAACTTCTAAAAACCATTGTTCCTCAATAAATCCAACTTGAAACCAATAGAACGAATTAAAACATCTAGGTAAACTATAAGTTTCACCTCTTAGCTCTAGCTAAGAGGTTAGCTAATGAAAAGCATAAAAAAAACTAGAACTAGAAGAAGAAGAAAACTAGTTGTAGGAGGCTAGGAAGCCTCCTAGGTCTTGAATCCTTTGCTCCCCACATTGCTAGCTGCCCTAGGAAGAGGCTGTAGGTGTCCTTCTATAGCACAGGAGTGTTGCCGACTTGGAAGAATCGCGGAACCTTGGAGTCCTACCGCATTTGGGAAACTAGAAATTCATAATTAGAAAGTTCAACTCGCTGTCTGCATGTGGCCAACAGGTCTTGACAGGTCGGACCTGTTTGGGAGTGTGTCCAGGGAATGCAGAGGGGGGCCGACCTAATGGCCGACCGGTCTTGACCGGTCGGACCAAGCTGGTGGCTGACCCAACGACCTCTGTAGTGAGCTCCACTGCTGGCCGACCGGTCTTGACCGGTTGGCCTCCTATGTTTCTTCATTTTTCTTCTTTCTTTCTTCCTTTTCTCCTCTCTTTCTTCACCATTCTTTGGCCCACCTTTGATCCTCATCGAAGGGCTCCTAATTATACTCTTTTGAACAGTAATTGTGTAAAGTCTTTCTCTCGATCCTACATCCGCAAAACAAACATTAGATGGGTCCTTTAAACATGAATACCATGTATATGTATGATGAATTGGGGTTAGATATATATAAATTACAGGCTCAAGATGTAGCAATGTGGGCAACAATGTGGCCAACTGGTCTTGATCGGTCGGACCATGTTTGAAGCTGATTTTTCTTCTTCCTCTCTCTTCTCTTCTTACTTCTTCTCTCCCTCTCTTGGCTCATTTCTAATAGTCTTCAACATGCAATAAGAAGTGTCTTTTGACATCATATTGGCTAAGTCTCTCTCTCATTCCTACAGTCACAAATCATGCATTAGATAAGTCTTTTAATCATAAAATTCATATATAATGAGTGATGAAATGGGGTTAGAATATGCACAATTTATAGCTCAACACACCCCCAACCAGCATTTTGTTAGTCCCGAACAAAACATGCTTGAAACAACACTTCTTCAAAAACTTAACTCTCTCTCGAAAACTATACTTCTATAAACTTCAAGATATACAAGTGCAAAATTTAGAGAAACTTAGTGATAAGAAGCTGAAATCCTTAAACTTCCAAAACATAATAAGTGTTTCACATAGAATCCTCACCGATTGGTTAATAAATAGAAGAATTTGAATAAGTGCGGTCTAGTGTGCATAGTGAATGTTCATCTCATGAATTTCTAGGATTAACTTCTTCATAGATTAGCAAAACTAAAGATCTAAAAGTGTACAGATCAACCACATGCCTATGAGAAGAATTTTCCTTACCGTTCCTTCGATGGCTTTCACGCTACTTTCCATTTCCAGCTTAGGTTACAGGTAAACCTTTCCCTAGTTGGTGATAGGTAGCCATTTTTGAAAATTTTCAACATATTTTCAACAATAATCACTTTTTTTTTTCATTCTACTATAAATATAAGATAAGTTTTTTAAAAATTCATATCTTCCATTCTTTTCTTTTCATTCATGAACGTGATGGACAAAGTTCCCCGGCTTGATTCTTAACACCTTAAATATTATTCTAGTCGATCTATAAATCTACATAATCCCTTCAATCATGAGAATTGTGTAATGTAAATTAGACTCAAAAGTGTTCCAAACTTTCTATTAATCAAATCAATAGGGGAATTCATATAGAAAACTACTATATTATAGGTTTTTAAGAGCTTCAAAATCATATCACTTCATCTCTCTTTCTTTCATACCTATAACATCCCAAGTACATAGAAAAAAGTTTTCTAAGAGAGTTTTGATTTTACAGAAAAATAAAAAAAATTCGTACAAATTGCTCGGAATGTCACAAACACTAATTTCATCTAAGAATTTCACCCCCCAACCAAAATCTTACATTGTCCTCAATGTAAAAAGAAATGCAATAAGTAAAGACACTGAGAGCAATGAAATAAATAAAGGAATGTAAGAACGAGAATACCTGAGAGAGTCGAACATGGAAATCTACCTGTGACAACTAAATATAAGAAAGCAATAAACCTAAAATAGAAAAGAAACTAATCATAATCTTACTTTTAGAAAGAGAATCTCCATCACACTAGAAGATCAATCATCCTGATAGACAGTATCCTTCAGAGGGATGGACATGTCCTTCAAATCAAACTTCTCAACGAATGGTTTAAGGCGTCATGCGTTTACTTTAAAACAGTTACCATTCGCCATATTTTCTATCTCGACAGCCCTATGAAGAAAAACTTCTTTTGCAATATATGGGCCGGTCCATTGAGATCTTAATTTTTCAGAAAAAGATGAAGTCGGGAAGTATATAAGAGTACTTTTGCCTTCATGGAAAGATTTTATGAAAATGTGTTTGTCACGGAAGACTTTCATCCTACTCTTATAAATTCTCGAGCTCTCATAGGCATCGTTCCGGATCTCGTCAAGCTAATTTAATTGAAGTTTGCAAATCGAGCTAGCTTTGTCAACATTAAAATTCAATGCTCGACTTGCCCAATGGACTTTATATTCAAGCTCCATAGGCAAGTGGCAAGCTTTCCAATAAACAAGTCTATAGGGAGACATTCCAATTGAGGTCTTATAAGCCATATAATGAGCCCAAAGAGCATCGACTAATCTTAACGATTAATTTTTGCGATCCGGCCTCACCGTCTTCTCTAAATTTTGTTTGATTTTTTGATTGAAAATTTCAGATTGCTTACTCGTCTATGGATGGCATGGGGTACTTCACTTTATGCAATTTGTCATATTTCTTCATTAAGGCTTCAAAAGGCTTATTGCAAAAGTAAGAGCCAACATCACTTATGATGGCTCTAGGCGTTCCAAATCTAGATAAAATATTTTCTTTGTGAAACCTTAGAATCGTTTGGTAATCATTGGTTCTACATAGAATTGTCTCTACCTACTTGGACACATAATCTACCGTAAGCAATATGTAGACATATCCTGAAAGATGAGGGGAATGGTCCCATGAAATCGATGCTCCAACAATCAAAGACTTTGAGATGTCGAATTGGGTTAAGAGGCATCATATTCCTACGGGACAATCCTCCTAGATTTTATCAGCGCTCGCACGCTTTGCAAAACTCGTGAGTGTCTCTAAACATGGTAGGCCAATATAAACCACCACACGCTTGACTATGACAAAAGGAGATAACAAAATTTTATTCGTCATCAGGGACACATCTCCTTATTATTTGATTTGGGCAATATTTAAAAAGTAAAGGTTTATCCCAGAAACATCTGCGCACTTCCCTTAAAAATTTTCTTTTATCTTGCGCAGTTCAATGAGTCGACATCACACCTGTGGAAAGATAGTTCGTTATATCAGCATACAATGGATGGATGCATAGTAACAAAGAGTTGCTCATCAGGAAATGAGTCCTCAATAGATGACTCGTCAATGGAATCAGGCAAGACTAGGCGGGATAGATGATCTGGCACAACGTTCTCTACTCCCTTCTTATCTTTGATCTCTAAATGAATTCTTAAAGAAGTAGGATCGATCTAAGTAAACGGGGCTTAGCATCCTTCTTAGAAAGAAGGTATTTCTGCGCCGCATGATCCGTATAGATTATGACCTGGATCCTATCAAGTAAGGCCTGAATTTGTCCAAAGTAAAAATAACGGCTAAGAGCTCATTCTACGTAGTCGAGTAATTAACTTGGGTGAGATTCAAGGTCCTAATCGCATAGTAGATAATGTGAGGCTTCTTATCTTTCCTTTGTCCTAACACCATCCCAATAGCGTAATTGCTAGCATTGCACATCAACTCAAAAGGAACGGACCAATCTCGTGGTTTCAAGATAGGTGCGGTTTTCAACATGTCTTTAAACTTTGTAAAAGCTAATTAACATTTGGCACTTCACTCAAATTAGTTGTTCTTTTGAAGAAGATTACATAAAGGCCTAGAAATTTGACTGAAATCCTTTATGAATATTCGATAAAAGCCGACGTGTCCAAGGAAGGACCGCACATCGCGTATGCTCTTGGGTGGTGGTAGATTGGCCAATGATGTTAATTTTAGCCCAGTTTACCTCTATTTCATTGGACGAGATGATATATCCAAGGACTATTCCTCTTTGTAACATAAAATGACACTTCTCCCAGTTTAATAGAAGATTTTTCTCTTCACACCTAGTTAAGACCAATTTTAAGTGATTGAGACACTTATCGAATGTATAACAAAAAATAGAGAAATCGTCTATGAATACCTCGAGAAACTCTCCCACCATGTCCTAGAAAATACTCAACATGCATCGTCGGAATGTGGCGGGTGCATTACATAGTCTGAATGGCATCCTTCGATATGCAAAGGTGTCCAAATGAGCATGTAAAGGTGGTTTTCGTCTTCCGGGGCTATCTCAATTTGGTTGTAGCTAGAGTAGCCATCGAGGAAGCAATAATACGAATGACCCACTAACCTTTCCAAAATTTGATCCATGAATGGGAGAGGGGAGTGATCTTTCCTAATGATCATGTTTAGCTTCCGATAATCAATGCACATGTGCCAACTGGTGGTCACTCTAGTCCGTATAAGCTCGTTGTTGGCGTTCTCTATGATGGTGATACCGGACTTCTTAGGGACAACTTAGGTAGGACTCACCCATTGGCTATCCAAGATGGGGTAGATGATACCCACATCTAGTAGCTTTAACACCTCGACTTTGACGACCTCCATCATGTTTGGATTTAATCACCTTTGAGGTTGTCTAGTTATTTTTGCATTGTTTTTGAGGTGGATGTGGTGAGTACAAACTGAAGAATCAATCCTCTTGAGGTCCGATATTGTCCCTCTTATGACTCCCCTATGTTCTTTGAGTAGCTCAATTAGCTTGAACTCTTGGTCTTTTCCTAGGTGGGATGCTATTACAACCGGGAATGTCTCCTCTTGACCAAAATATACATATTTCAGCTTGGATGGTAATGGTTTTAGGTCAAGCTTCGGCGGTTGGATATTAGACGGTAGAAGCTTCGATGTGGTTGGTGGCAATTTTTTAAAGTGAGGCCTCCACAGGCTAATATCAACTACCAGTTTCTCGTTACTCAATGCTTGCACTATATCACATAAGATGGGATCATTAGAATCCTCAAAGTGTGCCAAGCATGTCTTTAAAGGTTCAAGTGGTTCAAGTTGGAGGAGCTCATCTTCTTCAAAGGATTCAAGCATATTTACCTCGAAGAGCTCATCATACTCATTCCTTCAGTTTTTGCACATGTGGAACACATGCACCTCCAATGTCATGTTCCCAAAGGACAATTGCATCACCCCATTCTGACAATTTATGATTACGTTTGATGTAGCCAAGAATAGGCGGCCCAATATAACCGATATTTGAGTGCTAGTGTCCATGATCGGTTGTGTATCCAAGACGATAAAGTCTACTGGGTAGTAGAATTTGTCGACTTGAACTATAACATCCTCAACCATCCCTCTTGGTACACGGATGGATCTATCAGCGTGTTGGAATTTAGTTTTGGTAGGTTTTAATTCACCAAGACTCAATTGCTCGCATACCGAATACGATATCAAGTTTATACTTGCTCCCAAATCTAGCAATGCACGCTCAATCCGGTAGTCTCTAATGATGCATGAGATTGTGGGGCTACCGAGATCCTTATATTTTGGGGGGAGCTTTTGGGTGAGAATGGCACTCACTTGTTCATTGAGAAAGGCTTTTTGTTGCACATTATATTTCCGTTTGGTTGTGCATAAGTCCTTTAAAAACTTGATATAAGAGGGAATTTGTTTTATGACATCAAGTAATGGGGTGTTTATCTTAACTTGTTCAAAAACCTCTAAAATATCATGAGAGTTTGAAAGAGGTTTTGGAGAAACCAATCTCGAAGGGAATGGTGCTACGGACTTGTGAATGCATTCTGTTTCCCTAACATTCAAGCATCCCTTAATCTCATCAACCGGCACTTTAAGCTCTTGGAACATTTGCTGATTCGTTTCATTGATTTGCATTTGCCCTTGCATAAACACCTTTAAGGTGTCCTCCATTGAGAATTGAGGTGGGGCCATGTTTGGTGTTACATTTTGCATGGGTGGCGCTCTTTGAGGGTTGGTAGGATTGACCATGGGACTATTCCTCCAACTGAAATTTGGATGGTTCTTCTAAGTAGAGTTATACGTGTTACCTATCGGTCCATTAAAGGCCGTTGATAACCATATGCGGCATTTGCTTACTGTTGCAACAACTCTTGAAACGCAGGAATTGTAGGACAATTCTGAATAGAGTGTACATTAGTGTTATAGGCAAAATGGTGGAGATAAGATTTCACGCAGAAGTGCCCATTTGACTCTCGAGATCATCTGATCAAGAGTCGCAGAACGGGTAAATGCGGAGTGCCGGTTCGACTCTCGAGATCGTAAGCTCGGGAGTCGTAGAATGGATAAGTACGGGACGTCCATTCGACTCTCGAGATCATCTGATCGAGAGTCGCAGATTGGATAAGTGTGGGACACCCACTCGACTTTCGAGCTCACCTGATCGAGAGTCGCAAATTGAAAAATACGGAGCAACTATTCGCAAGTCTCGAGTTCTCATAACCGATAGTCAAATACGGCAAAGCTCGATCCGCGAGCAGACCTTCTCACAAGTCGTTGAAAGACGTTACGTCTAAATGAGCGAGTACTTGGACTCGCCACCATATTCCAACATGCGAGCAGCTTTCCTGCGGCAACATCTCTTAGCCTTCAGTACCAGCACCCGATTCCCGTCGAGCAGCTTGTCCAATCCCTCTGCGACACCAAGCAGGGCTACACCCAGTTCGGTAGTTTCCGTCCCGTCAGCGTCTCCTTCCTTTTCGCCAGTTATCACTCCAACTACGGTTTCCATGAGTGATCAGCGCTACTATTACGCTTACCAGCAGCCTGTATAGGGCGATTTTGGGCTTATCTTCCCCGCTGATTCCGGATCTCAAGGGATTACCATCAAGGAAGGTGATTGCCGAAATAAGTAATTGGGCTAGATCTCGTCTTTAAGGATAAGGATCTTATCCCATGAAATCAGCTGGATCTCGTGTCATACCCGAGATCAACGGGATCTTGATATCTTGCGTAACAGATTGGATCGTTTCAGATCTATATAAAGGGATGGCTCCATTAAGAGAAAGGTACACACAATATTCAATCTCGGTCCCGTTTTGCTTGGCTACTCTTCTTCTTGCTTTGGCTTGACTTAAGCATTGGAGGGCTAACGGCTGGTCCCCAGCCACCCTTAGTTGCTGTCTGCCTCCTTTCAGGTTTGGCGGAGGGAAATCTCTGGTGAAGAGAAGGTGAACATCTGGAGGATCCAACTACAAAATCTGACGTTAACAATTAGCGGCACAAATTTCACACACGTTTTCAATAACTTCAGTGGAATTTCTGCTCTTACTAAGTTTCATGGCCTCTATCTTCCTTGTGAAGCTAGCTATCTTCGCATTAACATCGTCTTCCTCCTTAAGGATGTAGATCCCTCATTTCTTTTTTTAGGAGGCTTGAGGTTACTAGATTTGTCCGAGGTGTCCCATGATTGAGCATTCTCAGCCAACATGTCTAAGTAACTCCATGCTTCATCTGAATTTTTACTCATGAATTCGTCATTGTACATCATCTCTACAAATTGGAGCATGTTGGAACTCAATCCATCATAAAAGAAATTTATAATTCACCAACTTTCATAACCATAATGTGAGCAAACAAGTAGGAGGTCCTTAAACTATTCCCAACTTTGAAAGAATGTCTCACCCTCTTTAACCTAAAAGTTTATAATAGATATTCGAAGGGTGTTAGTTTTATGAGCCCGGAAGAACTTTTTCAAGAATTTTCGGGTCATCTCAGTCCATGTTCATATCGAATGTGGTCTGAGAGAGTGGAGCCAACCCTTGGCTCTTTCTTTCAATGAGAAGGGAAGTTTGATGACATCTTCAGTCACATTAGCATATTGCAAGGTATTCACAACCTCATCAAATTCTTTCAAGTGTAGGTATGGGCTCTCTGAGTCTAGCTCATGAAACTTTGGTAAGAGCTGAATCACTCCCTGCTTTATAAAAATGTTTTCCTCGGTGGTTGAAAAAACCACACATGAGGGTGTAATAGTATGGGCCGGTTGTAGGTAATCACGTAAAGCTCTCATTGGAGGAGCATTGTGCACCTCATTCTCTTCTACTCCCTCTTGATTTGTGTTTGTAGTTGGAGTAGGAGGGATATGATTCCTTAACGGTGTTTGATCCATACTCCCCGAACTTTCACAAGGTTTCAGATATTTTCTAATTTGCTTTTAAACAAAAAGTGGTCTAACTAAACACTCTCGATTTGGAAACGGTTTGTATGGAACCACACAAGAATCAATCTAAAACTAAGAACTAAATCTTAAAAACAAAAATAAAATTCTGAAAAAATTAAAAACTAAACATAGAAATAGTCTAAGTTAGAAGGATATTACCTGATGTGATTGAACTAGAAGAACTTCCTACAAAACCAAACAAACTTTGTTAGTTCTAGAAATAAAAAAAACTAATTCTAAGAAAACAAGAAATCATATCTAACTAATTCTACTTTATAGCTACTAGAATAATTTAGAACCGTTTAACCAAATCCCCGGCAACGACACCAAAAACTTATTCGCTCGCCTTAAGTGCAAGGCTGCGATGTAGTAATAATCTTGGTAAGATCGAGGTTGATCCATAAGGTAAAGAGAGAAACAATCCAAACTATTTTAATAACTCAAATCCAGACAGTTTAAGAAATTCAGTAATTAAGAACTAAATAGAAAATAGTTAACAGTAAAGGAAAATTCGATATTTAAAGAGAAAACTAGAGCTTTGAGGATCTACTTGTAGTAGTCCAATGTTAACCTATTCATCCAAGCATAAACACAATTAAAATCAAAGTTCTATCTCTCATTTAATTGGAAGATATAGCATTCAATCATAAACAGTCTCACTTAAGTTAGGAAAATCATATTCTAGTTCTAATGAAGCACATAGAACTTGAACTTGTAGCCTTCGAAGTAACAGCCATATTAAAAGATCATGATATGCTCTAAGGTTACTACAATTCAATTCTAATCAAACCAATCATAGAAATCTCAGAGAATTGCAAGGAACTCATATTTGAAGTACATGAACTCTCATAAAACTTCTAAAAATACCACTTTTTATTCAAACTAGAACTTAAAAATCCAAATTTTAAGTAAGAATACTTGAAGTACATGAATTGAACATTAAAACTAACTACAAGCTTCACTTCTTAGCCCCAGCTAAGAGGTTCTAGCCGAGCATTGTCATATTACAACTAGAAACAAAAGAAAAACTACTTGAATGCATGAAAAATCGGAGTGAGAGTTGCAGACGCTCCACGACGATTCTCTTCACCTCCTACGACATTTGATCTCTTCTATGATGAGTTTAGATGAACCCATAGGTGTCATTTTATAGCATTCACACTCCACCGCCTCAGAATCTTCCAGAATTGCGTAGCCAACTTACGCACTTAAGCAACAATTTTTGAAACCAAAATAGCAAATCCTAGGATTTTGCATGTGGCCGACCGGTCAGACCTATCTGCGTTCAGTCCAGCGTCTTCCAGATGGGCAGCAAGGTGGGAAGCAATGTAGGTAGCAATGTGGCCGATCGGTCATGACCGGTTAGACTATGTTTGAAGCTGATTTTTCTTCTTCCTTCTCTCTCTTCTCTTCTTGCTTCTTCTCTCCCCTCTCTTGGCTCATTTTTAATAGTCTTCAACATGCATTAAAAAGTGTCTTTTGACATCATATTGGGAAGTCTCTCTCTCATTCCTATAATCACAAATCATACATTAGATAAGTCTTTTAATCATAAAATTCATGCATAATGAGTGATGAAATGAGGTTAGAATATGCACAATTTATATCTTAACATAAACGCACTAAAATCGTTCTCTGGGCCTGTAATCTCATCGTAATCATTCCTGCAACCTGTAATCATTCTAGGGACTTGTAATCGCACCAAAGTCATTCTTAGGACCTGTAAATGCACCAAAATCATTCCCATAACCAGTAATCTCATTAAAATCCTTCTCGGGACTTGTTATCTCACCATAATCGTTCTCAAGAATTGTCATCACATTAAAATTCTTTTCGAGAACTTTCAACACACCGAAATCATTCCCGGGACCTGTAATCGCATCAAAATAGTTTCGAGGATGTGTAATCGCACCGTAATCATTCTCAGGGCCTGTAATCATGCTGAAATCATTTCCTAGACCTGTAATCGCATCGTAATCATTTTTGGGACTTTTTTATTCTTTGTTGATCTGCACCTAAGTTCCTAATGTCACGTATCATTTACTCCAATTTGTACATCTGATCCTTAATAGAGCAATCAATGAGCTTCCCTATATTATTGAAATTTTAGTTTCATTGTCTTAACATGTGCATTTGACTTATGCATATAAGCATTATTCAATATGTATAAGATTCCCTTAATAGTCTCAAGCACTTCATATATAGGTACGAACTCATGTGCATGATATTTATCAGGATTTTAAGGGTTGAGCGATTCTGCTTACACCACTCGTTGTAACATTTCATCAAAGCCCTATGTTCTATCAAATTGTTATCCTCAACCAATATTGGTTCCTCTTGGACTTCATCCAGTGTGTGTAAAATGTCATATTCATTTATAAAGCATTACATAACATGTAACCATTCTTCATAGTTATTGCCATCAAATTTTTTATCATTAAATTGTTTAGGATTAATGCTTTGGTGACCATCTTTATATTGCAAAAGGTATCACTACTTAGTTATTATCTAAGGTATTGGTACTAATCATCATATTTTCTACGTGTTATGCAAAAGTTACAAGTTTATAGATGTGGTTAATTCATTTTAGATTACATTTAAAATCTATATATCCAAATGGGCAGTACAGATCAATCAAGTTCTTTAAAGTAAGATGAATACGATGCTTTTATGATAATCTATTTGTATAACTAATCAATCCCTGCATTACAAGGTGCATGCATCATTTGGTGATTGACATACAAACTCCCACTTTAGTTATGCAAAATCTTAATCATAAGCATAAACTTAGCAGTAAATTTAGAATTTTAATTATAAATTGGGCATTAATCTAAGCATATTAAGATAATTACAATATCACAGTAATATCATAAGAATCAACGAAAATAATGCTTATTTAACCTATTAAACCAAACATCGCCATTGATCATTATCATCGATGATAGTTTTGATCATCATCGTGATGATGGATCTCATCACCAACATTGAACATCATCATTAATGATGGTCCTGGTCACTTATGGATCCAAGATTAATAACGATTAAATGGTCATCCAATAGGGATTAATACATACATGCGCACACATGCGCATTCATACACACACGTGTAATTTATTATCAATGAACACGTACGGTTACACATTTTGGCTATTAAATCCTAAAATGTGTGGCTCACCTAATATTATCACATATATAGATATGATTATTATGTCAAATTTCATAAATATATTTATTTAATTCAAAATTTTATTATTATATACCTTTTATTTTAATCAATATATCGATCATTATTATCATAGGAGATCTCGACTGTTAATCATAAAATAGACTGCACCACCATCGATTAAATTTTATTTAAAAACTTCAAGTCACTTTTGTCTCACTCTAAAATTCGAAATCCAAGTACAGTGACTCTAATCTCGGCTTTTAGAGTGTAAAGTAAGTTTTATGTATTCTTACATCCACATTAATATTTAAATCATCATTCATTCAGACCAAATCAAAATTTAAAAATCAAAACCATTATAGTTTAAATTTATACTTTAAATTTAAATTCATAAAACCAAATCACTATTTTTACTTCTCATTCCAATTTTCACTAAGTGTTTATTACAATGCTTTTGAAAAAAAAAAACATCTATCACTAATTTTTAAAGAAAGTAGTCGTTTAAATATTCTTCTTCCTTTAATCATTTTTCATCCTAAAAATCTGTATGTGTTGATTTTTGTAAACTAGAAACCTAATGAGATAATTTCCACCATGAGTTTGATATAAATTCAAGAATGAAAAGGAAAAACGAGGTTTAGAATATGATAAGATAAATTAGTCGATATAAAATATATACAATGGAGGCACAATTCAAAACGAGGTTAAAGATGTTATGGATTTGAAACGATACGATAGAGACAAGTGGAACATATAACAAGATGTAATGCTATGATACAAGTATTATAATATAAATATAGTAAGACAATGTTGAGACATACAATACAAGTCATCCCAAGTATAATCTTCTAGGGAACCCCCACTCAATAATTTAACCAAAACAATCAATCATCCTTGCCATATAAGTTAAAAGAACCTCCGCTCAATAATTCCACCACTTGATCAATCATCATTGCCATATAGGCTAAGAGAACCCTTGCTCGATAATCTTATCCCTTGATCAATAATCCTTGTCATATAGGCCAAGGGAATCCCCGCTCGATAATCCCACCAATTGATCAATCATCCTTACCATATAGGCCAAGGAAACCCCCACTTGATAAACAACAATATAATTTTAATGTGTTACATGAGGAGGTAAGCAATACAATTAGTAAGCATTCCCAAGCATACAGATTTATGCATTCATTATCATGATACATGTAGACACAATAATTAATAATATAGTGAAAGATATGCATGTTAGAATACAATATGGGTGTAAGACACAAAAGATTACATGTGTACAATGTAAACTTAAGAAGAATTCAATAACATACACTCGAATCAAGAAGAGTCTCATTTGTTATTTGTCAAAAGGATAATTCGTTTGTTAGCTGCACCACTAAGTATGGTCATTGGTACCCCTATGATACATCTACTGACATTGCGGGGGATTCAGATGCCGATTGGGCTGGTAATATAGATGATCGAAAATCAACCAATGGTAGCTATTTTTATATTGGAAATTGCATGGTAGCGTGGCATAGTAAGAAACAGAACCCTATCTCCTCGTCCACTGCTGAGGCAGAATACATTACTGCTGGAAGTTGTTGTGCGCAATTTCTGTGGATGAAACAAACATTATCGGATTATGGAATCAAATAGGGCACCATGGAAACTATTTTGCAATAATACACAGTGCCATGAATATTTCAAAAAATTTGGTACAACATTCGTGCACAAAACATATTGATGTAAGGCATCACTTTATTAAAGAGTTAGTTGTAGATTAAATCATAACTCTATAACACGTGCCTACTAAAAATCAGTTAGCCAATATTCTAACTAAACTCATTGACTCAGTTCACTTTGCGGACCTTCAAAAGTTCATAGATGTTGGCATTGTTTAAATAAAACTAACTAATGTCTGTTTTGTAGGTAATATCTGAGGATTTAACCTCATTTTCTGAGCTTTGTAGGAAAATCAGAGGGAATTATGTCTCGTATCATGTGCTTAAAGTCATATCTAAAGCAACTTGGCTTCATTATTTTTTAGAAAAATAGGGTTTTGGTCAAGGCGTTTTGATGCAACAAGGTGCATGAGCTTTGAGCCATCTTAAAGTGGGTGTCAGGGTTAATCAAACAAAGTGTAAACGGTATAATTTGACCCATATTACAATATGATGTAAGATATATAAAATGTGCATTTCTGCACATCTCGACCAATCGCTAGTGGTGTGGACAGTCCAGCGACTGCTTTAAAATCTAGTCAAGTGTCATTCTATTCATTCCCTTGCTATTTCTCTTCCCTTCTCTTGTGCCCTAGAGCTTTGTTCGGTCACTCCTAAGCCCGCTAAGGTCTCCTTCTCTTGATTTGGACTAAGATTGCTCGATTTCATTACTTTAAAATCTCCATTTGTGTCGGATAGGGGTGTTTATTTTTTTATTCTTTTTATTACTCCTTATGATTTAAATCCTATGGTGTCTTCCCTATCTTGTTGAGCTTTGTAATGTCAACCCATTCATGACTGGAATGATTCTCCTTCAAGAAGAGAACAAAATTCAAAATCCCAATAATAAGTGAGATAGTCTCAACCTACATCAAAGAACGTTGTTTTAAAGGGAAAGGGGGTAGCATCCGCATCCAAAATCTCTTCTAAATCCAAATCCTCTTTTAAATCCAAACCCCGAGAGCTCGATAATTCTCATGGGCAAATTTCAAAGATCGGGATGTTCTTTGTGAAAAATTCATGTCAGTGGCGAACTTGGCCCCATATCACGTTGTCCAATTGTTGTCGGCTTGGGAACATTACGTTACAATAATGAAGTTCAGACGATCGGTTTGGAAGCCATCTCTGAGGCTATAGGCATTCCTGTTGATGATGAAGAAGACCTCTCAGACTTAGGTCCTTCTCCAAGAACCACAATGACTTATGCGCTCTGCAATGGGGAGAATCTAGAATGGATTAAGGGTACTGCTCTACGGGTTTCTCTCGTGACTTGGGATTACCGTATATTACACAATCTTTTCTTTCAGAATGTGTGTTGAGCTCTTAAATGTGCATACTCTAACCCCATTTTATCACTAACTATGCTTGAAATACATGATTAAAGACCCAACTAATGCATGGTTTTGTGGTTATAGGAATAAGAGAGAGCATTCATCAATTAAAGACTTAAATACGCTATTTACAAGCATTAAAGATCACAAGACTAGGCGTGAAAGGATGGAAGAAAGAAGTAAAGGGGAGAAGAAAAGAGGGTAGAAAAATGCGCCCAAGACCGGTCGTCCGACCGGTCATCCATAGCCTAGGATCGGTCGTCCGACCGGTCCTGAACACTCAACAGAAGGGACTCTACTGCAAATCTTGCTGGACCATCCACGACCGGTCCTTGAATTAAAATTCTAGGGTCTGAATTTATGAAAACTCACTGGACTATGTTTGCACTTTTGAGACCGGTCGTCCAAAGCTCAGACCGGTCGTGCGACTAGTCGTCTGCATAACAGAACGTGTTTCACAAGCTCCGATTTTCTCTGCGCAGTCTGGGATTTCTTGCACAATCTGGAACCTTCTGCACTATTCTATAAAAGGGGACCTAGGGCTTCTTTCAGAGGCATCCTAAAAGAGATTGAGCACAGGTGGGAGACTGCGGAAGTCAGATTCAGAGTTTTACAACTCCTCCTTGTTTGTTCTTTTAGTTTTATATTTTGTTTAGTTGTTTTCATGTTTCCTTGGATCATGAACGGCTAAACCTCTTAGCTAGGGCTAAGAGGTGAAGCTTATAGTGAATCTAAGATGTTCAATTCGTTTGATTTGTTTCAAATTGGATTATTAGTGAAGAACAATGGTTTGAATTTTAAATAAAGTTCTAAGTAGTTTTCTTAATCTTATGATGGCTCATGGATGTTTAGAAGAATCGCTTGAGTTCTTAATTGTTTTGAGTATTTATAGACCTGTATGCTCCAAGGAATTGGATTCAATACGCTCTAGATCTATGATCCTCATATGGGAACTTCATACTAAAAATTCTATTTTTCTGGAAATTCTGGATTATGTGAGATTGTGTATGTGATTTGGATCAAGTTCAAATCATGATCTAGTTATATCTTGTGACAGGATTTAATGGTGATTATGATTGTGATATTAATCTATTGAAATTAGGACTGACCTATGCAATTGAGTGTGCTCAAGTCCTAGCTTGAATTGAGAGAATTGTGTACATGAATCATACATATGACAGATTGTTTGTTTTAGCTGCTCCATCATCTGGGTAGATAGGACTTAATTTCGATTCTAGTTGAGAAAGTGTTAAACCACAGCAAATTAAGCATCAAGGACTGCTACAAGTGGATCCTTAAACCCCTAGTGCCTTTTTATTATTGATTATCTTTAGTTTAGTTCAAAGCATTTATCTACATCTGTGGACCCTTGCCGTTCCGCGCTCCCAGGACTTTCTCCCTTTCCTTTTGAAAAAGAAGAAGGGGTGCATTCGTGCGAATCGCCGTTTGTGCCACTGGCTTGCCTCGTTCTCGAGGGCTTTGTTTGGTTGTTGTGCTAGGCTGGATGTGTTAGATGAGTTTTTATAAGACCAGAGTCGCCACTAGCCAGTTACTTCGAATCTACAGTCGGCTAGACCCCGTAGAAACGTTAGAGAAGGGAATCCGAAGATTTCTTCCTCTAAAATGACTCCTTTTGATCTGCGGCCAGAGATTCGAGGTAAGGGATCACGGTTACAGGGTGGGAAGAGGTTAAGCACCCCACGCACTGCCCGTACCGAAGTACGGTCTCTACTTCATAGAATCGAACTAATACTTGAAAGTCTGTTTTAATCCTCGTACATTCTCATGGATGACATGATGCATGAATGCAGGTCTGAACAGTAAGAGTTTCTGATGGGCAGGTTTCCATTAACAAGCAGGCCCAGAGCATACGCTCGAACTGACAGGTGCTTTATGCGAGATGCATGCTGTGTGTTTGCATAATCAAAGTGCTTGTAGTGACAGATGCATGAATGCAAGTCTGAACAGTAAGAGTTTCTGATGGGCAGGTTTCCATTAACAGGCAAGTCCAGAGCATACGCTCGAACTGACAGGTGCTCTATGCAGGATGCATGCTGTGTGTTTGAATAATCAAAGTGCTTGTAGTGAAGCAGGGGGGTTGGAAGAAAAGTAAATATTGCACTTATGCTAGATGCAAATGAGATGATGCTGGTAAAGAGCAGCTAGATGGACGAAGGTGTCGCAAGGGTTGGCTTCGAGTGGCTGGATCAAGACTTGGATGACTTGGGAGACTTGGATCAGTGGTCAGGCTGGGCTGGACCAGGGCTAGGCTCTCCTCACTCGGGCTCTCCTTGGTGGAAAAATGGGTTAAAAGGGATGGAGGTGGACTCAGAGCTCTCGGACTGAAGAGAGGGGAAGTGGATGTCGAATGTGAAGGGGAGAGGGGGTATTTATAGCAGCAGGCAGTGGCAGATTGTGTAAATAGGTTTGGGAGGCACCCAGGGGGCCGCCCGTACGGACGTTCTTGGGATTCAGCGGGCAGTACGGACATGCTCCGAGGCTACTGCTTGGAACTCAGTGAGTTGACTGGGTTTGGGGGATGGGTTGACACGGTGAGTTGACTCGATGGGTTGACTCAGCTGGTTGACTTGGCGATTTGACTCAGCGGGTTGACTCGCCGAGTTTTGACTTTTTAGGACTTTTTTGACTGGTTTTTCTTATTGGGGGTTTTCAGGCTGATGTTTAGGAGCGAGTTGACTGGGTTCAGGCTTGAGTTGGGCTATGGATTGGGCTTACAAGGGTGAGTTTGGTTGAGTTTGGACATGGGATTTGGGGGTATGCTCCTCCATTCATCCAGCTATCTCTACCAACAATGTAGCCGAAGGTGGGGTGTCTACAACATCAATTTCCTAAAATCTATTTAGTAGAAACCATTGGAAGTGTTTTGTGAATCCCTACACAAGTCCTTGTGGATCGACCTTGGTCGTACCGAGATTATTACTACATCGCAACCCTACACTTGGGGAAGCGAACAATGTGTACCCTCACAAGAGCAACAAGGCTGACCTTACAGAATTTATGGTTTCAACTCTTTATCGCGTCAGTCAAGGTCATAGGATGTGTCTCCCTTTGTGGATCATGAACAACCTTCACCCCTCTATTTTGTGTTCTGACAATCTTTGCGCGGGACTTCCATTTGGCCATCTTATCTGCAAATTTGTGAAGTCAATTGGACTAGTTGATCCCTTTAAAAAGCCAGTCAAGCCTACTATCATCAACAAGTCCTTGATCACTAAAATGGAGAACACACAGGAGGATCAACATCGTTGACATGAGCAATGACAACAGTAGCAGCCAAGATAGCCTAAGGAGCTGCAGCAACATGCACAGCCCCCTCCAGGTTTTGAGCCTTCACTTCATCCATCCCATGAGTCGATGTCTGATCCACATTATTATACAAGGAGATTCAGCACTCTAGTGTGTGCTTTCTTGAGGCGCGACTCTTCTACTCCCTCGGATCATCCATCTCTGTCTGGAGCTCCTCCGGCCTACATCTCCGAGCTTCATCAGACTCAGGAGCAGATCCTTCAGGCTCTGGAGCATATTCATCAGACAGAAGAGCTGCTGCTTCAGGAGCACATCTACTAGTCGGGCAATAGTCTCTCATGACTCATATGACTCACTATAAGGATCATATGGATAGGTGGGAGTGCTTAGCTCATGGAGATCCACCGCCACCAGATTTGGGTCATAGCTCAGTAGACTTGATTCTGTTTAGAGACAGAGTCGTGTCTAAGGTCGAGTCATTGTTTCTCTATCTTTGTCAATTATAACTTTTTGCATTGAAGACTATCTTTGTTGGGTCAGAATGCGTTTGAATTATGTTTGAGCTTATTTAATATATTTGTATTTGGTTGGGCTATTGGCCTACTTTGGATGATTGTTTGTATTTTGCACATGTTGTATCCTTATGATTGGGTTACTTGCCCATTTTGGCTTTTATCTATGATGCATATGTGTTTGTGCTTGATAGTTATATCTTTTTCATGAGTCTCTACTTTTTATTGAAAATCTGATATTGGGCAGTTGGATGGTTTGGGCTATAAGCCCTTCAGCTCATGAGTTATGTTATATATTTGGTATCTTTGGTCTTGACATACATGATTAGAGGGGGAGGTTAGTTAATTGTGTTGAATTCCCTATGTGCTTATTGCTTAGTTTGTATATCTTGCTTGACCATATTGTCTTTTTGTAAGACCCGTACCCTGAATTGCCCTCCGTACGTTTAGTTTTCGGTACCGGTACGTTCCGAATGGACCAGATTAGAGAGCCTTGATCGTGACCTTGATTTAGTACCGCAACGACCTAAGACTTGTACCCTTGCGACCGCGCGGGCGCCACGATTCCAACGCCGCGCGGCACGCCCCATTGCGATACCGGTGTGTGAGATGCGTACTTTTGAGCAATCCGAGGTGGGCCGCGCAACGCGCGTGTGGCGTGGGCCCCACTTGCACAAATCCCAACAACATGTCAAATCAATCACCATCACCCTCACCCATACCCCTATCATTACCCTAACCTACACACACCATACCTATCCCATTCCTCTCTCACCAAAGTCAACTCCAACCCATTCCTCCCATGTCCTCTTCCATCATCATCATCATTACATCATCCACCCCCCCTCTTCCCATACAAGAGCCATACGTAGGGGGGTGGCCTTCTCATTTTCCATTTTTGCTAGGAGAGAGAAAGAGATTTGAGAGAGAGAGAGAAGAGAAAGAAGAGAGAGAAGTAGAGAGATTTAGAGGGAGATCAAGAGAGAGAAAGAGAGAGTTAGAGAGATTAAAGGAGGAGATCAAGCTTGGAGGTTCCCGATCATCATCCGGACCGTCCGATCGGCAATCCAACCGTCCAACCATCATTGTGAGTGCATCCATGTCCCTATTAAGTTTTGTGTAGGACCTAGGATTCAAATGGGTCCCACCTTTTGATGGTGTGGATCCCACTTGGGGACCCATTTTGTGGCATGATTTGTGTGGCCAATGGCCCACCATGATACTTGATTTTCTTTTCTTCCCCATTCTTTGAAACATGAAGACATGGATGATGGATAAATATAAGGATTATCTTGATCCAAAGCTAATTGGGCCCACCATGAGATGGCCCAGCTGATGAATGGAGTGGATCCTGCATGTGTGGGCCCTGGTCAAGGCACAACAAAAAAAAAAAGAAAAGAAAAAGAAAAACATTTGGCCGCTGGACAGTCAGCGTCCAGAGGACGCTGCTGCCCAGCAGCGCCTAGCCCTTTTGGGCGTTGAGCAGGGTCCCCACTCGTGGGACCCACCTTGATGCATGTATGTGATCCACGCCGTCCATCTGTTTCTCCAGCCCATTTTAGGGCTGGACGCCAAAAATGAAGTAAATCCAGATCTCAGGTGGACCACACCATAGAAAACAGCGTAGCTAATGATGCCTATTATTTAAAACTTTTTTGGGCCACCTTGATGTTTCTAGGCTTTGTAAGATACCCAATATTGGGCTTATTGGGTCCCCCAAGAGATGGGGAACCTGATAAATGGAGTGGATCATACCCATGTGGGCCACACTTGAAGTAAAAAAAGATTAAAAAAAAAGGAAAACAAAAGAAGCAGAACGTCCAGACGCTGGACGTTCATAGCGTCTGGAACAGTCCAGCGTGCTGAGGCTGGGACGGTGAGTGGGGTCCCCACTCGTGAGACCCACCTTGATGTTTATGTTGTATCCACACCGTCTATCTGTTTTCCCAGATCATGTTAGGGCCAGGGCCCGAATATGAACCAGATCCAAATCTTAAGCGGACCGCATCACATGAAAACAGTGAAAATAATGATTTCTACTGTCAGAATTTCTTTGGCCCACATTGATGTTTTTATGCCTCATAACCCGTCCAATATTGGGCTCGTTGGGTCCCCCACGAGCCGGTGAGCATGATAGACGGACTGGATCGTCCTCATGTGGGCCCCACTCGATCAAAACCACACAAAAAAAAAACAAAAAATATCGACTTGATCCGAAACTTCTATGGGCCCCACTTGATGAGTTCTTATAAAAATAAAAATAATAATAATAAAAAAAGAAGATAAAACAAGGGGGTCGCTGGACAGACAGCGTCCAGGGGACGCTGCTGCCTAGCAGCCTTGTGGGCGCCACTCTATGAGCCCCACTCGTTGGGCCCACCTAGAATGTATGTGCTTTAGCAATTCCGTCCATATGTTTTTCCGGCTCATTTAGTGGCTGAGCCCAAAATTTAAGCATATCCAAATGTCAAGTGGGCCATACCACAGGAAACAGTGGGAATAATGATTTCCACCGTTGAGATCTTCCCAGCCCTACAATGATGTTTATTTGTCATTCAACCTGTTCATAAGATCACATGTATATGGATAAATGGGAAAATAAAAATATTAGTTTGATTCAAAACTCTTGGGGCCCATTTGGGTGCTACGCTCTGTGGGTCCCACAACGATGCATTTGTTTTATCTATGACGACCACTAATTCTCCATATTATTTTAGGGCCGTGGGCCCTCATAATGAGGTAAATCCAAAGGTAGTCATTGATGCCCACCTTTGAAACCTTCCTTGGGGCCATTGTAATGTTTATTTATCCATCTAACCAAAGGTGATGAGGCCCAACTTTGGGTACCACCTTGATGAATGTTGGGTATATCTTGTCATTCTTCTTGGCAGGGGTGTGGGCCCAGTTTTGGGTGGGCAACACGTAGAAAATAAGGGTGATTGAATGCCTACCATTGGAAACTTTACAGGACCCATCTGTTATGTTTATTTGCCATTCTCCTTGTTCTTAAGTCACTCAACCATGGGTAGGGTTCCACACGTGTGGTGTGCGGGCCCCACCATGGTGTTTGGTTGCCATCTCACTTGATTAATGGGAAACCACGAATATCGGGTTGATCCCAAACTGTTGGGGCCCATTGATGTATGTGGCTTCCTCGCTCCTTTGTGCGGTTATACCCAACCACGGGTCCACCTTGTTATGCATGTGTTCTATCCACGTCAGCCATTGGCCTCCATGGTGCGATATGTATGTCGGCCACCCATTAGGACTGCCTTAAATTTGTGCTTGATCCAAACCATCCGAATGAATGGACCCTAGCATGTTATGTACAGGATGGCCCTTGGGACCACCTTAGTGTGTGTGTTCAAGTGACCGCGTTGTCCATCCCGTGGACCCACCTTGATGATTAGTTGTGTAAACCCTTATTGAAAGGTCATCCTTAGAGTTTGCTCGATCCAAGTCACAGGGCTACCTTCTTAAACTCACCCTGTTGAACCGTCTTGTCAATTCACCTTGTTAACTCACCATGTTGACCCGCCTTGTCAACCTGCCTTATTGACTCACCTTGTTGACCCACCATGTTGATTGATCTTGGTAACTCAGCTTGTATACTCATATGACTCACCCCTTCTACCCTTGTACCCAACTATTAAAGACCACCATATCATGTATATCCCATCGACACCGTCCGTTTACCTTTAGGACGAGTGTGGGGCTCATCCTCGACGTTCGTATGTCATCTAGGCCATCCATTATATGGAGCCTATCTTGTAGTATGAGGTTAGACCTGTTGTCCCTTTTTGGACCTCATTGTATTGACCATCTATCGCAGATTACCCTACCATTTATAATCGATCCTCTGTCATGACACGTCTATCTTGCAACCCCTTCTATGACATTCCTTTTACGGACCATTATTGTGTTCATCTCCACTGTACTACAGGATTATGGGTCTCGGCATGATTTTGAGTATTCCACTCTTGCCGCTCAAGTAGGTTCTACCTTTGATGTGTCGGTAGTGTTTTCAATCATTTTCTTTCCATTTGGGTTATCTGAATATTGAAGGTTAATCCATACTGTTCAGTTGTTGGACCATCTGTATTGTTGTATACCATCCATTTAGAGTCTTATCTCTTTATGTTTGCTTGTATTATAAGTGAATTATCTTTTTATGCTATTTTTAGTATGTCTGTTGCCACACGTAGTGTTATTTGGAATACTCTTATGCGATCTATATAGTAATGCTTTGACAACCACTATACATGTGTAATGAGTATGCATCCCGAATCACCATTGTTAGTTGGGGACCACTAGGGCATAAACGCATTCATAAAGCATTCGAGATGTAGTCGTGCAAATGTAATTCACGTGCTCTCTATCGCAAACCTCTCCAATAGGTATGGGACTATTCGAGGACAGGAATCTATCATCTTGACTTACACTGTATGGTAGGAATAGCTTAGCATACCTTGTAACCCTTGGTGCGAGATTCCCTGGCTAGCGACATCCGGCACTATGACTCAATCATTCATATGTGTCCCCTCATCTTAATCATATCTCAAATAAGTTTGACTAGATTGATTTATAGCCATCGTGGTAGATGGACTACTTGTTGGCACTCATACTGTATACTTGACTCATGCATCATGAATGCTTGGCTCATCTGATTGTCTTGTATCAACCGGCCATATCGGTCTTGATTGTCGTGCAATTCATTACCAGCTGACGGTGACTTTGTGTTTGAGACCTTATAGTTTTATGGTGCTCTTTGGAGACTTGCACGGGCATGTCGTCCCATGTTTGTATGCATGGTTGCATTTCGCACCGTCTGCTTGTGCCGCATATAGCATGGTTACTACGTTGTAACCACAGCTCCATCGTGGTTTGCAAAACACCGAAAATATGTGATCTTTAACCTGGATGCCAAAGATGTCCCTGGGTGAAAGTCCCTGATCCCGTTGGTACCAAGGTGGGTGCTCCATTCAAAGACCGGGTGGTTTAATCATACACTAGTATGCCGAATACCAAACGGCGGTGTTTTCCACTGCACGTGGTCAGTTTGGAAGGAGGTCTGACCTAACCTGTCGGAAGAGTGTTGGCAAAGTGGGTTGAGTTTGACCAGCTGTGAGTAGGTCCGCTATTGCACCAGATAGGCTTTGGCATTCTACTGGTGAGTAGTGAGGTCTGTGAGACCCCGGTGATGTTCCGCTTTAGAGATGGTATTGGTATCACTGTATGGTGTTGGACGATCCTGACGTGGGCGGGTGTGATGTGGGCGGGGCTGTAAGCCTGGGCGAGCTACCACACTGGGCGAGCTACCAGTTCCGAGTCCTGCATTGCTTATGTGATTGCGTTATGACTGTTCGTATCTGGACCACTGTACTGAGAGGTGGTGATTTGCATACGTGCATTGGATCATTGTATGTGACATTAGGCCCTGTAGGCCATTGCATAGTATGAGTATATAGCCTTGGTAAGCTGGTTACCTGTATTGCACGCTTGCATAGCCATGGTAGGCTAGTTATATGTATTGCATGCTTGCATAGCCGTGGTAGACTGATTATTCATATCACATGATCGAGTAGCCTAATTAGGTGAATTCTTGGTTTAAAGTTCTCATCATGCTTTACTGCTTACTCTGATATTTATCATGTTTGTCATACGCATTGCGCACGCACACACGCACTCACAAAGCTTCATTCGAAGCTTATGCGCGTTTGTTACGCTGCAGGTTATACCAGAGTGTATCAGCAATGTTGAGTTGGAGTTGGGAGTGCAGTAGCAAGAGGTGCCAGATTGTGCACAGTTTTTATATTTACGCATTGTGTATTTACTTTTCAGTACTGTATATAAACGAAATGATTTAGTGAAAATATTGTGTTTGTCTTTAATGGTACTCATATGGTGATGCTCATGTTTCAAAAAAAAAAATTTCAGACTCTAAAATCCTCCTTGTGGTATCCCAGGATCGGAACCTGACGTGTAGGGTTAGGATCCGAGATCGGGGTACTACGGAGGCTGCCACCTCTGAATTCGGGTTACAGCGAATGGACGTTGAGAACCGAATTTGGGGCGTGACACTTTTGCTTCAATCTCTTTGGTTATTATTGCATATCTTCTAACCATGTCTCGTGGTTGACATATTTTTTGCACTTAAAAGCTTATTATTTTAACAATTATCAATTACTAACACAAATGGAGAAAATCATATCCTACCAAGAAGCCCGATATATCTTTTTGCAAGTCTTCTTAGGTGAATATATTGAGGGGGAGAAATTAAAGTCAAGAGTTAAGTCTGTGCATGTTATTTTATAAAGATCATTGTATATTTGTATAGACATGTTGTATGTGTGTAATTTCTCTTGTTTTGGGATAGTCATGATATAGAGATCATGATCTAAGTCTAGATTTTTTGTCATGCGAATGACAAATGGGAAAATTTTATGTGCATTATATTTTGTCAATTGTTGTCAATTGTCATGTCTTGTGAGCCCTGACTGAAGATTGAAGTCCTAAAACTTGAAGCCGATGCCACTTTACTAGCTCAAGTTCAAGCTACGTCAAGAGCATAAGAAGTTACATTTAGACAAACCTTAGGATCCCAAAACCTCGTGTTTAATGGCTAAATAAACTTAAAAATTCAGTGTTATTCGATCAATGGCTTTGTGGTAAAGTTGATCAGGCTTGGACCTCTCTTGGCTAGGGGTTAGAATCATGAAATTTAAAGAAATAAGCTTTATTTCAGTTCACCAAAAGATAGGCTTTGAAGTAGCCTTTATAGCCAAGAAATAGGGTCTAGCGACCGGTTGCACAAACTAGACCACCTGGTGCCCTAGGGACCTAGATAGGTCAGCAAGTAAATTGGAGTTTCCAATTTAATTAGACTGACCATGGCAGGTCCCTAAAGACCAGCTGTAGGTACTCACACAATCGGTCGTAATCGACCTGTATTAGTCCAGCAAGTTCTTCTGAGAAATGCCTTATGCTGGTGTTAATTAGAGCGGTTGTAGGTCTTGAGCGATCAGTCGTTGAACGGTCGACAAGAGCTTGCGACAGGTCCTCAACTAGCCATTTTTCAACCGTAGTTTCAGCCCAAACTTGTTCATCTATAAGTAGATCCTTGAGGGGTTTTAATGGTATGCTTTGCACACCCATCTAGAGCATTGAGAGGGTCTTTACTCATCATCCCAAAGCCTCCTTGCTCTTTATTGCTTAGAGTTCGTCATTCAAACCAAGTGAATAATGACACTTGATTGAGTATTCAAAGCTTGGTTTGAAGTATAAACTCAAGCAAAGCATTCATGGTTGACCTAACCTTATTCGCTGAATCTTTTGGTCATCAATAGCCATTGGATGTCTAGATTTGGTAGTTCTTGCACTTACCATTGCATTGAATAGGCAAAGGGAACTCCAATACCTTCTCCCAACTACCCGACATCAGAATAGGCATTGCATTCTTCATCGATAGCCGATCTTGGGAGTATGAAGAGGAGTTGGAGCATCTTAGAGCTGAAGCTACTCATTTTAGGCACTGAATCGAGGCTCATCCACTACTAGGTAAGTCTAGTCTTTTGGAGTTTGTTTGATCCCCTTCTTGTAGAGATTGGGGTCGAGAGCTTGTGATCTAATCTCGAGAGTTCATCCCTGGATAGAGACCTCCGATGGGAGCATACATGGCCATTTTTGGAGTAGGATTGGTGAGAGTTTGAGATCCAAACTCAGCAAGTTCCTGGAGAAGGCCATTGGCAGATTGTAAACGTGATCCTAGAAGATAGAATGTGAAGGTTGACGCTAACTTGATTTATAACTACATCTATAGTGAAATCCGGTGCACTTAGAGAGAAGTGCAGCAATCGGGAGTGGAGTAGACCCATAGTCAAACTACTATATATCGTTGTGCATTACGGGATGAATGATTATCTTTGTTATTACTTATCTTATGAATGATTCTGGCCAAGTCAATCATGAATGTTAACTGTTTGTTAAAATGTTAATGATACTTGCTGTTTACACAACAAAATTGCCTTGGTGTATATGGGGGAAGCAAGAGTCACATTCCAATATTAGATAAGAGAGATAGAAAAGCATTCATCACTGCATTTTATTCATTTACTGCGTTTTTCGTACATTTCATATTTACATTATCCCCTGATTCTAAAATAGATTGTACATTGTACAAAATGAAATATATTAAGAAAGTAATTTTGGCAGAGCTTCGCCCTATTCTTCTTTCATCCTGTCCAGATAATAGGGGAATGGCCAAACTAAGACTTTCAAGATTGTTCTTCTGCTTATGAGTGAGGCAAATCAACTAGACTAGGCTTTATTCCTTTGTGATCTTCATATAACTTCATGACGTTCCAAAATGATAGTATCACCCAGCACATCTACCACTTCTAGGGATTGCACCAAGTGCGCTCAACCTGAAGGGAGAGAGAAGGGGCTTCTACTCCATGTTGAAATCATCTACACAATCATCCACTTACAGGGATTGTACGGAGTACTCCGTACGCTCAATCCGAAGGGAGAAAGATAGGTCTTATGTATAAAGGAATCATCTATACTGTCATCCACTTACGGGGATTGTACAGAGTACTCTATACGCTCAACCTAAAGGGAGAAAGGTAGGTCTTCTGTATAAAGGAATCATCTATACAATCATCCACTTACGACGATTGTACAAAGTACTCCATACGCTCAACTCAAAGGGAGCTAGATGGTCTTCTACTCAAAGGAATCATCTATACAGTCATCCACTTACGGGGATTGTACAGAGTACTCCGTACACTCAACTTGAAGGGAGAAAGATATATAGGTCTTCTTCACAAAGGAACAAGCCTTCAAGTCTGAATTCCTCTCTCTATGCCTTCTTTATAAGCTCCAAAATAAGCCTTCAAAGCCAACTTTCCGTCTTCGAAGTCTCCTTACTCGACGACCTGAAACTGTCAGGAAACTGCTTAAAATGACAGCTTAAAATTGTCGGGAAACTACTTAAAACGACAGCCTGAAACTGTCAGGAAACTGCTTAAAACGACGGCATGAAACTATCGGGAAACTGCTTTCCGCGACGGCTCGGAACTGTCGGGAAACTGCTTGCCGGCCGGCAGCTCTACTTTCCGTGGGTCACGGAAAGCGCGACGGCCTCGAACCGTCGAGAAATGCTCTCGATTCTCAACTCCTGATCCTCAACTTCTTCAATTCTCTCATCATTCTTTCCTTACCCGAGGATTGCAATTAATGCTTTCAACTCAAGAATAAGAAGATACACGAGTCTTCTTGCACATCTACAACACTTGGAGCAAGCACTGAATCCTGGCAGAGTGAATGAATGCAAATGAGGACCCCTAGGGGGTATTTATAGGCAAAGGGGGTCATTTTTGCGTAAAGCACTTCAAATCTGACATCAGCTTGCCGCGGGTCACATAAAGCCAGTAACCTCATCACTTTCGTTTTTCAACCTCATTATATATGCTCATTTCTTCTGAACGTCATCATTTTCTTCTGCAAACATCATCATATCTGCTCCTTTTCTTCTGAACTTTCTTTCTTTCTTTTCTCCTTCAATCTTCTTTTCCTTAGCATTTTTCTATGCCTTAACAGATGCCCAATCGATCCTCTTTGGATGAGTTCTTCAGAAACTAAGCTGAAGTGGATCGCCTTCTTCAAATATAATGCAAAGGAACAGTTCATCCATCCTGCCATGCGGCCATGATTTCTAATTTTGTGATGCTCAATTGATGGCTTCATCATATCCTTTGATTCTGGATGTTGCTCATTGTTTTTGAGGAGTTTAGCAACACTCCTTGGAATTTGAAGCTAGCCTTGACAAGGACGTAATTCAGGAAGACCAAAAGTGCATCGAAGCCTTGCCAAACATTACTTCTCAATAATTGACCATAGAGGCGAAAGTGGAGATGCTAAAGAAGAACATTTCTGAACTCCTTGCCGCCTTTAAGGCTTGAACAACAGTAGTAGCAATGACGAGGATGTTAGAAGCTCTTCTAGTTCCTAATTGCCTCATTTATCTTTTTTAGTGATAGGTTAGCATTGATTGAAGCTACTTTTAATGCTAACGAACTTGTGAATTCTCTTTCTCTTTGAATGAGTCCAATCTTGTGCTTCTTAACTTTAAATTTAACTTTAGAATTTCCTAACATCCAAGAAATAGTCACTAATATCTTTACTTGATGACTATATTTGAATTTTGACTATATATTTCATGTTTTTCATATTTCTTTAAATGAAATAAACATAATGTTCACGTGTCAAGGCTACTTCGCTTTCATTTTGGCAACCTTGCTTCATGCTTTACGGCACCTGCTTAATTCTTTCACTAGCTCATGATATGATGATAACTTCGATTACCTTTCCCTTTAGAGAATATCTTTCTGTATAAGTTTGGGAGCGCACATATAACTGTTGCCAATATATTTTTAAAGATCGTGTTCTCAATGTAAAACAGAGATTACCCCCAGCAATATCGCATCTCGCATATTAATTTGTATATAGATTGATTCAGAATACTAAAGTTGTCGCATATCATAGAAATTGATCCTAGGACATAAAGACCGATGAGAATGCTGATATTCCTTTATGAGGTTTGGTTTTCATGAATAAATAGTAAGCCTCGATGAGTGTGCCCGATAGTCGAATAACTGTAATCGAGTCAGATTCAATCCAATGTGAATTTTCAATAAGAGATTAAAGAACTTAAGACAAATCAAACTCGAGAAAATATTGCCAATAATATCATTATAAGAGGCTGAAGAGTCGAAGTTGAGTCAATATCAATGAAGAGCATAGAGGACTGTAGTTGAATATTTTCGATAATATGTCAAACACTTCAAATAATACCTTTAGCAATCAGAATTCCATATAGCGTAAATAATGCTGAGGAATACTATAAAATGGTATATGCAATTTTCAGAGCTGATATAATTCCATATAGCATGTATTGTTGATGATATAATAAAGCCTTGTCAAAGAAATTGTTCATATATGTTTCCTGTCAATTTAAGGCATTTGACAATATCATAGCATATGCAATTTCCACAATATATAACTGTAAGAGAATTTTTCTATAAACATATTGTTATTGCATGTGAATATTTCATTATGATATTCGTTTGTTTTCTCTTTTTAGCTGTGCAACATTTTATGTTTTGTTCCTTTTTCTTTATGATGGGCAGAACTAACCTAAAGTTCTGTTAGTAGATGTCTAACACAGTGTATGCTCATGAGTAGTTGGAGCATTGGTCTCACGCGTGGTTAGCCCTCATGGAGCACTCATCACATCCAGGGAATGGCCCTCAGGGAGTGCACTCCTCTACTAGTGGAAATGATCCCTATAGAATACATTCCTCTGCCGGAAGCGACCATCATAGAGTACACTCCTCTAAGGAGATTTTTCATACCACCGATCCATCAGAGGGGCCCAATGACGCTACCGGGGTGGCGAACTCAGAGGTTTTATGCTTTTGGTTGGCCGTTTCGGCTCTCATGACTACCTCGGGTACCAAATTCATGGTTGCCGGTCCGACAATAGGGGGAGAATCTCAACCTTCATATGTGTTACTACCGAAAATGGTCTCATAAATCTGGGGGGAATTATGCATGGTTGGCCGTGATCAGCAGTGTGTAATGTAACCCGCTTTTTATTCTCTTCTAAACCACTAAGTCCATACACAAGGAACCAAATTATAGACCTTTTTCTTGTTCCTTGTGGCGCTACCGTAATAATAGGAGCGGCAGGTCTCATGCATGAGGTTGGCCCGTATAACTTTTAATTTTCCTGTCCTTAGGGTTATTCTCTCAGTTGCCTTGATTTGCAGGGCCTCTCAGTTGGCCTATAAAGTTTTTACCCATAGAGTTCTTAATCGACTTGTAAGGGGATTCTTGTTTGGGACTCTCTCAATTGGCTCATAACATTGTAGCCTCATAGGGTTGGAGTATTTATCAGTGATCATCTTTTTGTAGTTCTGGTCCTTCTCTTTTCGACCCTTCCTTCTTTATATATATGTACGTGGTCTTTTGCTTTTTCGTAGATTACTTCATGGGCGATCGCTCTACTCGAAGAAAACAAAGGTCTTTTTGAGAGAAGAGAACCGCATCACTCCACATTTTTTTTAATAATCTCTGATAACTGTCCTTCAAATCAGCTTCTTTTAGAAACTTCGATCAGAGGAAAATCATGCTTCAAGAGCTTTTCATTATTTTCTTTCGGGACTATATTGACGTTCGCATCATGAATGCTTGTGTCTTGACTATTCATGCCCCCTTTTGATTGGGAGAAAGCTCGTTCATATGAGGATTCTGGTGATCAAAATATTCTACCTGAGCCTTCATGAATAACATTTCTTAATAAATTAGCCATTAATTGAGATGTCAATTCTTTTTTCGTCCTGATCTATAATTTTATATGCCCCATTGGAGAAGACTTCAGTGACAACATATGGGCCGTCCCATTTGGGTTTGAACTTGCCCCTTGTCTTGTGGATCATTATGATGAGTCTTTTGAGCATCATGATCAAGTCTCTCTTTTTGAAAGATAGGTGCTTCACTGTCTTATCGAATGAAGCAGATATTTGTGCTTGATATAATTGCAAGCGTTACTGTGCCACAGGTCCTTTTTCATCTAATAAATCCAACTCTCTCAATCAGAGTTTTGCATTTTCAACTTCTTTAATTCCTTAATGTACTGCCACCCTTAAAGAAGAAACTTGTATTTCGATTAGGAGTATACTGAGTATGGTGTAGCTTTTGTGGCCATACGATGTGTTGTATGATAAGCCCAAAATGTTTCTTGCAGTTTATCATCCCAATCCTTTTTATTTCCATTCACTGTCTTCTTCAATATTTTAACGATTGTTTTATTGAATGCCTCCGCCAATCCATTTGCTACTGGATAATGTGGCGTGGAATAAGAATGCTTTATATTGAACTTTTGGCACAACCTGTCTATGTTCTTATTTTTTAATGACGTGCGTTATCTGTAATAATTTTCTGTGAGATTTCTTCTTTTGAAAGCAAACCCACTTGTTGTTCTGTAAGACCTGTCTGAGGAATCCTGCTGATCATATTTATTTGTGTAGCCTTTGAAGATGCCCCCATCCTCAAAAGTTTTTCACGTTTTTGAATAGTTATGGGCATTGATATTCCTTTGCCATTATTCAAACTAGTCGGGTCTTCGTAATCGAAACCCATCGACTGCATTATCTTTCTACTCACTGGGGTATACCGCCCAAGTTCTTCTAGGTTTAACCTGTCTGATTGATTTTCCTATATCGGTAACTCATTCTATTCTTCGGTTATTTTTACTCCTGCAGAGTAAAACAATATTGGTATGTGCTTTTCACTTCCTGATACTTGGGATTCATAAGGTGCTTTTAGAAGGGGTTTAACTCTCTCTATTCTTGGCGCTGAATAGTAAAATTGGCTTGTAGAGTTTTTGCTTGCTTTGCCAAAAATAACACTAGTGGAGGTTGCCCTGGTTGTCGCATTCTTTTTGGCACAAAGTAAAATATTTTCGTCTTGGTCTCTTTCATCTTTTCTTGATGGATTTCCACTATTTACGGGCTTGTTTTGTCTCCCTGTTCTACACTGGAAAATGCATCATAATACAATGAGTTTATAAAAAATGATTCTGCAATTGTGTACGATTTTTTTGGCTGCAATTCTATGTTGCACACCCTTCTGAAAATACTTGAAACACTAGTTCAAAGTAAAAGGAATGATTCCGTATCTGTGTATCCACGACCTTTCTAACAACATATTATACATCGTTACTGCATTGGTTACGTGACAAGTCACTTCGGTAACTAGATTCTCAATCTCCATCATTATGGTAACTGTGCCCAGTTCTTTTTGTCTGTCCTGATTGAATCCTTATATCATCATATTGCTTGTCCGTAGATGCTGTCGCTTATATCCCAGTTTAGAGAGCATATTTAATGGTATCAAATTCACAACAGACCCATTATCGATCATGATATGCTTTATCTGTCTATCATTGATGTATCCTGTAACCATGAGTGGCCGATTGTGCTCTTTCGCGCCTAACATCATATCATCATTTGTGAAAGTTATTGTCGACATATAGTAGGTTGCTTCGACTTTCTCTGACATCGCATTCCAACTCTTGTCCTCATCTTTATTGATGTCTGCTGTTTCCATTTTTGTTATCAAAGCCTCTCGTATATTATCGTCTAATAAGGCTTGTATCAGATTTTGTCGAAAGTTCCTAGACAATTTCAGGGCATCATAAATGCTCGGTCTTGCTGGAATTCTTTTCAGATGACTGATCACATCGTACATAACACTTGACGTCGATAATTCTTCTGGCCATGACGGTCTATCGGTTCTTTCATCGATCCTTTCTTGATTGGATATCTGATAAAAATATCCATTTGGGATTCTTTCTGAGGTTCTTGTCGTAGCTATTTTCCCTGACCTTAATGTTATTATATTATTTTCCATTCCTCTGTCATTGAATGAGCTGTTTGAAATTTCTGATTTCTCTATGGCTTGGACTATCGCAACATTGCACAATTCATGAAACTGAAGCACCAATATTTTCAGCAGTTGCTGGAAGCTTCGTGGGATTCCTTGATTCTTTGGTATTAGCTATTCTTTAAGCACGGTTGCTCGAATGTATTCTCTTACCATAACATCTTCGGTCAGAGGCAATGCGTAACTACAAGCTTGTACGTTCCATCATCGACATACTGAAATCCAATACATCTTCACCCTGGTGTTGGATTATTTTTCGGAGTAATTCCCTTGATATTCTTATGTCATATCTATAAACCGCATTACGAACATTTCTTTCATATCCTGCCAACTTGCAATGGTTCTCTCTAGCAAAGTGAAATACCAAGTCATGGCATTACCTGAAATAACCAACGAATATACAAAGTTTCATAGTATATATTCCTGAAAAGCATTGCCTCTGAAGTAAGAAGCATTTTCGTAATTTACCAAATATTCTATTGGTGACTGGGTTTCTCCTTTGAAGAGTATAAGCTTGGGGAACTTTGGAATTCATTCTTCCTTTCGAGAATTTATTTGTTTTAATGGATTATTTCAGGTAGCGTTTAACATTTGCTTGACTTTATCGGCATGCGTATTGCTGAAGAAATGTATCACTTCTCGCTCTCTGTTCATTTCGGGCTCCATCATTGCGGCTTCTTTCATCAGATTGAACATAGTTTATGACTTATATCTGTCTACGGCCTTCATTCCCATACTTTCGGAGCATGACCCAGCTATCTTGATTTCTGTATGTTCAAGTGATTTATGCGAACTTGTTATTGCATTCCTCCATTTCATAGTGTATTAATATGGGTATTCTCTTGCAGCAATTTCCTATCTTATCAGCTCTATTAACGGGACTTCTATTCTTGGTACCCAAAATCTTAGCATGAATAATTTGTGAAGCTGTTCCCAAGTCCTTCCTTGTAAGGTGTTTGAATTATACCATTCTTTGGTTAGCCCAACCAATGTCTCTTTAAATTGTTTTGTCATCTAGTTCCTTGCTGATCTCGCAGTGATCACAATGTCTTTTGTATCGAAGCAAATGATCGAGAGGAATCATGTATTAAGAATTGGACCATTTCGCCGTCTAAGGTCTTGTGGTTTCTACAACGCCTAGGCAGACAACGAGCTTTGACCTTTAACATGGCATAGATCCTTTTTTGTCTTTGACTTTCTCCTGAAGTAACAAACACTGTCATACTCTGTATGAGCTGTATTTCTTGTTCCTCAACTCTCGGGCTGAATCACCCTGGAAGGAGTACTGAAGATAATCATTGTTGCTATTCCATGTTTCTTACAGATATAACATTCGTGATATCTTTCTTTCCTTTATCTTTTTCTTTCCCCATGACTATTTCTCCTCTATCAATCATAGTCTATGGAATAGCTTTGATGATGTAACACCTGTGAGTAGGATGTCCAAACATGTAGTAGTAATGACAATAGTCTTTATCTTCCGTCTTATCTGCTTCATCGAGTCGTTTTAGTTGTGGCAACTCAATTGTTCCTGCTACCACTAGTTGATACATTATGGGGATGATGTCTTTAGCTGTGAAAGAATATTCCTCTTGGTAGCTAAATTTCCGATATCTCTTATCAATGGACAGGTTAGTGGAATAATTCTGCCTTTCCCTTCTATTGTCCCTTGATTTATTCTGGAGTTCTTCCTTGCCCTTCCTTTATCTGTAACATTAGCTAAAGATCTGTTGGAAGTCCATCAGGTAGACTCTACAGGGAAATCTTTCTTAGCGAAGGATATCTCTGCCTCTCCTGAATATAAGGATGGAGGAGCCATAACTAGGATTTGTTTAGCTATACGTCTTGTGATGGGCCTCTGATAAGTTCGAGAATGAGGTCCATTGGCTGCGGTTTTAGCAGAAGCTTGAATGATATCCTTTTTCTTTTCGGTTGCACTGTTACCCATCCACACTCATCATCTGCAGCGATGGGTGAGGTAGAAATCACTATAGCATTTACTTTAGTTGTCATATTTTGAATCGCTTTCATCTGGCATTTACTTCTCATACTTTCGTTGTTGTAGGAGATGGTAAATCCTCCCTCTGGCATGAAATTAAAAATGATCTTGTGAGTTGAGCAAGCCATTTGCGAGTATTTGATTGAATGATGTAATGTACCTAAGATTTGAAAATAAAAATAATTAGTCATTTAAATTGTCTATATATACAATTTATTCTAGAGATGAAGGTTGGAATGTTCCTGTTGAGAGTCGCCATTTTGACGCTATAAAGTGCCATAACATGACGAATGTTTTTCTTATAGTCTCTTATCAATGATAGAGCATAACTCTCATGAATTCCCCAAGCAGAGTCGCCATTTTATTTATACAACAAAATTACCTTTGTGTATATGGGGGAAGCAAGAGTCACATTCCAATATTAGACAAGAGAGACAGAAAAGCATTCATCACTTCATTTTATTCATTTACTGAGTTCTTCGTACATTCCATATTTATATTATCCCTTGATTCTAGAATAGATTGTACATTGTACAAAATGAAATATATTTAGAAAGTAATTTTGGCAGAGCTTCACCATATTCTTCTTTCATCCTGTCCAGATGATAGGGGAATGGCCAAACCAAGACTTTCAGGATTATTCTTCTGCTCATGAGTGAGGCGAATCAACCAGACTAGGCTTTGTTCCTTTTTAATCTTCATAGAACTCCACAGCATTCCAAAATGATAATATCACCCAACACATCTACCACTTCTAGGGATTGCACCAAGTGCGCTCAGCCTGAAGGGAGATAGAAGGGGTTTCTGCTCCATGTTGAAATCATCTACACAATCATCCACTTACAAGTATTGTACGGACTACTCAGTACGCTCAACCTGAAGGGAGAAAGATAGGTCTTCTGTATAAAGGAATCATCTATACAATCATCAACTTAGGGAGATTGTACAGAGTACTCCGTACGCTCAACTTGAAAGGAGAAAGATAGGTCTTCTGTATAAAGGAATCATCTATACAGTCATCCACTTACAGGGATTGTACAGAGTACTCTGTACGCTCAACCCGAAGGGAGAAAGATAAGTCTTCTGCTCAAAAGAATCATTTATACAGTCATCCACTTATGGGGATTGTACAGAGTACTCTGTACGCTCAACCCGAAGGGAGAAAGATAGGTCTTCTTCACAAAGGAACAAGCCTTCAAGTCTGAATTCCTCTCTTTGTGCCTTTTTTACAAGCTCTAAAATAAGTCTTCAAAGCCAACTTTCTGTCTTCGAAGTCTCCTTACGCGACGGCTTGAAACTGTCGAGAAACTACTTGAAACGATGGCCTGAAACTGTCGGAAAACTGCTTTTCAGCGGCGGTTCGGAACCGTCGAGAAACCCGCGGCAAGCTCCACTGCCTTCCACGGGTCACGACGAGCACGACGACCTCGAATCGTCGAGAAATGCTATCGTCATTCTCAACTTCTCCTGATCTTCTTCTTCAATTCTCTCATCATTCTTTCCTTTCCCGAGGATTGCAATTAATGTATTCAACTCAAGGAGGAGAAGATACACGAGTATTCTTGCACCTCTAGAACCCTTGGAGCAAGCTCTAAATCCTAGCAGAGTGAATGAATGCAAATGAGGACCCGTGGGGGTATTTATAGGCAAAGGGGGTCAGTTTCGCGTAAAGCACTTCAAATTTGACTTCAGCTTGCTGCGGGTCACGTAAAGATCATGCGCTTTCTGCCAACCTCATCACTTTCTTCTGTCAACCTCATCATATTTGCTCATTTCTTCTAAACCTCATCATTTTCTTATGCAAAACTCATAATATCTGCTCCTTTTCGTCTGAACTTTACTTCTTTCTTTTATCCTTCATTCTAAATCTCAATAAGTGCCTCAATCTTCTTTTCCTTAGCATATTTTTCTGCCTCGACACTTGCAGTATAAATTCTTGAGCCTTTGTCATACATTATCATTTGCTTGATTGCTCATACACATCAACATATTAATTTAATTGTTCTAAATATTTTAAATTTTACTCAAATTATTAAAGTCCTATTCACCCCCTACAGGACTTTAGGCTTATCTCCAAGTATCTCTACTAGTGGAAAAACTGCAATTTCAATTGAAAGGTTCGAGGGGGTGCACCACTACGATTGTCAGTGGCAACATGCGTCACTGCACTTCCAGCAACAACTGTTATAATCCCAATAGTTTAATAGTAGAACTCGACACATTCCATCAGTCCTAAGGCTTTTAGCATATTGGATAGGTTCTTAACAATTAGTATCAGAGACAACACCATGTCCTATGTTTGAATCATGAAGAGGCAACCTAGACCGGAGTGAAAGCCTCAATGAGTGGAAAGGGATACCTAAAAAAGAGGCTAGAGTGAATGCCTTCATAGAGTGCGTTGCCGTGGACGTTGGCTATAGAGCGTGGTGAAATGTTATTGTAGACACCCCACCTAGGACAAGAACCACTACTCTTAGGACTTTAGTTGAACTTCAGAAATGTTATTCGATTAACCTAAAAAAACATTGAAAATTTGAGTGAGTTAAATAGAAAGGGTCCACAATACCTCCCAAAATTAACCAATGAATCTAATCGGGGAATTTGGATCCTAATAAATCATATATATCTCAGCCAAACCTTCTGAAAATTTAATCACTTCTTACTACTAAAGATGGCCTCCAATTAACCCAGGAAAAACATAGAAATCCAAAAGGGTTAAGTATAAAAGATCTCAAGCACATCCTAAAACTGACCAACAGACTCGATCGATGATCCAAAACTTAATAAATCATATCTCAAGTGATCATTTGGATCCTCTAAATCTTGAATACTCGCAAAATATCAACAAATTATATGTAAAAGATGACACTGACAAACCAATAATCATAAAATGATTGACGGTACAAAAGGTATTTTAACTTTGCCTGCTTATTAAGTATCACTAATAAAAGTAAAAACAAAAAAAAAGATAAAAGTAAGCCTACTAACCTAACCACCTGGTAATAAAATGATTAGATGTGGAGTTTATAAAATCAACATAGCATATTCATTCTGAGACAAAGGAGATTATTCAGAGACAAAGGACGAAGGTTGTTTAAAGTAGTGTAACACCCCAAAGTTTTCCATACCTGAGTATTGAAAGTCCTCGGGTATTACTATGAAATTTTAATTTTGTAAATACATATGCAGGTCATTAATCTAGCCTATATAATTATACGTCTATACTCTAGCCTAAATTTAACCATTGGGAATACTCCTCATCCATAGGTTAAGCCATCCAATAGTTGATTCTCAAGATGGACATCACATCATCATGAAATAAATCCTAGAGACAATTTAAGCATTTGGACCCGATCATCAACGAATCTAAACTTTTAATCATGATCCTGATATATAAACAAATATTTTATACCATTGAAATTCAATTTTAATGGGTAAAGGTACACCATTGATCATCCATAACTTTTATGGTGTATATATTCATACTTGTCACTGAACCTTAAAAAAAAATTATTTATAAGAACCTGATTGTGGTGAAATTTCACACATTTCTTAGTTAGCCTAGTTTAGCCATGCATTATCAATTTTGAGATCTAACTAAGAAGATCCGCCATCCATCGGATTTCGTATAATATTCGTTGGATGACCCACCTGAAAACCACACAATGACCCTCTATACGATCAACGGATGATTCCCAATAAATCCATCAATTAAAATTTTACATCAGAGTATTTTGGACCTATTTCCAGAGATCTCAGATCTTAAATGAAGAAAACTACCAAGTCTCAAATAAATGGTTTAGTTTACACTATATCATGCACTACTCAATGATTTTATAATCTGACAACCCGTCTATAAATCTGATCGCACACTGGTACCTGGACACCTTAAAGGACTAATAGAACGCACTTTTTATAAATTTTAAGAGTAATTTAACCGTTAATCTTGAAACTAATCGTTATAGTTATTTGATTTAAAATGACGGATTGAGAACATCTTTCGTTGATCCAAACCGCATATTAGGAGTGCCACCGTAGGTTGTGACATGCGATCAACACCCTAGCCCACTTCTAGCTACTCATGAGTGAACACAACCCAAACAACATTTCAAACTGTCTAGTGCATGTGCACATGCATGTACAACATTCCCCATCCGAAACTGAAAACCAGTTCTAAACCGAGCTCTGATCCTTAACCTAGAGTCTTTCGACTCTTTCTTCTTCTTCATTTGGAGCAGTATAATGCACCCCACTTATTATAAATATAAACTATCCATGAAGGGACCCATTGATGGATTAAGGACATCCACCAACAACGATCCTTAGGAAGGTTTTCAGTGGCAGGCATTCCTGACCAACTCGTGATGAATGCAGCCCTCTTAAGTGTTAGATCTGCCTCACTTTTTATATCATGTTCCAACCTAATTTTATAAAATTGATGAACGGAGTGGATTTCCCAACAACACATTGTGGACCCCACCTTGACCCTACAAATAAATTGAGTTCATGACATGCGTTCAAGTTGTTCGTGTGCAATCACGTTTGAAAAATGGAAACCTTCATTTCCTACACCGTTCGAATAGATTCTTTAGAACTCCCACAAGCACAACTCCAGATTGATCTAAACCACCAATTAGAATAATCTCCACCATTCAAACAATCCTCGAACGTTGTTGTGTCGTTCTTCCCAAATCTGTTGAGATTCCATGACAGCGGAGAAAGATTCTAAAATAAATAAAGAAAGAAAGAATGTCGTAAGATCTTCGAAGAGCCTTAAACCGTGCAGTCCGTTGGACCCAATATTAATTTCTAAACATAGAAACCTAATAAAAAAAATCAAGTTCCAAGCATCGTCTACCCCACCGATTTCAACAAACGCATGTGACAGCTGAATACCATTTTCTCGAAAACTCATCGCGTAAATGAAATCGGGCCTTCAATGTTCGATGTTCAGAAGCTTTCTAAGACGAATCTAGACCATCCACAAGTGTCATCTCAACAAAATACACCAAGAGGCAAGATCTGCCATTAAAGCTCCCTTATCTTCTCCTTTTAAAGATTAAACCATACATTCTTTCACGAGGTCTAATTAGTAATCCAAAATGTTCATTAAATGCCCACATGATCAACGTTCAATTGTTAATAATGTTGTTGAGATCAACACAATGTGTAGCATACAACGTGTCCAACAACGCAACAGTGTAAGCGTCTTCACATGAACCCTCTGCAAGAAGCAAGCTAAGTCCTACTCAATGTAAAACCCAGCATCGAGTTCCCTTCGCGCAAGCCTCTCGAATCTTGTAGACAGTTCATGAGGCCTATAAAACCCTCTTCAACTAGGGAAACGAAACCCCACAACAAAATATGAAAGCAAACCGAGAGAGAGAGAGAGAGAGAGAGAGAGAGAGAGAGAGAGAGAGAGAGAGATTCAGCACCATGTCGACTCACTAAGTCGAAATTTGCCACAGTTGAGTCCAGAGTTGTATCTAGATGTGGGTTTAAGAGAAAGAAAGAGAAAGAAAAAAGAAGAAGAAGAAGAAAGAGGAGCTTGCCGATTTTATACACTAATTCGACTCAAGGCTAACTCGCTGAGTCCACATGAGTTGGTTCGAGTTTGAATCAGTTCCAGTCCAGCTAGGTCCGCAAAATCCCCTAAGAGAGAGAGAGTTTAAGAATCGATGAGAGGTCCTATGTATCGAGTTCAGCCTTGTGTTGAGTCAAATCGAGTCGGGTACTAGTTAAGGTGAGTCATTTAAATTTGATTTGTTGGATTTAATTTTTTATTCTAATTTTTATATGAGAAGTAAAATCCCCAAAGCAAACCTACACCTACACTGTAAAACAAAACCCTAACCTTACATGATCAAAACCCTAGTTTAAACCCTAACCATACCAATTATGTGATCTATGGTAAGATTTGAATTTAAAGTGTTCGCTCACCTCAAGTGCAAGGCTGTGATGTAGTAATAATTCTCGGTAAGACCAAGGTCGATCCTTAGGAATTGTCATAACAATTCTAAATTACATAACTAGGATTTGGATTTATATTAATGAATGAATTTTAAGAACATAAAACTATCTACTTTTAAACGAAATAAGGGAAATAAACAATAAAGCGCCTAAGGATCCACTTATAATCATTCACAATGTCAATTCAATCGTTCAAGCCAATAACTCAATTGGAATTGGAGTTCTATCCCTATCCAATTAGAATATGGAGCAATCAAATCATCATAATACATTTAACGTGGATGAATCATCTACTGACATGGTTCTCTAATAACAACTAAGGCATTGGACGTATCCAATCACACAGCCTAATCCTTCACAAAACAAGCGAGATCATATTCATGATTTTTCTTCAAGTCTTGTCACTAGACTTGATTTAGAAGCATGAATTGAACTTCAATCAAACCAATCTAATAAGAAAAATATCCATCTTAGATCAAATCAAAAGATATGAATTTCTTCTAGTTTAGTTTTAGATAAGCACTTAGAAAACTTACTTTGTAAGATCACATAGCATCCACCATATCATGATGAATCTAATATCTTTACAACCCAAAATCCTATCAACAACACCCCATTGAGTAATCTCAGTAAATCGAAACATCCCATGTAAGCATAATCACAAGAGATAGAAGATTAAACTAAAAATACCAACTTTATTTCAAATTAGAACTAGAAGTGTTCTTCATTAAATCCCAAATTACTTGAATTAAATCAAACTAAGCATTGTAAACGAGTATAAGCTTCACCTCTTAGCTCTAACTAAGAGATTTAGCCAACCATTAAGAAGGTTAAACTAAAACTCAAAAGAAAACTAAAGAAAAACATAAGCTAGAACTAGAAAAACTTGGAAAACGGAGTCGTAGAAGCTCCCATTTGATCCTCTCCACCTCTAGCACAACTGGGACTCTTCTAGGATGCCTTAGGAAGAGAGTAGAGGTGCCCTTTTATAGAAAAAGTCTGCCACCGTCTCGAATTTGTGTAAGAATTTAAGCAGCTGTAGACAGTTTCGATTGATACTTTGATCGATTATAACTATTTTGATCAATCGAAAATTCTGTCCAGAGAGTTACAGAAATTTCTGCATAATTTTCGATAGGATTTTGATTGATCAGAGTAATTTTTTATTGATGCTTCGATCGATCGGAACTAATTTCAATTGATCGAAATTTTACTTCAGCAATATTTCAGGGTCATTTTCTGAACTTTTTGTATCTTACTTTTCTGGCCCTACAGCTCTATACTTTGATTTTTCTGGCCATTTCTAGTCGTTAACTTGATTTCTCTAGAGCTTTTTCTTCACTTCTTTGGCTCATCAAAGCTTGGTCTTCTAATCACTCTAAATCCTTTAAATTAACAATAAATTCATGACATTTCTCTCTTTTACTTATAAACACAAAAACAAACATAAGTCCTTAACTTTAACAACTTAAACTATGTAATTGTGCTATGAATTAGGGTTTAGATATGCACAATTCAGAGCTCAACATAAAGCATGTTGTTAAGGCACACAATTTTTTAGCAGTCAATGAAGTTGCATGACCGTGCAAACTCCAGAGAAGTTGTGCGGCCATATAACTTCACTTTGAACCAAATTTCATAATTCTGTTTCAACAGTGCAAAAGGGAGATTGAAGGTTAAGTTGTGCAATCGCGCAACTTGACAAACTTGATTGCCCGCGATCATGCAACTTCAGTTTGTGTATGATAAAAGGACCAAAATACACAAAAAAGCAGAGTTCACACGTGCGAATGACTATAAATACTGCTCTAACCCTCTCATTTGATATTTTTGAGAAATCGCATACCCCTTCAGAGCTCTCGACAGAGAAATCTAGAGGTACCCGAGGAGGATTCACGTAACTTTTCTTCTCGATATAACACAATTGACCACTATCGATTGTGTCCGAGGATGAAGATAAAGAATGAAGGAAATAAAGAAAGCAGAACAAGGCAGGCCTGACCATAGTTACGCGATCGTGCAACTCATGTCAAGGTGCGCAGTTGCACAATTTCTCCTATAATAGTCTATAAGACTGATTTTAGTCAGTTTTTAAGGATGCAACTTTTGATTTTTCTTAAAAATTAACGTATAAAGAGACATGTCGCATGATTTCAAACCCGCACAACTCTTCTGTCACTTTGACGGACCACTAATGAGAGTCCAAATGCTGTCGGGATTATCATTTGAAGTCCATTTTAAGATTACATACCAATTGTATCAATAAAATCTTACTTCCCTACATTAATTGCCTTACATTTTCTTGAGTATAATTGTTTTACCACACTACTTACAAAAAAGTAAGTTAAGTAAAAACAATAAATGGTACTTATGATCACAAAACTAGTCGGTTATGTGTAACAAACATAATTGTGTACAGATATTCGTAGATTGTTGTAAACTCCCTAAAGGGTAGTTCGAAAAGTGGACTAAGTACCTTATCTATATCAAGTAATTTAAAAATAAAATTTAAGTAAAGGAATAAGGTACAAAATATTTAATATACAAAAATGCACCTGATTGTACTTGTTTCAAGAGAGTCCATGCCATACTACTTAATAATGTACTGCTTTTAATAATATGTTGATACAATTACTTACTAAATTGTACTAATACATAATTAAATATATGGAATCCTGTACACCATACCAATGGGTACAGTTCCTGGGCTAAACTCTGTGTTAGATACACTTCCTATACATACTTTGGTATTGATTTTCTTGTATATGTGTTTGATTTGATAAGAATATTTTTCATTGAACTTACCTTGAAACTTAGTTGGCCAACATTGTTACAGACCTAATATAATGGTGACCTATGAATTTCAATATCACTTTGTGACTTATTTGATCCCTTATGTGATATAGGTGATGAGCCCTTATTTGTATCTACTTGTGACTTGTTTGATGTTAATTTGATACGGGTGACGAGCCTTTTTATTTGGTGCCCATGAATGAACTTTTATTTATGTTTATTATCTCATCTTTCGGGTATGGTGACACAAGAGGCTACTAAGGGAACAGGTTTCCATAATTAGTTGTTTGTAAACTAGATTAATAAAGGGTTGTTTAATCATGCATGGCATTTCGAGACTTACTGAATGGTCTAATGTAAGACACTTATAAACTCGGGTCATTGTGCAGCCATTCCTTTGAGAATTTTACTAAATGGCTCCGATGTATTTTCTTATGCTTTCTGGCCATTATGTTGACGTCCATTCTTAGAACTTACCAGATGGCTAGTTATTGTGTGTCTGTTCACTTGTGAACTTTACCAAATGACTACTCATTGTGCGGAGGTTTACGTTTGAGAACTTTACCAGATGACACATGATATTTGGGTCATTATGTGGTCGTTCTTTTGCATCATCACATCGATGATTGTCCTAACTGACTATCAGTTCACACATGCTGGCTAGATGTGCACCTCCATGAAAATGTGCATTTATGAATCCATGCATTAACTAAGATTCGCATTGTGTGATGAATGTGTTATTTTTTTGTCTTATGTTTATCAACTATACTTGATTGTGTGATGGATATATAATCTTGGGTGGAGTTTTCATTGAGTTGGCCACTCACCCTTTAGGTGTTCTAAAACACCAACCAATTGATACACGACTAGAAGTTATATGTAGGCCTAAAGAACGGTTTGAGGATCTAGTGGACAGGATGGCCTCATATGAGTTGTTGGTGCTCAATGAATAGAGAGATGAATATTGTACCCAGTATAACTTTTGATGTTTATGTATTAATTTGTTGTGTAATAAGTCCCTAGCCGAGCGGACAAATAGTTTATGTATGTAATGTTGGAATACTAAATTCAAAGTTCAATTTCTCTCTCTTTTGTTTAGTGCATACCATACGAATGCAAAATGTATATTAAATGAAAAAATTAAGGTGTGATTGTGAAGAATTCGTTCACTACTTAGCTAACACCCTTGAACTCGGGATCTGAGGCATCGATACTTGGGTGCCAAGTTTTAGGGTGTTATGGGCAAGTAGGGGTTTAGGGTTTGTGGAGTTTGTAAGTAAAGAAGGAAATAAAGAGAGAAAAGTAGTCAACAAAAGAAGCCATTAAAGTCTAAAGTAGAGTTAGGATCGGTGATATTCAACCATCCCTTTTGGAGCAAAATGGTGTTTGGTCTTCCATTTTCCTTCTTAAATTTCAGTCTATATTTGTATTCTATTCTACACATCTCATTTACGCCTACAACACTTTTCTTTTGTCTTTACTTTATAATATTTTCTTTTCTTTTGCTTTTACTTCGCAGCTTGCCCTAAATCACTAACTCTGTGAAACAAGGTTAGGATACATTTCTTTTTTTCTGTATTAAGCCAACAACTCTACGAAACAAGGCTAGAATACTCTTTCTTTATAGTCTGCCTAAAACCATGAGCTCTGTGAAGTAAGGCCAGATATAGTAATGCTTGGAGTTTTATTGAATTTCTGAAAACCTTAAAATCTCATGAAGTAAATACCTCACATCATGTGGTAGAAAGAATGTACCTAATCCCTTCCTTTTCATCATCGAGGCCCTTGAAATTTACGGTCATAGACTAATCATGAGAGTTACTTAAATTGGGAGTCTTACGATACCCTAACTATTAAACGATTCTATGTTTCTAACTAGTCATAGATTCTAAGCTTCATTTGGCTAGTGGCGATTCCAAATTACATGCTTTGTCATATCTGAGGCAATGTCACATACCAACAATTACATAAACAAAAGAAGAAAGCCGAGGAGGTGAACATGCCCGCTTGCGTGTTCACAATTATGATCTTGATGGTTTAATAGCCCTACTTGATGCGTTCCGTCAATCCTGAGGCTTTTAGCGTATTGGTTGTGTTCTTAACAATGATTGATGCCCTCACCATTATTGTCATTCTTGTTGTTGGCGGTTGTTGGCCCATCATCAGAGTGAGATGATTTGAGAGGAGAGAGAGAGGGTTAGTAGTGGCGGGGGGCGGTGGAGATTGACAGTGAATACTATCACGGCCAGTGCCATTGAACAGATGGTGGTGGTAGGCTAAGTCGCCACCGTTCCTCTTTTTCATCTCATTCATTTTTTTTAATTTCTTTTATCTTCTCTATTTTTAATTTCTCTCTTTAGTCTCTATGAATCCATCAGAATTGTCACTCTAATTCCTTTCCTACATCTCTCATATTATGCTCATAAAAATGGGCATTATAATGAATAATTAACATCTTTAATTAAAAAGTCATAAAATAAAATTTTAGATTAGGACTAGGCACTTGAATTGATTTGATTCATGAAAATCGAAGATCCATTTGAAAATGTTATGATAACACTGAAAGTCGACTCAAATGGATTGGCTTGCAGGATTCGACAGTCTACATGATCTTGGAACCTTCACATAAAGCTGAAGATGAACAGTGGCATGTCTAGTTGTCCACCTAAGCACTATGAGAGAGAATCCGATCACCTCTCTGATTGAATGGTTGATATGACGCCTAGATAACAATCAATGGCATAGATCATCTAGAGATAGGATAGATGAACATAATATGTGATCATATAGCCTTCTTATTTTCTCTTTGAATTTCTATCAATTACAATTCTTTTGCGAGTAACTTCATCTCCATTTTTTATAAAAGGGATGATTGGGAGATATGGGAAGAAGTTGGATGAGGTAGGGCTCATATCCCTATCTCATTCAATCATCTTTCTGTATTCTTTCATCTTTCAAATTTAAAGCTCAAATTCAAAAGAGAAAAAAATAGAGTTTAGATGAAGAAATTTTAAAAGAAAAATGTGTGGAGCCCACTCATAGTGGTTGCCCACAAGTGGGTCCCACGAGCCTATGTCTAACACTATTTACTATATAAGATATAATTTACTATATAAGATATAATTTTATTTATTAGTTTATGATCCATTCACAATTGGTCCCATGATTTCGATGATGTAAATTTTGAATTACATGTTCCAACGATGCGCTTGTGTGAAAAATAAAATGAGTATTCTTTCATTAAGCATTGTAACTATTTATTAATTCACTATGCTAGTAGCTTTTCTCTATCACAATTAAGTAACCAGAGGTTCTTTTACTCGATAGCTTTACATTATTTATTAGCCTTTTTTTTACCTTCAGTGACACAAGCTTATCATCATCAAGTCCTCATTGTCAATATCGTCATTGTTGACGTCCCCATCATCATCATCATCATCATCATCATTGTCACATCATCATTGTTATCACGGCCGTTATTTTTTAAAGAAGAGAGGCATATAGAAGAGGCAGAAGTAAAAAAGAAAAAGTCCACTTAAAGAGAGGCTTAAGGTACGTTATAGTGTCCCTATCTTTAAGATGATATTTTCATCCTACTGGTGTTTAAATTACTTTACAAGAGGGTTATAATAAATCCGCATCTAAGATACAATAAACATTGTCACTTAAATTGGAGAAATGTGGGCTTTAACTTACAAAAAAAAAAAAAAAAAAGACACCTCGAACACACTTTTATAGTGTATGTTGTAGAATAAAGTTGGTCGTCGAAGAAGTCTGGAGACATGCGACCCGCGAGCACCTCTAACTCCTTGAAGTCGCAACCAAACCATCCGACCAACGAGCCTACCTGGTCGCATCTTGTATATCACATAGACCTGTGACTGCCTATACACTTCCGATATGCGAGCAAGGCTAGTTGCTGGTCATCCAGTAGGAATACCTCCGCCATCCGAGCAGCTTTGCTCCTAGTAGACGAACGAGGATATTCCCAAATTCAAGGACCCCTGGTCGCTGGCCGTTCGCTGGGGATGTCCCTCATCTCATAGTACTAGCCACCCATATAGGCCGACTTTGGCTTGTTTTCTATTCACAAGTTCCGTACCATGGGGGGCCTCCATCAAGAGATGTAATCAGCTAAAAGTCTAGAGTGGTTAGGCCATCCCCTTATCTAAGGATTAACAGGATAAGCACCTTATCCCCTGAAATCAGTAGTGATCTTAATAGCTTGCGTAACAAACTGGATCACCCGAATCTGTATAAATAGATGGCCCCACAGATGATAAAGGTACACAATCTTTAAGTCTACGTTTCACACTTCATCTTACTATTAAGTTACCTCTGACTTAGGCTTCGGAGGGCCAACGGCCAATCACCGGCTACCCTTAGTTTCCTTTGTTTACCTTTCAGGTTTTATGATGGAAGTCTAAATCGAAAAGGGCATACACTTGGAAGGAGCCTATTACCAAAATCTAACATCAACAGATTGGCACCGTGTGGGAACGAGTATTCAATTCGTTCTCATTACAAATTTTCACCTCCCGCTATGCCTTCGAAGAAAATGACTCATCCTTCCACCTCAAAGCAAACGTTACCACCACTAGACATCCCTAAGCCAACTCCCAATCTCCCTCGTGCTGCTTCGATAGGGATTCCTCCTGCAGAGCCCAACCTTCCTGCATAGAATCCATTCCAAGATATATCTGGTGGCTTCAATGGCATTATGTGTTTCGTCGAGGATATAATCCTTACTCTCTAGGCTGGATTTCAAGCCCTATCTAATTGGTTTAATCAGCATTTTTTCGAATCACAGCAACCTCTAGAAGGACCGCCATTACAACCTGCGCCTGCAGCTTCTAGACACTCTCTAGAGGAACCACAAGTTCAGGCCAACCCTCCTTCAAATTGTATTCCTCGTGGCAATCAAGTTCCTAATCAACACCCATAATCTATCCGCTCCAGTGCTTCTCAACAACGTCAGCCTGAAGAATAACTCGATGACGAAACATCCAATTATACTCTGCCTTGGGAAGGAGATCTCAGGAAAATCGCGGACCGTTTTGCTGATATTGAATAACGATATCAATCTAACCTCCTAACATCCACTTTGGCGACAATTCGATGATCTAAACCTCCTTTTACTCACGAAGTAATGGAGGCTTCTTTGCCTAAAAAATATCGGACGCCCAGCATTGTCCCATATACTAGTATCGACGATCCCCTTAAGCATCTAGAGACGTATAGATCCCTTATAGAGCTGGAAGGATATAGCTCTGAAATTATGTGCAGAGCCTTCTCTTTAACTCTAAAAGACGCAGTACGCACTTAGTTCTGGGTCTAAAGCCTCGATCCATTGAATCCTTCTCTCAGTTATCGGATCTCTTTCTTTCTAAGTTCATGGGGAGCATCCATATAAAAAACCCTGCATCTCACCTATCAGATTTGAAGCAGCAACATGGAGAGACAATTAAAGAATTCACCGTTTGATTCACGACAGAAGCAGTCCAAACTAAGGGTTATACTAAAGATAAGGGTCCCACTGCCCTTATAGTGAGCATTACAAGCAAAAAATTTTGATTCGCCCTAGATAAAAACCCTCATAAAATGATGATCGAGTTCCAGGCCAAAGCTCAAAAAAATACATTAACGTTGAAGAAGTAGCTCTAGCTCGTCATGGTATTCAAGGAAAAAAGAGAAAGGCTGAAGATATTTCTCCAGCAAACAAGAAATACCGACGTGACCGACATGATCATTCTCCAAGGAAGTCTTATTTCGAAAAATATCGCAATTATGCACCTCTCAATCGATCTCTCGAAAAGTACTAATGGAGATAAAACATAAGTCGTAGTTAAATGGCCTCAAAGGATCAAATCAGATCCCAAAAAGAGACAAAAGAAAGTTTTGTTACTTCTATAAAGATCATAGACATAACACTTAAGATTGTATCTCTTAAAGGCCAGATTGAAGCCCTCATTTGAAAGGGACATCTTCGAGACTATGTTGTACTGCAAGATCGCTCGCCCGAACGATCTGATACACCAGCGCGTTGCGACCATCAAAACCAGAGGAAGAAGTCACCACAACATCACCTTCACAGGAGGATGACAAACCAGCAGGCGAAATCTAAACCATTGCAAGTGGCCCAGCTTGTGGAGGGGATTCACGAGCCTCAAGGAAAGCATATATTTGAAAGGCAACCCAGAAGCCTCAGCATATCTATTGGGTGGAAAAGTCATCCAGCCCGACAAACTTGAACCATCAATTAATTTCCTTCTCTCGCGAAAATGCTGAGGGAATCCATTTTCCACATGAAGATTCCATCGTAGTGGCTTTAAAGGTATTGAATTATTTAACTCATTGTATTATGTTGGATACAGGTAGTTCTACAGACGTCCTTTACCTTGAAGCTTTCAACAAGATGACTCTCACCAAAAATCGACTTAAACCTGTCTCGATATTGAGCTCTGAATTGTGCATATTCTAACCCCAATCATCACATATTATGCATGGTTTGCATATTTAAAAGACTCCTCTAATGCATGATTTGTGATTGTAGGAACGAGATGGAGATTTCACTGATTCAAGGCTAAAGAGAGCACTTTATATACATTGATGATCAAGGAACCAAGTGTAAAAGGATTGAAGAACGAAGCAAAGGAGAAAAGGAAGAAGTGAAGAAAACTGCACTGAAGACTGGTCGTCCATAGCCAGGACCGGTCGTCCGACCGGTCCAAACACTCAACACTTGACCCCCCTTGTCGATTTTGGAGGAGAAGTAGTGGCGCCAAAGGGAAGTATTGACCTTCTCGTCACATTCGAAGAAGCTCAGACCAAAATCACTGTCTACATTAACTTCTTTGTGGTCAATCGAAAATCGGCATACAATGCAATCTTGGGCCGATCCTCACTCACCAAGATAGAAGCGGCTCTACACCCCCTCTACTTATGCATCAAATTCCCCACTCCTAACGAAGTGGGAGTGGTTCGAGGGAATCAAAAGGAGGCTCAGGCGTGTTATAAAATCTCGATACAAGACCGAAAGAATATCCAAGCAGCTCCTATAATGACAATTTTAGGAGATTCAGTAAGTTCACCCATAGCAACGAACCTAGACCCGAGGGAGAATACGTACCAGGCAGGAGCAGCCAGAGAAGAAATGATCGAAATTCAGTTATCTAAGGACAATCCTTTCAAAAAGGTTTATGTCGGATCATCTCTAAATCCCGTTCGGATTCATCTGACTGACTTCTTGGTCGAATATCAAGATGTATTCGCCTGGTCTCATAAAGATATGCCAGGTATTGACCCCAACGTTGCAGTTCATCGCTTGAACATAGACCCGAAATTTGAACATATCTATCAACGACGATGAGTGTTCACAGCTGAGAGGCAGATGATGATTAAAGCAGAGATCGAAAAATTATTGGCCGTCAACTTTATCGAAGAGATCGACTACCCAGAGTGGGTCGCGAACGTCATTCTCATGCGCAAGACAAACGATAAGTGGAGGATGTGCGTGGATTACTCCAATCTGAATAAGGCATGCCTAAAGGATAGCTTCCCGACTCCCCGCATCGACCAACTGGTCGATTCAACAGCAGGACATGCCCTGCTCAGCTTTATGGATGCTTATTCTGGTTACAACCAGATCATGATGCATCCACCTGATCGTTAAAATACCGCATTTATCACCGATCGAGGTCTATACGACTATAAAGTGATGCATTTTGGTTTAAAGAATGTGGGGGCCACCTATCAGTGCCTAGTCAACAAAATGTTTGCCGCGCAAATCGGTAGCAATATGGAGGTTTACATTAACGACATGCTCGTGAAAAGCATCATGGCCAATGATTATCTCGCGGATCTCAGAGAAGCTTTCGATCTAATGAGGAAATATCAGATGAAGGTAAATTCAGAAAATGTTCTTTTGGGGACTCTGCTAGAAAATTTCTCGGGTTCATGGTTGGTGAATGAGGGATTGAAGCAAACCCTGAAAAGATTAAGGCCTTGGTTGAAATGCAATCTTCATCCACTCTCAAAGATGTTCAACAATTGGCTGCTCACATTACATCGTTAAACAGGTTCATTTCGCGTGCCTCCGATAAATGCTTTCCCTTCTTTGAGCTCCTCTGTACAATTGCGAAAATTGACCGGGTGTAGACCCAACAATGTGAAGAGGCATTTCAGCGACTAAAACAGTATATGAGCACGCCCCCCATCTTATCTAAGCCTGTTCCGCATGAGCATCTTTTTCTTTATTTATCTGTATCTTCCATGGCTGTTAGCGCCGCCTTAATAAGAGAAGACTCCGGGATACAGAGGCATGTTTATTATGTCAGTCAAGCAATGGTGGATGCTGGAACTCGATACTCCGAGATGGAGAAACTTGCTCTAGCCTTAGTAACTGCAGCTCGAAAACTAGGGCCTTATTTTCAAGCCCATTCTATAATAGTACCTACTAATTGTCCTTTAAGGCAAGTCCTTTAAAAGCCCGAAGTATCTAGACGGTTAACTAAATGGGCTATTGAGCTTGGCAAATATGACATTACTTTCTGCTCGTAAACCACTGTGAAGGCCCAAGCCGTATTGATTTCATTGCCGAATTTACATATTCGAGCCCCACTGCTCCTATCTCCAGCAATGACCCGACGACCAGCGAGCAGGCACCCTGGTCGCTTTACGTAGATGGATCACCATGCTCCACTGATAGTGGGATCGGTTTGATCCTAATCACTCCTGACGGGCCACAATTCCAATATACCTTATGCTTCGATTTCCAAGCCTCTAATAACAAAGCGGAATATGAGGCCTTAATTTTCAGTCTTGAATTAGCAAATATACTTACGATAACGAATCTGTCTATTTATAGTGACTCTCAGCTCGTCGTCAATCAGGTACTCAACGAATTTGAGGTGAAAGAAGAGCAAATGACTTTATACAAATCATGAGTACTCATCCTGCTCACTAAATTCAGCAAATATGAGATAACTCATATTCCTCGCGAGGAGAATAAGCTCGCAAGCTTCTCAAGAGAAATTAGCCTACACTCCTGATTCTGATCTGACGCGAGCCGTCCCTATCGAGCACCTCTCTGCTCCGAGTATCGATCAAATCACTCCAAAGCTAGTCGCTACCTTTCATTACCTCCATGTTGGATGGATCCTATCATCCATTTCCTCCAAAGTGGACAACTCCTTGATGATAAAAAATTTGTGCGACAAATTCGCTACAGTGCCAGGTACGTCTTACAAAATGAAAAGTTGTTGCGTAAAAGTTTTACTTTACTGTATTTAAGGTGTCTCCATCCAGAAGAAGCACACCATATTCTAGATGAAATACACCAGGGGGCATACGGTAATCATCCCAAAGGACGGTCTTTAGTATATAAAGTAATGAGGCAAGGGTATTATTGGCCCACTATGAAGGCAGACGCGATCGAATTCTCCAAGAAATGTGATAAATGTCAAGCGATATTCTCCAGTCCCTCATGTATCATCTGAGCAAATGACACCGATGGACGGCCCTTGGCCTTCTGCTCAATGGGGAGTCAATATAATGGAACCACTGCCTACTGGGAAAGGCCAGAATAGGTTCACAATCGTAGCAGTCGATTACTTCACCAAATAGGTTAAGGCAGAAACTTTGGCTACCATCACTGAAAAAAAACTACTAAATTCATATGGAGGAACATTATATGCCGTTATGGGCTCCCCCATATCATAATTTTCGATAATGGAAGACAGGTCGATAATGCCACATTCTTCAAGTTTTACAAGAAGTGGAAGATACGTAATATTCAAACTTCTCCATATCATCCTCAGGCTAACGGACAGGTAAAAGCGGTTAGCAAAATTATCAAGCACCATTTGAAGACCAAACTTGATGAATGTAATGGGTATGTGGCCAGAACTCCTACCAGAAGTTTTATGGGCTTACAGGATGACAACTCACAATTCAACAGGGGGAAACACCCTTCTAACTGGCATTCGGCACCGAAGCAGTCGTTCTAGTAGAAGTCGAGATACCTACTTGTCGAGTAGAAGATTACGAGGCAGCCCGTAATTAAGAAAGTTTAAAACTTCACCTCGATCTCCTAGAAGAGAAAAGGGATATAGCCCATCTTCAAGCAACGACTTATCAACAACGAATAGTTTGCTATCACAATTCGAAGGTTAAAACCAGAGCTTTTCAGCTCGGTGATTTGGTGCTCAGGAAAAACATCGGAACGACCACTCGATCGCTAGATCTTAATTGGGAAGGCCCGTATCGAGTCATCAAGGTTGTTCGACCTAGGAACTTACTATCTTGAAGACATGCGAGGAAGACCCCTACGTCGCCCTTGGCACGTGGAACATTTACTTCAGTATTTTTCATAAACCATTTGTAATATAAATACTTGAATAAAGATAGTCCTTTTTCGTCCTAGCTGGTCAGCTATGAAATCAATAACTTGGTTACTATTGAATAGCCCTAAAGATAATATAAACATTTTTTTGACTAAAACTTCTGCTCTCAGTAAAGCCAAAGACTCAATTGATAGGTCAACCTATCTCCAAGTGGAACGGTCACCAAGACCTCCCTAATTGAGCCTAATTCATTCTCATGAGTTGAGTAAAACATTCAACAATGGCGAATTCATTCCTATAAATCAAGAAAGAAATGGCCAAATATTCTTTCATTCAACAAACATTCAAATTACAAAAAAAAGGGAGAAGATACATCTATTTCAAATCAGAGAGAGAGAGGGAAAAAGAGAAGGAGTGGCTCATAGTTGATCATTCGTAGCCTGGAAGAGGTGCTAGGCTTTCTACCTCAAGTCTCGTCTCAGGAACTCCTGCAGCTTCAGTAACCTCCGTGCCTTCTTTTTCAACCGTTGCTCTTTCTTCAGTGGCGACGATGGCAGCAACTTTATCAAATTCCTCTAGTTGAACGATGGAGAAATTCGTTGCATAACCCTGACCGTGAAATCGCGACCAGCGACGTACGCTTCGTACCGCTGGTCTTCGTAGAGTTGTGAAGTTCAGAACTCGAGAATTGCATGGGGACCTTCCTCGGACACCATTTTGACATATGTCATCCTCTCTTCATCCCAGTGAATGGAGTCGTCCTTCAGCCGGGCAAGGGCCTTCTTCTCCTTCTTTATACCTTCGACGGCCTCCTTGAGGCATGCTTTGCACTCCGCAAGCTGCTCCTCGAGAGAGATCTTATCCTAACTGAAAGATCTCTCTCTCCTTCTCAACCTTCTCCTTTATCTCCTGAAAGCCTCGCGAAGTTAAGATCCAACGACTGATACCGATCAGTTAAAGCCTGGACCTTGCCAATGAGGATCTTCTTCTCCTCATTCAATTTGGCGATCAAAGTCTCGCGAGACTTTATCACTCGATCCCTCCCTTGGATCTCATTCTTCATCGCCAGCCTCTTCTCTTCTCCTTCATCAATAATGCGACGAGTAGCGTCAATATCGCGTCTCGTCTGCAAAGTGAGATCCAAACCCTGCTAAAAAATGAAGGAAATCATTATTAAAGGTATAAAAGTTTCTTTAAAAGAGCAACAGAAAATATGAAGTACTTCATGCTTACCTGGATCAGCCTCACTCCGATGTCTGTGGAGAGATCCTCCGGATTGGGCTCAGGAAGAGCACCGAAGGATTTGGGGGTGATGTTCTCAAAACTGAACTTGCAAATAGGATGCAAGTGAGCCGGAATGGTGTAGACTCTAGTCCCCGAAGGCTGGGCTACCACCATTTTAGAAGTGCTCGCCTCGCGAGTAGAAGATGGTTCTCGAACAGGAGCTAACTCCGGAGTAGGAGCCAACTCGCGAGTTGCAGTAGGCTCGCGACCCTCTTCACCCAAAGGGTGACTCGGCCCTGCCTCGTCACCCCTTGGGGAGTTATCTATTATATCAATTACCGACTGGTCACGAGGACCAGCCGGAGGGGTCGCTGTCGTTTCTGCTTGGGGAGGACTGTGCGGCTGCGAGCCACTAGTAGGTTCATCTGCTCGCACAGGCGGGCTGGGGGGACCGGTCGTTGTCTTCTTTTGCCTCTTCGAAGCAGCACCCTTCAGACAGGGTAGCACTCCCAGCGCTCTTCTCTTGTCTCTTACATTCACCATCGCTTCCTCTGGGGAGATGAAACCAGAGGTAGCTAGACAAGGGAACGAGAGGGAGAGGTTGGCGTTTCGATCGTCCTCCGAGAGCATGAAGAGTTTGATGATTTTTTTGTTGATTCCTCCCTGCAAGCTAGGCCTCTTCCCAGAAGGAACGCTTGCAAGAGATGAGAAAAATCAATTCAGTAACAGAGACGGGATCCTGCCTATTTTCATAAAGGAGTAAAAATTCACCCACCTTCGCAAAAGAAGTGACTGACGTTATGTCCCCTGGGGTTGGACCCCACATTAGACTCCCAGTTATCGGAGACATAAAACCATTACCTCCTCCATCAAGGATAGTTCAAAGTGGGATTCCCCATGATGAAATTCTCCCGGTGCTAGAAATATAAATAGTACCAACCCTCACTGGACGGGGCCTTTTTAAGTTGGTACATCCTCAAAAACTCATCGGCGGTCAAGTCCTCGTTCCCCACTTGTTTCCAGAGAACATAGGCACTCAGTACAACCCTCCAGCCATTTACTATAAGTTGGCTGGGGGCAATTTTGTAGATACGGAGCACATTATGGATGAAAGGGTGGAGGGGAGATGCACTCCAAGTCGAAAAAAATATTCATACATGGCAACATAGCCCGGCGGTGGAGAATCTGGGGTTTCTCCTTCTTCGGGCAGTCTGAGAATGACGAAGTCAGGAATCCGGTATCTTTCTCATAAGCTGGAAAGTTGTTCCTCCGTCATTATCGAAGGATAACCAGAGGCAGAATACCTTCCCGCTGGTACCCTGGCATTATTCAATTTAGAAGAATTCGGAGTATCATCTCCTAAAAGAACGACCTCATCATCGGAGTTCCCTGTCATAGAAGATAGAAGGAAAGAAGGAAAGGAGGAGGAATACCTCAGCAAAGAGGTAACGTCGAAGACAGATAAAAGAAGAAGGAAGGAATTTTTTTAATATCTCCAGCAAAACTTCGAAATGAAGAAATCTCTGTAGGCTCCAGATATTCATAGGCAATGATTTCATCAGGATTTGATTGACACGCGGTAATACTTCATTTGGCATGACAGTCGAACGAGCATGAGCATTAACTCCCGAGACATGTGGCGAGCGCCACTTCATTTCTCTTAGCTAAAAAGATGTAGAAAGCTAGTGCTCATAAATGTAGGCTCAATCATGTATGGCTTCTCCTCTGAAAAAGCATTAGGTGATTACATGCACAGACAAGTCCTTTGCTTAGCTGCTCAACGCTAAGGACTTGGGGGCATTTGTTGTAGAATAAAGTTGGTCATCAAAGAAGTCTGGAGACATGCGACCCGTGAGCACCTCTGACTCCATGAAGTCGCAACCAAACCATCCGACCAACGAGCCTACCTGGTCGCGTCCTATATATCGCACAGACCTGCGACTTCCTATACACTTCCGATATGTGAGCAGGGCTGGTTACTGATCGTCCAGTAGGAATACCTCCACCATCCGAGCAACTCTTCTCATGGTCGACAAACGAGGGTATTCCCAAATTCAAGCACTCCTGGTCGCTGGTCGTTCACTGGGGATTTCCCTCGTCTCATAGTACCAGCAGCCCATATAGGCCGGCTTTGGCTTGTTTTCTATTCATAGTTCCGTACCATGGGGGGCCTCCATCAAGAGACGTAATCAGCTAAACGTCTAGAGTGGTTAAGCCATCTCCTTATCTAAGGATTAACAGGATAAGCACCTTATCCCCTGAAATCAGCAGTGATCTTAACGGCTTGCGTAACAAACCGGATCACCCGGATCTGTATAAATAGATGGCCCCACAGATGATAAAGGTACACAATCTCTAAGCCTACATTTTATACTTCATCTTACTATTAAGTCACCTCTGACTTAGGATTCGCAGGGCCAACGGCCAATCGCCGGCCACCCTTAATTTCCTTTATTTGCCTTTCAAGTTTTGGGAGGGAAGTCTAAATCGAAGAGGGCATACACTCGGAAGGAGCCTGTTACCAAAATCTGACATCAACAGTGCACACCCTTGATTTCTTTTTTTTTTTTTTACAATTTATACTTGACTTCTTTTTCCTTTTACAATTAAAACCCTGAAATTTCTCTTATGTTTGTAGATTTTCAGAAAAGCTAAAAAAATAGTAAAGAAGAAGTAAAGAGAAAAGATTGTTGGAGATTGTGTTCGTGGAATAACCTAAGATGGATTTTTGTAAACCAAGAAGAGATACTTAAAGTCCCTTATCTAATATTCTTCATTAAATGAAAACTCTCCCTAATTTCATTCTCAGAAGATATCCTATTCACCAGGAGTCAAATGATATTCACAATCTAATTGATCACCAAGAATCACCAAAAGTCATAATATTTTTTATATTTCTTTATTATTATTATTGTTATTATTTATATTTTGAAAAAGTCAACAATCCCTTACTATTTTTTTAAGATAAAGAGGTTAGGTAAGGAGTATATGTACATAGGAAAATTGTCTTGTGGACTTAAACCTTTACTTAATGTAGACACATAAAATCCTTAGTAATCATGGTCTTGAATTAAGTTTTTTATGTCACACAACCCAATATGTTATACATATTTTTTCAATTATCATGCGTTTTAAAATTGGTAACACATTAATGGCCTGGTACTTAACTTTAGATTCATAAGTTCGTGAGAGCAATAAAAAATCTCAAACATCAACAAGCAACTTCACATTTAATACTCATATATTATGTATGCCCATGTAACAATGAAACCCTTGAAAGAGCTTATTAAGAGCAAATGCTCATCCTCCTTTTAATTATTACAGGTACTATATATATATATATGTATATATATATATATATATATGTATATATATATATATATATGTATATATATATATATATATATGTATATATATATATATATATATATATACATATATATATGTATATATATATATATATTACACATATAGGAATGAGACATAAAAAAAATATAATGCTACTTTAACTACTTTTGTGGGGTACTTTTCCAATTAAACTTGTTAATGTAATGTGCAAAATTTGTATTTAGTGAGTGGGGTTGAATTTGTTTGTTAGGGAGTTATGTTGGGAGCATTGTTGTCATGTTGGAAGTGTTATAAATTGCATTGGAAGTAGTGTTGATTGGATACAGATAATTCTTTGACCTCTTCATTAGTGGTTAGGCGTTAGGCATCTCATATAGTCGTGGTTGGTATCATGGGTTAACCATGAGAGGTAGTGGTGTTAGACAATCATTTAGCTTGCGAGGAGTGAGAGAGAAATAACTCATAATAAAGATCTCAAAATTTTATTAATTGCATTAAGGGATTGTTGTCCTTTAGAGGTTATCGAGTACTCCAAACTTTGTCTGTTCATGAATGCAGAAGTTTACATGTTATGCACCTAAAAAAAGTCAAGCTGAGTAGCTTTCATTAATGTTTAAGGTCATTTACATTCTAAGTTATAGTCTAGCACAAGAATTTAATTAAATTTTGGAGAAAACCCTTGATGAATAGGTAAAACCAGAGTAGAGTGTCTTATAGCATGGCCTTAAATGTCCCTAAGTTATTTGATTATTTGTCGTCATAGTGTTTGGAACTAAGAAGATGGTGATGTCCATGGTGTACGCAAATGCTTATTCAATGATGTTGTGGGGGCTTGCATGTAAAACATAGGTGGATGTGACTCTTTAGCTTTCACCATAGGATAATAAGACATCCTCTACCATCATTCCTATGATGACATCCTCTCGTGTTATTGGAAAAGTAGGAGAATAAGTATATTCTTCGAGAAGTGAATTTGGGAGAATGCAGTAGATAGTAAGTTAGCCATAACTTGTATCATCGTGTCATTCATGTGGGATACTACTAGCTGACGATAGTCATTGATGCCACAGACTTCATGAAGCATTGTCATTAGTGTTAGATTCAGGGAGATATCGAAGATATCACACATCTCCTTGGAGGATTTACACGAGTCTATTACCTCCTGATTGTTTTCCACATGGAGCCTTGATATCATCGCTCCCATTATGCTAACAACATCTCATAGTCATCAATACATATTGGACACCACAGATTACTTATCCAAGTGGGCTGAAGCCATGCCTTTAAAGCATGTGAGAGTTGTAGATGTCGTTGACTTCATCCGTCATAAAATCATCCAACTCTATGGTGTTCCTTAATAGATTATCACAGACAATGGTATACTATTTAAGAACATGGCCATGTAGAAGTTGTGCGAGAAGTTCAAGATCAAGCATCACTTCTTCATAATCTACCATTTGGTTGCCAATCAACTAGTTAAAGCATTTAACAAAATAATTACCAAGTTATTAAAGAAAATCGTCTCTAAAGACAAGTGAGTCTAGAATAAGCATCTTACTGAAGCATTTTGACATACCATGCCACATACCAAATGTCCACTAGGGCCACACATTATGGTTTAGTCTATGGGAATAAAGACATGCTTCCATTATAGGTGCAAACACTGTTTCTAAGGATTATGATACAGGAATCTACCATGGCAGCTAGAACATTAGGATTCGCCTCACTGAGCTTGAGTCATCGATGAAAAATAACTTAAGAAGTAGGTTTAACAATCTTCAAATAATATAAAAAAATGAGTATTTGTAACTTTCAATAAGAAAGTATGTTACCTCTCCTTTAAGAAGGACAGTCACTCACTCTTAAGTGATCATTTTTAGCCACTCATAAAATAGGTGGCAAATTCAATGCCAAGTAGACCAGATCACACATAGTTCAAGAAGTCTTTCCAATAAAACCTACATAGTCACCAACAATAGAGATATTGGCTTCGACTTTCTAATTAGTAAATGATTCCTTAAGAGGTACTAACCATATGTGTTACAATGCTCTAAGGCAGTTTAGGAACCTAAAACTACAATATTATAGAAAATATCCATTGAAAATCATTCTAGAGGCGATCTTTGAAGCTAAGCACAAGTCTAAATTGTAACAACATCTTGATCATCCCTTGGTCATAGGCTTTAACATGCTCTAAAGCTTCACATGAGCTTAAACTACAGTAGCATTGCAGTCATGGCTTTTAATATTCTCATCTAACAAATATTCCCCAATAGAGTCCCCCAGCAGGTATCAGGAGATAAAATGCTATAAAGTTGATTATGATCCCAAAACTATTACATAACCTTCTGCTATCCTTTGGTCTATTTCACAATGGAGCAATGTTCCATCTTTGTCTGTCATCACAACTATTGCTCGACTATCCCAAGGAATACTCACTAGATCATACATTAGTTTCTTATTTAAGGATAAATTGCACCACCTTTTCTTTTCCAATGTTGCTTCCCACAACTCCCAAGTAAAAGGTGATCGAATATAGGGGAACACATGTTGTTGTCAAGCTTAAGCCCTAACATACTTGTACATGGTAAATGTGTATTGACAAGATTTAAGAAATGAAATTTTTATGTTTTTCATTATGAATTTCGTCTCAAGTTTGGATCTACTTTCAGGCTACAATTGGTTAAAAGACGCATCATCCTTGTGTAACAGGACATCATGACAAAGCGTCGCATCATTACAACTAAGCATTATAACTAGCATCGTACAATGACCAAGCGTCACCCCAACATCAAATATTGTGTGATTATCGTTAACGTCATTGTATGGGAAGCATATATTATTGTGCAGTCAACCTATTGTGATAACTCAGACATAGCCATAGCATGATAAAACAAGAAAGGAATAGAAAAAGGAAAATAGATCATTTCATTATGAAACATACTATTAGTACATAAAGACATCACAAAAAGTAATTAACTAATGGCTTAATGGGGTCACCACAACAACTTGCTTTAGAAGGGAAGTAAAAGGAGGGCTTGAGTTTGAACATAGAAGGCACACACTGAAGTGTCATAAAAAGTAACCGACCACCTAACCACAAAGATTGACTTTTGAGTTGGTTAAACGTAGAATTGCATCTATCACTTTAGTGAGGACTAAGTGTGAGACCTACTATTCTCGACTAAAGGTGTTTAACCATTCTTCATCATGAAGAAAGACTGAGACCTTCGGTCAGTGTTGGGAAGGTGGAGCTCAGTATACACTTAAGACAAAAGTTTATGCCTAACGATACCAATCTGGGAGAAACGTTTATGCTAACAAAAAAAACTCGGAAGAACGCTTCTTTAGACCTTAAGACTTGTGTTATTGCCATAACCTCTATCTGCACCATGCTCCATACTTTTATTACCTCTTGTATATATATATATATATATATATATATATATATATATATATATATATATATATATATATATATATATATAAACATGCTTGACTTGTCATCATTTTCTTCATTAATAACATTTTTCCTCTGGTGAGCTTCTTCTTCATTATGACTAGACTTGTCTTAGCGTAGATGTTCTTTCTTCCACTGCCTATGCTTGCCAGGTTTCCAGAATTTAACACTTAGGCCATGACACTGACTCTTGGGGAAAGCCTTACATTTTTCACCATGAGCATGCTTGCTTAAATGGCTAAGGAGCCACTCCATTGCTTAGCACTTGAGAGTTATAGGCCTTGAAGGCAGAATGAAATTGAAGTGACGAAATGAGGAGATTGGCCAGCTATTTATAACCACTGGCCAGAAGCAAAGAAATGTTTGTTTGCAGAGCACCTGCCTGACACTCTGATAAACTAAATAGGCAAATGCTTTTTCACTAGTGTCGAATAGGTGAGGGGGTTCCTATTGACATGAAAATTTTCACACTTATTGAAAAAAGCTTCAATGCATCCAATAGTGCATTGGCACTAATTAGAGTCATCTCCATACTTTCGCAACAAAAAATGACTTTAAAAGTCTATTGTAAAAGAAGAAGCCCTTATGCAACAAAGAGCAGAACTCTTCTATGAAAGAGGACATGAACATCTCTGCGATAGAAGTAGAGTACCTTTTACGATAAAATTTCCTAAAAGTGCAAAGGTTCATTTAGAGAGAAAATCAGGCCTCATGTCCTATAAATACCTCAACACTCATTTCGAGAAGAAAACAAATACAAATACACAAATATATACATACAAACATAAAGAGATAGAAGCCTCTGTGACAAGGAACTTCAGGCACAGACACTCATTAAGGTGAGCCTCACTTGCTAAAATCATCGCCATTAGGAAGACCCTGCACCATGGGCATGATTCTTCTAAGATCGTCATAGTGACATGCACCATGTGCTAGGCCATTAAAGTGTAAGTTCATTAATATGGTGCAAACATATCAGGGCATTAACGACATAGTATGTGACTCATTCCTGACCCCTTGTCCAAGAATCAAGGAACACCAACTTGAGATCAGCCTCTCTCACAACCTCTTTTTGCATTAAAGCACAAACCTACTGCAACACCTGTGCTTGATACAAAGGTGTTAACTCATTTTTGTATCAAGGGAGATAAATAAGGTGGGAACATTCACATTCATAGACATTCACAAGACATTACTACATCCGCACAAAAGAGACAAGAGCATATAGTTGGAAGGCTTTTATTATTATTTGATTTCTTATTACATTCCAAGCGATAACATACCAAAAGCCTTTAATTATACTACACAAGAGTAATATTTGATTAGAAAATAATAATAATTGACAAAGTAATTGATTTAGAATAAAATGTTAAAGTTGTTAGTAATGTTAATGTATGATAAATGCATGTATGAGTATTATACCCCTTCATCAGTGCGTGAAGGAAGATTTGTTTCCCTTTATGTAGAAAGGATGTTGTGCATATCTCTTCCTTATTCAAAGCACTTAACACAATGAGCATGGATGGGTTGTGAAGGGAAAGAACTTACATGAATAATAACGCATAATGCTCATAGGATAGGGAGTATGTGAATATATCCTTTTATAGAGTGTTTTATGTAATTCAAGGAAGAAAGAAAATCAGGCCTCTAAGGAGTGTATGTTACTCACCGCACTTAAGGGTGCGTGTAACACTCCAGCCCTCCAATTCTCGAGTATTGGATGTCTTTGGGTGTTACCCGAAATTCCTTGATTAAAATATGTAATCACACTCGTATAAGCTCGCAAACATTAGAACTTGCAAGTGCAATCTCTATTCTGAAAACCTGAACTTAATTAGACTTCACACACAAACAGATCAAACCATATGATAGAAATTATGGGACCTATAATCATTGGATCCCCTGTCCATCCGAACCCTGATGTTCTTTCAGATGAAATCCACGCTAAAATGTACTAAATTGAATGTTTAATTCAAGGGATTAATCAATAGAACATATAGATTAAACCTTAAGATCCTAAAATAGTGAAAAATTCAATTTATTAGATGAGATGATGCTCTATGAGTTCGACCTATAGACCTATCGATCTAACCAACTATGTAAACCTAAAGAACCTGTGAAATCTATGTCTATTGGTTCCTGTCCGTTCAATCGACAAACACCTACTGGTGTACATTAGCGAACCACCAAACTACATATTTGGAGGCTATAAAAGCCTTTTCGGTTGTTTCATTTCTTCTATTCAAATTTTCAGCTGAGAGAGAGAGAGAGAGTGAGATGGGGAAAGAGAGAGAGAAAGGGGAGAAGGGGAAGGTTGAGAGAGAGTGAGAGCGGGTTTACCACACTCGTCATCATAAATCTCATATTGACTAGTTTCAACAAATTCTAGCGGTTAAAGAAGTATAGGAGAGTTAGATCATGATGTGTGAGGGTTGGTGGCTTGAATCCACTAGCGCATGCATGTTGCATGCCCCTCAATAAGTGCATGCACATTGCATGCTCTTCTATCAGAGCATGCATGTCGCGTAACCCCTATCCGGTGCATACATGTCAGGTTATCTAGTTTTGGATGGCGATTAGAACCTGTCTAGCCGCATGCGAGACCCGAGTTCAAGGCCGAGCCGCCAAGTCGTTGAGTCGAGTCGACTCAGTTACATAGGGAAGTGAAATTTTTGAAACTCCTATTTCTAAATCCAATTCAAAAGTATAATGACTTGATTTTAGCCTAGTTGTGTGTGGGGTTTGTTTTTTCCCCAATTAAACACTTCCAATTACACCTTAGATCTCGAAATTGGGTTGGCTTAAGTTGGGAGTCAACCTAATTGAGGTAGGTAAACACTTAACCCTTTTATTTAGAATTTAATTAAAATACAATATAAATGATTGACCTTAGATTCGTAGTTGAACTTAGGGTTTCAAGCATTCTTTAAATTTTTAGTCATAGAAACCACCCTAATTGAAGCACATCTAGATTGGAGCACTCGAAATCTAGAAATCCCGTTTCGAAAGGTGAAAATCTACCCATCAAGTTTTTCCTGACATTTTAGTTCGGTATTAGTTTTCGTATATGCATCGTACTATTGCTTGAACTTATGGAGATTGTCTTTTGCTCTAGCAATCTATGTTTACATGCGAATCCTTTGTATAATTCTCTTAAATATAAATTCTAACACCCTATCTTATAGACTACATGTGTTAGATTGATAATATACTCAGAATTATGAAAATAGGGTGATTGAACTGTAATTATAAAATTTGTGGAAAATATGAATCGTTTTTGTGGTTTTGATTGCCATTTCTATGAATTTGATAGAAGCACACCTTAGACTAGTGGGCTTGCCTTATGAGATTTATTTGAACCAGTGTGATGAATTCCATCTTTGATGTATTTATGCCCTTCGAGGCTTTTTCGGAATGAACCCTTTATTTGTGTCTTTTAGTGGACTTTTTTGCCTGAGTGACCTTTTTCAGGTTGGACCCTTTTGTGTGTCCATAATAAGATTTTAGATGGAAATGATCATTTAATATATGTTATGTTGCTATCAATCTAAAAGGGTAACTAGTCGAAGGGACTTACCATAAATGGATTGCTTGTAGATTAGAATAATGATGGTTAAGCTAATCACGCATCCATGACACACAGATTTTATTGGGTGGCTAGCCAATATGGGTCGTACCCAAGAGTATTTTACCGGTTGACTAGTTTACTATGAGTCGTCCTTTTACGTGGATTTTATTGGGTGGCTAATAGCTATGGGCCGTCCTTTTTAATGGATTTTACCGGGTGGCTAGTTAGTATGGGTCATGCCTCAGAATATTTTACCGGTTGGTTAGTTCATTGTGGGTTGTCCTCTTACTGGCTGGATATGCATCTCATGTATCCGTGTATTTAAATAAGACTCAACTTATGAATTACATGTCATGTTGCTATATTTCACTGGTATACAAGAATAACATATATAACCTTCAGTGATTTGTATGAGTGTTTGGAGTTTACTTTTTGCAACTATACTTAGCATCATGTATGAACTATATGTGTGAGAATCTTCGCTTCTATTTAAAGACCTTACTTGGCTAATATGTCGTGTGCGTAATCTTATGGGTATTTCTTCACTATATTGACCACTGACACATTCCCATTTAACATATACAAATGATTCAAGAGTAGCGCAAGATAATGGTGCACATGAGGGCACTCACGTAAAGCCTGGTAGAAAGATGGGAATTGCAGAGCCTTGTGATGGTGTGGTTGAGCTACGCGAGCCCAACCCGTGGATTTTAGTTCTTCCCTTTGTTAGTTATGTCTCCTGTCCATTTTGGATATTGTGGTTTGTAAAGTCCCCAGCTAAGGGAGTTTTGGATTTTTATACTTTTGATTTTGGCCCTGTAGTTCTCTAACATGATTATCCTTACTTATCCTTTAATATCTATTACTCTAATGAAAGCTACTCTGATTATGGGTGTAAATGTAAATCTGACCATGTGGTATATGGGAAACGCACCAATGTGCAAGTTACCCTAATTGTAATACTCGGGCTTTCGCCACAAGAGTATTATACTCGAGTCACAAAAATCGAGGTGTTATTAGAGTTGGTATCAAAGTATTCATTCATTACTTAGTTAACAACCTCAAATTTGGGATCTGAGTCTCCGTACTCAGGTGCTAGATTCGGAGCATTGCAGTGTGGGATGAGGAAGAGCGCTAGTAGCACTAGAGCATTCATTCTATATGAGGGGCGCATGGCCATATTTATTGCCCATCAATTGAAGGGGTGTGAGATGTAGGAAAGTGCAAAAAATGTTAAGGAGAGGACTCCTTTGAACTGGTTTAAGATGTCTTCCAGTAGAGAGAGAGCGGGACAATATGGATGCTAGTCCTTAACATTGGAGTGAGGCCTACACTTGTTATTAAATCACTTTTTCAGACTGGAAAAGCGTGGTCCTGACGCGTCCAAGATTCTTAGTCAGTCAAGTCTAAAAAAAAGAGCACCACAAGGTAACTTTACAAACATGTACCTATATGTGCATTTACACCACACATCTCCTCGATTAGGGTGATGACCCATCTCTAAATATGTGTCATTCAATACTATCAACCTTTTCACCTATTTTTCTATCGAAAAGACATGTCAAGATCCATCTTGGATCCAACGCTTTCCCCCAAGATCAAGCTATTAATAAATAAGATCTTGCTCGAGGAAGCAAATTGTGGTAACCCTGATAGAGAGAGATTCTTGTGCTTGGGGTTGTATAGAAATGTCCATGATAAATCCACCCCATTCATCTGTTTTGAAAGACCACAATAGGATATGATTCTAAAACTCAGGCGGATCCAAAACTCAAGTGGGCCACACCCACGAAATAATGGCAACAAAAATGTCTATTGTTGAAACCTTCATGGAGTTGACCATGATGTTTATATGCTATCTAAACCGTTAATAAGGTTATTACCACTCAGATAAGCTGTAGGAACAAATATCATCATGATACAAAACTTCTATCAACCCCAGGTGTTCAATCCCCAATATTTCGTGTGGTATGGCCCACATGAGTTTTGGATTTGCCTTATTTTTAGAATCATGTCCTATTGTGGTCTTTCAAAATAGATGGAGAAAATGGATTTGTCACGAACATCTCTGTGAGCCCCACATAACCCCTAGATACAGAAATATCTATGTGCCTAGGTCACTAGGCACTTAACATTAATAGAGGGGGTTGAACTATCTATTTGGTGGACATTGACCTCACCAACTTGAGGGAAAGAAAAAAAAAGAATAAAAAAGAAAGAAAGACTTGTATGATAACCGGCCTTGATATATTTGAATTAAGGCCTGAAATTTGGACAATTCCATTTACAGAATGCTATTAGGGATTTATAAGTTTCCATTGCACCTACTTGTATTTGGATACTTATAAAATCCAATCCATTGATCTAGACTGTTCATCAGGTTCACTGCATATTTTATGGGCCGCAATACAAAAATTACACCCATCTGATAATCTTAACCATATATGATCAGCAATATTTAAACGGACGGTGGGACCATTTATGCAAAAATAGGTTCAATCAAGAATTTCAATCCATGTACTTGTTAGGACCACCATAGATTACATATTATAGCAGAAGATTGGTTTTTTTAGGCAATCCTAACCATTCCAACCATGGTTCAAAAAAAAAAAAGAATGGTTAAAAATGAAAAAGAAGAAATTAAGGATGGACTGGATCAATTGATTACGGTGATTTTGGCATGGTCTTGCATGAAATTGTTATGGACTTAATGGACAATTCAGATCAGTGATCGAACTATCCAACTGACCCAATGTAACCAGGAGCACAGTAACAGAGAGCTACTTGGGAAATGGTATTAATTATTAGTTAATGTAATCCAATACCATTCTCAAGGAAGAGTTGGGCACTAAAATTAAGGTGGAATGTGTATTGTTGATTGAAGTCTTCAATCTAACAGTTTTTTTATAGTCTTCGATTGACCGTTGTGGTCGATTGATCGAAACTACCTCGAATTAGACATATTGGTTTGTGGACAATTTTGGATAAGTTCGATCGATCGAACTTGGAGGCTTGATCGATGGAGGAAATTCATAAATATATTGCAAACTATCTGGACGTTTTCTGGCTTGTTCAAGCGATCAAATAAGTGGTCTTCGAGTGATTGAGGGATTGTCGATCAATGTCGATCGATCGACTGACGGTTTGCGTAGTTTTGCGTACTTGTGCGATTTTGTTTCTAGTTCCCGGTGGAGTACTAAATATGATGGTGTAATGCGGGATTAGGGCATTCTAAGAAGGGCTAAAATGTTTTTAAGGTTTTTAAGGGAGAAAACGAGAGTTTTCTAATTTGTAAGATTTTCTCATCTCTTGTATATCACTCTCATTGTGGATTTTTTACCACTTCATGTCATGATTTTTTTCTAGCAAGGGTTTTGTAAATGTAAAATCATGTGTTCTCTGGATTGCTTGTTTATGTTTTCTCCTTGGCTTGTTTGATTCCTCTCGGTGTTTGCTTCTGCGGCTCCTAACAAGTGGTATTAGAGTTATACGTTGGGTTTTTTAGTTGAATCCGGGCAATGGCGATAAATGGTACAAAAATGAAGTATGAAGTAGAGAAATTCATGGGTAAAAACAACTTCAAACTATCGAAGGTGAAGATGTGAGGCCTTCTAGTTCAGCAAGGATTGCAATAGGCTCTCCTTGGGAAAGCGAAACGTCTAGCATCTATGAGCGAAGAAGAGTGGGAAGATGTAAATCATGAGACAGTAACTTCTATTCAATTGTGTCTGGAAGATGGTGTTCTCTATAATGTCCTCATCAAGAAGACTACTGTATGAACGTGGGCGAAGTTGGAGAGCCTCTACATGATGAAGTCGCTCTTTAATCGCTTATTTCTTATGAAACAGTTCTCTAATCTTAAGATGGCGGAAGGAACTGATTTCAATGAGCACATCTGTCACTTCAATAAGTTTCTTTGTTAATTGATGAGCATGGAGGCGAAGATCAACGAAGAAGATGAAGCCCTAATTTTGTTGAGTTCTCTTTCAGAGTTTTACAAGAATCTTATGATACTCTATGCCACGGTAGTGATACTCTTAATGTCGAAACCGTTATCTCAACCCTTCATCAGAAGCAGTTGAGAAGGAAGAATGGAGGCGAATGTACCTCTATAGATGCATTGGTTGATAATGGGAGAAATTCTAAGGTGGAGAAGTAGAATTCACGGTCGAGATCCATATTAAAGAGCAAAGGCAAGATGAAGTGCTGAAATTGTGGAAAAATGGGACAAATGAAGAAGGATTGTCAATCTCCTAAATCCCAAAAGGGAGATAAGTCAGATAATTCGTCAAAAGAGGCCAGCACAGTGGAATTTATTGAGGAGGTGGGCAGTTGTGATGTGTAAACTACATCCAAGTCTAGGTATTTCAGCAATGAATGGATTTTAGATTCGGGGGCATCATATCACATGTGTCATCATAGGAGTTGGTTCACCACATACAACGAGTGTGATAGTGACCCGGGTGTTTAGGGGCAATAACCATACCTGTAATGTGGTTGGAATTGGATCGGTAAACATCAACATGTTTGATGGGATGGAACGTATCCTAACGGATGTACGACACATTCTTGATTTATAGAGGAATCTGAAATCTCTGAGAGCTCTCGAAGCACTAGGATGCAAATTCACCGAATTTAATCGTGTCATAAGGGTTTCTAAAGGGGCACTTATCATGATGAAAGTACCTTAGAGTGGTAACCTTTACACGCTGATTAAAAATATCATATCAAGTGGAGCTACAACGTCTGTAGTGAAGTACACGTCGGTACGTTTGTGACAAGCGCGCCTAGGTTACATGAGCGAGCAAGGTATGAAGGTACTTTCCGATCGTTGTTTAATTCATGTATTTAAAAGTGTTGATTTTAATATTTACGAACATTGCATATATAGTAAACAATCAAAACTGTCATTTAAATTGAAAAAACATGTTAGTAAGGGAATTCTAGACTATGTGCATTCTAATGTATGGGGGCCATCGCCCGTTGTTTCTAGAAGAGGGTTGTCGTATTTTGTCACCTTTATCGATGACTTCTTTAGAAATGTGTGGATTTATTTCATGAAGAATAAATCCAATGTATTTGCCACTTCAAGATGTGAAAGACGATGGTGAAAAAGCAGTCAGAGTGAAAATTGAAGGTATTAAGAACATATAATGGTGGAGAATTCACCTCTAATGAATTTAATTAGTATTGCAAAGATGATGGGATTATGAGGCACAACACAGTCAGGCACACACTAGAGCATAATGGTATGGCTGAACGGATGAATCAGGCTATCTTGGGGAGGGCCCGAAGCATGTTAAGTAATGCTAGGTTGTGCAAGGATCTATGGACTGAGACCCTTAATACAGTTTATTATTTAGTGAATTAATTTCCATCGACAATAATAAATTGTAAAATTCCAGAGGAGGTGTGAAGTGATCATCATGTTGACTACTCAAAACTGCGAGTCTTTATTTTTATGCTTACCCTCATGTGCCATCAGTTAAGAGAGATAAGTTGGACCAAAGGGTGAGGAAATGTGTTTTTGTTAGCTATGTTGATGGTGTGAAAGGATACAAACTATATGACCGAGTCACACGGAAGATCACGATTAATCGTGACATCAGGTTTGACGAGAATTCCTTGTTCCATATGGACGAACATAAGAAAATAAAAAACAGCAGTTGGCATTAAAATTATAAAAGGAGAGACATAGGTACAAGCCGAGCACCAGGAAGAGGTATAAAAGCAGGTGAAGCCATTGCCTGTAAGAAGAAATCCACCTAGAGGTCACAGGTTGCCAACTATATACAAAGGTGACTCAAATATTGCATTCACTTTCATTACGGATGAGGATGATCCATCTACCTTCCAAGAAGTATTAGATAGCACAAATGCTGAGAAGTGGATGGCGACAATGCAAGATGAGATTGACTCTTTTTATAAGAATGAGGCATAGGAGCTGGTAGAGCTTGTAGTTAGGCGTAAATTGATTGGCTGCATGTAGATTTACAGAAAGAAATATGATAGATAAAAGGCCAGATTGGTTGCAAAGGGATATACGCAGAAGGAGGGGGTCGACTTTAGTGAAATTTTTACGCCAGTTATCAAGCAAGTGTCTATCAAGTTAATATTGATGCTGGTTGCTGATAACATCTAAATATTATATATTTACCCCTTATTTAGCATAACTTTTATCATATATATCATATTAACTAATCCTTGTTTTGTATGTTTCATGTGCAAGGAACGATTGGATATCTAAGATGAATTTGCACTTCAAGTGATGATTTAAAGATTAAAGGATGTCAAGACAAAGGATGGATGTTTGGTGACATATATTGAAGATTTGAAGTGTCAAATATTCAAGAAAACAAAGTACAAGAAATGGAGAAAAGATTGAAAAATCAAAGAGCTAAAAAAATAGAATTAATTGTCTGTTCGGTGCGACCAAACTTAAGAAAAATAGTCTAGCAAAGAACATCAATTATCAGTTAAAATTTAGCTTGACTGAAGAAGAATTCGGTGCCAACGAAGTACACCATCGGTGCGACCAAACATGCATAACTCAAGACAGTAAGTTCAGAGATTTTTCAGTGTAATTTGGCTGCAGCCGAAGTCATCTTCAGTTAGCTTCAGTGCAACTAAAACATAATAAAAGTGCACAATTTTTAAGTCGATTCTAAGGTGGTACGAGATTTAGGCTCTTTTAAGTATAAATTAGGGTTTGGAGAGAGAGGCTATATGAAGACGGAGGCATTTCAACCTCATTTTCCTTCTTCGGTTCTAGTTTGTGTTTTCATTTTTTTTTCTCTTATTTTTGTTCTAGGATGTTAGTCATGCTAGGCTAATCTCTTAGCCAATGCTAAGGGATGAATCTTGTAGTTAATTTCAGTGTTTACTTTGTTTCATTTAATAACAATGGTTTGAATGATGATAGTAAGTTGAATTGGTTTAAATTTTTTTATAAAAGTTCTTGAGTTATTTAGATCCTTGATTCGTTGCGTACTCCAATTTCATCGAATGCTTTTGAGTTTTAAGCAAAAAATTTAAAAATATTTTTGAAAATTTTCTTTTTGGAAGAATAAATTTTATGAATTCAAAAAAAAATTGAGTCGTTAAGTATTGAATAAATAAGTACTTGGTCTTGAGGATTTTTGAGATATGAAATCTAGTTATTTGGAAAAAATTTAAATTTGAGTTCTTTTCATTAATTTCTAGTTGGAAAGATTTTAAACATTAATTAAGTCATGAATTCCACAATTCACCTCCAACTTACATTATTAGAATTAAGTTTGATCCCGTAGTGTAACTTAATGATCGTTGAGGATGTAAGAACCAAGCCTAAAGAATTTGTCCATCTTGTTTAAGTGAAAAAAGAAAAGAAAGAAAAGACGTAAAAACGAGTGAATGAAATATTGAAAAAGAAGAATGCTGAAAATCAGCTAAAAAGTAGTGGTATCGAAAATGGCTACCTATGACCCCCCAAAAAGGAAATGGGATTAGCATGAAAGATGTCAATGAAAAATCAAAAGCTAAAAAAAAATATATCTTCATAGAACAATAAGGCAAGTTTTTGTTTCGGCATTTGGTTATTCCGACCATTCTTATGATTATCAAAGTTAACATGAATGTAGAAAAATTGACCCTATAGATATGTTTAGCTAGATTTCACCATGCACCATGAAACTCAATGTTTGAAAAGTTTTCAATTGGATAATTAGTGAATTAAACTCAATTTGAGGATTATGAATGCTAGATATAGGATTTGAAGGTTTTCATGATTAGTGTGCCTGGAAATTCTGTTGCTTGAACTGATTTGAAGATTACATGACTATACAGAATTAATTTTTCTGAAAATGAATTTTTTTATCTTAGATTTAAAAAATCTTTCTCATGTTTTGTACGAGACTAGCAAATTGCTGGTTGGGGTGTGATAACGTCTAAATATTATATGTTTACCCCTTATTTAGCACAGCTTTTATCATATATATCATATTAACTAGTCCTTGTTTCGTGTGTTTCATGTGTAAGGAGCGATTTGAAGATCTAAGATGAATCTGTGCGACCGAATTAATAACTGGAAAATCAGATAGCCAAATAACAGAATTAATTATCTGTTCAGTGCGACCGAACTTGAGAAAAACAGTCCAACAAAGAACATCAATTTTTAATTAAAATTCAGCTCAATCGAAGAAGAATTCGGTGTCACCAAAATACACCATCGATGCGACCAAACATGCATAACTCAAGACAACAAGTTTAGGGATTTTTTAAAGTAATTCGGTTGCAGCTGAAGTCATCTTCGATTGGCTTCGGTGCAACTGAAGGCCCCTGTTGGTTCAACTAAAGCATAATAAAAGTGCCCAATTTTTAAGTTGGTTCTGAGGCGGTGCAAGATTTTTCTATTTAAGGAGGTGTTTTAGGCCTTTTTAAGTACGAATTAGTGTTTGGAGAGAGGCTACATGTAAATGGAGGCATTTCAACCTCTTTTTTCTTTTTCTTCTTTGGTTCTAGTTTGTGTTTTCATTTTTTTCTCTTATTTTTGTTGTAGGATGTTAGCCATGCTAGCCTAATCTCTTAGCTAAGGCTAAGGGATAAAGCTTATAGTTAATTTCAGTGTTTACTTTGTTTGTTTCAATAACAATGGTTTGAATTATGGTAGTAAGTTGAATTGGTTTGAATTTACTTTATAAAAGTTCATGAGTTGTTTAGATCCTTGATTCATTGTGTACTCTGGCTCAATCAAATGTTTTGATTGACCAATTACTTAACTTAATAGAGAAAGAATCAATATGTATAATTGATTGATCTATCGTAAACTACGAGTACGATAGATGCTTTTGATTCCTTGCGATCGAGATCCAAGTACTTCATTAGAGAACCGTTCAACTAAATTCATATCTTTGTTAGTGTTTGAGATTAATTTAATAGAATTATCTTCCAATTAGATAGAATAAGAATTTTGATTCCAATTGAGTTACAGAAGTTGAATCGATGAACTAGATATTGAGATTGCTATAAATGGATTCCTGGATCCTTAGACTTTCTTAATTATTATTTCATCTTTTCAAATTGCTGGAAAAATCTAAAACCTTTATTTAGATTTAGTTCAGTTAGTTAATTCTAATCGTGTTTTCACAATTCCATGTGGATCGATCTCAGACTCATCGGGTAAAACTACATCGCGAACCTGCACTTGGGGTTGCCATCCTTTTGGATCGATCAGTTGCCCAATACAACCTTGAATTGGAACAAATGGATGTGAAGACCGTTTTCTTATATGGGGAGTTAGAAGACCAGATTTACATGAAGCAACCAGAGGGGTTCGAGATACAGGGGTTAAAGAATAATGCTTACAGGTTGAAAAGGTTGTTATATGGCCTGAAATAGTTGCCTAGGCAACGGTATAAAAAGTTTGATTTTTTTATGGTGAGTCACCAGTTTATTAGAAGTGATTTTGATTATTATGTCTATTTCAAGGCACTGAGTGATAAAAAATTTATCTTGTTAGTATTATATGTTGATGACATACTTATTGTTATCCGTAACATTTTCAAAATTGATATATTGAAGACTCAGTTATCGGGGACATTCTAGATGAAAGATTTGAGAGTTGCAAAGAGGATTCTTGGCATTGATATATGTTGACGTCAGATTCTGGTAACAGGTCCCTCTCAAATATACGCCCTTCTTGAAGTGAGCTCCCCTCTAAACCTGAAAATCAAAGAAGAAAACTAAGGGCGGCCGGCACTCGGCCGTTAGCCCTCCGAAGCTTAAGTCAGAGGAGATTTGATAGTAAGATGAAGTGTGAAACGTGGATTTAGAGATTATGTCCCTTTATCAACTATGGGGTCATTTATTTATGCAAATCTAGGTGATCCAGTCTATTATGCAACCCATTAAGATCACTGCTGATTTAAGGGGATAAGATGCTTATCCTGTTAACCCTTAGATAAAGAGGATGATCTAACCACTCTAGATGTCTAGTTGATTACGTCTCTAGACTGGAGATCCCCCATGGTTCGGAGCTGTGGATAGAAACAAACAAAAATCGGCCTATATGGGTTGCTAGTACTATAAGACGAAGAATATCCCCAGCAAACAAACAACCAATGGGTAGGAGCTGCTCGGGCTCGAAGATGGCCTCGTTTAACGACCAAGAGCAGAGCTCCTCGCATTCGTAGATGGCCTTGTTTAACGACCAAGAGCAGAACTACTTGCATTCATAGATGGCCTCGTTTAACGACCAAGAGCAGAGCTGCTCGCATAATGAATATGTATAGGCAGTCATAGGTCTGAGGAGATATACGGAATATGAGCGGGAAGGCTCACTAATCAGATGTTCTGGTTGGGAATTTATAGAGAGGCGCCCGCTGGTCGCGTGTTGCTTATACTCCTTCGATGACCAACTTTATTCTACAACAGATGCTCCCCAAATCCTTAGCGTTGAGGAACTACGCAAAGGATTTTGGCTGTATATGTAACTGCCTATTGGAGGAGAAGTCGTACATGACTGAACCTGCATTTATGAGTGCCAGCTTTTCGGCTAAGAGAAGTGAAGCGACGCTCGCCACGTGTTCCGGGATTTAATGCTCATGCCCATTTGACTGTCGTGTCAAATGAAGGGTCGCCGTGTGTCACTCAAATCCGGACGAAATGATTGCCTATAAATATCGGAGTCTGCGGAGGTTGCTCCATTTCGAAGTTCTGCTGGAGATATTTAGAAATCCTTCTTCCTTTCTTCACCTAATTCGGTGTGACCTCTCTGCAGATGTATTTCTTCTTCTCTTTCCCTCTTTTCTTTTACCTTTTTGCTATGGCAGGGAACTCCAATGAGGAAGCCATTCCTTTAGGAGATGACAACCCCTGATTCGTCTGAATCAAATAACGCCAGAGTGCCAGTGGGAAGGTATTCTACCTCTGGTTATTTATCGATAATGACGGATGAATAACTTTTAAGCTTGCGAGAAAGGTACTGGATTCCTGACTCCGTCATTCTCAAACTACCCGAGAGAGGAGAAACCGCCGATTCTCCACCGCCGTGTTGTGTCGCCATATACGAATATTTTTTTCGGCTTGGTGTGCGCCTCCCCATCCATCCTTTCATCCGAAATTTTCTCCGCATTTATAAGATTTACCCTCGACCAACTCATAGTAAATGGCTGAAGGGTTATTTTGAGTGCTTACGTCCTTTCGAAGTAAGTGGGGAATGGAGACCTGACTGTTGATGAATTTCTGAGGATGTACCAACTGAAAAAAGCCCAGTCCAGTGAGGGTTAGTACTATCTCTGCTTCTAGCACCAGGATAACTTCATTATGGGGAATCCCACTTCAAATTATCCTGAATGGAGGAGGAAATGGTTTTACGCCTCCGGTAATTGGGAGTCTGGTGTAGGACCCAACCCTAGAGGGCACAACGTCAGCCGCTTCTTTTGCGAAGGTGGGTTAATTTTTACTCCATTCAAAGGTAAGCAGAACTCAATCTCTGTTACTGACTAACCTGATCTTACTTGTATCTTGCAAGCATTCTTGTTGGGAAGAGGCCTAGCTTGCTAGGGGGACTTAACGAAAAAATTGTCAAGGTCTACAAGCTTTTGGAGGACGCCCGGAACGTCAACATCACCTCTCTCTTCCCTGCCTTTCTGCAGCTGGTCTTATCCCCCAAGAAGAAACGATGGTGAATGTAGGAGACAAGAGGGGAGCGTTGGGAGTGCTGCCCCGTCTGAAGGGCACTACTTCGAAGAGGCAAAAGAAAACAGTGGTTGGTCCCTCTAGCGCGCCTATGCGAGCAGATGAACCTGCTCACGGCTCGCAGCCGCATAATCCTTTCCAAGCGAAAGTGGCTACGACCCCTCCGGCTGGTCCTCGTGACCAGCCAATAATTGATATAGTAGATAACTCACCGAAAGGCGATGAGGCGGGGCCGAGTCACCCTTCGAGCGAGGGGGGTCGCGAGCCCATCGCAGCTCACGAGTTGGCTGCTACGCTGGAGTCAGCTCGTGCTCAGGAACCCTCTGCTGCTTGCGAGGCGAGTACTTCTAAAATGGTTGTATCCCAACCTTCGGGAACTGGAGTCTACGCCATTCTGACTCACTTGGATCCGATATGCAAGTTTATTTTCGAAAACATTACTCCTAGCTCCTTCGGGGCTCTCCCGGAGCCCAGTCTAGAGAGTCTCTCCACAGACATCAGGAGTGAGGCTAATCCAAGTAAACGTTGTTATTTCCGTTGATGTTATTTAGAAGGATTTATACCTTAAATGACAATCCCATTTGTTCTCGAGCAGGGTTTGGATCTCACTCTGCGGGAGATGCACGACATTGATGTTGCTCGCCGCATCATCGATGAAGGGGAGAAGAAGAGACTGACGATGAAAGGCAAGATCCTAGGGAAGGATCGTTTAATAAAGTCTCATGAAGCGTTGATTGCCAAGCTGAGTGAGGAGAAGAAGATCCTCATTGGCAAGATCCAAGCACTGACTGATCGATACCAGTCATTGGATCTCAATTTTGTGAGACCTTCGGAGGTGCATGCAAAGAGCGAGAAGGAGAAGGAGATCTTTCGTCAAGACAAGATCTCTCTCAAGGAGCAGCTTAAGGAATGTAAAGCATACCTCGAGAATGACGAAAAGGCCCTTGCCCAGCTGAAGGATGACTCCATTCACTGGGATGAGGAGAGGACGGCCTATGTCAAGATGGTATCCGAAGAAGGCCCTTGTGCTCTTTTAGAGTTTCGGACTTCACTACTCTATGAGGATGAACGATATGAAGTGTACGTTGTTGGTCACGATCTCACGATTAGAGTTATGCAGCATATTTCTCCATCGTTCAATATGGAGGAATTTGATAAGGTTGTCTTTGAGGTCATGCTAGAGAGACAGCTGCGGCCGAGAATGAAGTCATGGAGGCTACGGAAGCTGCGCGAGCCCCCGGAGGAATTTGATAAGGTTGTCTTTGAGGTCATGCTAGAGAGACAGCTGCGGCCGAGAATGAAGTCATGGAGGCTACGGAAGCTGCGCGAGCCCCTGAGGAGAGTCCTGAGGCAGAAAGCCGAGAAGCTCCTCCAGACGAAGAATGAATGATTCTGAATTGCTTCCCTTCTCCTTCTTTTGTTTGAAATAGATGTATCTTCTCCCTTCTTCTATAATCCAAACGATCATTAAATGAAAAGGTGTTCTGTTACCTCTTCTTTGATGTGTAAGAATTCATAATTGTTTAGATGCTTCGCTTAACTCAAGAAAATGAATTAGGCTCAATTAGGGAGGTCTAGGTGACCACGTCCGCTTAGAGATAGGTTGACCTATCAATTGAGTCTTTGGCTTTGCCGAGACGCAGAAGATTAGTCAAGAGAATGTTCATATTCTCTTCAGGGCTATTCAGGTCTAGCAAGTGGAGTAGCGACCAAGTTTATGAATCTCACAGCTAACCATTTGAAAGAAAAAAAGAATCTATCTTTATTTGAATATGGTCTGGAATTTACATCGGTTTATGGGAAATATCGGAGTAGATGCTCTACGTGCCAAGGGCGACGTAGAGGTCTTCCTCACATGTCTTCAAGATAGTAAGTGCCTGGTCAAACGATCTTGATAACCCGATATGGTCCTTCCCAATTAGGATCAAGCGACCGAGTGGTCGTTCCAATATTCTCCCTAAGCACCAAATCGCCGAGCTGAAAAGCTCTGGCTTTAACCTTTGAATTGTGATAGCGAGCTATTCATTGTTGACAAGCTGTTGCTCGAAGGCGAGTCGTATCTCTTTTCTCTTCTAGAAGATCAAGGTGAAGTTTTAAACCTTCTTCATTGCGAGCTGCTTCGTAGTTTTACACTCGATCAGTTGGTATCTCGACTTCTACTAAGACGACTGCTTTGGTACCAAACGTTAATGAGAAGGGTGTTTCTCCTGTTGAATTACGAGTCATTGTCCTGTAAGCCCATAGAACTTTCGGTAGGAGTTCTGGCCACATACCCTTATACTCATCAAGCTTGGTCTTCAAATGGTGTTTGATAATTTTGTTAACCGCCTCTACCTGACCATTAGCTTGAGGATGATACGGGGAAGTCTGAATATTACGTATTTTCCATTTTTTGCAAATCTCGAAGAATGCAACGTTATCGAACTATTTACCATTGTAAAAAATTATGGTATGGGGAAGTCCATAACGGCATATAATGTTTCTCCATATGAATTTAGTAGTTTATTTTTCAGTGATGGTGGTCAAAGGCTCCGCTTCCACCCATTTGGTGAAGTAATCAACAGCTACAATTGTGAACTTGTTCTGACCTTTTTCCGGTGGGAAGTGATCCGATTATATCGACTCCCCATTGAGCAAAAGGCCAGGGGCCATCCATCTGCATCATTTATTTGGACGGTAAATGAGGGACCGGAGAGTAAAGCTGACATTTATCACATTTCTTAAAAAATTCAATGGCGTCGATTTTGTATGTTAGAGATCGTCCTTTCGGATCATTACCACATGCCCCCTGGTGTATTTCATCTAGAATACGGTGCAATTCTTCTGGATGGAGACACCTTAAATATGGTAAAGTAAAACTCTTACGCAACAATTTATCGTTTTGTAAAATATACCTGGCAACGCTGTAGCGAATCTATCGCGTAGCTTTCTTATCATCTGGGAGTTGTCCACTTTTAAGGTAAATGATGATATGATCCATCTAGTACGAAGATAACTGTAACGTGGTGACTAGTTTCGGAGTGGTTTGATCGATGCTCGGAGCAGGAACGTGCTCGATGGGAACTGCTCGTGTTAGATCGGACTCTGGAGCGGAGGCTAATTTGGCGAGAGAATCTGCGAGCTTGTTCTCCTTGTGAGTAATATGAATTACCTCATATTTGTTCAGTTTAGCGAGTAAGATGAGTACCCGTGATTTGTATAGGGCCATCCGCTCTTCTTTCGCCTCAAATTTATTGAGTACTTGATTGACAACCAGCTAAGAGTCGCTATGAATGAGCAGATTTGCTATCGTGAGTATATTAGCTATTTCGAGGCCGACGATTAAAGCTTCATATTCCGCTTCATTATTAGAGGCATGAAAGTCGAAGTGTAATGCATATTGGAATTGTGACCCGTCGGGAGCTATTAGGATCAAACCAACTCCACTTCCAAAGGAGCATGATGATCCATCTATGTAAAACGACCAGGTTGGTTGGTCGCTGGTCGCTGAATCATTACTGGAGATACGAGCAGCGGGGGTCGAATATGTAAATTCGGTGATGAAATCGGCCACAGCTTGGGCTTTTACGGCGGTCTATGAGCAAAAGGTGATATCGTACTCCCCAAGCTCGATCGCCCATTTAGTTAATTGTCCAGATACTTCGAGCCTTTGGAGGACTTGCTTTAAAGGATGATTCGTAGGAACCATTATAAGATGGGCTTGAAAATAAGGCTGTAGTTTTTGAGCCACAGTTACTAAGGCTAGAGCAAGTTTTTCCATGTCGGAGTATCGAGTTTCTGCATCTACCATTGCACGGCTAATATAACAAACGGGCCTCTACATCCCATAATTTTTTTCTTATTAAAGCAGCGCTAATAGTCGTGGAAGATACAGATAAATAAAGGAAAAGCTGCTCATGCGGATCAAGCTTAGATAACATAGGAGGCGTGCTCAGATACTACTTCAGTTGTTGAAATGCCTCCTCACATTGTTGAGTCCACACCCAGTTGGTTTTTGCAATTGTACGTAGGAGCTTGAAAAAAAGAAGGTACTTGTCAGAAGCGCGCGAGATAAACCTGTTTAACGATGTAATTCGACCAGCTAACCGTTGAACATCTTTAAGAGTAGATGGAGATTGCATTTCAACCAAGGCCCTAATCTTCTCAGGGTTTGCTTCAATCCCTCGTTGGCCAACCATGAACCCGTGGAATTTTCCAGCAAAAACCCCAAAAGCACATTTTTCTGGATTTTACTTTATCTGATATTTTCTCATCAAATCAAAAGCTTCTCGAAGATCTGCGAGGTGATCATTTGCCACGACATTTTTTACGAGCATGTCATCGACGTAAACTTCCATGTTCCTATCGATTTACGCCGCAAACATTTTATTGACCAAGTGCTTGTAACTGGCTCCCACATTCTTTAAATCGAAAGGCATCACCTTATAACAATATAGACCTCGATCAGTAATAAAAGTAGTATTTTGACGATCAAGTGGATGCATCGTGATCTAGGTTATAACTAGAATAAGCATCTATAAAGCTAAGAAGGGCATGTCCCACAGTTGAATCGACCAGCTGGTCGATACGGGGAGTAGGGAAACTATCCTTCAGACATGCCTTGTTCAGGTCGGAGTAATCCACACACATCCTCCACTTGCCAGTTTACTTTGCGCATGAGAATGACGTTCGTGACCCACTCTAGGTAGTCGACCTCTTCGACAAAATTGACAACCAATAATTTTTTAACCTCTGTTTTAATCACCATCTACCTTTCAGCTGTGATTACTCGTCGACACTGATGGATGAGTTTAAACCTCGGGTCTGCATTCAGGCGATGACCTACAACGTTGGGGTCAATGCCTAACATGTCTTTATGAGACCAGGTGAATACATCTCGATATTCGACCAAAAAGTTGGTCAAATGAATTTGGAAGGCGAAATTCAGAGATGATCCGATACTGAGAAGGAGCGTTGTTAGATAACTGAATTTTGATCATTTCTTCTCTGGGTACTCCTACCTGATACGTATTTTCCCTTGGGTCCAAGTTTATTGTTGTAGGAGAATTTACTGTATTCCCTGAAATCATCATTATGGGAGCTGCCTAGATACCTTTTCGATCTTCTACTGTGATTTCATAACACGCACGAGCCTCCTTTTGATTTCCTCAAACCACTCACACTCTGCTTGGAGTGGAGAACTTGATGCACAAGTAAAGAGGGTGCAGAGCCGCTCCTATCTTGGTGAGAGAGAGTTGGCCCAAGATGGCATTTTGTGCTGATTTTCGATTGACCACAAGAAAATTGATGAAAATAGTGACCTTGGTTGGAGCTTCTCCGAATGTGACGAGAAGGCTAATACTTCCCTCTGACGTTACTACTTCACCCCCAAAACCGACAGGGGGGTGGACACAAGTTTGAGCAAGTTTCTGGTAAGAGTCATCTTGTGGAAAGTTTCAAGATAAAGGATATCTGTAGAACTGCCTGTATCCAACATAATGCGATGAGTTAAATAATTTGATACCTTTAATGCCACGACGATGAAATCTTCATAAGGGAAATGGAGTCCTTTAGCATCTGCTTGAGAAAAGAAAATTTGCTGATGGCTTAAGCTTGTCGGGTCAGATGACTTCTCCACCCAATAAACGTGTTAAGGCTTCTGACTTGCCTTCCAAGTATATGCTTTCTTTGAGGCTCGTGAGTCTCCTCCACAAGCCGGGCCACCTGCAATAGTTCAGATTTCGCCTGCTGATTCAGCATCCTCCTATGAAAGACGACGTTGCAGTGACTTCTTTCTCTGGTTTTAATGGTCATGACACGCTGATGTATCAGATTGTTTGGGAGAACGATCCTGTCGTGCGACATAATCTCGGAGATGCCCCTTTCGAATGAGGGCTTCAATCTGGTCTTTGAGAGATATACAATCTTGGGTGTTATGCCCGTGATCTTTGTGGAAGTAGCAGAACTTCCTTTTGTCTCTTTTTTGGGATCTGAGTTGATCCTTAGGGGCCATTTAACATACGACTTGTGTTTGATTTCCATCAATACCTTTTCGAGAGATCGATTAAGAAGTGTATAATTGCGATATTTTTCGGGATAAGACTTCCTTGGAGAACGATCATGTCAGTCACGTCGATATTTCCTATCTGCTAGAGAAACATCTTCAGCTTTTTGCTTTTTTCCTTGAACACCATGGCGAGCTAGGGCTACTTTTTTAACATTGATGTATTTTTTAGCCTTGGCTTAGAATTTGATCATCATTTTGGGAGGGTTTTTATCCAAGGCGAATCGAAATCTTTCGCTTGTAATGCCCGCTATAAGGGCAGTGAGCCACTTATCTTCGGTATAACCTTCGATTTGGACTGCTTCCATCGTGAATCGAACGGTGAATTCTTTGATCGTCTTTCCATACTGCTGCTTCAAATCTGATAGGTGAGATACATGTTTTTTGAGACAGATGCTTCCTATAAACTGAGAAAGAAAGAGATCCGATAACTAAGAGAAGGACTCCACGGATCGGGGCTTTAAACCACGAAATCAAGTACGTGCTGTGTCTTTTAAGATTAAAGAGAAGGCCCTGTACATAATTTTAGAGCTATATCCTTCCAGCTCCATAAGAGATCTATACGTCTCCAGATGCTCAAGGTGATCACCGATACCAATATATGGGACAATACTGGGCGTCCGATATTTTTTAGGCAGAGGAGCCTCTATCACTTCGTGAGTAAAATGAGGTTCTGACCGTTGGATTGTCGCCAGAGTAGATGTTGGGAGATTAGACTAATATCGTTGTTCGATATGATCGAAGCGATCTGCGAGTTTTCTGAGATCCCCTTCCCAAGGAAGAGTATAACTGGATGTTTCGCCATCAAGTTGTTCTTCAGGCTGACGTTGTAGGGAAGCGTTGGAGTGGATGGATTGTGGGCGTTGATTAAGAACTTGATTGCAATGAGGAATGTGGTTTAAAGGAGGGTTGACCTAAGCTTTTGGCTGATCTAGAGAGTGTTTAGAAGCTACAGGTGCAGGTTGTAGTGGCGGTCCTTCTGGAGGTTGCTGCGATTCGGGGAAATGCTGATCAAATCGATTATATAGGGTTTAAAGTCTAGCTTTAAGGGTAAAGAGTGTATCCCCGACGAAGCACATTATCCCATCATAGCCACCGAAAATTTCTTGGATTGGATTTTGAACAGGTTGGCTAGACTACGCCGGAGGAATCCCTATCGAAGCAGCCTGAGGGAGGTTGGGAGTCGGCTCAGGGATGTCTGGCGTAGGTAACGTCTGCCTCGGAGTAGAGGGATGAGTCGTCTTTTTAGGAGGCATAGTGAGAGGTTACAATCGGTGATGAGAACAAATTGAACACTCGATCCCACAGACGGCGCCAATCTGTTGACATCAGATTCTGGTAACAGATCCCTCCCAATTATACACCCTTCTTGAAGTGAGCTCCCCTCTAAACCTAAAAACCAAAGAAGAAAACTAAGGGCGACCGACGCTCGACCGTTGGCCCTCCGAAGCTTAAGTCAAAGGAGATTTGATAGTAAGATGAAGTGTGAAACGTGAATTTAGAGATTGTGTCCCTTTATCAACTATGGGGCCATCTATTTATGCAGATCTAGGTGATCTAGTCTGTTGTGCAAGCCATTAAGATCACTACTAATTTAAGGGGATAAGATGCTTATCCTGTTAACCCTTAGATAAAGAGGATGATCTAACCACTCTAGATGTCTAATTGATTACATCTCTAGATGGAGATACCCCATGGTTTGGAGCTGCGGATAGAAATAAACCAAAATCGGCCTACATGGGCTGCTGGTACTATAAGATGAAGAATATCCCCAGCAAACAAACAACCAATGAGTTAGAGCTGCTTGGGCTCAAGATAGCCTCGTTTAACGACCAAGAGCAGAGCTGCTCGCATTCGTAGATGGCCTCGTTTAACGACCAAGAGCAGAGCTGCTTGCATAATGAATATGTATAGGCGGTCGTAGGTCTGAGGCAATATACGGGATATGAGCGGGGAGGCTCACTAATCAGATGTTCTGGTCGCGACTTTATAGAGAGGCGCTTGCTGGTCGCGTGTTGCTTATACTCCTTCGACGAACAACTTTATTTTACAACAATACACATAGAGATAAGGAGATAAGTAGGCTATGGTTGTCTTAGGCAGATTATATTGAGAAGGTATTGCTCAAGTTTGGGATGGACAAGGTTAAACCGGTTAGCACACCTACATTGCTCACTTTTAGCTTTCTTTAAAGCAATGTCCTGCTATAGATGAAGAAAAGTAGGTTATGTCTCATGTGCCCTACTCGAGCGCAGTTGACAGTTTGATGTATGTTATGGTCTTTACGAGATCAGATATTTTACATGCAATTAGTGTTTGAGCAGATACATGTCAAACCCCGGCAAACAACATTAGGAGGCCATAAAATGATTACTTCAGTATCTACAAGGTATAAAAGACTACGTCTTGACATTCGATAAATCAGAGAGGAAATTAGCAGGTTATGTTGATTCAGATTACATAAGAAACATGGATAACAGATGGTTGACTTTTGGGTAATCGTTTGTATTAGCGGGTGGAGCGGTCAGTTGGATTCGAAGCTTTAGTTTATGGTTGCACTTTCCACAACCGAAGCTGAATATATGGCGGTGACGAAAGCTTTTAAGGAAAGTGTTTGGTTAAGGGGGATGATAAATAATTGAGGCTTCAGCGGGAGGCCGTATCAGTTAATTGTCACAACGAAAGCACGATCAATGTGGTGAAGAATTCATTTTATCATTCTCGTACTAAGAATATTGATGTTCATCATCATTTTATTTGACATGTGGTTGAGAAAGGCAATGTTACTTTAGAGATCCATACGAGCATGAATCCTGCGGTTAGGCTTACAAAGGTAGTTCCTGCAGAGAAGCTTACGTTCTGTTCAACTTCTCTGGGCCTAACATTGAAGGAGTAAAGACAAAGTGTGCATGAGAAGCGATGATGGTGATGCTACTATGATGAAGATGATTAGAGATGGAGCTAGAAGTAGTGAAGAGATCAGTCATTGAAGCATCAATGGAGATTGTTGATTGGAGTCTTCAATCTAACGGTTTTTTGGGAGTCTTCAATTGATCGACTGCTACGGTCGATTGATCAAAACTACCTCGAATTGGACAGATTGGTCTCTAGACAGTTTTGTACAAGTTTAATTGACCGAACTTAAAGACTCAATTGACCGAGGAAATTCAGAAATATGTTGCAAACTCTCTGGATGTTTTTTTGTCTTGTTCAAGCGATCGAACAGGTGGTCCTTGACGCAATTAAGGGATCATTAGTCGATGTCGATCGATCAACTGATGATTTGCATAGTTTTGCCTAATTGCTCGATTTTATTTCTAATTCTGGGTATAACACTATATATGTGGGTGTAATGCAGGATTAGGGTATTCTAAGGAGGGCTAAAATGTTTCAAGGGTTTGTAAGGGAGAAAAAGAGGGGTTTTTTTTTTATCTATAAGCTTTTCTCATCTTTTGTATATTGCTTTCATAGTGGATCATTTATCACTTTGTCTTGTGGTTTTTCCTCATAAGGGTTTTTCCATATAAAATCGTGTGTTCTTTTGATTGTTTGTTTGTGTTTTATCCTTTCCTTGTTTGATTACTCTCGGCATTTGCTTTTACGGCTCCCAAATGTGCAGGCCCACTAAGATGTATATGTCTTATCAACACTGTCCATCCATCCTGCTAGTTGATTTTAGGACATGCGCCCAAAAGAGATAGATCTAAAGCTTAAGTGGACCACATCACAGGAAATAATGGGAATTAAAAGCTTATTATTAAAAAAAGTTTGAGAACCTTAGAAGTTTTGGATCAAACAAATATTTGTGTTTCCCCTTATCTATATCAGTGTAACCTTATGAATAGCTTAGTTGGCAAATAAGTAGTCTTTTGAACTTTAGAAAAAATATTTCAAGGATGGAAGTTTTATTTTCATTGTTTATTGTGGCAGAGGCCACTTAAGCTTTGAACCTACTTTAGTTTTTGGCTCATATCCTAAAATGTTAGGAGTCGTTTGGATGGAAGTAAATAGAGGTAAATGGGAGGAATTTGTAGTAAATGGCATTTGAAGTGTGTTTGGATGAGAATAAATGCATGTAAATGAAATGAAATTGGAGTAAATGGGCTTGTAAATGAAATCCTATCTTTAAGAGAGGATTTGGAAGTAAATAAAGTGAAATACCCTTTTGAGCTTCCTTAGAGAGTCACACCAGCTGCTACACACATGACTACCGTACACATGCATGTTGATGATATTCCAAAATAATTTAATTATTAGCTACATCACTAAAATCATATTAAGGGAGCGTTTGACATCTCTACGAATAAGAGCTTATTGGCTAATTTCTGAAAAAATAAGCTTTTAGAATGTTTGGTAAAAGTCTGATTAAGTGCTAATTTGTTTAGAAAATAGCAAATAAGCTCCAATTTTATAAGTTGGGGAGGGGTTACTTTTTGAAACGGAGCTTATTTAGCTTAAATAGGTGGACATTTTGGACTAAATTTTTTGACAAGTTTGTCCTTAAACTTTTCAAGTGATTCCCATCATACCATCTTCTCTTCTTTTTACAATTTCTTCAAGGTAGGTCCAAATGATGAATGACCCATATTGAACGCGGGCCCCGCATGATGAATGATCGATATTAAAGGTGGGCCCACATAATGCACAATCACATCAAAGGTGAGCCCCACATGATGGATGCCCTGCATAAAAGTGTGGCCTCGCATGATGGACGATCCACATCAAGCAGGTCCTACCTGATTGATGGTCCACATCAAAGGTGGGACCCACATGATGGATGGTGGACATTGAATGTGGGACCACATGTGGAAGGTTGACATTAAAGGTGGGTCCACATGATGAATGACACATATTGAAGGTTGGGCCCCACATGATGGAAGGTTCACAACAAAGGTGGGACCTACATGATGGATGGTGGACATCAAAGGTGGGTCCCACGTGATGGACTATCCACATCAAGTGGGCCTGGCATGTTAAATGGCTCACAACAAAGGTGGGACCCACATGATGGATGGTGGACATCAAAGATGGGCCCCTCATGATGAATGACTCATATTGAAGTGGGGCCCACATCAAGGTGGGCCCATGTAATGAATGGTTCACCTAAAAGGTGGGCCCCACATGATAGATGGCCTGTGTCAAAGTGTGGCCCAACATGATAAAATATGCACATCAAGTGGGTCCCATTTGATGGGCAATCCACATCAAAGGTGGGACCCACATGATGGATGAAGGTGCACCCACATGATGGTCAGCTGATATTAAAGGTGGGTCTACATGAGGAACGACCCATAATGAAGGTAGGGCCCCATACAAAAAATGGTCCACATCAAGGTGGGCCCACATAATGGACGGAGTGTGCTTCACATGATGGATGGCCTACATCAAAGTGTGGCCCCTCATAATGGATGGTCCACATCAAGTGGGCCCCACCTAATGGATGGTCCACATCCAAGGTCTCGCATGGTGGATGACCATATCTAAAGTGGGCCACATGATGGATGATCCGCATAGAAGGTACGCCCCACAAAATGAATGGTGAATATCAAAAGTGGGCCCCACATGATGGACTATCCACTTTGAAGGTAGGGCCCACACTATGAACAAATCAAATGTGGACTCCACGTGATGGTGATGGGTAGTGGACATTGAGGGGCCCCACATATATAAAGGACAATTAGCATTGATGGTGGGCCCCACATGATGGATGACTTACATTAAGGTGGGCCCATAAAGATGAATGGTCCCCATCCAAGATGGGCCTTGTAGGATGGACGACCCACTTTGAAGGTTTGGCTCATACATTGGACGGTCCACATTAAAGGTGGCCTCCATATGATGGTTGATCCACATCTAATATACGACCAAATGGATGGCCCAAATGTTTTAAAATATGAAGATTGTAGTCATTCATTCCTTTGTCATTTAGGGCATGGTTCATCTATGATGAGATCCACCAAAACAACAATTTGGATTGCTCTTATAATAGAGTTATTGTAATCTTTAAAAAATGACATCAACTAGCAATAAAAAAAAAAAACTCTTATATGAAAGTTTTACCAAATGTGCTTATTTTGAATAAGAGATTTTTTTGGACTTGAAAAATTGATTTTACCAAATGAGATTGTTTAAAACTAGAGCTAGATAAAAAATAGCTTATTGAAATAGCTCTTACTGGAAAAGCTCTTATTGAATTAGAGTAGAGATGCCAAACGAACCCTAATGGAATGATCCAACAGTCTAAAGGTTCGCCATTTAAATAAACTGTTAAAAAACGTTGACAAGTTGCTTGTTTGTGATCCTTACATTTGTAGCCCACCTAAGGCTCAAATTCCCCATTTTTGGATAAAGCATATATTTTAATGGGCTTATTACAATCATTCAGTTAAATACGACATATGTACACTAATTTGGGTATTAAAGTGGATTTAAGATATCACATTTGTTCGCATGAATATATTGAAAAATTCCAGTGCATTCAGATTCCTCTAATTTACTTTCATCCAAACAAAATAATTTAATTTCATATGTATTTCATTTACTCCCATCCAAAAATAATTGAGAAAGTCATTTACTCCTATTTCATTTACCTCCAATTTCATTTTCCATTTGTCTCCACTTAGAAGCTCTCAAACAAACTTATATAATAAATAAAATAGATGAACCATGAGGATATCTCACATAATATATTATGGTAGGGGCCAAAGAGCGTGGGACATCAGTCGTAGAGATGGAATATACTCATAAAAATTTATCAAGACGGAATATACTCACAAAAATCAGTCATAGAGACTAATAATGAATTGTTTACCATGCATTTTCAGTAAAAATAAAAATATGTTGTGCCCACGTATTAGTTGTAAAACTCTACCTGAGTATTTAAATTTTATTTTTAAGGCTTCCTTCTAGAGGTGGACAACGATCCGATCCGATTCGAGTCGAACATGGACTAGATTGGATCGTTCGGCTGCTTAAGTGGGTGTGTTTGAACAATGTTCGAACAAACATTCGAATAGGGTGGTTCTGTTAAAACTCGGGTTGGTTTGGCCTAGCCATGTTCAAACATGTTCAAACATATTGATTTCAGACAATTTTTATGAGTTCGAACAATTTCATTTTTTTCGCTTGAAAATACTTTTTTCTACTACTAAATAGTGAATACCGATCTGTTCACAAATTACATATCACAGTTGACAAATCACAAGGTTTAAAGTTTCTAACTAACAAAAAATGAGGCAGATACAAAGCTCAAGTGGACCATATCGCAAGAAACAATGAGGAGAATTTTGCCCACCATTGAAACCTTCCTAGGCCCACAATCATGTTTATTTGTCATCTAACCTTCTCTCTCTCTCTCTCTCTCATATATATATATATATATATGAGAGAGAGAGAGAGAGAGAAATGGTCACCTGGGCACTTCTCTCACGAGAAACTCGTGAGCACTTTTTCATGGCTCATCGCACATGATGTGAGCCCAAAATCTAAGCCGTCCATGTGATGTAACACCTCGAAAAACCCCTAAGGCCCATCTTTTAACCTAATCCAAAACTTTGGTGGCCGCAACAGAAAGCACAAGGCAAAATCAAGGGAGGAAATTGTTTCCTTCTTTCATGGCCCACCAAAGTTCTGGAACAAGTTGAAATATGGGCCTTGGGGATTTTTTGGGGTGCTACATCACATGGACGGCTTAGATTTTAGGCTCACGTCATGTGCGATGAGCCATGAAAAAGTGCTCATGAGTTCTTATGAGAGAAGAGCGCAGGTGAGCATTCCTCTCTCTCTCTCTCTCTCTCTCTCTCTCTCTCTCTCTCTCTCTCTCTCTCTCTCTGTTTATACACACACACACACACACACACACACACACACACACACACACACACACACACACACACATAAATCAAGTCAAACGAACGAGTCGAATCAAGTCAAGTTCGAGTTCGAGTCGAGTCGAATAGGGTTGTGATTGAAATCGACTTGATTTTTTTTTTAACAAACCCTCTGTGTTCGAACAAAGTTTGAACACGAAGACTTTCTATTCGAACAGAGTTTTACTTAATCGATCTGAGTCAATCTGAACGATCAAACTTGGTTCATGTCCAGCTCTACTTCCCTTTGCATTGCATGCCCTCATGGAAGAGAGAGAAGAGAGGTGCGGTGCCAACGTATCGGCCATCAGACTCTGCCAAGTATTTTTGTGCGGTGCGTGCATATCAACAGATGTAGATTAGCTACTGAACTTGACGGTAGCGAGTCTCGCTACTTAAGTGACATCACCACGTTCTATGGGCCCCACCATGATGTATGTATTGTATCCGCACGGTCCATTCATTTGGAGAGAACCGAGGTCGATCCTCAGTGATTGTCGTAACAATTCTAAGTTTTATAATTAGGATGGGCTAAATTCAGATTTATATTGATGAATGAAATTTAATAACATAAAACTAACTATTTTAGAACTAAGTCAAGGAAATAAACACTAGAGCGCCAAGGATCCACTAATAATCATTCACAATGCCAAGTCAAACCATTCAAGCCAATCACTCAATTGGAATCGGAGTTCTATCCATATCCAATCGGAATATAGAGCAATCAAATCATTATAATGCATCTAACATAGATGGATCATCCACTGATATGGTTCTTTCATAAACAACTAAGGCATTAGGTGTATTCAATCACACAACCCAATCCTTCACAAAACAAGCAAGATCACATTTATGATTCTCTCTCAAGCCTTGTTAACTAGACTTGATCTAGAAGCATAAATTGAACTTCTATTGAACTGAAATCAATACATAAACAACTATCTCAGATCCAATCAAAAGATAAGAACCCCTTCTAATTTAGTTCTAGATAAGCTCTTAGGACACTTTGTTTGTAAGATTCCCTGGCATCCAACATATCATGATGAATCTAAGATTTCTACAACCCAAAATCCTATTAATCAACACCCCATTAAGCAATCTCAGTAATCAAAACATCCCATGTAAGAGAAATCATAAGAGATAGAAGATTAACTAAAAATACTAACTTTATTTCAAATTAGAACTAGAAGTGTTCTTCATTAAACCAAAAAGTACTTGAACTAATTTGAATTAAGCATTATAAACAACTAAAAGCTTCACCTCTTAGCCCTAGCTAAGAGATTTAACCAACCATTAATAGGTTAAACTAAAACTCAAAAGAAAACTAATGAAAAACATAGAAAAATCGATTCAGAGGAGTTGCAGACGCTCCACAACGATCTCCTTCACCTCTAATACTTCCCAAGCCTTTTATGATGCCCTTAGATCGAATTAGAGGAGTACTTTTATAACCTTTTAGCCTCAGCATCATAGAATATTTCAGAATTTGTGTAAACTTATGCAATTACGCAGAGAAAATCAGACCGGATTTAGAAGTTTCTGGACTTGAGTGCACGGGCGATTGATCGACTGTGCTGGGCGATTGATCGCTTGTGGTGAGCGATTGATCACAGGTGGCCGGGCGATTAATCGCCCTGTTTAAAAAGTGTTCAGAGAGTTTAGTAGAAGATCATGATTTTTTATGGCTTAGGCGATTGATCGCCCGGGTTGAGCAATTGATCGCTCAGGTTGAGCGATTAATCGGTGGGATCTCTTTTTGTCCAGCAACATATCTGGAAATCCTGCCTCTTGAGTGATCAATCGGTTTAAGAAATCGATCAATCGCTAGTCCATCCTTCAGTCCAGCAATGTATGCAGAGTGGCCGATCAATCGGCCAAGCTAGTGGATCAATCGACCACCCTGGCGATCAATTGGTCAGGCCAACCGATCAATCGGCCAGGTTGAATCTTCTTCTATTCTTTTCCTCTTCTTTTTGCTTCTTTCCTTTGGTCTTCAATGTGTATTAAGAAGCATCCTTAAGCATCATCTTGGTGAAATTCTTCTCTTATTCTTGTAAACATAAAACCATGTATTAGTTTAGACTTTAAACACGTAAACCATGCATAATGCGTGATGATAAGTGTTAGAATATGTATAAATTAGAGGCTCAATAGTGGGCCCCACCATGATGTATGTGTTGTATCCGCACGGTCCATTCATTTGGAGAGATCATTTTAGGGCATGATCTAAAGAATAAGGCAAATTGAAAGCTCAAGTGGAACCACGACAGAAAACAGTAATCAAACGCCTACCAATTAATTGTGGCGTGAAAACATGATCAATATGGCTGAAAAATTCAATTTATCATTCTCGTACTAAGTATATTGATGTTCATCATCATTTTATTCGACATGTGCTTGAGAAAGGTTGTGTTACTTTAAAGATCTACACAAGCGTGAATCCTATAGATAGACTTACAAAGGTAGTTCTGTAGAGAACTTTACGTTATGTTCGACTTGTCTGAGCCTAACATTGAAGGAGTAAAGACAAAGTGTGCATGAGAAGGAACAACGGTGATGCTACTATATGAAGACGAATAGAGATGGAGTTGTAGTAGAAAAGGGATCGGTGATTAAAGCCTCAATGGAGATTGTTGATTGGAGTCTTCAATGTGGCAGTTTTTTTGGAGTCTTCGATCGATCGACCGCTGTGGTTGATTGATCGAAACTACCTTGAATTGGACAAATTGGTCTTTGGATAGTTTTGGACAAGTTTGATTGACCGAACTTGAAGGCTCGATCGACCGAGGAAATTCAGAAATATGATTGCAAACTCTCTGGATGTTTTTTGGCTTGTTCGAGCAATCGAACATGTGGTCATCTAGTGATCGAGGGATCGTCGGTTGATGTCGATCAAATGACCGATTGACTAACGATTTGCATAGTTTTGTGTAATTGTGCGATTTTATTTCTAATTCCAGGGTATAGCACTATATATGTGGGTGTAATGTGGGGTTAGGGTATTTTAAGGAGGGTTGAAACATTTCAAGGGTTTGTAAGAGAGAAAATGAGGGTTTTTTTATCTCTAAGCTTTTCTCATCTTTTGTATATCGCTTCATAGTGGATCGTTTGTCATTTCGTGCTGTGGTTTTTCCTCACAAGGATTTTTCTACATAAAATCGTGTGTTCTCTGGATTGCTTGTTTGTGTATTCTCCTTGCTTTGTTCTCTTGGCATTCACTTTCATGGCTCCCAAATGTGGGGGCCTATTAAGATGTATATGTCTTATCAACGCCATTCATCCATCCTGCTGGTCGATTTTAAGACATGAGCCCAAAAGAGATAGATCTAAAGATCAAGTGGACCACATCATAGGAAATAATGGAAATTGAAGGCCCATTATTAAAAACAATTTGAGGACCTTAGAAGTTTTGGATCAAATAGATATTTGTGTCTCCCCTTATCTATATTTATGTAACCTTATGAACAGGTTAGTTGATAAATAAGTAGTCTTCTAAACCTTAGAAAAAAATATTTCAATGATGGAAGTTTTATTTTCATTGTTTATTGTGGCACGTGCCATTTAAGCTTTGAACCTGCTTTAGTTTTTGGCTCATATCTTAAAATGTTATGAGTCATTTTAATGGAAGTAAATGGATGTAAATGGGAGGAATCATGAGTAAATGACATTTGAGGTGTGTTTGGATGAGAATAAATGCATGTAAATGAAATGAAGTGGGAGTAAATGGGCTTGGAAATGAAATCCTCTCTTTAAGAGAGGATTTGAAAGTAAATGGAGTGAAATACCCTTTTGAGCTTCCTTGGAGAGTCACACTAGTAAACAAAGAAGCTGCTACACACATGACTACCACACACATGCACGTTGATGATATTAATTTAATTATAGGCTACATCACTAAAATTACATTAAGGGGGCGTTTGACATCTCTACAAATAAGAGCTTATTGGCTTATTTCTAAAAATAATAAGCTTTTAGACTATTCGGTAAAAGTCTAATGAAAGTGCTTATTTGTTTAGAAAATAGTAAATAAGCTCCAATTTTATAAGTTTGGGAGGGGTTACTTTTTGAAATGGAGCTTATTTAGCTTAAGCAGCTAAATATTTTGGACTAAAATTTTGATATGTTTGTCCTTAAACTTTTCAAGTAATTCCCATCACACCTTCTTCTCTTCTTTTTACAATTCGTCAAGGTAATCCCACGTGATGAATGACCCATATCGAAGGTGGGCCCCGCATGATGAATGGTCCATATTAAAGGTGGCACGGTCACATCAAAGGTGAGCCCCACATGATGGATGACCTGCATAAAACTGTGGCCCCACATGATGGACGATCCCCATCAAGCTGGTCCTACATGATTGATGGTCCACATCAAAGGTGGGACCCACATGATGGATGGCGGACATTAAATGTGGGACAACATGTGGAAGGTTGACAATAAAGGTGGGTCCACTTGATGAATGACACATATTGAAGGTTGGCCCCCACATGATGGAAGGTCCACAGCAAAGGTGGGACCTACATGATGGATGGTGGACATCAAAGGTGGGTCCCATATGATGGATTGTTGACATCAAGTGGGCCCCACATGATAAATGGCTCACAACAAAGGTGGGACCCACATGATGGATGGTGGACATCAAAGATGGGCCCCTCATGATGAATGACTCATAGTGAAGTGGGGCCCCACATCAAGGTGGGCCCATGTAATGAATGGTTCACCTAAAAGGTGGGTCCCACATGATAGATGGCCCCCGTCAAAGTGTGGCCTAGCATGATGGAATATGCACATCAAGTGGTTCCCATTTGATGGGCAATGACCCACATGATGTGTAACGCCCTAGATTTTCGAGATTTATTTGAAAATTTTTGAAAATTCATTTTTAATTTATTTTTTTATTAATTATCGTACATTTACCGTTGATTTGCGAATAACGGAACATCTGTAGGAGATCCGATAGGGGACCCTTTACAAAAGTTGCTTAGAATGATCCCATAAACATCGTAAAAAGATCATATTTAAAAAATCACGCACTTTTCAGATAATTACGAAAATGCCATTAGTTAACTTAAATTAAGATGCCATTTTTAAGTATTATAGTTTCTCACGATCACTTTCACGTAAAACCCTGGATTTAAGCTTTTGGGCACATATTAACCATACACATCAAATTTCAGCCCTTAAATCATAGTAAAAGTGGTCCGATTGTCAAATCAGCCCCCTAACCCTTGATTTTCATGTCCATCGAGTGAGGAAAGTAGATGGTTAGTCGTAGTCAAATATTTCTCTTCATATGAGTGACTTGGATCGTCTTTATCATGGACTAATAGTGTGATTTGAGTGCCCCACCTTGATAAGCCTCTTTCTTATGCGCGAAGTTATCCCGTTCTAGAAATTAATGAGTTACCAACTCTTTTTAAATCTGAACCTTTCAATTTACCCACTTCTCACCATCAATCGTTTCTCAAATTTGGACCACTTATTATACTCATATGACTACGAGTTTACACAAAGTTTGGACCCCGATCTATAATCTTACACCATTGAACCACAAAGCCAGCCCCTTCCTTTTCCGCCAAAAGTTGAAATTTCAGATCTAGGCATTTTTCACCATCAATCAACCACTAAACTTTGTACAATTATTTGCCTATCATGACCATATATTTTTTCAAAATTTGGGCCCTGATCATCAAGCGTAGACCGTTAATTGAGATCTAGCCCATTTTAGCACCCGTTAGGCCATTTTCAAGGATCGGCCAATCTAGAATGTGGATCATCAAGAAATTTACGTATTCTGACTCTACTCTTCGAGCTTGATAAGATGAATGGATTGGAATTGATCATAGATCATCCGAATATTGAGACTTGAGAAACCCACCTCAAGAGGTTGTTACACAAGACCTCGCGTGCACATCTCTCTCCATATTTCTACTACGCACCTCCAAATCCTTCTCCTAACCCTAGCCTCCATGCCCTAGAGAGAGAGAGAGAGAGAGAGAGAGAGAGAGAAGAAGAAGAGAGTTCTTTCTCATATTTTTCCAGCGGCTAGGATCTTCTACAATTCTCTTCTTCTAAGTCCATCCTAAGGTGATGATTTTCCTTCAAGCCTTTCATTAATAATATCAAAATTATCATAAGTTCTTTTGTGGCATATGAAATTATTTTATTTTGAGTTATTGATCCATATATCATGATGTTAAATGTAGAATTCGTAATGAATATCATTATATAATGATGTGATTCTTTGTTTAGATTTTTTACTAAGAAGCCAGTGTATTTGTGTTCTTTATCCTTGTGAAATCTGTGCCTTTATTTCCTTAATCTGTGTTTTACAAGTAACATTGGTTTTCATATTGTGATATGAAATATGTGTATAAGATCATCATATGGATATTCCATTATTGTATACTCTTTGTCCCTAAGTTGGTAAAATTATTTGATGTAGAGAGATGGAACTTGTGAGAGGTGTCCATGATGTAAGAATATATCTTGACTTAACTGAGAGAATGAAGTGATTGTTTGTCAATGGATCCTTACATGTACATGATGCTTGATTGGATCCATTTATATTACACGAATATTTTAATGAATTTGGTCATGATGTACAACATTGGCTTTTTAGGGACATGATGAAATCATAAAACTGGGACAATGAGTGGACACTAATGGTATACAAATTCTCATGAGCCGGGGTTGGTGCTATGGACACTAATCTCGTGCTGTCGGCCTATGCTGGGTTGCTTGCGACTCCCCATAGTGACCATTGAGTTTTATTTAAATCGGTTGTATGTGAAAACACTTAAATAAAGGTGAAACTAAAGTCATGCATTCACTTGGCTCCATGTGGGTGTACGGAATTGAGAATAGGCTAGAGCGTCATACTTCTCCCGTACACTGTCACGTGTAGATTTGGGCTATGAGTGTCCTGTTTCTCACGTGGTTGGGCAAAACTATGGGCTTGTGCGTCCCAGGAACCTCTGGTGACTAGTGGCTAGCGTGAAGTCGTAACAGGGAGTTTCCCACTTCATGTATTATGATTCTAGCCAGGGTGCCTTACCCAGAGCATGCATTCCATGCATCGCATTAACAAAGATTTTTAGTTGGTTGTTTTGATTTGATTAAATAATAATATCCTGCTTGCGTTTACTCTGTATCGTTATTATTATTCTTGATTGTCTTGGAGGAAATATTCCCCACTATGATAGCGTTTAACGCTATCCCAAACACAATTTAGATGATGCAGGTGAAGATCCAGGTATTGAACCCGATTTTTAAGGAAAAGAGTTCGATGTTCGTACAATCACATAGCGGATGACGATGTTAGATAAACTTAATTGATGTTATCATTTATTAAATATTTTTTTAAGTAATTGATACATTTATGGAATTGTAATAAGTCTTCAAGAGAAGACATGGTTTTGTATTTTAATTAATCAGTATGGATATTGGTTGGTTCCCTTATTTAAGCATTGATGATGACGTAGTAAGTTTGATAGAATAAGATGATAATTGTTTCCGCCATTGTGCTTGAATGCTATATTGTATTATTTGAAAAATTAATTATTCCATAAATTACTTGGGAATTCGGCCGTCGTGTTATACACAAGAGTCGAAAATCTCGGGTCGTTACATGATGGATGATGGTGATTGAAGGTGGGCCCACATGATGGTTAGTTGACATCAAAGGTGGGTCCACATGATGAATGACCTATAATGAAGGTGGGGCCCTACACAATGAATGGTTGACATCAAGGTGGACCCATATAATGCACGGAGTGGGCTTCACATGATGGATGACCCACATCAGAGTGTGGCCCCTCATAATGGACCGTCTACATCAAGTGGGCCCCGCCTAGTGAACGGTCCACATCCAAGGTCTCGCATGATGGATGACCCATATCCAAAGTCGGCCACACGATGGATGATCCGCATAGAAGGTACGCCCCACACGATGAATGGTGGATGTCAAAGTGGGCCCCACATGATGGACAATCCACTTCGAAGGTATGGCCCAAACTATGGACAAATCAAATGTGGACTCCGCGTGATGGGTGATGGGTAGTGGACATTGAGGGGCCCCACATAAAGGACAATTAACATTGATGGCGGGCTCCACATGATGGATGACTTACATCAAGGTGGGCCCCTAAAGATGAATGATCCCCATTTAAGACGGGCCTTGTAAGATGGACGACCCACTTTGAAGGTTTGGCTAACACAATGGATGGTCCACATCAAAGGTGGCCTCTATATGATGGTTGATCCACATCTAATGTATGATATAATGAATGACCCAAATGTCTTAAAATATGAAGATTGTAGTCATTCATTCTTTTACATTTGGGGCATAGGTTCATTTATGATGATATCCACCGAAACAATCATTTGAATTGCTCTTATAATAGAGTTGTTGTAATATTTAAAAATGACATCAACTACACATAAAGAAAAGCTCTTATATGAAAGTTTTATCAAACGTGCTTATTTTATATAAGAGTATTTTTTAGACTTGAAAAATTAATTTTACCAAATGATCTTGTTTAAAACTAGAGCTAGAACAAAAAGATATTATCGGAATAGCTCTTACTGAAAAAGCTCTTATTAAATTAGTGTAGAGATGCCAAACGAGCCTTAATAGAATGATCCGACAGTCCATAGGTTGGCCATCTAAATGGACAGTTAAAAAACGTTGACAAGTTGCTTGTTTGTGATCCTTACATTTGTAGCCCACCTAAGGCTCAAATTTCCTCATTTTTGGTAAAGTATATATTTTAATGAGCTTATTATAATCATTCCGTTAAATATGACATATGTATACTAATTTGGGTATTAAAGTGGATTTGGGATATCACATTTTTTTGTGTGAATATATTGAAAAATTCCAGTGCATTCCAATTCCTCCAAATTACTTTCGTTCAAACAAAATATTTTAGTTTCAAACGTATTTCATTTACTTCCATCCAAACACAATGGAGAAAGTCATTTACTCATAATTCATTTACATCCAATTTCATTTCCTATTTATCTCCACTTACAAGCTCCCCAACAAACTTACATAATAAATAAAATAAATGAACCATGTGATATCTCACATAATATTATGGTAATGACCAAAGAGCATGGTGACATCAGTCATAGAGACGGAATATACTCACAAAAATTTATCAAGATGGAATATACTCACTAAAATCAATCATAGAGACTAATAATGAACTATTTACCGTGCATTTTCAATAAAATAAAAATATGATGTGCTTGCGTATCAGCCGTAAAACTCTTAACCATTATTTAAGTTTTATTTAATTTTAAGGCTTCCTGGCATGCCCTCATGGAAGAGAGAGAGAGAGAGAGAGAGAGAATAGAGGTGCGGTGTGTGCGTATCGGCCATTAGACTCTGTCAGGGTATTTTTGTGCGATGCATGCGTATTAGTGGACGTGGATTAGCTACTAAACTTACGAGTCTCATTGCTGAAGTGACGTCACCACGTTCTGTGGGCCCCACCATGATGTATGTGTTATATACGCACTGTCCATTCATTTGGAGAGCTCATTTTAAGGCATGATCTAAAAAACGAGGCTGATCGAAAGCTCAAGTGGACCCATGACAGAAAATAGTAGGGATCGAACGCCTACTATTAAAAACTTCTTTGGGCCATAAAAGTTTTTGATCAAGCTGATATTTTTGTTTTCCCTTATTCTAGGTTCTTGTTAACTTACAAACAGATTGGATCTCAAATAAACATCATTGTGGGCTTTAGGAAAGTTTCAACGGTGGGTGTCACTGTCCCCACTATTTTCTTTTGTGGGGTCCACTTGAACTTTGGATCTACCTCATTCTTTGGCTCATGCCCTAAAATTCTCTCTTCAAATGGATGGATGGTGTTGATACAACACATACATGATGGTGGGGCCAATGAGCGTGGGACGTCACTTCAGTAGCAGCGATACTCGCTACTTTCGGGTTCAGTAGCTAATCCTCGTCCGTGTATCAGCTATCATACTCTGCCGAGTAGTTTTGTTCGAGGCTTCGCTAGTATTAGGGGGAGAGGGAGAGAGAGAAAGAGAGAGGGAAGGCGGGAGGGGGGAATTCATTGACCGCAGATTTGGACGACTTTGAAAACTCCGATATGTGTGGAGATTTTAAACAAAAGCTCGGTCTTCCAAGCTCCCTTCCCTTTCTTGGTAGGGAATTAGCTGTTCCCCGAGTAACATCTGAGTGGGTGTTACGCTGACCGTGTGGAGCCAACCTTGATGTATGTTTTGTATATCCATGCTGTTCATCTGATTTCCTCTATCATTTTAGGACATGATTCCAAACCTCAAGAAGATCCAAATCTTAGGTAAACCATACCACTGGAAAAAGTGATATATGACTATTAAAAACATTTTATGGGCTACAAAAGTTTTGGATCAAGCTGATATTTGTCTTTTACCTTCATCCAGATCTTTTTGACATTATCAACGGGTTGGATGGAAAATAAACATTACTAAAACCTTACTCTGGGCCCTTTGGAAGTTTTAATGGTGATGCACTCAATCAACATTGTTTACTGTGTTATGGTCCACCTGAGATTTGGATCTGCTTAATTTTTGGTAATATGTCATAAAATGATCTCTAGAAACGGATAGACGGCGTGGATATATAATACATAATCAAGGTGGGCCCCACGGTAGGGGTGACACCCATCTAGCTGTTACCCGGGCAACAACCAAGTCCCCTCCTCGTTTTCCTTCTCCTTTTCCTTTGGCCTTATTGATTTGATGTCTGCACCCCTTCATTTCTCGAAGTCACATCAATCTCATATACAAATTCCCTTAGAAAAGAAAGAAAAACCCAGTTGGCGATTCGAAGGGTTTTTTTTTTTTTTTTATTATTATTGGAATTTGGGGTAAAAAAAATACAGTTGGGTTTTGTGGGTATTTCTTTGCAAATTTGGAGAAAATCTATTGGGTTTTGGATGCTTTTAGAAGAGCCCAAGTGAGGTTTGGGTAGATTTCTTCATTTGTTAAAGGTCTTAGGTGGAGATTTTGATAGTTTTTGTTTTTTTTTTAAACAAAAAATAAAGAGAAAAAGCAATTTCATCCTTATGAAGGTTTTTCTGAAGCACCCAAATCCAGATTTTCGTGGATTTTGCTTCTGCTAGAAAATCCATTGCTAGATTTGGGGTTGTTTCTCCTGTTTGAATCTTTTTGCATAAGAATTAGGTGCTATTTCCTGTTTTCTACAAAACCCAATTCAGAATCAAACTCCCAATTCGAGATTTTGGTGGATTTTGAATTTTCTTGAAAACCCAATACAATATTTCTCTTGCCTTCTTTTTATTGAATTCTTTTTGGAGTGGAGATATTCTGTTGTTTTAAAGAAAAAGAGCTGCCAAAGGGTCTGTTGGAGATGTCGGGAGTACAGGAGCAGTTGGAGATTAAGTTTCGGTTGTATGATGGTTCGGATATCGGTCCCAAAAGATTCCCATCCGCCACTAGCGTCGCCACTGTGAAGGAAAGCATCCTTTCTCAATGGCCTAAAGGTGTGTTCTATTTGAATTTTTTCTCTTCTTTCTCTTCTTTTGGGACACTGTCTGTGTGTGTGTGTGTGTGTGTGTGTGTGTGTGTGTGTGTGTGTGTGTGTGTGTGTGTGTGTGTGTCTATATATAATATAGTTTTCTGCTAGAAAAACAAGGAAAAAATCTTGGGTTAGATGGAGGATGGTGTGGTATCTGTATTGGTTCTGGATGTGGGAATTTCACAATGTTTTATGGTGGAAGATGATGAAGTTTTGCTTTGCCAACAAGGGTACATGTGGGCCTCACATAACTATAATCCATATCATTAGTCTGGTGGGTCACATCGTGAACGGATTGTGCATCAAATTTTCCTTCATTAGGGAGTTTTAGCTGTCTGATCATTGAATTTTCCCTTTTGAATGTGGATGTAGTCAAAGCCGTCCATTTGCAGGTTCCCAGCCGGACAATTAAGATAATTTGATGTAGAAGATTCTTTGGGCATGACCCAGCCTTGAAGAACTGACCTGATGAAATGTCTGGAACAACCGAAGCTTGCTGGATTGAGCAAACAACTAGACTTTGCTTGAGTGAGCATCGCGTAATACCTCATTCCATACAATGCCATTCATCTATTAGGCCATACTGTGAGTGGACCACTGTAGGTTATATCACTTGTCAAATGATCAACCAATAAGTGACCTACAAATGGTTAGTAGAAAAGAATTCTGGCTACAGTTAGTATGGAACTATCAACCATTTGAGTAGAATTGTCCAATCTGTGTGATTTTTGGCTACTTGGGCATATTGTTGTTGGGACTCACCTGATGCATGATCTGGATTGCTGGGATGTTCTGGCTCATGTCCTATTTTTTTTTTTCCAGTGCACAGGATGTAAATGTTCGTAGTGCTTTTAGGTTAGAAAACCACGTATCTGTTCGTCAAAGCAACATCTTTTTGAGGATATGATTTTTGTTAGAAATATAGGTCGATTGGCTTTCCTTATTTCAAATTTTGGTTGGTTTCTGATAGAGAGGGTACTTGTGCTATTATAGAAATCTTAGCGACTGTATAGGTCGATGTAGAATCTTTGTTGGTGTTGGTTGATGATTTGTGATACATGGCATCTACTCTCAAAACAATCATGTTTGTTACGAGTCTTGATTTCTTTTAGAAGTTTGATTTTGTTCTTTACCAAAAACAAGCAGTGTTTCTCTTGGTGAAGCTTTCGGATTTTTTTGGATGATGATGTTGTAATTTAGTTGGCATATGTTTCTGGTCTTTGTTGTTTGTTTCCCCTTTTTAAGATTGATGAATTACATGAGAGAAGAAAATCTTTAGATCAAGAAACCCAAGTAATTACATTCCTACAATCCATTTCAATGTTTAAAGGCCTAAAAATGGAGGACTTTGTGAAGAGCACTAGTTTCTGCCTCCTTAAAATCTTTAGTACTGTAATTTTACCCAAAGGCTTGGAGGGCACCATTTGTTGCCCTCTACATTTTGAAATATTATACTGTTCAACACCTTACAAAAAAAAATGTTATAATGTTCAACTGAGTCAGATTGATTTGATCCTCCGACCAAGTTGGAATGAGTTCCTTTTTCATCACTAAAAAAGTTGCACTCATCCAAGTTCTCACATCCTAGTTCCAAAGATCCCCCTAACTTTGGAAGTGCTTAGGTTATCCAGCGGGCTTAGTCAAAATTTAGCTCCCAGAAATCAGTGGGGGGTTTACCTAAATAACATTTTGTCTTTTGCTTCCTTGATTTGGATTCAATGTTCCCTGCCATTTTCTACCAAGCTTGCAAGCAGAGATGACATGCGGGTGCTTCTTAATTGACATGCGGGTGCTTCTTAATTAAAGGCCTATTGTCAAGAAAGTCAATAATATTTTGGGGTATTACCAATTAATGGAGATCGTCATCATAATCATTGTCATCTTTTAAGCCTTGTCCCAACTAATTGGGTTCGGCTACATGAATCTTGTTCCATCATTCTACTTTATGAAGGACCATGTCGTCAGTTAAACCATAGGTCATATAGTCTTTCCCCATGTCCTTTTGATCCTTCCCCTTGCCCTTTTAGAGCCTTCACCTTGAAAATGGGTTTAGGATGCTTATTATGGGCTCATAGGCTCTATGTTGGATTATAGAAGGGGATTATTTTGATGTAGTTGTTAAAGAATAAGGTCACCTAAGGAGGATCATTAACTCATTTGAGGAGATATGGTTGAGATATTTGGGGGAGATCATTAACTTATTTGAGGAGATATGGTTGAGATATTTGGGGGAGATCATTAAATCATTTGAGGAGATATGGTTGAGATATTTGGGGAGTTTTCATTCTAAACACCCAGTTTGAGGTCATTGCTCTTGCCATTAGCCTTGCTCATTTCACATTGGGCTACCTCATCTTTGTATGTAATAGAGTCTAAGAGGAGATGATAAGAGAGTGTATGTCAGATGATTGCAACTGCCCATGTGGCCTAGTTGAAAAACCCTTCGTTTCATGGTAATAAACTAAAACAAGATGATTGGGTTTTAGAGAAACGATAGGTTTTTTGTTGCCATTTGAAATTGGCCAACTAAGGAGAAAATCTCAATTTCGATTCTCTTTTATATCTCAATGTATGATATATAGAAGTGAACAAAATGTTTAAGTGACCTTTGATTTAATATGGATAGAGAACGACTCAATGGAGGGCTAGGATCACACAAATTCAGCTAGAGGGACTCTAATTGGGCAAAAATGGTCTAAATGTGTGCTATAGCTTTTGACAACCATAACTTTGCTAATAGTTACCCGTTTCACACGTATAATATACTGTCGGAAAGCTATCAACGAGCTCTATGCCTTTGCCAACACTCCAAGATTTATTCCCCCCCCCCAAATGTCTATGCAAGATTTAATAATATTAGGAGTTAATTTTGAATTTTAATTCAAAATTTATTATTTTGAATAAGTACCGTTTTGTTATTTTTAGGGTATTTTAGGGTTAAGAAAGTCGTAGAATAGCTCAAAATCTCTTATCTGGGTCATGATGAGAAAGAGTTTGAATTAGTTTAGAAATTGTTTACTATTTTGAGTAAATTTACTATTTTGGAAAAGTTGCGAATTTAGAGTTTAAGATTTATATAGATCATATGAAATAGCTTTGTGAACAGACTTTTCATTAATAATAACAATTTACTTCTCATTCTCAGAGATTTCTTTCTCCTTGTGGATTCAAGGGCTATTTTTGAGAAGAAGACGGTGATCTCTTTTCTCTTGTCTTCGCACCCATTACGTTATTTGGTACAAGAGTGGTGTCTTTCCTATGACTGTTAACAACGGATTAGGCGGCAACAATTATTTGAATGGTGTTCCAAAGAATCAGCCAGTGACCAGGCAGAGTTTGTTCAGTGTAGAGAGCCATCTAGGAGCTGCAAGCAGTGGTTGCTCAATTGTCTAAAACCATAAGGTGTGCAAATCAGTGGCAATGAACGGCCCATGACTGGCTTTTGGGCTCGTGGTTGGCCCATTCACGATTCAACAGATCCAACACCCATTTTAAATTGTAGATCACAAATTTTTGGTGACGAGTCTAGCGATGAGGAAGTGATGATAACATCGTCTAGCATTGAGGGTGAGAGTTGTTGGACAAGATCGGGACTGCCAACTTAAGGTACATCTCCCTTCCTTCAATGAGCAGCTTCACATTGATGACTTTCTTGACTGGCTCACTGGTGGTAATGCGATTGTTCAGTTACATGGAGATATTTGAATAGAAGAAATTAAAGCTTATAGCAGTACAAGCTTAAAGGTGGAGTGTCAGCATGGTGGGAGCAACCCCAAATCTTGAGGATATTGTAAATACAGACACTAATACAAACCTAGTCGTGAATGAAGAAGTTGATGTGGGTGTCATTCCTAACAACAAACTACGATTAGATATTGTTCCAATGGTACTAAAATTGCCATTGAGGAAGCCCTACGGTGAAGTATTATGCAGAAGAATTCTACTGCTTAATCTTACATAACAACTTGATAGAGATTGAATCACATTAAGTAATAAGGTTCACAGGCAGACTATGGATGGTTGTACAAGATCTTGTCATGATGCAACCTGTTTGGATTTTTAATGAGGCTGTTAAGTTGGCAACCAAAGTAGAGATGCATCTAAACTGACCCGTCGCTAGAAGCTAAGCGGTGACCACCGCTGAACCCACATAGGCCTCTATAGGCTTGAGACAAAAGGCTTATCGAGGGACGTTCTCGACCTCCCGTTATCATGAACCCATATTTGGGAAGTGGACAAGCCAGGCAACAGCGAGGAACACCTAATACCAGAAACACATCCCAAAACCCTATGCACCACCCCAACTAGCTAAGTGTTATAGGTGTGGTAATTACAAGTGTTTACAACATTAACAAAGAATGTGAGCTTGAGTCCCTTGGAAAGTGTACTTGTGCTAGTGCACTAAGGGCCTTGATACTGTTGTGTATTGCTATACATGTTACTTGTATATGTATAAATGACTTCATGTATGCACATAAATGTAGGCCATGACAGATAATTTATGTGTTCAAAAAAGTATCTTATGGGAAAATTTGGTGAGGGCAAAATCCTTACTAAGGTTAATGTAGCGGGTGCACCGATAAGAGAATAATAGATCATCGTCTTTTAAAAAATAGCCTTTGAATCCACAAGGAGAGAGAAATCTCTAAAAACAAGAAATAATTGTTATTATTGATGAAAAGTCTATTTACAAAGCTCTTTCATAAGACTTATATGAGCCCTAAGCCCTAAATTCGTAACTATTCAGAAATAGTAAACTTTCCCAAAATAGAAAATAGTAAATGACTTCTAAACTAACTCAAACTTTTTCTCATGACTTAAATAAGGATTTCAAGTTATTCAAGGACTCTCCAAATCCTAAAATACCTTAAAAATAGCAAAAACTGTAACTTATTAAAATAGTAAATTTAACTTACAACTCAAAATTAACCCTTAAAATAATTGAATTTTGTGAAGACCTTGGGGGAGAGTGAACATACCTTGGAGTATTGGCCGAGGCGTAACGCTCGTTAATAGCTTATCAGCAGTATATAATACACACGAAATTGACAATCAGTCGAGTTATGGTTGTTGAAAACTATGGTGTGCGTTTAGGCTATTTTTTGCCCAATCGGGGCCCCTCCGGCCCAAATTTGTGCAGTCTTGATCCTTTTGTCACATGTTACTTAGTAGACTGGTGATGTTGACTCTACCTGTAAAGGGAGGGACAACATTTATATCTTCTTCAAAGATGAGAAGGAGATTATCCTTGCCCCTGTAAGTGGTGAAAACCGATCCAGAGCTTCCCGAGTAAAGTGACAATCTTTCCTACTGGTGGAAGACGTAGAGCATATGATCAATTTAAAAAAATTAATGCCATTGAAGAGAGGACTCAAGAGATTATTCTAGAAGATCCCCCAAGATGGATTACCACCTAATAAGAATAGGTGTTTGAAGCGTTTCAAAGTGTTTTAGGAAGGCGATCTACTGATAGTTAGCTTAAGAAAGGAGTGCTTGCTAGTAGGAGTGTACAAGTAAAAGGATGAGAAGATCGGACCATTCAAATACTCGTGAAGATCATTGACCATGCCTCTGTTGTCGATCTTCTTGAGTGCATTGTGATATCACAAACATTCCTTGTTGTAAACTTGTTTGAGAATCATGCACTAGCTGGTTATACACAACCTTTAAGGATGAGTTCACTTCAAGTGGAAGGGGCCAATGTAAGACAGGTGGAAGACAACTTAATAGAGGGGCAGGATCGCACAAATTTGGGCCGAAGGGGGGAAAAAAATAATCCTAAACACATTATAACTTTTAACGGTAATAATTCGTTTGGTTATCTATTTCCTGCATATAATATACTATTGGAAAGCTATCGGCGAGCTTCACGCCCTAGCCAACATTCCAAGGTTCATTACTTGTATTTCTATCTGTGTTACTTGTATATATATAAATGACTTCACATTTGCATGTAAATGTAGATTGTGAAGATAGTTCATTTGTTCAGAAAAGTATTTTATGAGAAAATTTGATGAGAATAAAAAATCCTTAATAGGTTTAATAGAGCGGTTGCATCGATAAGAGAGGAGATTACCGTTTTCTAAAAATAACTCTTGAATCCGCAAGGAGGGAGAAATCTATAAAAACAAGAAATAAAATTTTTGCTATTGATGAAAAATCTATTTACAAAGCAAGCTCTTTTATATGACTTATATAAGATCTAAATCCAAAATTCGTAACTATCTAGAAATATTATACTTTCCCAAAATAGAAAATAGTCAAAATAAAAAATAGTAAACGACTTTTAAATTAGCTTAAACTCTTTCCCATGACTCAAATAAGGATTTTAATCTATTTTAGAATTCTCAAAATCTCAAAATACCCTAAAAATAGCAAAAATTGTAACTTATTAAAATAATAAATTTTAACTTACAACTCAAAATTAACCTATAAAATGGTTGAATTTTGTATAGACCTTTGGCGGGGGCTTGGGGTGTTAGGTAAGGCGTAGAGCTTGTGAATAGCTTTTCAACAGTATATTATACGTGTGAAACAGATAATCAGTCGAGTTATGGCCGTCGAAAGCTATAACGTGCATTTAGGCTCTTTTTTTTTTTTTTTTTGCCCAATTGGGCCCTCTTTAGCCCAAATTTGTGGAGCATGGTCCCTCTATCACAAGTTACTTGGTAGACCATGGTGATGTTGTCTCTACCCGCATAGGTAGGGACAATATTTATATGTTCTTCAAAGATGATAAGGAGAATATCCTTGCCTCTATAAGTGGGGAAAACCGACCCAAAGCTTCTTGAGTAGTGCGACAATCGTTCCTACTAGTGGAAGATAGAGCCTATGATCAATTTAAAAAAAATTAATGCCATTGAGTAGAGACTCGAGAGATTATTCTAGAAGATCTCCCAAGATGGATTACCATCTGATAAGCATAGGCGTTTTAAGCATTTCAAAGTATTCTAGGAAGGTGATCTATTGATGGTTAGCCTAAGAAAGGAGTGCTTGCTAGTAGGAGTTTACAACAAGTAGAAGGATGAGAAGATTGGACCATATCAAATACTCATGAAGATCAGTGACCACGCCTATGTTGTTGATCTTCTTGAGGGCATTGTGATATCACAGACATTCTTTATTATAGACTTGTTCGAGAATTGTGCACTAGCGGGTTATATGCAACCACTAAGTAACTTGAGGATGAGTTCAATTCAAGTGAAAGGGACTGATGTAGAACGGGTAGAGGACAACCTAATAGAGGGCCAGGATTGCAGAAATCTGGGCCGGAGGGGCTTAATTGGGCAAAAAAAAAAAAAGCCTAAACAAACGCACATCATAGCTTTCAACGGCCATAACTTGACTGTTTATCCATTTTGTGCGTATAATATATTGTTGGAAAGCTATCGATGAGCTCTATACCCTAGCCAACACTCCAAGGTTCATTCGCCCCCTTCCCCTGAAAGTCATTTCAAAATTCAATTGTTTTAGGGGTTAATTTTGGGTTTTAAATTAAAATTTACTTTTTTTTTAGTAAGTTACGATTTTTTTTTATTTTTATGGTATTTTAGTGTTTGGAGAGTTCTGGAATATTTTGAAATCCTTAGTTGAGTCATGGAAAAAAGTTTGAGTTAGTTTAGAAGTCGTTTACTATTTTATATTTTAGAAAAGTTTACTATTTTTGGATAGTTATGAATTTAGGGTTTAGGTCTTATCTAAGTAATGTGAAAGAGCTTTGTAAACAAACATTCTGTCAATAAGAACAATTTTATTTCTTGTTTTTTAGTGATTTTTCTCTCCATTCGGATTGAATGACTATTTTTTAGAAGACAGTGATCTTCTCTCTTATCGATGCATCCGCTACATTAACCTTAGTAAGGATTTTTTGCCTCACTAAATTCTCCAAAAATATTTTTTTTTGAACGAATGAACTATTTGTCATGATCTATTTATGTGCATGCATGAAGTCATTTATACATATATATAAGTAACACAGACAATAATACTTGTTGGTATTAAAGCCCTTAGGGTGTGTTTGGATCACCGTATAAGACTGTATTGTATTGTCTATTGGTTGTCATATATATATATATATATATATATATATATATATATATATATATATATATATATATATATATAATGTTCGACATTATTTGAATACATCCTGACAATGTCGGACTGCAACGACTATTTGAGGACAGATCTACACAAAAGGGAATACGCACCGCAATTACTATATCGCATTTGGAAATGTAGTGAATCCAAGAGCGTGGAATACGGATGGCACTCAAGCTATTGAGCATATCCATACACGCATATATCCCACGGACCACCAGGTGGGACCTCCATGAAAGATGGGGTTTATGGAGCTGTAATGGCTTCTTAATGAAGCAATCATTAATAAGATAAAAGTCAGGGAAACGTGTTGCCAGTGGGAGTCGAGGTTACCCTGTGCACGAAGGGAAGCAGTGAGAGGAGATTTGGAGAAGAGGTGTTGAAGATGAGAGAGGAAGAGGTGAGGAGAAGAGAAAACATGGAATACATAAGCCCTGTTGAAACATAAGGGACTTTGTGTAAGGGTTTTATTGGGGGTCTTAATGTTATTTTTCTATTCTAAGGTAGTAAGTTGTAAAAGGACAAATAAGCCCTATTAATAAAACTTGGAATATTAGGGTTAGAACCTAATCACTCTCTCTCTCTCTCTCTCTCTCTCTCTCTCTCTCTCTCAAATCTCCGTCTACAAGCCCTTGATCTGTATTAACAGAAGAAGGAAATAGTGTAATGGGAAATAGGGTTTCTTATGAGTACGATTGCTGAATACACTTTTTTTTCTATGACGACAAGGTGTCCCCTCTCCTTATTAAGGCGAGACTATTCCCTGCGGATGCACACAATCACCCGCAAACCACTTGCATCAGGTAAATCACGGGGAGGGGAATTGAACTCGCGTCTGTGGGGAGCAAACCCACGACGCTAGCCATTCGCCCAAACCCCTGGCGGGTTGATTGCTAAATACACTTGCATCTACCAAACATAAATAGGGGCTGTCATTTCTCATGCAGTGCGATGAAGACACTGGATTTCTTGAGATGGCATTGCAGCCTTTCTGACGGAATGACTTATACAAAGAGATGACGTCGTACTCGGGTGGGTTGAGTACGATGAATTTAATTCTTTTCCAAACGAATTGAAAATGTAATAATTACACTAAACAATGCAATATGACTGTTGGGGACCATCCAACCACGCCCTAGTGCACTTGCGCAAGTACACTTTCCAAGGGACTCATTCACATCCTCAACTAATGTTGTAAACATCTGTACTTACCAGAACAATGACCCTCCATTTCCTTAAAGTCACTATTTTATGGTTTTTAGCTGTTATGATTTTAAATATCCATACTGGTTGTAAGTAGAGAAATATCTAGTCTCTTAGAGCACTATTAAGTTATAATGCTCCTAGTTGCAATTGATTAATCCAGCTGTCTATTAGGTTTGACACCCATTTCATGTGCTACAGCATGACAACCTCACTTATTACATGATCTTATCCATCCATGAGTTGGCCTATTCTTCGTAGCCATCCATTTTCCAACCCATGGATGGGATGGTTAGGATTTTCTGCTGAAAGTCATTCTTTAGGACCGCAAGCAGTTCATTCTTTTGGCCTTTTTTCATGAATGATCTGGTCCATTTTTAGGAATTAATTTATTGGATGTTTGGATCTGTGTGTTTTTATGGTGGCTGCTGCCAGGGCTGGTGGACGGTCTAAAATTGATTGGAGAGCCCAGTTGCAAATAGGAGCACTATAACTTATCGAGCTTTAAGACCCCTGGTCACTTCTCTTCCAAATATATTTAATTTATTAGTTGAGTCGGATGAAGATTTGATTGAGTCTTTGAGTTGACTTGGCCCAGCTGGAGATCAGGTCGATTATTTGGCTTTTCTGTTTTTGAACTATGAAGAGGGCTAGGATTGAGGGGGTGAGAGGGATATGAAGGCTTGTTCACTTACCGAGAACAGGGCCTTAGGAATATTGGAAAAACGAGATTCGTAAAGCCTACGCAAATATATGTGAAACTACTCAACCAGTTAGATAAATCAAAAGAAAATATTGACTACCCACATCCGAACTCATTGTGGCCGGACAGATTGATATTTTTATTTATTTATTTATTTTTATTTTTATTTTTTTTGGGTTAGTACACACATCCCACTGTTAGTACGCACCCACACTGTTAGTCACCCTGCAGTGTCAGCCACCCCCCACCTTGGGATTCGATACCTAGACCTCAAGGTTGAGATGAGGTTATCTTCACTCAGTCCCACTGTCCCAAAGGTGTGGGTGTCCGGACAGATTGATTGATTTAATGATCAGTGGGCCACCTTCGACTCCTCTAAGTGCTTTTCTGCAGGATGATGCATAGCCACAATGCCCAATATCTTCTGTCATTTATCACGTACATGTAATATCCAATCATCCCATCTGCACTTAACCCTTCAGGTTTTGTGTGCTTTCTGGTGCTGAAATTCTCTCTCAAGTTTTGTGTGCTTTATCGTAATGCTGGAATTCAGTTTCCTCTCTCTCTCTCTCTCTCTCTCTCTCTCTCTCTCTCTCTCTCTCAAGTTTTGTGTGCTTTATCGTAATGGTGGAATTCAGTTTCCTGTGTGTGTGTGTGTGTGTGTGTGTGTGTGTGTGTGTGTGTGTGTGTGTGTGTGTCAATAGCATATCCTAACTTATTACCATCTAACCAGAGAAGGAGAATGGTCCAAGGACAGTGAATGAAGTCAAGTTAATAAATGCCGGAAAGATACTGGAAAACAACAGAACACTGGGGGAATGCAGGAGCCCAATATGTGATATAGCCGGGGGAGTCACAACAATGCATGTAGTTGTTTGTCCCCCTTTAGAAAAGGGAGTCGGTAAGCCTATGAATGTTTCAAACGATATTCTTGATACTGTTTATACAGGCTTTGTTACTTCCACATGCATGTACATGCCAGCCCCACATGTGCTAGACCCGACAATCTCCATCAGGTCGGGTCAACCACATCCTCTCATCTGCTGTATCAGTGTGGAAAATAAATGTACTGGCCCCCCCGGTGAGTGGACTTCTCTAATACATGTGCCTGGGCATCCACAAAGTGGCGCCAACTTTATGGATTAGGAAATGTGGTGGCATGTACAGAGGTTGGGCTGTACTTGCTTGTTGAGTTGGCCAATCTTTTCTTCATATTGAAATTCATTTGAAACATCTTATCATGAAACAGATAGGAAGGGATTGAAGCATCCGAAAGAGAACACTTGCGTCTGTGTTATCATGTAACTCATGATTGGGAGGGCCGAAGAACGAATGAGAGGTGGGTTATCTTGTCATGTGTCTGAATGAGAGGTGGGTTATCTTGTTGGGTGTCTGAGTCGCATGCTTTTAGCTCTTGGGTTGTTAAGGCTAATTGAATGTTTTTCGTTTTTTTCTTCATTTCAATAGATGGTTGGAGCTGGCATGGATATTGAAGTACATGAACGGCATTTCTTCCGTTGCTGAAAGGGCCTTTAATGTGATGCACTTCAAACCAAAGGATTCTGCACAGGTCAAATGTCATCTCCATCAGAGTTGTTGTTTCCATGTACATTTTTGATATTCGTGTAGTTGAGATTTTACATTTCTTTCATTTTCCCCTCTTTAGTTTAAATTTATGTCAATGGGGCCACATCATCTTTGTTGTTGTTGTCATCCATAGTTCTGAAACTCAGCGAGTCGACTTGAAACCTGACCAATTCAATTCGACTTGATGAGATTTTGAGCCAGGTCTTCTCTTGGAAACTCACAACTCACAAGGGTGACTTGTCAGGACTCAATAAGATTCATCGAGTTGGCCCCAAAACTAGGTAAACTCAGTACAATTTGGCATGACTTGATCCGGTCACTCGCCCAATCAGGGATTTTGTTATAATAAAAGGAAAATGGGTGGGGAGCTGGGATCGAACACGTGATCTCTTTGGCAACCGCATGTGCCCGTTCCCAGTGCGCCAAAAAGCACAACTGTATTTTGTTTTGGTTATTTTTATCAATTTTTTCGAGCAATTTATAATTTTTGTCAACAAAATATGTAATAGTAGTTTAATTATTTAAAATATTGAGTGTAGTCAAATACAGACTAGAAAGCAGATTAGCTGCGATGTGGGTGCGAGACTGACCATGGGGCTCACCTTGATGTATGCGCTGTATATCCACGCCATCCATCCATTTTGACAGCTTAATTTAGGGCATGGTCCCAAAATTGAAGCAGATAAAATCTCAGGTGGACCACAGTAGGGATTGAATTCCCACCATCATACTTCTTGGGGGCCACAAAAGTTTTGGATCAATCTGCTATTTTTGTTGTCCCTACATTCAGGTCTGTATGACCTTTATCAACAGGTTGGATGGCAAATAAATTTTGTGGTGGACCCTAAGGAGTTTTTTTATGGTGAATGTTCAATGACCACTGTTTCCTGTGGTGTGGTCCACCTTAGATTTGTATCTGCTTCATTTTTAGGACCATGCCCTAAACTAAGCTGGTTAAGCGAATGGATGGTGTGGGTGTACAACAATAAATCAAGGTGGGCGCCACAGTAGGGTCACACCTACCTGGCTGGATCTGGGTCGCAACTAATCGGAAGTCCTAGGACTGATGGAGCGTGTCAACCTAGTCATCTTTAAACCATTGTGATTTTAACTTTCTACTGCTCCCCTCAGCCAATGCCCGCAGGGCGCACTACGCAGCGGCACTCACTTGTTGGGATGGTATCTCAATTCTCTGATTTGTCTGTATCTAGCTGCTCCAATTTTTATTTTTATTTTTGTCATAAATGGATGATCTGATCCGTGAAAATGGAGATGTACAGGGACGGTTACATCTTTTTAGCAGTTTATTTGTATGTCATGGATGGGATGGTTAGGATTATCTGACAAGCAATGTGGATGCCATGGTCCATGCACTGTAGATAGAGCTGTAAACGGGCCAAGCCAAACTGAGCTTAACTTTGCACAGTTCAGCTTGGTTTGGTCCGTGGGTGACCTGGGGCTCGGGCTTGGCTTGGCTCGGTCCTCGAGCCCAACTAGCAGGTTTGACTTGGTTTGGTCAAGCTTTCAAGCTGAATTCGAGCCTGTTCGAGCTTCAAGCTTTCGAGCCTAAAGTCGAGCCGAACCAAGCCTGTCGAACAAGGTTGGGAATTGCTGGAATGGGCGTTGCGCAGGCCTGGAGGGAGGTTGGCTGTCGGACAAGGTTGGAGATTGCCGGAATGGCTGGGTGTTGCTGGTCCGGAGCGAATGAGAGAGAGAGAGAGAGAGAGAGAGAGAGAGAGAGATCAGAGGGTTATGGTCATCTTGGAGGTCGGACTATCGAAAGGCGGTCAGGCAGTTTTGCACGCCACAGGGGCGAGGGCGACTATGGTTTTGGAGCGGGGGGGGGGGGGGGGGGGGGGGGGGGGGGGGGGGGGGGGGGGGGCGGGGTTCGAATGGTTTGTTTTTTTATTTTAAACTTTTTTTTATATATTATATAATAATATTAATTTATTATATATAATATGTTTTAAATATTGAGCCGAATTGAGCTCAGGCTAGGCTCGAGTTTGGCTTGAATTTTCAACGAGCTTATAAAATAAGGCTTGTCTTGGCTTGTTCAATTCTATGAGTCGAGCTGAACCAAGCTTTTTTTAGCCAAGCTGAGCGAACTTTTCGAGCTAGCTTGGTTTGTGTACAGCTCTAAAGTTAGGCCGTCAAATCAAAATATTGACCCATGTGTGTGGGCCCAGTCAAGATAGTTTTAATGGTATCATCCAAAACACTTTATTTTTAATTTTATTATTATTTATGTGTGTGTGTGTGTAATCTCACGAGTTGACTAAGATTTCAACAGGATGTCAATGGGCAGCAGATGGGTATGAGTCCATCCTGCTTTGGGCCAGTAATGGACAACATTGTATGTGAATTTTCACATACAGCACTTTCTTTCACCACCGCCAATATGCAACTTGTATGGAACATCCAAACCATGAAAAATGTAGGCTAGACTACGAAGATCATCTGGGAATAAAATCAGACCAGTAGGTGGGCCATACCCGCCGGACAGTGAGACCCTAAAGAGGTGTGATTCAACCTAGTTTTTACACCAGACGATTTTAGGTATGGCCCATCTTTTGCATGGATTGGAGGTTGGTAGGAAAGCCATTACATACAAATGACTTTTGGGGGAGCAGTGATTGATTGGATGGTTAAGATCATCCAATCAAAGTGAATTTTGGGCAGTGAGTAGGGTGGCAATAGGTCGGGTTTGAACCTGGGAAGTTAGGCCCATCCTGACCTGACACATTTGAGGGCCAAGGCTCAAGCCCGACCCAAACCCGGGGCTGTCCTAAACCAAAAATTGATAAAAATCCTTATTTGCCGATTTGAAAGGTTCCTAATCTACTCCTGATGAAACGGGCACCTACACATGCACCAACTAAAGGACACTTTTGAGTAATGAAACCAATGGTCTATATTCAAGATGCAGGGATTGCCTAATCCAGAATTGAAATGGCATATTTATATAATAACACATGCATGTATATATGAAATTGGGTCAGCTTAAAAAGCCCAAGCTGGCCCAAATTGATAGGGTTAATGAATGGCAGGCTAGACCTGGACACGGGCTAGGCTAGGTCCAAACATGGTCCAAATCCAGGTCCGGCTCATCTCTGCCGGGTCCATTTCCATCCTTATCCGAGACTCAAGGCTCCATAAGAGTGGTATTAGAGCCTCCCTCCTCTACATAAAGATGTATGACTATGTCCCCAGAAGAAAATTTGTACGTTTGCTCAACCACACCTAGAAATCACACTGGCTGAAGTCATCTGATTAGATAATATCAGTGCAAGCATGAGCCGTTCATCACGTGTATACATCCATAAAGGTGCATATGTGAACATAAAACATGTCTTTGGAAGAAAATCTACAAGATCAAAGCCGTTCATCACTTGCATAGGTAGAAGAGTAACGGAATCAGCTAGTTGCATTCATTGAAGGGTCGTGATTTTTGTAAGCAATAGATGAATGCTGATAATCGCCTTAAATTGCAATAGAGATTGCTTGCACAATACCTTCAGCTCCCAGTATATGTATTCATAGAGTGGGAACTAAGCGAAGAACGGCCCAGATGATACGAACATGTCCCGTGGCATATGCGCCTCCATACTACTAAACAGGCAGTTACTGGTAACACTAACACTAGGGGTGTCAATGAGCCGGGTGTTGCGCACCACGCCAACAACGCTGGTGAACCGAGATTCAATCTCCGATCTCACCTACAAACAATAAACAGGAAGTAATAATAACTAGAAAATGAATTACACAAAACCAGCAATCCACAAGACAAAGATTTACGTGGAAAAAAACCCCAACAAGGGTAAAAAACCATGGGTGCAAACTTCACTATGAAGAAAAACGAAGTTACAAGCAATACATTTACCTTCTCCTTGTTAGTGCACTGATTTGTGCATTGTATTGTCAATTGCGTAATCGTTGAGTCAGTCAAGTCTCGTGAGCCCCGATGAAGATTGAAGACTCAAGACTTGAAGACCAAAGCAGCTTACCGTACTCAAGTTCAAGCCAAATCAAGCTCGGAAGGTAAGTTGCATATAGACAGCCTATAGAATCTCAAAACATCCAAGTCCATGGCATTCGAATCGCATTTTATGTTTACCAATTGATCCACGGACTTAAGGTCAAGATGATTAGTCTTGGACCTCCATTATGTAGGTGCCAATCAGTTGAAAAAGATAGGTAAATCATCTCTATGTGCACCATTTAAGCTGAGGGAGTTCACCCCATTTCAGGCCAGGAATTGATCTTGACGACCGGTCGGGCGATCGGTCGGCTGTAGCAGGATTCAGACAGCCTTTAAAAGGAAAATTATCTTATATGTCTGGCTGAGGACCGGTCGCTGGTCTCCTAGGACCGGTCACACGACCGATCGCATATGGACGAAATATGTCCAGCAACATTTGGAGAAAATGGATTAAATAGGGAGACCGGTCGTGACCTCCGAAGACCGAACGCTGACCTCGTGCGACCGGTCGCAATTTGTCTAAAAACGTCCAGAGATTGCAAAGTTTTTTTTAAAAGGGAGACCGGTCGTCAGACCAGTTGGTGGCACAACTAAGACCGGTCTTTGGGCTTTTTAGACAGGTCGCACGTGACCGTTTTCTATCTGTTGGAGCCTGATTCTTGGAGCCTATAAAGGTATATTTCGAGGGCTTTGAGGGTATCACTTGCACACCCATTTAGAGCATTAAGAGAGGCTATTAAGACTTTCATCTAATCATTTTTACTCATCATAGTCTTGAGTTCATCCTTCAAACCTAGCCATTAATGGCACTACATTGAGTATTCAAAGCTCGGTTTGAACAACGAACCCAAGCATGGCATTCATGGCTGTCCCTATCATTGAATCTTCATCTTGAAGTCATTTATAGCCATTGAATGATCCAATTGATGGTTCCTTCATTATCCATTACATTGTAATAGGCTATGGAACATCAATACCTTCTCCCAACTACCCGGCATAATCATAATCATATCATTTGCATTGGTAGCTGATCTTGGGAGCACAAAGAGAAGCTGAAGCACGTGGAGCTGAAGCTACTCATCAAAGGCATCGAATCGGGGCTCAATCATCTAGGTATGTCTAGTATTTGAGAGTCCATTTATTGAATCACTATTCCCTGAATTGGAAAACTCCGGCGTGAGTGTATGTGACCGTCCTTGGATTAGGATTGGTGAGAGTTTGAGATCCAAACTCGTCAAGTCCCTGGATTGGGCCATCGGCGGATGGTAAACGCGGTCCTAGATCAAAGGATGTCAAGGTTGATGGTTAACCTGATTTAAAACCAAGACTATAGTGAAATCTGGTGGTCCCATAGGTTGAGATCGTGAACTGGGAGTGGAGTAGACTTATCGTCGAACCACTATACATCGTGTGCAATGTGGTGAAAGCATTTTGTCTATTATTGTTCCTTATTGATCAATCTTATAAGTGCTTAATTGTATGCCCACCTTGTGTTTGACAAAATGCTCATATGCCATCTTTGAATGACTGACACAAGCATGCATATATATGAACTGTTTGACTAAATGCTTCTCTTAGAATAGTTGTCAAATTGAGTTGGATCTTGGGTGATCAATTGCTATCATTTACATGTGCTTAATTGGTATATTATAGTATAAATGTTATTGATCTTTTGAATTTGCAAGAAAAATTAAAAAGTCCTATTCACCCCCCTCTAGGACATAAGCATACCTTCAAGCTTATCTCACTAACGGTAAAACCGCAATTTCAATTGGTATCAAAGCGGGTTCATCTTTAAGGGCTTAATTGCCTAGAGGTAGATCCTAAGTGAGCTTGTAAATATGTCCAACTCCGAGGCAAGTTTGATTTCTAGTCCTCCACACTTTGATGGATCCGATTATACATATTGGAAGGCTAAAATGAGCATATTTTTAATGTCACTAGATCCAGCTATATGTGACATAATTGAGAAAAGTTGGTCGGTCCCTAGTGTTCAAACTAAAAGTAAGGGTACGACCACTTCCACTCCAAAAGATGAATCAAAATGGAGTAAAGAAGAAAGGGCCAATTCTATGAGCAATATTAAAGCCCTTGATGTAATCCGTTGTGCCCTCTCCCAAGAGGAACAAAATAGAATATCTACTTGCGAATCCGCTAAGCAAGCTTGGGAGAAGTTGGAATTTATTTATGAACATTCTTAAACAACTGATTCATCCATGCCCATCCCTTCTACTGAAAGAGTTGTAAGTATCAATTTAAGGGAGAATATGAGTAATGATAAGACATCCTCTAGTAGTGAAGAGGAAAATAATGATGAGGATGACCAATTACAAGATGCCTATAATGAGCTTTATTGTGAAGTTTAAAAGTTATGAAAGAGCTCAATAAAGAAAAGATTGAAAAGCAAAAGTTGGAAATGACCATGTCTCTCTAACTAAAGAAAAGGAAAATGTTCAAAATGAATTGAGAGAGGCAGTAAAAAGAATTGAAGAGCTTGAGCTTGAACTTGAAACAGTTAAATATGAAAATCAAGCTCTAAAACTTGAGGTCAACCAACTTAAGACCTACACCAATGAGAACAAGGACCAAGAGACCCAAAATGCGCAAATAAGTAAATATTGTATTATGGGTAAAGATTTGAGAGAAAAATGGGGTTACAAATATGTCAAGAAAACCCATTCTCTGGTATTTGTGGTGGTTGAGTCTTCTTCACTTGAGAGCAAACCCAAGTCGGCTCTCTCATGCCACTCTTGTGGAGAGGCGGGACACTTTAAATTTGAATGCCCAATTGCAAAACAACCGCCATGCACCTCAGTCCGACCTCAAATAGTTAAATCAATTGTGACTGAAAGAGTGACTCAAGATAAGAAGAGCCAACAATGGAAGGCTCCAAAAATTGTGAAGAACTCAACCAAAATTGAGAATGAGGAAAAATCTCGCAAGGTTGGCAATAAAAGGAAAGTTTCGTCCCCGTCTAAAAGATATGATTATGTGGGGGAGATGCTAAAACAGGTTGCCCATTTGAACCAGAAAATTCAGAATATGGTTAAGGGCAAACAACAATGGATTTTTGGTGGCAATTCATATACCCAAAATCAATATTATGCGCCAACCAAGATGAGACAACTAGTTGACATCTTTAGACCTTTGAATTTTAGGAAATCCATGGGTGGCTTTGTGTGCTAGTCAGGTAGTTAGTTATATGTGCATATTAGTAAATTTGAGGATTAAGCCTCATTCTCTTTTGATTAGTTTAACTCCTGTGTTTCATGCTCAGATCATTTTGAGTTGAACTAATTGCTTTTGGATTAGCTTGGATTGATTGTGTGCTTTGCTAATCCCTATTGTGGTCAATTTTGCTCAATAGTTAAAATTCATTTGTGACCATATATATGTTGCATGCTTCATTTGTAGTATGTGACATTCTCGGCTAAGTTTGTGTATCTTGAATTGATTGAACATCATTTAAAGCTTAATTGTTTAATCTTGCAGAGAAAATTCTGTTAATTGTGCTTTATAAGTAAACTTGAGGAAATCTAGCCTCTTTAAACATTTTCTATCTATCGAATTATCCTTGTATGCATAATTAGTATAACTAATCTTGAGTTCTTTAGTTAGCCATCTCATATGCTATTATTTGTTTATCTTTATGTTTGAGATGACGTGGTTTGATGAATTTATTGTGGCATGTGTAATTATATGAAAATTCTTCAATTAAACATCTTTGCCACATTGAGATGGTTATGGTCATACTTCCTCCTCATGCTTTATTATAACATATTGGGAGTGATCTGGTAGAAAAATGGGATAACTAGATTCTAAATCCCGTAGTGATAAAGAGCGAGAAATCATGCAAACCTTGACAATCTTCATCACCCTTTTCTCCCCACATCTATATATTTGGGAGAAAGCATTTGACCATAACACCTTGAGTATTAAAGAAACATACTCCAATTATGAAGACAGAGATTATTGCCAAGAGGGTCATGAATGGCAAGTAATCTCATAACCTTATGCCAGCCCATGAACTTGATCAATCTGTAATATCGTAGAAATTCATTGGTGGCTGTGCATTGGGGATTGGCTAACAAATTATCAATTTTGCAGGTTGTTAGCCTTTAGATAAATGTGGTTTGACATTTTGTAGTAAAAATCTGAGGTTCGTAGCCTCATCATTCATGAGCATAAATAGGTATATCTGGATATAAGATCCATCATCACAGTTTGCTTAAAATTTGTTCATTTTTGGCATCAAAATTTCGTAAAATTATATGGCCAAACCTATGCTTTTGATATGAACTGATGATGGACCGTTTGTCATCCTAAATTGCATAATTTCATCACAAACAAACCAGGTTTGAAGAATCAAAAGAAAAAAACCAGTTGCACAGAGTTTCAAAAATTGCATAGAATATGCATATCAGGGCCTACGACCGGTCTGGCGACTGGTCCTGGACGGTACAGCGGGCGCAGGTTGGGTGTTTTAAAGGGCAAAAGGGCTGCCCCAAATCATTTCTATTCCAATTCTTTCTCCTCCTCTTTCATCCTAGAGGTCTCACCAGCCCTTCTCAACCTTCCCTAGGTCTCCAATCGAAGATTAAAGCCCTCCTACGTGGTACATTGTCTTCCAATCATCATCTTCTTCATTGGTAAGGGTTTTAGTCTTGTTCTTCCTTATTGTATCCTTCTCGTTTGATTCCTAGGGCATATTTGTATGGATTGTTCGGCTCCATTATGTCTTCTCATGGGAGGAAAGATCCATCCTCTCCTCGGCGTGAATGCCGCTCGAAAATCCAACATGATGAGGGGGCCCCACAACCCACCTCCAAGAAAATGGTTTCTAAAGGAAAAGGGGTTGCTTCATCATCTAAATCTCCTTCCAAACCCCATCCTACTGCATCAGACACATCACATCTTGCCAATTGGCACAATTTCAAAAATCGTGATGTACTTTGTGAAAAATCCGCCAAACTTGTGGACTTGGAACCTTATCGGGTGGTCCAGCTTTTAGATGCAATAGGTTGGGAGCCTGTGCTCCATATGGGCTGTCCAGTTCAGAAAGAAGTAGTCAGAAAATTCTATTTCTGTTGTCGCATCATTCTCGATGACTCTTCTTCTTTCGAAGTCCATTTCGCTAACGGGATTTGGACATTCGGTCTTCCTGCCATAGCTGAGGCTACTGGCGTATCTATTCTTGATGAGGATGAGCTTTCTGATGATGAGGAGACCGAACCCGCCTCTCGAGACACCATGACTCGAGCTTTATGCAATGGAGCGTGCCCTAGATGGGTTAACAACAATGCTCTTCGTGCCTCGTCAATGTCTTGGGATTATCATCTTATCCACAACATATTCTTCAAAAACGTATTCCCAAGGAAGAGCAACAAGGCCGACCTTCCCGAAGACATGGTCATTATTCTTTATAATGTCAGTCAGGGCCGTAGAATGTGTCTTCCTTCGCGTATTATGAAAGTCATTTGGTCCGCCATCTTGGTGTCCGATGGTCTGTCGGCGGGTCTTCCTTTTGGGTATCTCATCTGTAGGTTGGCTAAAACAGTAGGACTTGTTGATCCCTCAGATGTGATCGTAAAACCTCCCATTCTAAATTGCTCTATTATAACCAAAATGCGCAAGACACAAGAGGAACTCCAGCGTCGATTTCAGGAGGCTCAACTGCAGCGTGAGGCCCCTCCAGGTTCCTCTGAGCCCTCACAGCCTGGAGTAGCAGCGACATCATCCGATCCCTCCATCGATCCTTGTTTCGCTCCTGGACGCTTCAGTACGACCCCACGGGAGTTCTCCCGACGTAGCTCCCTTGCAGCAGACTCTTCAGCTTATACTGTTGAGCTACGCCAGCTTCAGGACCATCTTACACGGAGACTTGATCGGATTGAGCAGAGGATGGATCAGACCGAGTCTCAGCTGTTTCAGGGACAGGCCACTCTACTCGTGCAGCATGAGGCTATTATGGCTTGCCTTGCCTAGATTGATAGGCGTTTGGAGGCTTTGGAGCGAGCTGCTCGTGGCGATGCACCGCCACCAGATCTGGGCGACGGGACTGATTTTTAGCATCATTGTATCATGTGTCTTGGTCAAGAGTATCTTTTTGGGTGACCAAGACACTTGTCGCTCGTCATGTCTTGTATTTATACATTTTAGATGACTGTTAGACCCTTGGATGATTGCGCTTTATAGTTATATCTATTGATGTCATCACTTGTTTGGATCCTCTTTTTTGAGCTTTATTGATTCATCTTTTGAAGATAGTGGTATTCTCTATGCTTTTTAGTGCTATATTTATGAGTCTATTTCTTTTTCTTGGTATATTGATAAGGGGAGGTTGGATGGTTTGGGCATTAAGCCCTTATGGCTCATGGTTCCGGTCAATATAGCTTAATTATGTTTCATTGCTCTTGATATACATGCCAGTTGGGGTGGTTGGTTGATTGGGCGAAAGGCCCTTTGTGCATAATGATTATTGTATATCAGGTTTCTATATGTTGCTTCTATTCTCCCATATGTTTCATGATCTATCTTTCCTAATTCATGGTTTAGTTTCGCTGCTCTTATAGGGAAATCTTTTTTAAGCTAACCCTTGTCAATGACTGACAAAAAGGGGGAGAACTATATCCCACCAAGAAGTCGATTTGTTTTGTAGGCCTTCTTAGGTTTGAGGGGGAGAAATTGAAGATGTTTCGTGTTAGGACATATCACTTTGTAAAGTTTTTATTATAAATTATGTTCTGACATGTAATTGGGTGTAAGTGTTTTTCTGTTTTGGGATGTTCATGATACGGAGATCATGAATTGTCTTAGTATGGGTTTTGTCAATTGTTTAATTATGTATGCATGATAGGAATGTATGTTAGGCACTAGATTGGCACATCCACACACAAGATGTACTTTCACTAGGTGTGTAGACTTGAGCTCATTGATCAATTCTCATAAGTCTACATAGGTTGCATAGGTTAGGAGCTTGATTAGTTAAATCATTTATTTACCTATGCATGCTTAGACTAGGATTGTTTATTGCTTAATCATATGCTAGTCTTGTGATTGGACCCACTTAGGCTTGGAAGCCAAAGTGTTCTTGCTTACTTAGTTTAATTTGTTGAATTGTGTAAGTAGGCGAAAAGAATTTCAAAAAGGTCTTAATCACCCCCCTCCTATAGGTTTAGCCATAATTCTAGTTGCTCTTTAAGCTTCCGCACATATGCAGGTTGCTCTTCAAGGACATAACCGTCTAGAGTAAGATCCGGTACCGGAGCACTAGCATCATGTCTACCCAAAAAGGGGAATCTATGTTGCCTCATGTTGAACTATAAGTAAAATGATTAGTTGAGGCTAATAATAACTAGGGTAGGAACTATTGTCATATCCCTTACCAAACATTGCTCTCCAACTTAGAATGAACCTAAGGGAGAAAAATCTAGGATAGATGAATTCCCTGCCAACAAGCATGTTGGGTCCTATTTATCATACCCAAGTGGGTTGTGATCTAGGTTAGGTGACCTTAGGAGACCATATTGAGCTCAAATAAATATCTGAGGATCAAGCCTCATTTTGAGCAAATTGATGAACTTGAGGAATTTAGCTTCTTTGGAACAGTAGAAAAATCTGAGGTTTTCAGCCTCATGTTTGTACTTATGGGCAAATCAGAGGATTCAAGCCTCATTAGTCCAAATTCGGTAGTTTAGCCTTGCTTAAATTTGTATATTTGCTTGTTAGCTTTCATCCGGCTTAGATTAACTAATCATCTTGAGTTATATGCTTCATTGAATGCTAATCTTTGTTTAGTATTGGTCTTGATATACCATTAGGGGAGGTTGGTTGATTGGGCTATAAGCCCTTTGTGCTTTCATTGCAAATGTATATCCTTGACCAATTTTGCATGATTAACCTTGTCTAGATAGTTACATTTTCTTGTTAATCATGTTCCTTAGCATGCTCCATGGTTTTTATGAGTCATGCACCCTATACTCTCCTTGTTAGCATGTGTTTATAGTTATAACTGCGACATATTATCTACTCTTACCTTAGTCTCATTGATATATCATTAAGGGGGAGAGAATAGTTTGTTAATTGCTAACAAAAAGGGGGAGAAAGATTAAGTCCCACCAAAACTAGTTTGCTATGTTTTGTGATGCAGGGATTGACAGGTTATGAGGGAGCAAACTGAAGAGGAGCAGCTTAGATTAGGCATGTCAAGAGTCCCGTATTTAATGCTTTATCAATGTAATATCTTGAACATGTATTTTGTTTTGGTAGGTTAGGTTTTGTCACGTAATTGACAAAAGGGGAGATTGTTAGTGCACTGATTTGTGCATTGTATTGTCAATTGCGTGATCGTTGAGTCAGTCAAGTCTCGTGAGCCCCGATGAAGATTGAAGACTCAAGACTTGAAGACCTAAGCAACTTACCGTACTCAAGTTCAAGCCAAATTAAGCTCGGAAGGTAAGTTGCATATAAACAGCCTATAGAATCCCAAAACATCCAAGTCCATGGCATTCGAATCGCATTTTATGTTTGCCAATTGATCCACGGACTTAAGGTCAAGATGATCAGTCTTAGACCTCCATTATGTAGGTGCCAATCAGTTGAAAAAAGATGGGTAAATCATCTCTATGTGCACCATTTAAGCTGAGGGAGTTCACCCCATTTCAGGCCAGGAATTGAGCCTGACGACCGGTCGGCTGTAGCAGGATTCAGACAGCCTTTAAAAGGAAAATTATCTTATATGTCTAGCTGAGGACTGGTCTGAGGACCGGTCGCTGGTCTCCTAAGACTGGTCGTACAACCGGTCGCATATGGATGAAATATGTCCAGCAATATTTGGAGAAAATGGATTAAATAGGGAGACCGGTCGTGACCTCCCATGACCGGTCGCAATTTGTCTAAAAACGTCCAGAGACTTCAAAGTTTTTTTTAAAGGGGAGATCGGTCGGTGACACAACTAAGACCGGTCTTTGGGCTTTTTAGACAGGTCGCACGTGACCGTTTTCTATCTGTTGGAGCCCGATTCTTGGAGCCTATAAGGTTATATTTCGAGGGCTTTGAGGGTATCACTTGCACACCCATTTAGAGCATTAAGAGAGGCTATTAAGACTTTCATCTAATCCTTTTTGCTCATCATAGTCTTGAGTTCATCCTTCAAACCTAGCCATTAATGGCACTACATTGAGTATTCAAAGCTCGGTTTGAACAATGAACTTAAGCATGGCATCATGGCTGTCCCTATCATTGAATCTTCATCTTGAAGTCATTTATAGTCATTGAATGATCCAATTGATGGTTCCTTCATTATCCATTGCATTGTAATAGGCATATGGAACATCAATACCTTCTCCCAACTACCCGGTATAATCATAATCACATCATTTGCATCGGTAGCTGATCTTGGGAGCACAAAGAGAAGCTGAAGCACGTGGATCTGAAGCTACTCATCAAAGGCATCGAATCGGGGCTCAATCGTCTAGGTATGTCTAGTATTTGAGAGTCCATTTATTGAACCACTATTCCCTGGATTGGGAAACTCCGACGGGAGTGTACGTGACCGTCCTTGGATTAGGATTGGTGAGAGTTTGAGATCCAAACTCGTCAAGTCCCTGGATTGGGCCATCGGCGGATGGTAAACGCGGTCCTAGATCAAAGGATGTCAAGGTTGATGGTTAACCTAATTTAAAACCAAGACTATAGTGAAATCCGGTGGTCCCATAGGTTGAGATCGTGAACTGGGAGTGGAGTAGACTTATCGTCGAACCACTATACATCGTGTGCAATGTGGTGAAAGCATTTTGTCTATTATTGTTCCTTATTGATCAATCTTATAAGTGCTTAATTGTATGCCCACCTTGTGTTTGACAAAATGCTCATATGCCATCTTTGAATGACTGACACAAGCATGCATATATGTGAACTGTTTGACTAAATGCTTCTCTTAGAATAGTTATCAAATTGAGTTGGATCTTGGGTGATCAATTGCTATCATTTACATGTGCTTAATTGGTATATTATAGTATAAATGTTATTGAGCTTTTGAATTTGTAAGAAAAATTAAAAAGTCCTATTCACCCCCCCTCTAGGACATAAGCATACCTTCAAGCTTATCTCACTAGCGGTAAAACCGCAATTTCACTCCTATGCTCCTATGCATAGAAATGACCCTTTTGCTAATCTTCTCGCCTTTTTCTCACCTTGGACGTATAGAAACCCTAATCCCTATGTCTAATCTCAGTTTACGCCCCTTTATATAGTAAACCCCGCAATTAGAACACAAAATAGGAAACCCGCGTTTTGAGTCCGCGGCCGGTCGGGCGCCCGGTTATAAATGGGTCGGGCGCCCGGCCATTACAAAAAATGTCCAGCAGCAAACAGCTTAAAACAGGGTATTATCGGGCTCCCGGTCACTTTGAACGCCGGGCGCCTGGCTGCTCACAAAATAGTCCAGCGGACTGATGCTCATAACCCATGAATATCGGGCGCTCGGTCCACAGACCGTCCGGGCGCCCGACCATGTCCTATTGAGATTTGTCTCCACACTCAACAATCTCCCACTTGGAGACAATCACCACATGGTCCTTCGTCTTCTACATCCGGAGTGCACCACCTCCCAGTCTTCAAGCTTGAAGACCAACTAAAGCTGAACAGAGCTTCAGCTTCTCCCGTGTGACCGCCTTGGTCAACATATCTGCAGGATTCTCACTTGTATGAATCTTCTCCAAAGCAATCGATCCATCTTCCAGTAACGAACGTATGAAGTGATATCTGATGTCAATATGCTTGGTCCTCGAATGAAAGGTTGAATTCTTAGCCAAGTGTATTGCACTCTGACTGTCACTGTACAACTCTTCCATAAAACCTTGCATCCACACCATCTCCTTGCATGCTTCTGTAGCTGCAACATATTCTGCTTCCGTTGAACTGATGGATACTATCTTCTGTAACTAAGAGATCCAACTGACTGCAGCACTACCCAGGGTAAAGACATACCCTGTAGTGCTCCTTCTGTTGTCGATATCCCTTGTCAAATCTGAGTCGACGTAACCTTGTAGCTTAATTTCTGATCCTCCATAACACAGCCCTACATCCACAGTACCTACTAGGTATCTGAGGATCCACTTCACAGCTTCCCAATGTTCCTTCCTGGGGTTGTTCATGTACCTGCTAACAACTCCCACTGCTTGAGCAATGTCTGGCCTCATGCTAACCATAGCATACATGAGGCTCCCTATGGCTGACGCATAAGGGACTTTAGCCATGTAGTCCCGTTCCTCCTGCGTTTTAGCTCCTTGCTCCTTAGAAAGCTTGAAGTGGTTGGCTAATGGAGTGGTAATCGGCTTAGCACCTCCCATGCTGAATCGATCAAGTACTTTGGCTATGTACTCTGCCTGTGACAAAACTAACTTCTTATTTTTCTAGTCACGCTTTATCCTCATGCCTAGGATTTGTTTTGCAACTCCTAAATCCTTCATGGCAAACTCTCTAGACAGTTGTCTTTTGAGATCTAAGATGTCCTTCATGCTTGATCTGGCCACAAGTATATCATCAACATACAGAAGAAGAATGATGTATGACGTATCAAACTTCTTCAAGTAGCAACAGTGGTCTGCATGATATCTCCTATACCCGTTTCCCGACATGAAACTGTCGAACTTCTTGTACCACTGCCTCGGGGCCTGCTTTAGACCATATAGACTCTTCTTCAGTCTACACACCTTGTTCTCCTTTCCTGGTGTCACGTATCCTGTCGGTTGATGCATATATATCTCTTCTTCAAGGTCTCCATGAAGAAAGGCTTTCTTAACATCTAGCTGCTCTAGATGTAAGTCCTCTGTAGCCACTATACTCAAGACCATGCGAATCGTAGACATCTTCACCACAGGTGAAAATATCTCTGTGAAATCGATACCTGCCTTTTGTTGGAACCCTTTCACAACCAGTCTAGCCTTATATCATTTCGAACCATCGTGCTCCTCCTTCAGTCTGTAAACCCACTTGTTATGAAGAGCTTTCTTGCCTTTAGGTAGAGTGACTAGCTCCCACGTACGATTAGACTCGAAAGAGTCCATCTCTTCTTCCATGGCTTGCTCCCACTTAACCTGCATATCTGACCGCAACGCCTCTTCAAAACACTCTGGCTCACCATTATCTGTCAGCAGTAGATAATGTAAGGAGGGTGAGTATCGGACCTTGGGTCTCCTCTCCAGAGTAGACCTCCTCACAACCGGTGTCTGCGGCTCTGCCTCATCATGTTCCTGTGCATGCTCATCCTGTGGCACTGTAACACCCATGTCCGGTAACTCTTCCAACTCTACGAATTTCTTCTCATCAGCCTTGTTCTGCTTTTGCTGCATACTGTCCTTATGCATCACTTTTTCATTGAAGACTACGTTCTTGCTTCTGATGATTTTTCGGTTCTCAATATCCCAAAACCGGTAGCCAAAATCATTCTGCCCGTAGCCTATAAACGTGCACCTTCTGGACTTCGCATCGAGCTTGTTTGTGTGCTCTGCATCAATGTGAACATAAGAGGTGCAACCAAATACTCTGAGATGTGCAAGGTTCACTTCTTTTCCAGTCCATGTTTCTTCTGGTAGCCCACCATCCAATGGTGCTAAGGGACTTCTATTTATGAGATATATGGCAGTATTCACGGCATCTGCCCAAAAGGTCTTGGGCAACCCTGTATGTAGCCTCATGCTTCTAGCGCGCTTAAGAATGGTCCTGTTAATGCGCTCAGCCACACCGTTCTGCTGTGGTGTCCCTGGAATCGTTTTCTGATGTTTGATTCCATTTGCTGCACAATACGCCTCAAATCTCTTGTCACAGTATTCTCCCCCATTGTCCGATCTGAGACACTTCACAGTTTTACCGGTCTCATTTTCTACCATAACTTTCCACCTCTTAAATACATCGAATACATTTAATTTGTGTTTTAAGAAGTAGACCCACAGTTTTCTACTAGCATCATCAATAAAAGAAACAAAGTAATGTGAGCCACCAAGAGATGATACCTGTGCCGGTCCCCACACATCAGTGTGTACAAGCTCCAATAGATGCGTCTTTAGAGTGCGTCCAGTCTTCTTGAAGCTAACTTTCTTCTGCTTGCCATACACGCAGTCCTCACAGAATTCTAGATTGATTTTCTTCAACCCTGGTAGCTTCCCCTTTGACAATAGCACTTTCATCCCCTTCTCATTCATATGTCTCAACCTCTGATGCCATAACTGCCCGTTCACTCCATTTGATGCGACTGCGAGTGAACTATACGATCCTGAAGTCATATACAAAATACCTTCCTTCTTTCCTCGAGATATAACCAAGGCACCTTTTGTGACCTTCCATGCATCGCTCGTGAATGTTGTCACATATCCGGTATTGGCCAACTGCCCCACTGAGATCAAATTTCGTCTCAAACTCGGTACATGTCTGACATCCTTCAGCTTCAAGACCGTTCCGTCTTTCTGACTTAAATGAACGTCTCCTTTGCCAACAATACTGCATGGCTCATCATCACCCAGGTAGACTCTTCCAAAGTTACCTGAGACATAATCATGAAGAACTTCTTTTGATGAAGTGGCATAGAAGCACCCGAGTCTATAACCCAAGACTCATTCCGCGCATCAAGAGACAAGATCAACGCCTCTGTGTCACTCTCCTCAGATAGGTTCATTGAATCCTTCCCACCTTGAGAGCTTCCTTCTTGTTTCTTAAGCTCTCTACAATCACGCTTCATGTGCCCCTTCTTCCCGCAATGCCAACACCCGTCTTTGTCTTTCGGTCCCTTGGACTTATTCCTCGACTTAGAACGGCCGTGTTTATTGCCTCCTTTGTTCGAAGATCTTCCTCTTCCTTCAACATTTAGAGCATTTCCTGAATCCCCTGAAGTTCCTGATGTCTTCCTTTTAGATTCTTCGCTTAGAATTAGACCGGCGACATCATCGAATTTCAACTTCGTAGATCCTGAAGAATTGCTCACGGCAATCACTAAACCATCCCAACTGTCTGACAAATTGGACAAGATCAATAGTGCCCTGACCTCATCATCAAAAGTGATGCCAACGGATTTCAATTGGCTCGTGACTGTATTGAACTCGTTTAGATGTTCAGCCACGCCCCCACCATCTGACATCTTTATTTTGAATAGCCGTTTCATAAGATGAACCTTATTAGATGCCGAGGGTTTCTCATACATCGTAGCCAAAGCTTGCATTAATTCTTTTGTGGTATTTACTTTGGATATGTTGAAGGCGACGCTCTTAGACGAAGAGAGTCGGATCGTTCCTAAAGCCTTCCGATCCATTAAAGCCCATTCATCATCTGTCATCTTCTCTGGTTTCTTCTCTTTTCCTTCTAGAGGAATGTAGAGGTCCTTCTGATACAGATAATCCTCCATCTGCATTTTTCAGAAGGTAAAGTTTGAACCATCAAACTTCTCAATTCTAGTTTTTCCATCTTCCGCCATCGCTCCCACTTGAACTAAACCAATAGCTCTAATACCAGTTGTTGCGCAGCACGCCAACAACGCCGGTGAACCGAGATCTAATCTTCGGTCTCACCCACAAACGATAAACAAGAAGTAATAATAACTAGAAAAGGAATCACACAAAATCAACAATCCACAAGACAGAGATTTACGTGGAAAAAAACCCCAACAAGGGTAAAAAAGCACGGGTGCAAACTTCACTATGAAGAAAAATGAAGTTACAAGCAATACACTTCTCTTCTCCTATGCTCCCATGCACAGAAATGGCCCTTTTGCTAATCCTCTCGCCTTTTTCTCACCTTGGACGTATAGAAACCCTAATCCCTATGTCTAATCCCGGTTTACACCCCTTTATATAGTAAACCCCGCAATTAGAACACAAAATAGGAAACCTGCGTTTTGAGTTCGCGGCCGGTCGGGCGCCCGGTCATAACTGGGTCGGGCGCCCAGCCATTACAAAAACTTCCAGCAGCAAACAGCGTAAAACAGGGTATTATCGGGCGCTTGGTCACTTTGACCACCGAGCACCCGGCTGCTCACAAAATAGTCCAGCGGACTGATGCTCATAACCCATGAATATCGGGCGCCCGACCATGTCCTGTTGAGATTTGTCTCCACACTCAACACTGGGCTTGGGCCTGAATAGGGCTGGCTCAATGGCCCAGCCTAGTTCAAAATTTGGCCAAGACATACCCTAGGCCTGGCCCATTGGCAGCCTTAGGTAACATCATGCAAAGAAGAAATGTGCAAAGGCACCTGTTGGCGACCAACTTCACAACGGTGCCACCATTTAAGTATGCCTTTAAGCACACCATCTTATTTAGTTGAGCCACAATTTCTAAGAACCGCTAATGTACTAGAGGGAAAGACTAAACCGATCCCATAACTCAAAAAATTCCACCCATTTTCATTTCCAACCCATGCTTGAATTATAGATTCCACAATGATTGATTGATATCATACAAATATAGAGCCTTGCCATGAAATTTCCACAGCATTCCTATAAATGTTTATTAAGTATTTGAGGGTTAATTCCATCGAGGTAACATTAATCCAATCTACCTTCAATAGCTCAATTTCTTTCTCTTCTGCACTCGGGCTTTAAATTCTCATGAGAAAGAAATCTCAGAGAATTAATTTTTTCCCCATTGATCTTAATTATGATATTAACTTGTTTTTTTTTCTTAAATTTAGTTTTTTTTAATTATTTTCACCTTAAGTGTTTTTTTTTCTTTGCTTTATTTACTTTTTCAAGTGTAAGAAAGAGGCTAGGATTTAGAAGTGTACTTTATATGGTGTTCCACTACCCTAGAGACTTTTGTGTACCCGATTGTGAAGGAAATCTATTAACATCTTATCTATACTTGTACTAATGATTCAATCCTTTCAGTATCATGACCATCTACCATGGTTCTATATCTCATGTTGATCAATAGTGAACCATTATGTCATTATCCAGTGTGATAAAAATAGCTTTAATAGTTAAAATAAAATTTTAACGATTTAAAACTTTCTTAAAATCATCCAAAACTTTTTTAAGTGCTAAACTCAGTAGTAAAATCACTTGATGAATCCTGGATTTAGTAGATCTAGTAACAAATATGTTCCTAGTTAAACTTAATGGATACTTTATTGGCCAATGCAATAACCAACGAACTCTAATAGATATACCAAATCATACCAAGTTTTAATAGCTAGGCGGTAGTCTCGTAAAGAGAGCCAAAGCCATTCAACTAAGATTGTAACTTTTACAAATTCTTAAGTTTAAGGATTTATTATATTTCCATGCAACATCATGTCTAATTATACTCCAGACAATTGACGTACTTGAAGGTCTAACAAGATCCTTTATCTATAGTACACTCACATTCTCATATAAGGTAAGAGCAAAGGTATACCAACAATAAGTCACACATCAATGGTGAAGAGTGCTCATCTTTACTTAAGTCAGTCACTTCACATAGGATGATCATTCATTTATCATGTAATGACTATAAATCTGTTTTAGAACCTATAATATATGGTCATGGTACAATAGGTAGTATTGAGATCCATTAACCCCCTGGGTCAATGACCTTTGAATTTAATCTCGATTTTTCAAGGATAATTAAAAGAATCGTTCCTCTATTTAACCCAAATCTATCTATGTTTATGATAATATTATAATTTAACTATGACAAATCATTTTGTTTATTGAGGACATTTGATCACCATCATCTACAACTTAGATCAATCTTGTCACATCCATATGGCTAATGGATTAGGTTGACATTAGTTTTCCAAACATAACTTTAACAAAATACTAGGGACATCTACCTTTGCCTAACGGGAATATTCGATGACTAAGTTTCTTTTTGGACTCAAGCCCTTGAAAAGAAACTATATAACATAAAATTCAAGGAGGACAATTTAGTAGGCGTGCATGTAATGAAGATGCTTAAAGTAGCCAACGAACTAAAGTTGATTGGGATTACCAAAGAGGAGGCTATAATCGTGTACTAAACACTCATGTATAATAAGTTCATTGACAATTACAATATAAACCAGCTCAAATATACTGAGAAAAAGTTGTACACACAATTGATTCTTTATGAAGCCAAAAATATAATGTTAAAAGAGGAGTGTTACTCTATTGACAAAGAGCTCCTCTAGCAAGAAAGTCAATCTCTAAAACCACTAGAGGGACAATGATCAAGGCAATAAGATTAATAATTCTAAGAGGGTAGGTAACCTAATGACAATAATAATAAAGGAAATGACAACGGAAAAGAAAAGAATATTTGTTAACATTGTGGGATACTCGACCATTTCAAGATAAAGTGCATGCTTTACAAGAAGCAATTCACTCGAGAAGTCAATGCAGCCATGAATTTCTCCCTTCACTTTCCTTAGTTCTCACATTATAAATGTTTGACATGATTGTTTGATGAATTGCAAAAATCATGTTTGTACAAAATGTAAGAAGGGATTGGACAAAAAAAAAAAAAAAAAAAAAAAAGTAGAGGACAAATGTGCATGGGATAAGAGAAGAGGAGCATCGAAAGGCGAGGAGCACAATATTAGAGTAGAACTTATGAATGATTTAGTTTAGATTCGATGATCCAATTGAATACTTTAGTTTTATTAAACATAGTTGTTTAATAGTTCATTTGCGAAATTGTAGTTAATCATTTAATATGATAGTTTATGATTCCCCCTTATGGTTATAACTTTGAACTCTAATACTATCTTATGTATTATTCATCTTTTGGATGTGTTGCAATTGGCTATCTTGCCTCTTTAAGTAATCCTGTGTTAGGGGTTGTGGTGTTGGATTACATATATAAATTTTACAGAATTATTGTGCACTAGAGATACTGTACTAGATTACAGTCACAAAATTTCATTAATGACATAAAAGTATAAACTAATATTTATACTTAATTGGGATTTTTTGGGTAATGGAATTGCATTAGAGTGTACAATGTATTGACCTTAATGCAATCACATATCTTGATCGTTGTAAAAGGGCGTTGATCACCACCCATATTTAATAAAGTGATAATGAGAGCAATGTCTCTAAGCATATCACAAAATGATACTAATTAATCATATAAATAGACTATATCCCACAATTGCATATTATAATTGAATGACATATTTATCTCATCATGATCATGAGCACTAGGGACAGAGATGTTGATTACATTAGATGGGACAAGGGCAGATTACTGGTGTAATTATTTCTCTACATAAGGATGGTCCCAGGTTGAAGAAAACTTAAGACAACTCATACGACTCTAATATGGAAAAGAACCGTCTGGAGCGGCGAGATCTCCTCCCCCACCCCTCACTCTCTCTTGTCTCTCACTATCTTTCTCTCTCAATTTCTCAGGTTTTGAAGGGTTTGAATGAAATAGAGAAATGAATATTTATACCCCTTAACTCCCCTGGGTTTGATGATTCACGGATGACATTCTAGCAACCTAATGCAGTTTGTTGGTCAGATCAATGACTATTTTCGGTTGGAATGACAGAACACAAATTCCACCTATGTTCAATTATTCACAGTTGGTCGAACCGACAAACTAGTCGGTTGAATTGACAAAGCACTATTTTTTCTTGTAAGGGGCTCTCCTTCACTATTTTGGGATCCTAAGGGTTGGTTTGTGATTTCTACCAGCTAAACTCAAGTTAAGGGTTCAAATTGGGTGTGATCCAACAAAGATTTATTGAGCTCGGGATTTTCGGATTACACTGCTCTTACAGTCTCTAAGTTTTCGAGTTTAAAACATGTGTGTTTAAGCACAACCACATAACTTAGGCAACATTTTTTTATGATATGCCCAATAACATCTAATACTCGAGTATTGGAAGGTCGGGGTGTTACAAGCCCTTCCTTGGAAAGCCTGCACCTAGTGCAGACTTCTCCTAGGAGGTCTATTACTTGTAAAGAGCCTTCCTAGCAGGAAAGTGTTCAAACTGATGAGACTCACCTCAGTCAAGAGATGAATATTGACGTCAGAACTCCAGAACTCTAGAGAGAGAGAGAGAGAGAGAGAGAGAGAGAATCCATCAAATGAGGACGCAAAGTATTTATAATCCATGGTAGTTTCCCTCTAAAAGTTAGTTAGGATGAGGCTTTGACATGGTTTCACCCATAATTGGATGAGATGATCTTCATTCCTTGGAATATTAAAAACCAAGTAGGCTGGTGCCTAATACTTAAATCAAGTGCCTATGCCTTGTAAAACTAGCACAAAAGACTTTGCTCCTAGAGAGACTTTCTAAGCTTGCTATAGTAGAGCAAATGCAAAGGGCCCAAATTTAAGCACAGAGCATCTGGTGTGGAATTAGACAGGCACTAAATATTAGATGTGTTTGGCCCTGTACCACATCAAACTGCAAATTGCATGGCAACAATAAGAACCAATGTTCCTTACATATGCAAAAGGAAACAATAATAAATCATCGTACTAATTTTTTTTGGTAATAAATGACAATAATTCCATGGAAATCTATAAAATAAGTTCATTTAGATTTAACAAAAAGAGAAGAAAGAACCAAACAATTTGACTTTTTGCTATTTGGAAAGCAAAAGAAATAATGTGATTGGATACAGCAATCATTAGCATTTCTATAGCCAAATTCTTGTGCAGAAAACACAAGAAAACCATTTAGGGCTTTCATCTGTCCTGCTTCATGCTACCCAATACCAGCCTAAAAATCTTCTAGGTTAGGCCAAGTCTGATCCATGTCTCAAAAGAAAAAATAAAATAAAAAAAAATCCAAATTATTGCCCATGCCTAGCCTATATGACATTTATGTAGCCATGACCTTCTTATATTAGCTCATAATCACATATAAATACCTAAATTAATATAAAAATAAAATGAAGACATTAAACCTCAAATGAGAATCTCAAGTTATTTCAGTCCGAGTTAAATAAAAACTTTTGTAATGTCAATTCAACTCAATCATGTACTTATATCACCCATATACATTTGTACAAGACTAAGAAGATTAAAATCACATTTCAAGAGGCTCAAAAAGGTGTTTACAGCTAGCTCCATGCCTCAAATTCACATGATTCATTCTAACTGAATAGTTGGTGGGATGTCATGTTTAAATACCATTATTAATTTATATAACATGTATTATATAAACATATAACATCTAGATTGGGCTATGATAATTGTAGCCCAAGTTCAGCCTAAAATTGTTTGGGCTTTTATATATAAGCTCAATCCATTCCATAGGCCTAAAGGTATTCCAAACCTGGCCTAAATAACTGTCTAGCCCAAAAGCAAACTAGACAAGTTGTTCAGTTGACAACCGTAGGGTGGGCCATTATTGTGAGAGGAATAAGATTTTCACTTGCTACACAAATAAGAATTCAAAATTTAAAGTCATCCCATGTTTCAATGGGTGGGCCATTATTTGGCGAGTACTATGCGGATTGCGTTCGACCAGATCTGTATTTGTTTATCCACCATGATATATTTGTTTATCCATGCTGTCCATCCCTTTTATATGGTCATGCTAAGGTAGGCGCGAATTAGGTGTTACCCTGGAATAGCTTAGTGGGTGTTACCCCTGCTGTATGCCCCACATGTATGATATTTTGTATATCCACACTGTCCATCCGTTTGTCCAGACCATTTTAAAATGGAGTTAGAAAAATTATGTAGATCCAAACCTCAAGTGGACCATACCAATGGAAACAGTTTCACTGAGTGCCCTACCATTAAAAATTCGAAAAGAGCCCATCGTAAGGTTTTGGTAACGTTTAGTTTCAATCTAAGATGTTGATAATGTCAAGAAGGTCTCGATGAAGGCTATATATATATATATATATATATAACAGATGGATAGAGTGGATATATAAAATACATTAAGGTGGGTCCCACACGGTGTTGACTGGGTAACAGCTAATCCGCTATATGCTATAAGGTAAGGGAGCAAAAATGAAGCATATTCAATGCGTGGAACACATCAGAGATGACTCTATCATGGAACTTACCATTAACGCTTTAACGCTATGTGCATTTAATGCAACCCAAGTTTATTATTTGGTGTGGTCTATTAAATCATTTGATCTTTCTCATTTTTTGGCCTGTACCTTAACATGACCATAGAAAAGGAATGAACGGCATGGATAAACAGATAAATCACGGTGGGCTCCCACACAGATCTCGTCAGACGCTTAAAGAACCGACCAGGGTTGGACGCAATCCGCTTCCCTTTTAATAGTATTTGATTTTTTTTCTGTTGGACGCTTAAAGAACCGACCCCACAGATATACTATTTGATTTTTTTTTTTTTTTTTCATCATAAATAGTAAATCCAAATTAAGAGTACGACGGAGTCGGGAGTGGATTAGGTGAGACCCCGGCCTCACCCGAGTCGGTGCGTCCCTTACCGTGGGGCCCACCTTGATGCATGTATCCTGTATCCACGCCGTCCATTTGTTTTTCAAGATAATTTTAGAGCATTATCCAGAAAAATAAAGAGGATAAAATAATCAGGTAGACAACACCATAGGAAACAGTGGTGATTGAACATCCTACCAGTAGAAACTTCTTAAGGTGTACCTTAATGTTTCCGTTGTGTTTATTTGACATCCAATCTGTTGATAAGGTCACATAGGCCTGGATGAAAGGAGATAAATAAATAAATAAATATCAGCTTGATCCACAACTTTTGTGGCCCATTAATGGTCGATCACCACTGTTTCCTATGGTATGGTCAACCTAAAAGTGGGATCTACTTAATTTTTGAAATAATGCCCTAAAAGGATCTATAAAACGAATAGACGGTCCGGATACAGGATACATATATCAAATTGGGGGCCCCAAAGTAAGGGACGCACCTTCTTGGGTGAGTCCCGGGATCTCACTTAATCCGCTCCCGATACTACAAAGACTGCCTGAATCCAAGCCTTACCGTAAAGTGGTAAAAGAGAGTCTTTGGGGGGAGCGAATTAGCTGTTACTCTGGTAACACCTTAGTGGGTGTTGACCGTACCGTGTGGGACCTACCTTGATGTATTTTTTGTATATCCATGCCGTCCATATGTTGTTATGCCTAATTTTAGGAAGATATTCAAAATTATAAGAATATCCAAATCTCAGGTGGACCATACCAATAGAAAGAGGGATGAATAATCATTAAAAGCATCTTGCGGGCCACAAAAGTTTTAGATCAAGCTGATATTTAAAATTTTCCTTCATCCAGACCTTCTTGACATTATGAAGAGCTTGGATTGCAAATAAACATTCAACAAACCTTATGGTGGGCTCTTTGGAATTTTTAATGGTGAGAACTCAATCACCACTGTTTCTAGTGGTATGGTCCACGTGAGATTTGGATTTGCATAATTTTTGGCAGGCCACCCTAAAATGGGATGGAAAAACGGATGGACGGCGTGGATATACAAAATACTATCCATGTGGCCACACGGTAGGGGTAACACCCGCTAAGGGGTAACACCTAATTCGCAACCGTCTTTGGGTAGGCTCTAACCACCAATTTCGCAACAGAAAAGCCCATCCAACGGCTAATATTCTCCTATAACAAGTTGTAATTTTAAGACAGATGGCCCAGTCAGCCTTTCTTAACCGATAAAGTCAGTCCTTATCATTCTCTAACTAAATTAGCTAATTATCTGGCATTGCTTAATTTAGATGGTTTGGCTGCCTTTATAAGGCCTTTTTGGATTGAATTTCGATGTGGGCCTTGCCTGTTGGAAGAGTTAGAGATGGTTAACAGGAATTTCCTTCTTCTCTCTCTTCTTCCTCTGTGCTATTATTTTCCTCTAATCTTAGGGGATGATGTGACAGTTACAGTGAAAGGTGTGACCACCATTGCTAGCACAGATAATAATTTTGTGTGTGCCACCCTTGATTGGTGGCCCCCTGGCAAGTGCAATTACAATATGTGTCCTTGGGAGCAAGCCGGTCTCCTCAATCTGGTATGTATATATCTGAATCATTATAAATTTGTATGGGAATCAATTCCTTACATCCAAATCCATGCACGTCCAAATGCAACCATATGTTTGTGTGGTGTGTGCAAAACTGTGTTATTTTATTTGGAAGATTAATCACATGTCATCGCATGGTAATGTGCAGCCTGTATCATGTGTTTATGACATCCAACAAGTTCAACCCATCATAAAGATCACCTAGAGATAAAATCAGGCTAGTCCCCTCATTAGGTGGGCCACGCCTTAGAGAACAATGGTCAACAACCCCTAAAGCCCGAAGAAACGCAGTGTGTCTTTGGGCTTTTGGGGTGGTTATTTTATTTTTGAAAGATTGATCATATGCGGTCACATGGTATTGTGCTGCTCATATCATATGTTTATGACACCCAGCACGTCCAACAAGTTCGACCCATCATAAAGATCGCGTACGTAAAGATAAAATCAGGCTAGTCCCATCATCAGGTGGGCCACACATAGAGAACAATGGTCAAGACCTCGTTTTGAAACTCCCAGGAGTCCACCACTGAGGCAAGGATAAGAATCCTTGCATGCATGCATGAACTTACGTACCAGTAATAGGAGTGCATGATCACAGCAAACCAGGCTACCTTTGCTATGTATGCATGCATCTGAGGACTACAACACATGCATGCCCTTAAATTATATCTATCATGGATTGGATTTATGTACATTCATGCCTGTGGTATAGGACTCCTATTTACGTATGTATACATGCATTTATGTTGTCATTACTACATGAATGTTTTATTGTACGAAAATAAGTAGCCTACTTTACTATGGGTGGTTGTCCATGGTTACCTGTGTGTGGCCCACCCAATGGTTGGATCAATTTGATTTTTGGGGTATCCCATTTTCATGATTGGACAGCCCTGGTAGACAGGTTGGATTTATACACACACCATAAAGGGATCAGACCCAGGTGACCGCATGAAATTCTGATCTACAACTAGTTGCATCCATGGCATTTGTCTAATAGTTTAAAAATAAGCTTGGATTTGTGTGTTTTTTTGCAGAATTTGAGTAACCCAATTCTTGCAAAGGCTATCAAGGGTAAGTGGGTCAAGATATATTGGATTTTCTTAATTAGTGTTGGGGAATTCACTATTTAAATCAGTACTCAACTGTGTCAACTCAGTTCACTGAGTCATTGAGCTCTGGGCATCGAGTTGAAACTCTTCATACATCCATTTTTCCCATTTTGATAATTGAAATAACACAACAACTCATCCATTTTAGCAATTGAAACAGTATGAAAAGAACGATTTCTCTTTCTTCCTTCATTTTCTTTTATTGGGCATAGTTTGAATTTTTTCTTTTAATGGTTTTAAGCTCTTGACGATTTCTACTATATATTTGAAATTTCAGCTTTCAACCCATTGAGAATTAGGCTGGGAGGGTCATTGCAAGACCAAGTTCTGTACAATGTGAATGGCACGGTTCGCAAATGCCATTACTTCAAAAAGAAGGAAAGTGGCTTGTTTGGATTTTCCAATGGTTGCCTTACCATGGAAAGATGGGATGCACTATATGAATTATTTTCAAGCCAAGGGTAAGGATTTCTCTTTCAGTAGTGCTATTCATAAGAAACTACATTTTGGAAAATTGTTGTATATAAATATATAAAAATACATAGAATAGGTGGGAGATCTGTAGAGATTTGTGTATCAGCTCATATACCTTTCTATATTATGTATAGCTGTACATATACAATTCTACATTGAAATCCTATAACAAGTAGTAGTACTATTTTCAAGTTAACTCAGCACACTCAAATCCTTAGCAAGACAAAGGCTTCTTTCCATTGTCTTCTATGTTGTGATTTAGATTCTGCTTACAAGGTGGATTGCTTGTGCTGAAGAAAGAAAGAAAGAAGGAAAAAGAAAGAAAAAAAGAACTAGAACTAGATCTTGGGACCCCTGAATGGGCCTTATGATACGTGCATCAATGCTGTCCACTTTTGGTAAGGAGCGCTATCATTTTAATTTAAGTAATGTGTCTAAAGTTATTTGGATGCAAGGAATTTAATTATAAGGACGTAAAGAATTAGTTTCCAGGAAACAAAATACCTAAGAAAGATATTCTGTTTGTGAATATAATTACATTCCGAAACTGTGTTTAGGTACTGAAAGAAATGGCCCGGAATTGTATTGTGCTTATTCATAGGAGGGGGAATTTGAAATACGACCGTAATTAGGGAATTCAATACCATTTAATTTGCAAGCTACCTCCATCCAAGGGATTTCAGAATGTCTGGTTCGGTTGGAAATCTATTCCAACGGAAAACCAATTTCGAGTATTTACAGTACTCATGGATTCGATTTCCATAGGGCCTTTTTCCAAACATCCAAACGACCCATGAGGGTAGTCTTCAAATTTTCCATAATCTAGCTGGCTCTAGTAATTTATAATTGTGGAAATCCAGAGAATTAAGAAATTATAGTTGTGTTCATCTCCCAATTGGATTAGAATTGAGATCGTTTACAATATGGAATTATCGGCCTAAATGCACAAGTAAACTGAATTGAGAACAGAAATTGTCAGAAGGATGAAACTTAGTGATGTTTACTAGCATTCAGAGTGAGGGAGTAGCCTATTATTTTCCATCAGAGTCTGGAAGCTGCTTCCCATTCAACTATCATAGAAGAAAATTCTTCCAACTAGCTATATTTGGGGCCCACCATGCTGTTTGTATGGAATCCAACCCATCAGCAGGTTCACGCTATCATGAAGATGGGGCAACACAAAAATCAAGCCAATCCAAGCATCAGATGGACCACACCATAAAAAACAGAGGACAACCCTCAAAAACATCAAATTCAAGAGGTGGCCCACCTGACGATTGGATCACCTGATTTTGAGTTTCCCATTCTCACTTGCAGGCTGATCCTGCTGGATGAATTGGATGGGCATACACATAAATACTCGCAAGGAATTCTCCTAAAACAGACCCTCAATGTAGTACTAAGGAAAACAAATTCGTCATTTCCACATTATTTAGAATGATAATGGAAATTCAATTCAATAATACATCCAAAGGACCCCCTTTTTTTTTTTTTTTTTTTTTTTTTTTCGTTTATCATTAGAAGAAAAACCATGGCAGAGGGAGACCTATACATCTCTATACTCTCTGCAACACATGCTGGAGTGTATAGTAGTAATGCTGTTTTTTAAATATAGTGTTTGGTCATGTTTGTATGCACAAGTGAGGAATACAGTTTAATCAAAGGGAAAATGACCAAAAACGTAGTTTTGGTACATTTTCTTATTTTTCAATTCAATTCAATAGTGTATCTAAACACACAACTTTAACGTGCAGCTAAGTAGAGAGCTCTTAAGGCAATTGCTTTATGATGTCACTAAGCAGTTCTGTTTGAATGGGTGCAGAGCTGTGCTAACATTTGGATTGAATGCACTCTATGGGAGAAAGAAGGCAAATGAAGATCCAAAAGATACTCTTTACATAGGCAATTGGAACCCATCGAACACTCGCGTTTTCATGCAGTACATCCTCTCAAAGGGACAAAAGATCGACTCATGGGAATTCGGTAATCCTAAACACATACTCAGCACTTAAATCCAACAGCCAATGTCTTATTTTATTTTTTTGTTCACTCTCTAATTTTTTATGTGGTCCACTTCCTATCAGGAAATGAACTCTGTGGAGGCGGAATTGCTGCAAGGGTAGAACCTAAGCAATACGGAGAGGACATGATCGTACTTAAAAAACTTATCGAAGAGCTATATCAGGATTCCGGGAAAAAACCAGAGATTCTGGGCCCTGGAGGCTTCTTTGAGAAGAAGTGGTTTTCTGACTTCCTTCTAGCCTCGGGGCCCAACGTCATTGATGGAGTGAGCCATCATATCTACAACCTTGGTGCAGGTCAGTGAGGTGATCGCTTGCTATATAAGTAATTTTTTGTGAGGAGATTGAAGAGCACACATGCCAAGTTGGCACATGGGTGCAAGATCATGGCGTTCATCAGGTGGGGGACGTAGCAAATGTGCCCTGTCCCAAAATTCAGGCTGATCCACTCATTATGCAACCCACAGATGTATGAAAATAATGGGCAGTTAGGGGGGAAAAAAGTTGGCCAACAGTCCTAGTCCACTGTAGATTTGTGTCCCACCTAATGAGTGGACCGAATTGAATTCTGAATTTTGGGCCAGGGCATATTCATGGTGGTCCCCATCTGACTTTTTGCATTGGCTCCTGCGCCTTGAATATCGCCTTCATTCTCTCATTGCATGCATCGCTTCAGCATTCTTATAAACGATGGAAATTTTGAATGCATGGAATATGCATCTGTAGAGAAGATGCTTTCATTGCTTCATGTATTATGCATTTCATACGAATTGATTGCATGGGTGCATGTATGTGCTCACGTATAGTAAGATGGCGAATTTACGGTGTTTATGGATACTTTCATTTAGGTGTTGATCCGACTCTATTCGACAAGATGCAAAATCCATATCATCTTGATGAGATAGTTCAGACATACAATGACATTGTAGTCACACTTAAGGAGTTCGGCCCGTGGTCATCGGCTTGGGTTTCAGAATCCGGTGGTGCGTTCAACAGCGGAGGCAAACTCGTATCTCACGCCTTTGTTAATAGCTTCTGGTGATGGACCTTTTCTCTTTATTTCCCATAGACGTTATTCATGCATCTGTTTTCATGTTGGTTTTCCATGATGCGTCTTCTAGTGTCACCCTTGAAACTATGTATCTAGTGAAAGTACACTAAGTTACAGTTCTATGAATTGCATTTGGATACATGGGAATGATCAATCATTCTCACTGTCCCGTCCAGTCCAGCTCACTCTTCATTGGCACCCGTAAAGACCATGATGAGAAGATGATCCCACCTATTAATCTGACCATTCACTTGGATTGCCTATGACTGTGAAGAATTGCTCCCTTAAGACAATCTGAACCATCCCATCTACTGAGAATTGAGATTACAAGGAAAGGTTGGATGTTTGGATGAACAAAATTATCGAACCAGAGTTATAGGTTTTTCACCCATGAACCATCTAGACTGATTCATCGTAATGTTCATGAGTCTGAATTCGGCTCCTAGCATTGTAATTCACAGCGAGCAATGTGGGCCCAATGGAATATTGTCAAAATTGACAAAGGACACCATAAAAATCAGACGAAAATCTTCCATAACATTTATAACCCATTGAGTTATATACAAGAGGAAATGCATGCATCCCAAAATCAAAAGATCATAATACATGCCAGCTAAGAATGGTCGTGGGGCCCGCAGAGCCAAATAGCTATATCCTTATCTCTACAAATATTTCCCATTAAACAATACATCTGTATCTTAAGCTTCAGATCAATCCAGCTATAAGCCATCAACTGATTGATTCATTGTGTTTGTACAGGTTCTTGGATCAGCTTGGTATGACATCAGCGTATAACCACAAAGTTTTCTGCCGGCAGACATTGATCGGCGGAAACTACGGTCTCCTCAACACAACAACTATGGTACCCAATCCAGACTATTATAGGTGAGTTTCGAAACATTAGAGCCAAAATATCTACATTTTCAGTAATCATTTATCTTTATATTATAGAACCGTTGACAAATCCTTTTATGTTGTTTTACTGTTTATCAGTGCTCTTCTTTTCCACCGGCTAATGGGGAAAGGTGTTCTTGCTACCAATCATAATGGCTCGCCGTACTTACGTGCATATGCGCATTGCCGTAGAAATGGGGTACGACTAAGTTTTCTGCTTAATGTCGTTTTATTTATTTTTCTTAAATATGTTAATCTTCATTGACTTTATTTCCTTTATTGATGATTTTAATTATTTTTGTCCGGTCGAGTCAACTAGTCTTCAAATTGGCCCAACCGGTCTGTACTTAAAGTCAAGTTCCAGCGTTTTTGAAGTATTTGTCAAATGCATTTCAAGATGGAAATTCTAACATCTCTCTCTCTCTCTCTCTCTCTCTCTCTCACAGGCTCCTGGAGTTACTCTGCTTCTGATTAATCTATCCAACTCGACATCCTTCACTGTTTCGCTGGCCAACGACCTGAACTTACATACACCATTGGAAGCTTCACCGCAAGCCGTAGCAGGTGGGCAAAGAGATGAGTATCATTTGACTGCCAAAGATGGCGATCTAAAGAGCACCACCATGCTGCTCAATGGATCACCGTTGGAGCTTACAGAAAATGGCGACATCCCTGATTTGAAACCGACCCAAGTCGACAGTTCACAACCTGTGAATGTTGCTCAATCATCAATTGTCTTTGCTGTCTTTAAGGACTTCAAGGCTCCAGCCTGCTGAGGGTCCATTGCAAATCTGAAATTTATGGTTGTACCTGAGTATCATTCTCTATAAGTATAGAGGCCTCTCTTTCAAAGCAGAGAATTTGCAGGCACGTTCAGTTTCATTACAAGTTGGCTGTTATACCAGTGTTGTCATTGTTTGCTGTCTTTGTGATTGTAATCTGCACTGGTTGAATATACATAAAGAGATTATCTCTCTCTCTCTCTCTCACTCGATGATTGGATTGTTCTATTTTTACATTGGGCGCACGTCGTGGTGTTGCAAACTTGTTGGACAGGTTAGATGTCATTAACACATCACGTGGGTATCGTAAACATGGTTAAAAGACTTTGTTCCATCTAGGCATCTTCATAGATAGACTTTGGAAATGCGCTGCGTCCTAATTTCTTCTTTAGGAACTCTCAATCCTTTATTGTAACAAGTTGGTTAGAGTTCAAAATATCATTTTGATCCGCGGCCTAATTTCTTCTTTAGGAACTCTCAATCCTTTATTGTAACAAGTTGGTTAGAGTTCAAAAATCATTTTGATCGTCATAGCTGCATTCTTTTATAACCTGTTCCAGTCATCAATAAATTTTCGAGTTTAAAACATATGTGTTTAAGCACAATCACATAACTTAGGCAAATTTTTTTATGGTAATGCCCAATGACATCCAATACTCGAGTATTGGAAGGCTGGGGTGTTACAAGCCCTTCCTTGGAAAGCATGCACCTAGTGCAAAGCTTCTCCCCGGAGGTCTATTACTTGTAGAGAGTGTTGGGTGCGTTTCACACAAACCTTTGGATCTCGCCCCCCAATACACTAGAATTATGGACTATGCTAATGCAATAATCAAGAATAAACATCAACCACACGACATAAGGAGTTTTTACGTGGAAAACCCTCTAAAGAGGTAAAAACCACGGGACCTAGTCTAGATCAACAATCCACTGTCTCAGGGAACTGTTACAACCAATCTCAAGCACACACCGCTTGGATCAAACCTTCTTCACCCTACTTGAGATGGATAAACAACAAGAGAATAACAAAGGAGATGAGCGATCTCACCGATCCCGAGGACGTAAAAGCGCTGAGACGACGGTCGCGCAGAAGAATCCCTCTTCAAGCAACTTCTTCCTTCTACAAGCTTCCTCTTTCTCTCTCTTCTCTTTCTCTCTTCCTCTTTTTCTCTCTTTCTAACCTTGGACGTGCAAACACCACAATGGGATGCCCTAATCCCGTTTTAGAGCTCTTAAGTAAGAAAAACAGAGCAATTAGAGCCCAAATAGGAAACTGCGTCTAAGCAGTCCCCGCCGGGTCGGGCGCCCGGCTAGGCCAAAAAACGTCCAGCAAGAAATCCATAGGAAAAACTGATTTTCGGGCGCCCGGACCAACATGGTCGGGCGCCCGGCCAAGTCATCGGACGCCCAGTCACTTTGACCGTCGGGCGCCCGGCTGTAGCCAAAACCGTCCAGCAGCATTGCTGTCCAAAAACATGAATTTCGGTCGCCCGGCCAGTAAATGGTCCGGGCGGCCGACCTCACCCAAATTCAAATTCTCTCCTCTGACAGTTGAGGAGGAAACGTCCCATCAAATCCCCCCCTTTCCGACTCAGGAGAAATTCATCTTCTTTAAGCCAGTCAGGTTTCTACAAACCTCAAACTTGCCCTTGAGCAGAGCCTTGGTCATCATGTCTGACCCATTATCGTCCGTATGGACCTTCTCAAGCTGTAACACCTTCTGTTCCAAAGTATCCCTGATTCAGTGATACCGAATCTTTATGTGCTTCGACTTGGAATGCTGACTTGGATTCTTGCTTAAGTGTATAGCACTTAGGGTATTGCAATAGACCACGTGCTCCTCCTGCTTCAGGCTGAGTTCCTGTAAGAACCTCTTCATCCAAAGCATCTCTTTGCATGCTTCTGTGACTGCAATGTATTCGGCCTCTGTCGTCGACAATGCTACGACCTTTTGTAGCTTGCTCTGCCAATAGACCGCTCCTCCTACAAACGTGAACATAAACCCCGATGTAGACTTCCTGAAGTCTGTGTCACCTGCCATATTTGCATCTGTGTAGCCTTCTAACATAGGTTTTCCGTCACCATAGCATAGACTCAACCTGGATGAGCCTCTCAGATACCGCAGTATCCACTTCACCGCTGCCCAATGTTCCTTGCCAAGATTAGCAAGATACCGACTGACAACCCCAACAGCATATGCTATGTCTGGGCGCGTACACACCATAGCATACATCAAACTTCCTACTGCTGACGCGTAGGGTATCTTCTGCATCTCTTCCACTTCCGTCTTCATCTTGCGACACTGATTGTCACTCAATTTGAAGTGACCATCCAGTGGAGTACTGACCGACTTCGCTGCATTCATGTTCAACTGCTCTAGGAATTTCTCAATATACCGCTCTTGTGACAACCGAAGCTTCCTGTTGCTTCTGTCACAGGTTATCTCCATTCCTAGGATCTGTTTGGCTGGGCGCAAGTCTTTCATTGCAAACGACTTGCCCAACTCCTGTTTCAGCCTGTCAATCTTCTTGATGTCTTTTCCCATGATGAGCATGTCATCAACGTACAATAGCAGAACTACGAAATCACCATCTGAGAACCTGCGAGTGAACATACAGTGGTCCGACTCAGTTCTGTCATATCCATGCTTCAATATGAACGAGTCGAATTTCTTGTACCATTGCCTAGGAGCTTGCTTCAGCCCATACAAGCTCTTCTTAAGCCTGCACACCATATGCTCTTTGCCCTTGACTTCGAACCCTTCTGGTTGATGCATGTAGATCTCTTCTTCCAGGTCACCATGGAGAAAGGCAGTTTTGACATCTAACTGCTCTATCTCCAGATCCATGCTAGCCACCAACCCAAGCAACACCCGAATGGATGTGATCTTCACCACTGGTGAGAATATCTCCTCGAAGTCTATTCATTTTCTCTGACCAAACCCTTTCACTACAAGTCTGGCATTGTACCTTGTCTGTGAATTCTTCTGCTCATTCTTCTTTCTGAACACCCACTTGTTGCTCAGAGCTTTCTTGCCTATAGGCAATTTCACCATATCATAAGGTGTGGTTCTTATGCAAGGATTTCATCTCCTTTTGCATAGCTTTCAACTACTCCCCCTTATGCTCGTCGGCTAGGGTCTCAGAATAGTCTTCTGGCTCTCCTCCTTCAGTGAGCATAATGTACTCATGCGGCAAGTACTTCTTGGATGGATGTCTGTCCCTTGATGTCCTCCTCACCTGTGGCTCAATAGGTGGATCAAGTTGGGGCTGCTTCCCCTGTCCATCTTTTGTAGGGACTCCCTCATCCTCTGCACCTTGCTGTACTCCCCCGTCATCAGGCATAACGGGAGGAGTAACCGGATCCATATCTTCTAGTTCACCTGAACTGGGTTGGGTCTTCTCTGGCTTTTCAATGTCTTCTATACACTGATCTCCAATGAAAACCACATCTCTGCTCCTGATGAGTTTTTTCTCGGTCGGATCCCACAACCTGTAACTGAACTTCTCATCACCGTACCCTAAGAACACACACTGCCTGATCTTCATATCGAGCTTGGACCTCTCGTCTTTTGGTACGTGAACAGATGCCCTGCATCCAAACACCCTGAGATGACTGTACAATGGATCACGTCCAGTCCACACCTTCTCAGGTACTTCTCCATTCAACGGGGCTGATGGAGACCTGTTTATCAAATACACCGCCGTGTGCATTGCTTCTCCCCAGAACATCTTGGACAACTTTGCATGGGATAACATGCATTTGATTCTCTCTACAATGGTGCGATTCATTCGCTCAGCCACACCATTATGTTGTGGGGTCTTGGGAACTGACTGTTCATGCCGTATACCCAGTGACTTGCAATACTCGTGGAAGTCACCTATGTATTCACCACCATTGTTAGTGTGGATGCACTTCAATGATCTGCCTGTCTCCCTCTCGACCATAGCATGAAACAGTTTAAACACACTAAAGACCTCGTCCTTAGGATTTCAAAGCATACATCCAAACCCTCCTAGATGCATCATCTATAAAAGTGACAAAATACAATGCCCCACCCAAGGTTTTTGTCCTCATAGGACCACAAACATCAGAATAAACCAAATTTAATGCATGTACTTTATTAATATAAGAAGCAGTTTTAACAAAAGAAACTCTATGCTGTTTCCCATATAAACAGTCAATACAGGTTTTGAGAGGTTTACCTGTCACGTCTGGAAGGAGCTACTTCTTCGCTAGTAGCTGAAGCCCCTTTTCACTCATATGGCCTAGACACCTGTGCCACACGTCAGTAGCTGAATCTTCTGCTGCGTTCAATCCACCCTTGCACATACTGACACTTGCCTTGTAAAGGGTGCAACACTTCTTTCCTCTTGCAGCAATCAACGTACCCTTGATGAGCTTCCAGCGCCCACCAACAAACCGGCTTTCATAACCATCATCATCCAACCTTCCCGTCGACATCAAGTTGAGGCGAAGGTCTGAAATCTGTCTCACATCCCTAAGATTCAATGTGCAGCCTACATCGGTCTTTAGACAAATATCACCGACCCCTACGATCTTCGAAACACCAGAATTTCCCATCTTCACTGTCTCATAGTCACCTGACTTGTAGCTTGTGAAGAAATCTCTGCGTGGAGTCGCATGAAACGAGGCTCCCGAGTCTATCACCCAGTCGGTGTCCTGACTCGAAGCGGTGAGACAAATATCGTGATTTGCCGAAAGAATAACAACAACGTCACCATCTGAGACGACCGCAGTAGAATCTGATTCATCTTCCTTCTCCTTTCCTTTACCCTTCTTGTCACTCTTCTTCTTGTGACATTTATGCTTATAATGGCCCTTCTTGCCACAATTCCAGCATTCAACATCTTTCCTGGCAACTAACTTGCCTCTTAATTTATCTCGAGCCTTTCCACCCTTTCTGTTCTTTCCTCTCCACCGTATCTTGTGTCACAAGGGCCTCTTGTTGAGCAGGCCCTAGAGACTTCCTCCTTGTCTCCTCATTGAAGAGACAGCTTGTTACCTCATCCATGGATACCTTTCCGTCTGGCACGGAGTTACTTAGAGACACCACCAATGTCTCCCAACTGTCAGGCAATGAGCTAAGCAGTAGCAAAGCCTGAAGTTCATCATTTAGGACCATCTTCATGGCGGAGAGCTGGTTCACAATGTTGCTAACCTCATTCATGTGTTCAGCCACAGAACCACCATCTTTGAACTTGAGATTCACAAGTCGTCTTATCAGGAAAATCTTATTGCCGGCTGTCTTCCTCTCATACAGCCCTTGCAATTTCAGCCATAGGCTAGCGGCTGAGGTCTCTGTAGACACATGGTGGAAAATCGAATCATCCAACCATTGTTTAATGAACCCCACCGCCTTCCGGTCCACTTTCTTCCAATCATCATCTGACGTATCCTTTGTCTTCGCCGATACGCCTAGAATTGGAGCATACAAGTCCTTTGCAATAGAGCAGGTCCTCCATCTTAGCCTTCCATATGGTCCAGTTAGAACCATTGAGGCTGATCATCCTTGATGAGCCACCTTCCATAATTCAGAACCAATCCCACTTCCTGTTCAATCAACCTGAACTCTCTGATACCACTTTGTTGGGTGCGTTTCACACAAACCTTCGGATCTCGCCCCCCAATACACTAGAATTATGAACTATGCTAATGCAATAATCAAGAATAAACATCAACCACACGACATAAGGAGTTTTTACGTGGAAGACCCTCTAAAGAGGTAAAAACCACGGGGCCTAGTCCAGATCAACAATCCACTAACTCAGGGAGCTGTTACAACCTGATCTCAAGCACACACCGCTTGGATCAAACCTTCTTCACCCACTTGGGATGGATAAACAATAAGAGAATAACAAAGGAGATGAGCGATCTCACCAATCCAGAGGACGTAGAAGCACTGAGACGACGGTTGCGCAGAAGAATCCCTCTTCAAGCAACTTCTCCCTTCTACAAGCTTCCTCTTTCTCTCTCTTCTCTTTCTCTCTTCCTCTTTTTCTCTCTTTCTCACCTTGGACGTGCAAACACCACAATGGGATGCCCTAATCCCGTTTTAGAGCTCTTAAGTAAGAAAAACAGAGCAATTAGAGCCCAAATAGGAAACTGCGTCTAAGCAGTCCGTGCCGGGTCAGGGCGCCCGGCCAGGCCAAAAAACGTCCAACAAGAAATCCATAAGAAAAACTGATTTTCGGGCGCCCAGACCAACATGGTCGGGCGCCCGGCCAAGTCATCGGGCGCCCGGTCACTTTGATTGTCGGGCGCCCGGCTGTAGCCAAAACCGTCCAGCAGCATTGTTGCCCAAAAACATGAATTTCGGTCGCCCGGCCAGTAAATGGTCCGGGCGCCCGACCTCACCCAAATTCAAATTCTCTCCTCTGATAGTTGAGGAGGAAACGTCCCATCAGAGAGCCTTCTCAGCAGGAGAGTGTTCAAACGAATGAGACTCACCTCAATCAAGAGATGAATGTCGATGTCTAAACTCCACATAGAGAGAGAGAGAGAGAGAGAGAGAGAGAGAGAGAGAGAGAGTCCATTGACAAATGAGGACGCATAGTATTTATACTCTATGGTGGTTTCCCTCCAAAAGTTGGTTAGGATGAGGTTTTGACATATTTTCACCAATAATTGGATGAGATGATCTTCATTCCTTATAATATTAAAAACCAAGTAGGCTGATGCCTAATACTTAAATCAAATGCCTATGCCTTGGAAAACTAGCGCAAAAGACTTTGCTCCTAGAGAGCCTTTCTAAGCTTGCTATGGTAGAGCAATGCAAAGGTCCCAAGTTTAAGCACAGAGCATCTGGAGTGAAATTAGATAGGCACTAAATATATGATGTGTTTGGTCCTGTACCACATCAAACTTCAAATTACATGCCAACAATGAGAACCAATGTTCCTTACATATACAAAACGAAACAATAATAAATCATCGTACTAATTTTTTTTATAATAAAGGCCAATAATTCCATCGAAATCTACAAAATAAGCTCGTTTAGATTTAACAAAAAGAGAAGGAAAGAACAAACAATTTGGCTTTTTGCTATTTGGAAAGCAAAAGAAATAATGAGATTGGACATAGTAACCATTAGCCTTTCTATAGCCAAATTCTTGTGCAAAAGACACAAGGAGACCATTTAGGGCTTTCATCCAGCCCTGCTTCATGCTACCCAATATCAGCCTAAAAATCTTCTAGGTTAGGCCAAGTCTGACCCATTCTCAAAAGAAAAAAAATCCAAATTATTGCCCATGCCTAGCCTATATGACATTTATGTAGCCATGACCTGCTTATATTAGCTCATAATCACATATAAAGACCTAAATTAATACAAAAATAAAATGAAGACATTAAACCTCAAATGAGAATTTCAAGTTATTTCAGTCAGAGTTAAATAAAAAACTTTTGCAATGCCAATTCAACTCAATCATGTACTTATATCACCCATGTACATTTGTACATACATGACCAAGAAGATCAAAATCTCATTTCAAGAGGCTCAGATAGGTGTTTCCAGCTAGCTCTATGCCTCAAATTCACACGATTCATTCTAACTGAACAGTTGGTTGGATGTCATGTTTAAGTACCATTATTAATTTATATAACATGTATTATATAAACATATAACATGTAGATTGGGCTAGGGTAATTGTAGCCCAAGATCAGCCCAAAAATGTTTGGGCTTTTATATATAAGCTCAACCCATTCCATAGGCCTAAAGGCATGCCAAACCTCATTTTGATCGCTGCGGCCTAATTTCTTCTTTAGGAACTCTCAATCCTTTATTGTAACGAGTTGGTTAGAGTTCAAAAATCATTTTGATCAGTCGTAGTTGCATTCTTTTATAACCTTTTCCCATCATCAGTGAATTTAATTTCGAGTTTAAAACACGTGTGTTTAAGCACATTCACATAACTTAGGCAAATTTTTTTTATGGTAATGCCCAATGACATCGAATACTCGAGTATTGGAAGGACGGGGTGTTACAAGCCCTTCCTTGGAAAGCGTCCACCTAGTGCAGAACTTCTCCTGGGAGGTCTATTACTTGTAGAGAGCCTTCCTAACAGGAGAGTGTTCAAACTGATGAGACTTACCTCAGTCAAGAGATGAATGTTGAGGTCTAAACTCCAGAGAGAGAGAGAGAGAGAGAGAGAGAGAGAGAGAGAGAGAGAGAGAGAATCCATTGACAAATGAGGACGTAGAGTATTTATACTCCATGGTGGTTTCCCTTCAAAAGTTCGTTCGGATGAGGTTTTGACATATTTTCACCCATAATTGGATGAGATGATCTTCATTCCTTAGAATATTAAAAACCAAGTAGACTGATGCCTAATACTTAAATCAAGTGCCTATGCCTTGGAAAACTAGTGCAAAAGACTTTGCTCCGAGAGAGCCTTTCTAAGCTTACTATGGTAGAGCAAATGCAAAGGGCCAAGTTTAAGCACAGGGCATCTGGAGTGAAATTGGATAGGCACCAAATATTAGATGTGTTTGGTCCTGCACCACATTAAACTGCAAATTACATGCCAACAATGAGAACCAATGTTCCTTACATATGTAAAAGGTAACAATAATAAACCATCATACTAAAAAAATTTGTAATAAAGGACAATAATTCCATGGAAATCTACAAAATAAGCTCGTTTAGATTTAACAAAAAGAAAAGGAAAGAACAAAACAATTTGACTTTTTGCTATTTGGAAAGCGAAAGAAATAATGAGATTGGATATAGCAACCATTAGCCTTTTTACAGCCAAATTCTTGGGGAGAAGACACAAGAAGACCACTTAGGGCTTTCATACGGCCCTGCTTCATGCTACCCAATATTAGCCTAAAAATCTTCTAGGTTAGGCCAAGTCTGACCCATGTCTCAAAAGAAAAAGAAAAAAAAATCCAAATTATCACCCATGCCTAGCCTATATGACATTTATGTAGCCATGACTTGCTTATATTAACTAATAATCACATATAAAAACCTAAATTAATATAAAAGTAAAATGAAGACATTAAACCTCAAATGAGATTCTCAAGTTATTTCAGTCAGAGTTAAATAAAAACTTTTACAATGCCAATTCAACTCAATCATGTACTTATATCACCCATGTACATTTGTACATACATGACTAAGAAGATCAAAATCTCATTTCAAGAGGCTTAGACAGGTGTTTCCAGCTAGCTCTATGCCTCAAATTCACACGATTCATTCTAAGTGAACAGTTGGTGAGATGTCATGTTTAAGTACCATTATTAATTTATATAACATATATTATATAAACATATAACATGTAGATTGGGCTAAGGTAATTGTAGCCCAAGCTCAGCCCAAAATTGTTTGGGCTTTTATATATAAGCACAACCCATTCCATAGGCCTAAAGGCATGCAAACCTCATTTTGATCACCACGTCCTAATTTCTTCTTTAGGAACTCTCAATCATTTAATGTAAGAAGTTGGTTAGAGTTCAAAAATCATTTTGATCATCGTAGCTGCATTCTCCTATAACCTGTTTCGGCCATGAGTAAATTTTCGAGTTTAAAACACGTGTGTTTAAGCACAATCACACAACTTAGGCTATTTTTTTTATGGTAATGCCCAATGACATCCAATACTCGAGTATTGTAAGGCCGGGGTGTTATAAGCCCTTCTTGGAAAGCGTGCACCTAGTGCAGAGCTTCTCCTAGGAGGTCTATTACTTGTAGAGAGCCTTCCCAGCAGGAGAGTGTTCAAACCAATGAGACTCACCTCAATCAAGAGATAAATGTCGATGTTTAAACTCCAGAGAGAGAGAGAGAGAGAGAGAGAGAGAGAGAGAGAGAGAGAGTCCATTGACAAATGAGGACGCATAATATTTATACTCCATGGTAGTTTCCCTCCAAAAGTTGGTTAGGATGAGGTTTCGACATAATTTCACCAATAATTGGATGAGATGATCTTCATTCCTTAGAATATTAAAAACCAAGTAGGCTGATACCTAATACTTAAATCAAGTGCCTATGCCTTGGAAAACTAGCGCAAAAGACTTTGCTCCTAGAGAGCCTTTTTAAGCTTGCTATGGTAGAGCAAATGCAAAGGGCCCAAGTTTAAGCACAGAGCATTTGGAGTGAAATTAGATAGGCACTAAATATTAGATGTGTTTGGTCATCTACCACATCAAACTGCAAATTACATGCCAACAATGAGAACCAATGTTCCTTACATATGTAAAAGGAAACAATAATAAACCATCATACTATAATTTTTTGTAATAAAGGACAATAATTCCATAGAAATCTACAAAATTATAAGCTCGTTTAGATTTAACAAAAAGAGAAGCAAAGAACAAAACAATTTGACTTTTTGGTATTTGGAAAGCAAAGAAATAATGAGATTGGATATAGCAACCATTAGCCTTTCTATCGCCAAATTCTTGTGCAGAAGACACAAGGAGACCATTTAGGGCTTTCATCCAACCCTGCTTCATGCTACCCAATATCAGCCTAAAAATCTTCAAGGTTAGGCCAAGTCTGACCCATGTCTCAAAAAAAAAAAAATCCAAATTATTGCCCATGCGTAGCCCATATGACATTTATGTAGCCATGACCTGCTTATATTAGCTCATAATCACATATAAAGACCTAAATTGATATAAAAATAAAATGAAGACATGAAACCTCAAATGAGAATCTCAAGTTATATTTCAGTCAGAGTTAAATAAAGACTTTTACAATGCCAATTCAACTCAATCATGTACTTGTATCACCCATGTATATTTGTACATACAAGACCAAGAAGATCAAAATCTCATTTCAAGAGGCTCAGATAGGTGTTTCCAGCTAGCTCTATGCCTCAAATTCACACGATTCATTCTAACTGAAGAGTTGGTGGGATGTCATGTTTAAGTACCATTATTAATTTATATAACATATATTATACAAACATATAACATGTAGATTGGGCTAGGGTAATTGTAGCCCAAGCTCAGCCCAAAATTGTTTGGGCTTTTATATATAAGCTCAACCCATTCCATAGGCCTAAAGGCATGCCAAACCTCATTTTGATCGTCGCAGCCTAATTTCTTTTTTAGGAACTCTCAATCCTTTATTGTAATAAGTTTATTAGAGTTCAAAAATCATTTTGATCATCGTAGCTGCATTCTTTTCTAACCTGTTCCGGCCATTAGTAAATTTTCAAGTTTAAAACACGTGTTTAAGCACGATCACTCAACTTAGGCAAATCTTTTTGTGGTAATGCTGAATGACATCCAACAATCGAGTATTGGAAGGCCGAGGTGTTATAAGCCCTTCCTTGTAAAGTGTGAACCTAGTGCAAAGCTTCTCCCGGGAGGTCAATTACTTGTAGAGAGCCTTCCCACCAGGAGAGTGTTCAAACTGATGAGACTCACCTCAGTCAAGAGATGAATGTCGATGTCTAAACTCCAGAGAGAGAGAGAGAGAGAGAGAGAGAGAGAGAGAGAGATAATCCATTGACAAATGAGGATGCAGAGTATTTATACTCCATGGTGGTTTCCCTCCAAAAGTTGGTTAGGATGAGGTTTTGACATATTTTCACCAATAATTGGATGAGATGATCTTCATTCCTTAGAATATTAGAAACCAAGTAGGCTGATGCCTAATACTTAAATCAAGTGCCTATGCCTTGGAAAACTAGCGCCAAAGACTTTGCTCCTAGAGAGCCTTTTTAAGCTTGCTATGGTAGAGCAAATGCAAAGGGCCCAAGTTTAAGCACAGAGCATCTGGAGTGAAATTAGATAGGCACTAAATATTAGATGTGTTTGGTCATCTACCACATCAAACTGCAAATTACATGCCAAAAATGAGAACCAATGTTCCTTACATATGTAAAAGGAAACAATAATAAACCATCATACTATAATTTTTTGTAATAAAGGACAATAATTCCATAGAAATCTACAAAATAAGCTCGTTTAGATTTAACAAAAAGAGAAGCAAAGAACAGAACAATTTGACTTTTTGGTATTTGGAAAGCAAAAGAAATAATGAGATTGGATATAGCAACCATTAGCCTTTCTATAGCCAAATTCTTGGGGAGAAGACACAAGGAGACCTTTTAGGGCTTTCGTTCGGCCCTGCTTCATGCTACCCATTATCAGCCTAAAAATCCACAAGGTTAGGCCAAGTCTGACTCATGTCTAAAAAGAGAAAAAGAAAATCCAAATTATTGCCCATGCCTAGCCTATATGACATTTATGTAGCCATGACCTACTTATATTATCTCATAATCACATATAAAGACCTAAATTAATATAAAAATAAAATGAAGACATTAAACCTCAAATGAGAATCTCAAGTTATTTCAGTCAGAGTTAAATAAAAACTTTTACAATGCCAATTCAACTCAATCATATACTTATATCACCCATGTACATTTGTACATACATGACCAAGAAGATCAAAATCTCATTTCAAGAGGCTCAGACATGTGTTTCCAGCTAGCTATATGCCTCAAATTCACACGATTTATTCTAAGTGAACAGTTGGTGAGATGTCATGATTAAGTACCATTATTAATTTATATAACATGTATTATATAAACATATAACATGTAGATTGGGCTAGGGTAATTGTAGCCCAGGCTCATCCCAAAATTGTTTGGGCTTTTATATATAAGCTCAACCCATTTTATAGGCCTAAAGGCATGCCAAACTTCATTTTGATTGTTGCGGCCTGAATTTCTTCTTTAGGAACTCTCAATCCTTTATTGTAACAAGTTGGTTAGAGTTCAAAAAATAATTTTGATCATCGTAGCTAGCATTCTTTTATAACCTGTTCCGGTCATCAGTAAATTTTCGAGTTTAAAACATGTGTTTTAGCACAATCACATAATTTAGGCAATTTTTTTATGGTAATGCCCAATGACATCCAATACTCGAGTATTGAAAGTTCAGGGGGTTACAAGCCCTTCCTTGGAAAGCGTGAACCTAGTGTAAAGCTTCTCTCGGGAGGTCTATTACTTGTAGAGAGCCTTGCCACCAGGAGAGTGTTTCAAACTGATGAGACTCACCTCAGTTAAGAGATGAATGTCGATGTTTAAACTCCAGAGAGAGAGAGAGAGAGAGAGAGAGAGAGAGAGAGAGAGAGAGCGAGAGAGAGAGAGAGAGAGAGAGAGAGAGAGAGAGAGAGAGATAATCCATTGACAAATAAGGACGCAGAGTATTTATACTCCATGGTGGTTTCCCTCCAAAAGTTGGTTAGGATGAGGTTTTGACATATTTTCACCAATAATTGGATGAGATGATCTTCATTCCTTAGAATATTAAAAAACAAGTAGACTGATGCCTAATACTTAAATCAAGTGCCTATGCCTTGGAAAACTAGTGCAAAAGACTTTGCTCCTAGAGAGCCTTTCTAAGCTTGCTATGGTAGAGCAAATGCAAAGGGCCCAAGTTTAAGCACAGAGCATCTGGAGTGAAATTAGATAGGCACTAAATATTAGATGTGTTTGGTCCTGTACCACATCAAACTACAAATTACATGCCAACGATGAGAACCAATGTTCCTTATATATGCAAAACGAAACAATAATAAATCATCATACTAAAATTTCTTGTAATGAAGGCCAATAATTCCTTGGAAATCTACAAAATAAGCTCAGTTTAGATTTAACAAAAAGAGAAGGAAAGAACAAAACAATTTGACTTTTTGGTATTTGGAAAGCAAAAGAAATAATGAGAATGGATATAGCAACCATTAGCCATTTTATAGCCAAATTCTTGTGCAGAAGACACAAGGAGACCATTTAGGGCTTTCATTCGGCCCTGCTTCATGCTACCCAATATCAGCCTAAAAATCTTCAAGGTTAGGCCAAGTCTGACTGATGTCTCAAAAGAATAAAAAAATCCAAATTATTGCCCATGCGTAGCCCATATGACATTTATGTAGCCATGACCTCATTTTGGAAAATCGGCCGCAGGAAGTGGAAGCCGAAATTCGCGAAGCAATCCGAGATCAAACAAGAAACAATATGAAATCAAGCCACACACAAGTATTCACCACAAGAGAATCTGAATTTACGTAGAAAAACCCCTCGATGGGTAAAAAACCATGGCACAAAGCGATCCACTATGATTAACAGAAGATTATAGAGATTGACAGCCCACAATCAGGGAAAACAGAGAAAACCCAAGTTCTCTCTCCCAAAAACACCTCTCCCATCTTCCTAACGCAATTAGGAAACCTTGGACACCTTTAAATTTCATCTAAATCTAGATTATCATCCTTTAAATAGGCAAAACACCCGAAATAGAAGCATCTTACGCACTACTGTGAGCTGCACAAGAAAGCCGCGCACACAGCCGACCGGTCGGCCAGCACACAAAACAGTCTAGGGGAAATATGCCTGACGCTGCCTTACCACCAACCGGTTGCCAAATTTGTCAAAGCCCTCTACAGACTGGTCGGCCGACCGGTCTGGGCACACAAAAACTGTCCCGGGGGCCTTCTACGCATCTGGGCTACTTTGTCAAACCGGTCGGGCACCAGTCTGAGCTCCCAAAATGTGCACAGTTTGAAGGCTCCTCCAATAATCTCCACTTAGGCTTCAAACGTTGAATCAACACCATCCTCGCAACATTCATCTCATCTTCAATTATAGCTCCACTACTTCTCGTGCCATCATCAACTCTAACCTTGCACATTCACGCACTTTTCCGCTCTTCTCATGTAGCCCTTGCGCACTTGCCACATACGAGCAACCGTGGATCTCGTTGCCGATCCTGCAGCTCCACCATGAATTGTGCTCCCGATCAACATGTGAAGTTGGCCACACCTCCGTGCCTTTATACACATGAGTGCCCCCTTCAACACTTCACAACAACGATCGCAGTTGATGAACACACACCCTTTCGCCTCGAGTGCACCAAGAGAAATCACATTCATCTTCATCTTGGGGACGTGCTTCACATCTTCCAGGACTCGTTCGATCCCATCGAACATCCTGATGTGCACCATACCAATACCAACCACCTTATGAGCGAATCAATCGCCCAAAAATACTGATTCACCACCATACTCCCTATATGTCGTGAATGAACTCCAGTCAGGACAAACGTGACATGAAGCCCCTGAATATAAGATCCACTCACTACCGTGAGATCCCTTACCTAGATATAGTCAGAACTTCACAAGATTGCCACCGTCCTCTACGATATTGGCTCCCTCTCCAGAAGAATTTTCATACCTCTCTTGCTTCAACTTAAGATTCTGACAATCACCTCTCATGTAGCCCTCCTAGCCACAATTCCAGCACTTCACCTTAGCCTTCCCTTTGCCCTTGGCCTTAGATCTCGATTTCGAATATCCTCCATGCTCATAACTTCTTCCCCTCATAACCAGTGCCTCTGAGGAATAACGAGAAGCCATGTCACCGCTTTTTTTCTCATCGCCTTCGGACTGAAGGGCTGAGATAACGGTCTCGACATTTATGGTTTCCCTCCCTGCGCACACAGAGTCTCTGAACGACTCATATGAATCTAGAAAAGAATCTAACAGGATGCATGCTTAATATTCATCATTTATCGGTTCATCGATCTCCACCAACTTGCAAACCAACCTATTGAACGTGCTCAAATGGATTCTCCACTTTCATTCCCTCAGCCATCATCAAGGTGAACAACTGCATCAACACGTACATGCGATTTTCTAGAGACTTCTTGGCATAAACCTTCTCTAGCTTCGTCATTGTTTTAGTCGCAGTCTTCTCCTTGATGACATGATAGAGAACATCATCCGTAAAGTTTAACATGATTGAAGTTCTAGCCTTCTTATCGAGCCTTGTCCACTCATCATCTTTCATAGCTTCGGGTCACTTTTCAAGAGCTTCATCAAGCTCTTGCTGAACTAGGAAGGATTTAACCTTCACCTTCCATAGCTTAAAGTTATTTTTCCCAGAGAACTTCTCTACCTCGAACCTTGAGCCCGATCCCATCTTCTCGTCTCAGATTTGAATTCTACTCCACCCCAACATTAGCTTTGATACCACTCGTTGGGAAAACCGGCAGCGGAAGCGGAAGCCGAAACGCCGAGAGCAATCCGAGGTCAAACGAGAAACAATATGAAATCAAGCCACACACAAGCATTCACCACGAGAGAATCCGAATTTACGTGGAAAAACCCATCAACGGGTAAAAAACTACGGCACAAAGCGATCCATTATGATTAACAAAAGATTACAAAGATTGACAGCCCACAAGCAAGGAAAACAGAGAAAACCCAAGTTCTCTCTCCCACAAACACCTCTCCCCTCTTCCTAATGCAATTAGGAAACCTTGGACACCTTAGGATTTCATCTAAACCTGGATTACCACCCTTTAAATAGGCAAAACACCCGAAATAGAAGCATCTTACCCACTACTGTGAGCTGCGCAAGAAAGCCACGCGCACAGCCGACCGGTCGGCCAGCACACAAAACAGTCCAGGGGAAATACGCCTGACGCTGCCTCACCACCGATCGGTTGCCCGACTAGTGGGAGCCCTCTACAGACCAGTCGGCCGACCAATCTGGGCACACAAAACTGTCTAGGGGGCCTGCTGTACATCTGGGCTATTCGGCCCCACCGGTCGCTCGACCGGTCTGAGCACCCAAAACGTGCACAATTTGAAGGCTCCTCCAACATTCTAAACTCCAGAGAGAGAGAGAGAGAGAGAGAGAGAGAGAGAGAGAGAGAGAGAGAATCCATCGACAAATGAGGACGCGGAGTATTTATACTCCATGGTGGTTTCCCTCAAAAAGTTGGTTAGGATGAGGTTTTGACATACTTTCACCAATAATTGGATGAGATGATCTTCATTCCTTAGAATATTAAAAACTAAGTAGGCTGATGCCTAATACTTAAATCAAGTGCCTATGCCTTGAAAAATTAGTGCAAAAGACTTTGCTCCTAGAGAGCCTTTCTAAGCTTGCTATGGTAGAGCAAATGCAAAGGGCCCAAGTTTAAGCACAGAGCATCTGGAGTGAAATTAGATAGGCACTAAATATTAGATGTGTTTGGTCCTGTACCACATCAAACTACAAATTACATGCCAACAATGAGAACTAACGTTCCATACACATGCAAAAGGAAACAATAATAAATCATCTTACAATTTTTTTTTTGTAATAAAGGACAATAATTCTATGGAAATCTACAAAATAAGCTTGTTTAGATTTAACAAAAAGAGAAGGAAAGAACAAAACAATTTGACTTTTTGCTATTTGGAAAGAAAAAGAAATAATGTGATTGGATATAGCAATTATTAGCCTTTCTATAGCCAAATTCTTGTGCAGAAGACACAAGGAGACCATTTAGGGCTTTCATGCTACCTAATACTAGCCTAAAAATCTTCTAGGTTAGGCCAAGCCTGACCCATGTCTCAAAGGAAAAAAAAAAAAAATATTCAAAATTATTGCCCATGCCTAGCATATATGACATTTATGTAGCCATGACCTGCTTATATTAGCTCATAATCACATATAAAGACCTAAATTAATATAAAAATAAAATGAAGACATTAAACATCAAATGAAAATCTCAAGTTATTTCGGTCAGAGTTAAATAAAAACTTTTGCAATGCCAATTCAATTCAATCATGTACTTATATCACCCATGAACATTTGTACATATATGACCAAGAAGATCAAAATATCATTTCAAGAGGGAAGATCAAAATATCATTTCAAGAGGGTTAGACTGGTGTTTCCAGCTAGCTCTATGCCTCAAATTCACATGATTCATTCTAACTGAATAGTTGGTGGGATGTCATGTTTAAGTACCATTATTAATTTATATAACATGTATTATATAAACATATAACATGTAGATTGGGCTAGGGTAATTGTAGCCCAAGTTCAGCGCAAAATTATTTGAGGTTTTGTATATAAACTCAATCAATTTCATAGGCCTAAAGGCATGTCAAACCTGGCTTAAATAACTGCCTAGCCCAAAAGCAAACTAGCCAAGCTGGCCATTTACAATTTTAGGAAAATTGTGAGAGGGATAAGATTTTCACTTGCTACCCAAATAAAAATTCAAAATTTAAAGTCATTTCATGTTTTAATGGGTGGGCCAGTATTTGGTGAGTCCTGTGCCCAAAAAATAAAGCATATTCAATGCTTTAGTGGATCGCAGATGACTCTAGCCTTTAATGCAGCAACTTACCTTTAAGGCTCTGTGCATTTAGGTTGCTATTTGGTGTGGTCTATTAAGTCATTGGATCTTCCTCATTTTTTGGCCTATAACTTAACATGACCATAGAAAAAGAATGGATGACATGGATAAACAGATAAATCACGGTGGGCTACACATAGATCTGGTCGGACAATTAAAGAACCGACCAGGGTTGGACGCAATCTGCGTCACAGTTTGATTTTTTTTTTTTTTCATCATAAATAGTAAATCTAAATTAAGAGTACGACGGAGTCGGAAGCCGGTGCGTCCCTTACCGTGGGGCCCACCTTGATGCATGTATCCTGTATCCACGCCGTCCATTTTTTTTTCAAGATAATTTTAGAGCATTATCCAGAAAAATTAAGAGGATCAAATAATTAGGTAGACCACACCATAGGAAACAGTGGTGATTGAATATCCTACCAGTAGAAACTTCTTAGGGCGTACCTAAATATTTCCGTAGTGTTTATTCGACATCCAATCTCTTGATAAGGTCACATAGGTCAGGATGAAAGGAAATAAATAAATAAATATCAGCTTGATAGATAACTTTTGTAGCCCATTAACGGTCGATCACCACTGTTTCCTATGGTATTGTCTACCTAAAAGTGGGATCTGCTTCATTTTTGGAATAATGCCCTAAAATGATCTATAAAAATGAATAGACGGTCTGAATACAGGATACATATGGCCCCAAAGTAAGGGACGCACCTACTTGGGTGAGTCCGGGTCTCACTTAATCCGCTACCGATACTACAAAGGCTGCCTGAATCCAAGCCTTACCGTAAAAGTAGGAAAAGAGAGTCTTTGGGTGAGACTCTAACCACCAATTTCGCAACAGAAAAACCCATCCAAGGGCTAATATTCTCCTATCACAAGTTGTAATTTTAAGACAGATGGCCTAGTCAGCCTTTCTTAATCAAGAAATTCAGTCCTCATCATTCTCTAACTAAATTAGCTAATTAGCTGGCATTGCTTAATTTAGATGGATTGGCTGCCTTTATAAGACCTTTTTGGATTGAATTGCGATGTGGGCCTTGCCTGTTGGAAGAGTTAGAGATGGTTGGCAGGAATTTCCTTCTTCTCTCTCTTCTTCCTCTGTGCTATTATTTTCCTCTAAGTTTAGGGGATGATGTGACAGTTACAGTGAAAGGTGTGACCACCATTGCTAGCACAGATAATAATTTTGTGTGTGCCACCCTTGATTGGTGGCCCCCTGGCAAGTGCAATTACAATATGTGTCCTTGGGAGCAAGCCGGTCTCCTCAATCTGGTATGTATATATCTGAATCATTTTAAATTTGTATGGGAATCAATTCCTTCCATCCAAATCCATGCACGTCCAAATGCAACCATATGTTTGTGTGGTGTGTGCAAAACTGTGTTATTTTATTTGGAAGATTGATCTCATGTCGTCGCATGGTAATGTGCAGCCTGTATCATGTGTTTATGACATCCAATAAGTTCAACCCATCATAAAGATCACCTTGAGATAAAATCAGGCTAGTCCCCTCATTAGGTGGGCCACGCCTTAGAGAACAATGGTCAACAACCCCTAAAGCCCGAAGAAACGCAGTGTGTCTTTGGGCTTTTGGGGTGGTTATTTTATTTTTGAAAGATTGATCATATGCGGTCACATGGTATTGTGCTGCTCATATCATATGTTTATGACACCCAGCACGTCCAACAAGTTCGACCCATCATAAAGATCACGTACGTAAAGATAAAATCAGGCTAGTCCCATCATCAGGTGGGCCACACCATAGAGAACAATGGTCAAGACCTCGTTTTGAAACTCCCAGGAGTCCACCACCCAGGCAAGGATAAGAACCCTTGCATGCATGCATGAACTTACGTACCAGTAATAGGAGTGCATGATCACAGCAAACCAGGCTACCTTTTCTATGTATGCATGTATTTGAGGACTATAACACATGCATGCCCTTAAATTATATCTATCATGGATTGGATTTATGTACATTCATGCCTGTGGTATAGGACTCCTATTTACGTATGTATGCATGCATTTATGTTGTCATTACTACATAAATGTTTTATTGTACGAAAATAAGTAGCCTACTTTAATATGGGTGGTTGTCCATGGTTACCTGTGTGTGGCCCACCCAATGGTTGGATCAGTTTGATTTTTGGGGTATCCCATTTTCATGATTGGACAGCCCTGGTAGACAGGTTGGATTTATACACACACCATAAAGGGATCACACCCAGGTGACCGCATGAAATTCTCATCTACAACTAGTTGCATCCATGGCATTTGTCTAATAGTTTAAAAATAAGCTTGGATTTGTGTGTTTTTTTTTTTTGCAGAATTTGAGTAACCCAATTCTTGCAAAGGCTATCAAGGGTAAGTGGGTCAAGATATATTGGATTTTCTTAATTAGTGTTGGGGAATTCACTATTTAAATCAGTACTCAACTGTGTCGACTCAGTTCACTGAGTCATTGAGCTCTGGGCATCGAGGTGAAACTCTTCATACATCCATTTTTCCCATTTTGATAATTGAAATAACACAACAACTCATCCATTTTAGCAATTGAAACAGTATGAAAAGAACGATTTCTCTTTCTTCCTTCATTTTCTTTTATTGGGCATAGTTTGAATTTTTTTATAATGGTTTTAAGCTCTTGACGATTTCTACTATATATTTGAAATTTCAGCTTTCAACCCATTGAGAATTAGGCTGGGAGGGTCATTGCAAGACCAAGTTCTGTACAATGTGAATGGCACGGTTCGCAAATGCCATTACTTCAAAAAGAAGGAAAGTGGCTTGTTTGGATTTTCCAATGGTTGCCTTACCATGGAAAGATGGGATGCACTCTATGAATTATTTTCAAGCCAAGGGTAAGGATTTCTCTTTCAGTAGTGTTATTCATAAGAAACTACATTTTGGAAAATTGTTGTATATAAATATATAAAAATACATAGAATAGGTGGGAGATCTGTAGAGATTTGTGTATCAGCTCATATACCTTTCTATATTATGTATAGCTGTACATATACAATTCTACATTGAAATCCTATAACAAGTAGTAGTACTATTTTCAAGTTAACTCAGCACACTCAAATCCTTAGCAAGACAAAGGCTTCTTTCCATTGTCTTCTATGTTGTGATTTAGATTCTGCTTACAAGGTGGATTGCTTGTGCTGAAGAAAGAAAGAAGGAAAAAGAAAAAAAGAAAAAAAAAAACTAGAACTAGATCTTGGGACCCCTGAATGGGCCTTATGATACGTGCGTCAATGCTGTCCACTTTTGGTAAGGAGCGGTATCATTTTAATTTAAGTAATGTGTCTAAAGTTATTTGGATGCAAGGAATTTAATTATAAGGACGTAAAGAATTAGTTTCCAGGAAACAAAATACCTAAGAAAGATATTCTGTTGGGGAATATAATTACATTCCGAAACTGTGTTTAGGTACTGAAAGAAATGGCCTGGAATTGTATTGTGCTTATTCATAGGAGGGGGAATTTGAAATACGACCGTAATTAGGGAATTCAATACCATTTAATTTGCAAGCTACCTCCATCCAAGGGATTTCAGAATGTCTGGTTCGGTTGGAAATCTATTCCAACGGAAAACCAATTTCAAGTATTTACAGTACTCATGGATTCGATTTCCATTGGGCCTTTTTCCAAACATCCAAACGACCCATGAGGGTAGTCTTCAAATTTTCCATAATCTAGCTGGCTCTAGTAATTTATAATTGTGGAAATCCAGAGAATTAAGAAATTATAGTTGTGTTCATCTCCCAATTGGATTAGAATTGAGATCGTTTACAATATGGAATTATTGGCCTAAATGCACCAGTAAACTGAATTGAGAACATAAATTGTCAGAAGGATGAAACTTAGTGATGTTTACTAGCATTCAGAGTGAGGGAGTAGCCTATTATTTTCCATCAGAGTCTGGAAGCTGCTTCCCATACAACTATCATAGAAGAAAATTCTTCCAACTAGCTATATTTGGGGCCCACCATGCTGTTTGTATGGAATCCAACCCATCAGCAGGTTCACGCTATCATGAAGATGGGGCAACACAAAAATCAAGCCAATCCAAGCATCAGATGGACCACACCATAAAAAACAGAGGACAACCCTCAAAAACATCAAATTCAAGAGGTGGCCCACCTGACAATTGGATCACCTGATTTTGAGTTTCCCATTCTCACTTGCAGGCTGATCCTGCTGGATGAATTGGATGGGCATACACATAAATACTCGCAAGGAATTCTCCTAAAACAGACCCTCAATGTAGTACTAAGGAAAACAAATTCGTCATTTCCACATTATTTAGAATGATAATGGAAATTCAATTCAATTATACATCCAAAGGACCCCCTTTTTTTTGTCCGTTTATCATTAGAAGAAAAACCATGGCAGAGGGAGACCTATACATCTCCATACTCTCTGCAACACATGCTGGAGTGTATAGTAGTAATGCTGTTTTTTAAACATAGTGTTTGGTCATGTTTGTATGCACAAGTGAGGAATACAGTTTAATCAAAGGGAAAATGACCAAAAACGTAGTTTTGGTACATTTTCTTATTTCTCAATTCAATTCAATAGTGTATCTAAACACACAACTTTAACGTGCAGCTAAGTAGAGAGCTCTTAAGGCAATTGCTTTATGATGTCACTAAGCAGTTCTGTTTGAATGGGTGCAGAGCTGTGCTAACATTTGGATTGAATGCACTCTATGGGAGAAAGAAGGCAAATGAAGATCCAAAAGATACTCTTTACATAGGCAATTGGAACCCATCGAACACTCGCGTTTTCATGCAGTACATCCTCTCAAAGGGACAAAAGATCGACTCATGGGAATTCGGTAATCCTAACCACATACTCAGCACTTAAATCCAACAGCCAATGTCTTATTTTATTTTTTTGTTCACTCTCTAATTTTTTATGTGGTCCACTTCCTATCAGGAAATGAACTCTGTGGAGGCGGAATTGCTGCAAGGGTAGAACCTAAGCAATACGGAGAGGACATGATCGTACTTAAAAAACTTATCGAAGAGCTATATCAGGATTCCGGGAAAAAACCAGAGATTCTGGGCCCTGGAGGCTTCTTTGAGAAGAAGTGGTTTTCTGACTTCCTTCTAGCCTCGGGGCCCAACGTCATTGATGGAGTGAGCCATCATATCTACAACCTTGGTGCAGGTCAGTGAGGTGATCGCTTGCTATATAAGTAATTTTTTGTGAGGAGATTGAAGAGCACACATGCCAAGTTGGCACATGGGTGCAAGATCATGGCGTTCATCAGGTGGGGGACGTAGCAAATGTGCCCTGTCCCAAAATTCAGGCTGATCCACTCATTATGCAACCCACAGATGTATGAAAATAATGGGCAGTTAGGGGGGAAAAAAGTTGGCCAACAGTCCTAGTCCACTGTAGATTTGTGTCCCACCTAATGAGTGGACCGCATTGAATTCTGAATTTTGGGCCAGGGCATATTCATGGTGGTCCCCATCTGACTTTTTGCATTGGCTCCTGCGCCTTGAATCGTGCCTTCATTCTCAAATTGCATGCATCGCTTCAGCATTCTTATAAACGATGGAAATTTTGAATGCATGGAACATGCATCTGTAGAGAAGATGCTTTCATTGCTTCATGTATTATGCATTTCATACGAATTGATTGCATGGGTGCATGTATGTGCTCACGTATAGTAAGATGGCGAATTTACGGTGTTTATGGATACTTTCATTTAGGTGTTGATCCGACTCTATTCGACAAGATGCAAAATCCATATCATCTTGATGAGATAGTTCAGACATACAATGACATTGTAGTCACACTTAAGGAGTTCGGCCCATGGTCATCGGCTTGGGTTTCAGAATCCGGTGGTGCGTTCAACAGCGGAGGCAAACTCGTATCTCACGCCTTTGTTAATAGCTTCTGGTGATGGACCTTTTCTCTTTATTTCCCATAGACGTTATTCATGCATCTGTTTTCATGTTGGTTTTCCATGATGCGTCTTCTAGTGTCACCCTTGAAACTATGTATCTAGTGAAAGTACACTAAGTTACAGTTCTATGAATTGCATTTGGATACATGGGAATGATCAATCATTCTCGACTGTCCCGTCCGGTCCAGCTCACTCTTCATTGGCACCCGTAAAGACCATGATGAGAAGATGATCCCACCTATTAATCTGACCATTCACTTGATAGGCCCCCACCTTGGATTGCCTATGACTGTGAAGAATTGCTCCCTTAAGACAATCTGAACCATCCCATCTATTGAGAATTGAGATTACAAGGAAAGGTTGGATGTTTGGATGAACAAAATTATCAAACCAGAGTTATAGGTTTTTCACCCATGAACCATCTAGACTGATTCATCGTAATGTTCATGAGTCTGAATTCGGCTCCTAGCATTGTAATTCACAGCGAGCAATGTGGGCCCAATGGAATATTGTCAAAATTGACAAAGGACACCATAAAAATCAGACGAAAATCTTCCATAACATTTATAACCCATTGAGTTATATACAAGAGGAAATGCATGCATCCCAAAATCAAAAGATCATAATACATGCCAGCTAAGAATGGTCGTGGGGCCCGCAGAGCCAAATAGCTATATCCTTATCTCTACAAATATTTCCCATTAAACAATACATCTGTAGCTTAAGCTTCAGATCAATCCAGCTATAAGCCATCAACTGATTGATTCATTGTGTTTGTACAGGTTCTTGGATCAGCTTGGTATGACATCAGCGTATAACCACAAAGTTTTCTGCCGGCAGACATTGATCGGCGGAAACTACGGTCTCCTCAACACAACAACTATGGTACCCAATCCAGACTATTATAGGTGAGTTTCGAAACATTAGGGCCAAAATATCTACATTTTCAGTAATCATTTATCTTTATATTATAGAACCGTTGACAAATCCTTTTATGTTGTTTTACTGTTTATCAGTGCTCTTCTTTTCCACCGGCTAATGGGGAAAGGTGTTCTTGCTACCAATCATAATGGCTCGCCGTACTTACGTGCATATGCGCATTGCCGTAGAAATGGGGTACGACTAAGTTTTCTGCTTAATGTCGTTTTATTTATTTTTCTTAAATATGTTAATCTTCATTGACTTTATTTCCTTCATTGATGATTTTAATTATTTTTGTCCGGTCGAGTCAACTAGTCTTCAAATTGACCCAACCGGTCTGTACTTAAAGTCAAGTTCCGGCGTTTTTGAAGTATTTGTCAAATGCATTTCAAGATGGAAATTCTAACATCTCTCTCTCTCTCTCTCTCTCTCTCTCTCTCTCTCTCTCTCTCTCTCTCTCTCTCTCTCAGGCTCCTGGAGTTACTCTGCTTCTGATTAATCTATCCAACTCGACATCCTTCACTGTTTCGCTGGCCAACGACCTGAACTTATACACACCATCGGAAGCTTCAGCGCAAGCCGTAGCAGGTGGGCAAAGAGATGAGTATCATTTGACTGCCAAAGATGGCGATCTAAAGAGCACCACCATGCTGCTCAATGGATCACCGTTGGAGCTTACAGAAAATGGCGACATCCCTGATTTGAAACCGACCCAAGTCGACAGTTCACAACCTGTGAATGTTGCTCAATCATCAATTGTCTTTGCTGTCTTTAAGGACTTCAAGGCTCCAGCCTGCTGAGGGACCATTGCAAATCTGAAATTTATGGTTGTACCTGAGTATCATTCTCTATAAGTATAGAGGCCTCTCTTTCAAAGCAGAGAATCTGCAGCCACGTTCGGTTTCATTACAAGTTGGCTGATATACGAGTGTTGTTATTGTTTGCTGTCTTTGTGATTGTAATCTTTACTGGTTGAATATACATAAAGAGACTCAAGAGACTCTCTCTCTCTCTCTCTCTCTCTCTCTCTCTCTCTCTCCTCTCTCTCTCTCTCTCTCACTTGATGATTGTATTGGTCTATTTTTACATTGGACGCACGTCGTGGTGTTGCAAACCTGTTGGACAGGTTAGATGTCATTAACACATCACGTGGGTATCGTAAACATCGTTAAAAGACTCTGTTCCATCTAGGCATCTTCATACATAGACTTTGGAAATGTGCTGCATCCTAATTTCTTCTTTAGGAACTCTCAATCCTTTATTGTAACAAGTTGGTTGGAGTTCAGGAACTCTCAATCCTTTATTGTAACAAGTTGGTTGGAGTTCAAAAAATCATTTTGATCGTATGCCGTAGCTGCATTCTTTTCTAACCTGAAATAGATTGGGTAAGTCAAGCTCTAAAACCATCCCACAGCTATAGACATGATGACTAACCCAGTTCTTCAGACCATGTGCACATGGACAACGACCATTCTTCCATGAGGGGCTCCTTGAGAATATTGAATGTTGCCCAATACTCACTGGTCTATCCACAGTCGTACCCTTTTTGAGAAGACGTGCTAATTGAGCAGCCCACCCTGACTAACCTTTGATGAACCATTGACAGTTGTTGATAAGCCCAAGAAAGGACCTCACCTCTGCTACTGTAGAGAGAGTCTATCACTCTCTTATGGCATGTAACTTACTCAACAGACAAAAGACGCAGTGACTCGCTCACTGGCAGTTTTCTAAAGGAAATTGGTAAAAGGCAAAAGGTTCAAGACAAAGTTCCAGCATAAGATGAGGCTATCACTTTCTTTAGCCAGATTTTCCAATCTTTTGGCAATTATAATTCACTATGCGCTGCTCTTGATCGCTTTGTGGGTCGCTGCTTAGCGATTTTCAGTCAATTGTAAAAGTACTAACTTACTCAAGCCCTGCTTTGAGGCATGGATCAAGAAATTACCCTACCATTGAAAGGAAGAGGATTTGTTCAAGATGATGAATTTTTTTTTTCCTCCTGTCACTCCTTTCAGTTAGAGAAAATGCTACCTAAAATAGAGTTAGCTTCCTCCTTTCCACCACCCTCAATGGTTTCCTTTGGGTCCCAAACTCCACACGGACAAGAAGCATTGATGTTTGTGAGGTCTCAATCATTTTTAAATGGGGTAGCACTTCTCATCCTGTTTGTGTGAATTTGATTATCTATGAACCAACTGAATGATGAGCCATGCTTGAGCATGTCTTATGTTGAGTTCGCGAAGGTCAAAACCCTCCGCTCCAACAGTGAGATTGCACAAACTTCTACAATGAGGGACAAAGAAGACTTTGTTCTTCAGTCCAATCATCAGGTGGGCCACACCACAGAAAATCATGGAAAACACCTAAAAAATTTATTTTCATGTGGACAATCCCACCTGTTTTTAGCTCAGCCTAACCATCAACGTGTCCATTTTCATGGTGGGGCACCCTAAGTGAGAAGTTGTACACCATCCACACATCACGGTAGGCCCCAAACTAAATTTAGGGTATGAGGTGGATGTATATTTTTCTTTTGCGGCCCACCTTATGACTGGATCAGACTGATTTTGAGGCATACCCACCAGATGATCAGATCAACCTGTTGGACAGATTGGATGCCATACACGGACCACCACTGCAGGCCGCACAAACCAGTTGTCTACATGATCATACCATGTAGTCAACTACATACGATCATTACACTACACAGGTACATACATTTACATAGATATAAAATCCCTCCCTCTCAAACTTGATTTGTGACACCAGCCTAGCTTGTTCCTCTCTCAACTCAGTCATTTTCCATTTTTTCCAACACTAGTCTTGCAAGTTAAGCATGTAGGTTGGTGTTTATGGAGCCAAAGAAAAAATAGTCCGTAGGCCCCCATCTAACCAGACACCTTAAAATGAGTTCTCATTTTAGTTAAAGGTAATGATGTATTAGAGTACTGTTAACATAACTCATTATGTTATAGAGATCAAGATTTTTAATGCATAATTACTGTCAACAAAAATGAGATGGAACTCATTTTTGGGTGTCTACCAAATAGAGCCTAAGTGAACAATTGCATCATCATAGCCTTATCCTAACTAATTGGGAATGGCTACTTGAATCCATTTCTGCTTGGGTTGATCATGTTGGAAGTTATGCAATAAGTTCGATGCATTCCTCCTAAAACTGATAATGAGAGCCTAAAACTCACACAGGCGGAATGTAAATATGTAATAAACTATTCATAGGTTGATTACAATCAACCGTTATATAATAGTCTATTATATAGGTTAATTTCAATCAATGAATTTTCATCTTAATCAATGAATCTAAATATAAAGAAACGGCCATTCACCATCTTTTCTTAAGCCAGTAAAGCAAAAGAAGATGGTCTTATACCCAAATCACCACTATCTCAATGCATCTTAAAATGGCGTGCTGGTGCCGGGAAGATGTGGCGCCCATATGATTTATCCACACAATCCAATCCAACTATCAGATGTGTCACGTGAAGAAACCTCTATCACCAATAAACTCATTCCGGTCCAAAACTCGAGTGGGCCACATCAAAGTGAGCAAGCTAGGAGGGGATGCTCACCCTTAAACTACACAGGGCCCACCTGAATTGCAAAGCAGCTTGATTTTTGGCCTGGCCCTTCTTCTAGACTGGATGAAGGGTCTGAATGGCAGGGATTCTATATAAACATCATGGTAGGCCACCAACTCTAATAAACGGCCGGCCAATATTCCCTCTCATCATTTTGTGTGTTGTGGCCCACCAGAGTTTTGGATCAGGATGATTCTGGTATCAAAGGTTTTTTAAGGTGACACATCTAATGGACGGGTTGGATTCATGAATACATCACTGAGCTCCACATCTGCCTGGTACCACGGTAAGCTTGCGGTGGTACTGGTACCACTAGAAAGCGCACCTCTTAAAATAAACACATACATGGATGCATACACCCATGCATGCATATATACATACATGACCACATACAACAAGATATCATAATTCAGTTGGTGAAATTTACATAAACAATTACATCTTGAATTGATTAAAAATGGAACTCATTCTTTCTCACATGGGGAAGCTAGGTGGAGCTACTTGAATCCACCAAGCTTTAATGCAACATTTTAGCTCTTGAGCTACTGTAGATACCACATTACAAGTAGAGCTAGGATATACATACAGTAATCATGCACAGGCAGCTGCCTCGAACTTTGGCAAAGAGGCAAAGGCGATGGACAAGGGAGCGATGACTATAGGCGAGCTCACGTCGACAAGAACGGGATCCAAAGCCGGGATGTTCCCATCCTCAGTCAGCTCCAAAGGACTCCCATTGAGGAGCATGGTTTGGCTTCGGAGGTACCCATCTTTTGGGGTCAGATGGTAATCTTCCCTCTGGTCTGTCACATCTGATGCTTTCCTACCAACCCATGCAACTGTTTTCTTGAGACTGGTAATAAAAGAACCTTCGCTTTGAACGTCCTCAACTGCTCGACGATTGAGGTTCATCTCGTTTCTGACAGTGACAGAAAACTCAGTGGTGTTGCTTAGATTGATCAGAAGCAACGTCACACCAGCCTGCAATTAGATTAATCATCTTGTTTTGTTTTCATACATTAAGGAAAATAAGGGCAATGCCGTCCATGCAGAATCAGTCAAAAGAAAGATATAGGTATGACAATGCGATAGTCTTGGCATGAGAAAAGTTGGAAAAGAACTGGACTTGGACTTGATGGTATATGAAGGTTCCATGTGGAAGTTAACGTTTCAGCAGAATGGCATTGGTCCGAAAAGCCAACTGAGCTTATTTCTTCAATTTGAAGAAGCAAGTTCACTCGCCATTTGGAGGTACTTTGATGGACTTTCTTCATTCTGCTTGATACTTCAGGCGCAGGAGCAGGGAATCATCTCTTTCAAATGTAAACTAGTATAATCCTAGTGAGAAGGATCCTGCAACTAAGTTCTAAATCAAATACCTACTTCGATTTCAAGTTGGAGCCATTTGAATAGGAAAATCTTGTCATTGCACCGCTTTCTCCAAACAGCACCTAAAATTCTTAACTATTTTATTGAGAGTCATTTCCAAACAATGCCGGAATTCAACTATTTAGAAAGCACCTCTACATGGACTTCTCTCAAGATGACTTCGATTGTTAATGATGCCGAGTGACTGAACAATGTTAATTCAATAGTATTCAGGGTCTGAAAACTCGATAGGACAACAAAAAAATCAGATGAGTCAACCCAATTCAGCAAGAGTTGTTTTCTATATAACTCTTTTTGACTTGAAACAGGAAAACTGGGTGGAGATAACTCACTCAACCCAGTTGAGTTGACTCAAAATACTTCAAGACTGATTCAAGAGACGTAATTTTAACCCTTGAACTATACTTATCTCGCTACCATACTAATGTTTCACAAAGAAGTCTGAGATTAACCAATCATACCTTTCCTTTTGAACAATGAGCATAGGCTCGTAGAAATGGAGAGCCACTATAATTAACAGCAAGAACTCCTTCTCCCATAAGCCGATGCCATAGTAGTGCACTGATAACAACCGTACCATGCAATCAGGATTAAGATTTTAATGTTTTGCAAACATTGAGGAATCGAGAACTGATGACCTACAACCAGAACTCGACTAGATCATTTTTAGTCGGGACCCAAATGGTGGACAGGTACCTGTACTGATTTCTAAACAGGTCCTAAATATTGGATCCAGACTTGTTAAGATGTCCGGGTACATCGCATACCAATTGACAGCCCTAGATGCAGGATGCCCCAAAAATATCCAAGATTGGAAGATCTAAAAATTCAATCAGTAGCCTACACGGTGAAAGAAAGAACGAAAGAAACTAATAGACGAGTAAAAAAAGGCCAAAGATTGGATGATTAAGGTCTTTCGACCTAGAAGACTGGGGCATACAGCATCCAAGGTGGGGTCCATCAGATCAACCATTTGGACCACAAACAATTGACCCACCTGTGTGTACTGCACGCATCAGCAAACTAATCACATGCTAATGCAGCAGTACATCATATTCAAAATTCTCGAATGATTTAAAAGCTACTTGCCTGTAGTAATCAGGGTTTGGAACGAAAGTTGTTGTGTTCAAAAGGCCATAGTTGCCACCAATTAAACTCTGCCTGCAGTACGCCTTAGTACCATACTTGGAAGCCATTCCAAGCTGATCTAAGTACCTGCCTCATGTTAAATACATATGCAAGGAATTTGCATCAACCACATGAAGACAACCAGGTATCATGACAGAAATTCTAAGAACAGAAGGCGAAAGAACTAACATGAGAAACTTACCAAAAACTGTTTACAAAGGTGTTGGAGACCCGCCGTCCCCCACTGTTGTAGGCCCCACCAGATTCCCCAACCCAAGCAGAAGCCCATGGGCCATGTGTTTGTATAGTCAGTTGGAGATCTCTGAATGTTCCAGCTATGTGACTTAGATGATGGGGATCCAAGATCTTATCAATAAGATGAGGGTCAACACCTGAAAAGAAAGATGGATTATAGATAGCAATGCTCTCGCATGTTTGGGAAACCACAGATACAAACATGGACAGGATGATTTGTAAGTGAGAATCATGTCCATACATGCCTGACATGGCGACCCAATCAAATCCGATAAATTCAAAGTCATATGACAATGGTAAAAAGATAGAGGTTAGATAATCCCATGCACCAATATAACCATACCAGGAAACCAATCTACACACCAGATGTAGCAATGTGGCACAGAGGTGCTTGATCTAAGATGTACATCAGCTAAGTCCCACCATGTAGATGCCCAGGCCCAAAGACAAGGCTAGTGCACTCAGCAGGTGGGGCCACTGTATGGAACAAATGGATGGCTAGAAAGACATTTAGAATCATACATCTATTCAGTTTAAATTCATAAGAGCTATGCACATATAATCTATTACCATATTTAACACAACTAGCTTTTGGACATTTTTGCCCCATATTTTTCCTAGGCGAGAACTTTGAATGGTGAAAGGACAGGGGAAAACGTTTTAAATGAAGTCAAGGATATTTTGAGAACTGAAAATGTGGCTGTCGTTTGTCTAATGGTTCAATTTCACCCACAATATGACTTTTAATGGCCAGTTTAAATTCATAAGAGCTATGCACATATAATCTATTACCATATATAACACAACTAGCTTTTGGACATTTTTGCCCCATATTTTTCCCAAGCGAGAACTTTGAATGGTGAAAGGACAAGGGGAAAACGTTTTAAATGAAGTCAAGGATATTTTGAGAACTGAAAATGTGGCTGTCGTTTGTCTAATGGTTCAATTTCACCCACAATATGACTTTTAACGGCTTAGATTTTACCCACAAAAAGCAATGTTGTTTTAATCCGAGTAGCTCGCTCTCCTCTTCCTTACATGTAGCCCACCTGACGGTACTACCAAGGAGCCATGCAGCAAAGGTTGTGTGGGGCCCACCAGATGATTGTATGAAATCCACTCCAAATATCTATTATGCCACCTCTTCCAGGATGTCAGCACAAAAAAAAAAAAAGTAGATCCAAAACTTGAGTGGGTCACAGCAACATAAACGGTGGATATGGGTCTACAGCCATTGAAATCATTGCTATTTCTCTCTATGTTTGTAGCATGTAGCTGCACTCTTTTCCTCCGTCTCTCCTATTTTCTCTCCCCCCATACTCTCTCTCCATGTTCATTGCACACACCATACCCTTAGTAAGAATAACTCAAAAGCCTACGATAAAATAACATCATGTGAAATCCTGACATGTTCCAGAATCTTATAAAAGAAAAAATGGAATTCCCTATGTTAAATGAATCAAAGATCAAACAGCGCACCTGCACCAAGATTATATATATGATGTGTCATGACATCAACAACCTTTGAGCCGGAAACCTGAAGAAGTTGAGTATACCACTTTTTTTCATAGAAACCTCCAGGTGCCAACAGCGACGGTTCTGTGTTTGAGTTTTTGTATAGCTCATTGAGGATAGCTTTAAGGCCAATTAGATCCTTTCCATACCGTTCAGCACCAACACTTGCGCCAATACCTTTTCCACTCAACTCATTTCCTGATACCATGAAAAGCATGTGGTAGGTGAGAGAACACATATTGGGTTTTCAAAGCAAACGAGAGAGAGGTCTCAAATTTATAATTCCAGTACCAAATTCCCATGAATCAACGTTATATCCCTTTGAAATGGTGTATTCTATCAAACTGCGAGCATTACTAGAGTTCCAAGCACCTCCCCATACATCCTTTTTTATCTGATGCCTCCCATAGAGTGCATTAAGACCAAATGTCACAACTGATCTGCAACCATCAGATATAGATACAAATCACAGCACTGCTTTTGTCACAAAGATGTTACTTTCTTTATAATGGAGTATACCTACCATAAAAATATCAATTTTTGGGGTTTGAAAGTACTTTTTTCAATCCGTCAATGATTGTGTTTGATGTTGCCCAATATTTTTATAAAGAGGTCTAGCTTGGTTCTCTAACTGAAGTTATGGCCCTTGATAGAGTGGAATGGTGGAACATGATTCATGTAGCCAACCCCAATTAGTTGAGATAAGGCTTAGATACTGATGATGATGGTCTAGCTTTGTAGTCGCATAAGTGCCCATGGGCTCCTATTGGCCAGAGTTAAGGGACCCACTTGTTTATACTTGGACCAATGTGACACATGAGTGGGTCCCATCACTCTAGCCAACAGACACCACCATCCATTCATTCCAATAATCTGGGTCCTAAATTGGAGGCGAAGCACCACATGTTAATCATAGACATGGAAAATACAACATGTCCAGGAGGAAAGAAACTGAAGCTCTAAAACTGAAATCCTTACCCTGTTTTCTTGAATAGCAGGTTCAGCTCATCCCACCTGTCCATATGCAAGCAACCTTTGGAGAATCCAAACAACCCATCTGCCATCTTTCTAAATGGATGGCATGGAGACCCCAATTGCCCGACATCATAAACAACTTGGTCTTGGAGAGAGCCTCCTACTCTTATTCTTAGAGTATTGAAAGCTACAATTCCACAAATAAAGCAACAGCAAATCAATACTGAAAGCATTAATAGTACCAGTGTAAGCATATATTAAAATGAACCTGGTTAATAGCTGTCCAAGAATTAATTAACAAGACATTATGACTAGAAGTTATGTATTTATCAGCATAACATACAAAGGTAGAGTTTGGGTCTACCACCAAATCATGGTTGAAGGGCTTCACAAGTGTTACTTAAACCTGCTTAGTGTTTAGTGCAGCATGAAAAAAACAACCCGCATTAAGCTGGCTAGCATTTCTGACTTCTCCCGCCAAAATCACAAGATAAGAACTGAGGAAGGCCCTGATCTTATCTCAACTGCTATTCTGCACTTGGCAGTAGTGCATCTGTCAATCTTAAGAACCGGGAACATCCAAATGTACCTAAGGGCTTGTTCAGATTCGGGCAAAGTTGTGTTGCAACCTGAGACTAGCAATCCATGTCATGCTGTCAGGGCTAGTTGGTCATGGACATGTTGCTAACTGATTGTTCCATCCCTTGTTTGTCAAACACCCTGGAACATGGACTGACTAGATTGGCGCTCGTGTGTGGAACTTAAAGATTGGTTGATGGCACATTTAGAGATGTGCAGGTGCACATTTGACACATATGCCACATTTTTTAGTGCGGTGACACGTATTCATGCGTGGAATGCTTGAACTGGAACGGTCGTGCATACTGCATATTAGAAAATGACATGCATGTGCACAGGTAAGTGTGTGCATGTACACTGATAACTACAATCCTCATGTGCACCGAATCTGTAAATTGTCAATAACAAGTAGCTCCACCTCTCCACCAAAGACCCAATCCATGGCCTAACAGCCACATATCAACGACTAGTTGTGCAAACGTACATGGGTTCCCATGCAAAAGAGGGTTGACAAACCATAGAAATGCACGGTTGCCGATGACTACTAGTTAGGACAAAACTTTACTCAAATCCAAACAGCCCATCTATGTTGAAAATCATAATTACCCTCACTAGCTTCAGAATATCAATCAAACACCCAAAATCCAAACTATGTCATCACTTAAAGAAGAAAATTTCCATATAAACCCAGCTAAAGCAACACTAATACCATTGTCATGGATGAAATGAGGTTTGATGATGACGATTACAATGACAACGACCTTTGTTATTGGAGAAAAGCATCAAAAGGGAATTTGGGGAAAATAGATAGATAGTGAACTAATAACCTCCCTGACCTATTTTATTTTATAAAAAAATAAAAATAAATAACAATATTGTTTCCTGAGGGAGCACCAAAAATAAAATATACAATATTTAATTCTCCCTAATGAGGAAGAACTTTGAACACCAAATGAATTTCAGGATGCAGATCAAACTCAAGTGATAACACACCTTTGATGGCTGTGGCAAGAAAGGGATGATCCAGGTCCTGACCAAACAACAAAACAATATCATTTTGAATATGATTTCTGTAATTTCCAAAGTAAAGACCGTTTCTTCAAAACCATGCCACATTAAACAAAAATTGAAACACTTATCAAGAAAGATATGTTTGGATCCTCACCAGATTTAGAACAGAAGCTTGACCCCATGGGCAGTGATCATAGTTGCACTTTTCAGGGGGCCACCAATCAAGAGTAGCACACACAAAATTATCGTCGGTCTTGGATATTGTGGCCGCACCCTTGACTACAATGGTTGCATCTATAGCCTCTTGGGCAAAAATCTCAGGAAGAGAGCATAGAAAGAGAACAAAGAAAGCTTGAAACCCCATTCCCAAATCTACAATAACAGCTTCACTCAACTCGATCAAATGGGCTGTTTGAGAGAAAAGGTAGCTAAGTGAAGACATCTTCATCCAATTAACTTAAAAAAACACACATATACACACACAAAGAAGAAGGTTAACTGATGTTTCCTAACTTAGCTCACAAAGAGAGAACAAACAGGTTTGAAATATAACCTCACAAAAAGAAAAGAAAAAAAAAATTGTTATTGAAATTTGTATTTTTACACCAATGGAATATGGCATTTCTTCCCTTTAGAACAGACCTAGAGGAAGTAAAATCAACAATAGAAAGATAAAACTTGTAGCCTTTTAATAAGACAACCCAAGTGAAATAATGAAGAAGAATGTTAACATGCAGCAACTGCATAAGAGTTTTATCTAATTCCCTCCTAAAGGTGCACAAGGCAATAATGTGGTGTTCCGGACTGCTGATTTGGTGGGGTACTGGCCAAAATCAGAGTGATAGGACAAATTTGACCATTGAGTTGCTGTGAGTTCTGAATGGTTCAATGTAGATCTCTATTCTAACTGTTCCTTTTCCAGGTCACTTATCAGATGGCTACAAAAGTAGACTCCCCTTAATTTTTGGGACATGGCCTATGCACACAGTGGTCCACCATAAAGACTTGTCTGAAATTAAAAATCTGGTTTCCCCCTCCTTACAACAGATCTAAGAAGTAAAATCTCAGATATAGCATTTCTTTCTTTCTTCCTTCTTTTTTTTTTTTTTTTAATAAGGATGGCAATTTATTAAGAACGCAGCCGAGGCCAAAAGAAAACAAACAAAAAGAAAAGGAAAATAAAAAAAGACACCCCAAACACTGAAAAAACCCCGGGTGAGGCATAGAGGCCCCCACCCACCCACCTAGTACACACTAGAGAAAACCTTCCCTCTACTCAAAAACAAAAGATCGAGCACAACAAAATACCCCCAACGGACTGCCAGAAATATCCCTAAAACACATAATCTCCACTCTTTATCAGCATTGCTGCCGCCGCCGCCGCCGCCGTCCCCCCATCGAAATGTAAAAAAACTGAAGAATAAAAGACCACACCTCCCTGGAAAACCAGGAGTGCAAAAATAGATGGGGCACTGGCTCCTCATCGGTCAGGCATAGAAGGCACGCATTGGTAAGGAAGAGACCCCTCTTGCGCAAGTTATCGATATTAAACACCTTATTCCATCCGACCAACCATACAAAAGCTGCCACTTTAGATGGCGCGCCATAGGCCCATAGATGAAAGGTGTGCACCCTTGCGGAGACTCCGCTTTGTGGGCTAAGGATCTCACCGAAAATTTCCCAGACTTTTCCTTAATCCAACGAATTGAGTCAGCCCCATCCGACACAGAATGCTGCCCCCCCCCCCCCCCCCCCCCCCCCCCCCCCCTTTTCGGTTTTCACACATCAGACCACTTCGTAAGGGGAAACTTCTTCTTAGCACCCCCCCACCTTGCCAAAAGAAGACCCCTCTGAGCTTTTCAAGCCTATTGAGCACCCCTGAGGGACATATGAGCAGAGAAATTTATCTGAGCTGAGGAGCTATAGAGCACTCGCACATTAGAACGCGAATACTGTCCAATTTTACACTAGCAGAACTCATGCTTCATTGATCCAGATTATTGACCTTATGGGACCCACTCCAGTTGGTGGATGACCCAACGCTCCTCCAGATTATAAGATCCTAGCTATCAAATCTTTAGCCTTTTTATGCACCGCCTGCTGCAAGTTTGTTCTAGTCGGTCTATTTGTGTACCACTTAATAAATGGTTAGATGGACATTAAAATCTGGGATATTTTTGACAAATCCCCACCCACAATGTAGAACATAAGATCGATGGTGTAAATCAATCAAAGTAACCCCCAAATTGTTATTAGTTAGGATGACCCAAATCACAGTCCAATCAACATTCTCTAGTCCGATGTTGGCAGTGAACTAAATCAAGCTAGTTAGAACAGCAGTCGTTACCAACAAATTGCCGTTCGCAATTCGCATAGTCCAATATGAATTTCTCAGCAACTAAGATGATATTCCAGATTCCAAAATTGCCCTCATTTAGGAAAGGAAAAAAAATAAATCTCTAAGCAGTGTGTACTTAAAGCTAGTAACATAAGAACTAGCATCTCTCTAAAGCAGTGAAAAACTAACAAGAAAACATATTTTCTCTCTACCATTTAATAGAAATGAAAAACAGATATAGGTTTGAAATCTGGTATTTGTTTTTTCTCCTTCGATACAAAATGATTTCTCATTCTTCAAATTCTGCATTACTGCTCTAGGAAGAATTATAAATTAAGAAGTAAAATTAAGCAAAAAATATTTACGAGTGAGAAAAAAAACAACTGAAATTAACGGGGGAAAAAAAAGAATAGATCTTTTTCTACCAATTAAAAAACTAAAATGAAATATTTTTCCCCGTCGTAAGAGATCTTTTTCTACCAGGAAAAAAGTTTAAATTTTGAGAAATAAATAAATACGAATATTTTACTTTTTTCATAAGAGATCCAAGAAGAAGCTGTAATAAATAAAAATTCGAACCACAATATGATTAAAAAAAAAGAATTATCTTACATTTTTTATATTCTACTTTTTTCCTTCGTAAAGTAAAATGAAGAAAAATCAAAGCTATCGACATTTAAAAAAAAAAAAAAAGGTGAAAATCTGAGCTATATTACGAAAAAACACAAGTAAAATCTGAACAATAATAAATATAAATTCGAACCTCAAACAATTTTTTAAAAAAAATTATCTTACATTTTTTATTCCACGAACGATTTTTTTTTTTTTTTTTTTTTTGTTCTTGTAACAGAGTAAGAAGAAGAAAAATCAAAGCTACCAACATGAAAACAAAAAGTGGAAATCTGAGCTATTTTAAGACAAAGTCAATTGAAATCAGACCTGTTTAAACCCGAAATGACGACCCAACATAAATGGCGACGTTCTTTCTTGCCAAAATTGGAGGAACTTCAGCAAAAACCAACAGGCATTCCTCTCTCTCACTCCATATATCTATCTTAGCTTGCTTTGAGCGAACTCCATCCATCAAACAAAGAAAACCCAGGATGCGACGACAAGAGACGGGTGTTAGGAGTAATGGGTTGTCTCCAGATTTGTCGGATTGAGTGGAAATTCCGCCATTTTAGCTCTGCTTTCTTCTTATTCTAAAGTAGCTACCTTTCCATATCTTATAAAGACGAGATAAAATATTTCAGGATCTCTGATACAATGGAGAAAGAATCTGGTGCTAAATGCTCCTATCTAAGCTATCTCTCATGCACTCCATTATATGTACACGTGTCACACGTGTAGAGATTCTGACCGTTTGATTATTGGGGCCCACAGTCTGGCAGAAGTTACCAAATTGTCAGGCAGATTAGGTAATCTTAGACACTGATTTGAAGACTTCTGTGGCTGATTTCGATTGGGCAGTTGGGAAAAAAAAAATCCAACCAACTTTCAACGTTCGGTGGCCAAAATTCATACATTCTGTGCATGGGCCATCAGTAGATGAACGGTCGAGATCTTGTACATGTGAACGAAGTCCACCAATGGTGAGTCCTTGATTGGGGTATAAAACACTTGTACGGACGCTGACTGCCAAAGTTTTGCAGGAACTTCATGCGACAGGAAGTTAGGTGGGACCCACCGTGTTGTTTGTAAGAAATCCACTCCGTCCATTCTTTTGCCAGATCATCTAAGTACATGTGGGCAGAGGCGGATTCAAAACCCAAGTGGGCCGCACGATAGGAAACGGTGAGGATTGAATATTCGCCGTTGAAACATTCGTGGGGCCACAGTAGGAATGACCTTACGAACGGTACGGATGGAATGGGAGGTTTCAACGGTAGGCACTTCCCTACCCACTTTTTCTGTCGTGTGGCCCACTTGCGTTTTAGATGGGCCTTTTTTGGGCACACGTCCGTACATTATCCAGCAAAACGGATGGACGGCGTGGATTTCTCATAAACATCACGGTGGGCCCACCTAACTTCTGTCGGTGGAAGTTGTTGGGAATCCACGCTAAATGCTAATTTTCAAGCGGTCATGTACTTATTTTCTATACACGTGTTATCTATACTCAAGTTTCACGTGTGGGAAGTTCGGACCGTTCGATCGGCTGGCCCAACCTCCGGAGGAAGTAGCCAAACGGTAACAGAGGTTAGGTAATCATCCTAGACACTGATTGGAAGACTTGTATGTATTTGGTGGTTGGAAAAGCAGTCCATCCAACTTTCAAGATTGTGTGGGCAAAAAATGGGCCATCAGAGGATGAACGGTCGAGATCTTGTATAGATGGACAAAGTCTGACATTGGTGAGTGCTTGATTTGTGGCGTACAATCTTGACCGCACAACATCTGGACCCGTTATGGATGGGGTATAACTCCAAAATGCTTATTTGTTAAGGACGACCTTGTCCAATCTAGTAGAAGTTTTCATTCTGGCTGTCCATTTGATGGCCGCAGTTTGTATGGTCATGATCGTACAATCAGTACCATTCAGTCTATACTGAGTGATGATGCCAATAATCAGACGGTCTGGATTGGCATACGAGGAATGTTGCAACGATGAGTGGGATGAGAGATTGAAGAGGCAATTTGTAGGAGATCCCAGCCAATCGTTAGGTGGGGCTGGCCGCGGAGCATGCTATGGCCATAAATAAATCCTGTCCACTCATAAGGTGGGCCAATCTCATGTGATGAAAATTTACTGTTAGAAAGAAAATCAGGGACGCACTATTCTTAAAGCACACGCGTCGATCACCTGATGAATGGACCAGCTCTGATTTCGGGAGAGCAAATCTTATATCGACACCTTGTATAGGGCTCGGATATAGCACGCTTGTGCTACATTTTCACGTGCGCCGATCCCTGCTCTCACATGGATGTCAGACGGACAGAGACGCGAGTTTCGCTGCTCTCACATGGATGTCAGACGGACAGAGGCGCGAATTTCCTGCAACCCCTGCCTGCATGGGGCGCGACTTAGGTGAGAACCCGGAACCAGCGAAGTGGGTGGGATCCTTACGTGGCATATTAGGATTAGGTCACTTGGGCGGGCACATGTGAGAGAGCCACACGTGACGGCATCAATTAACGGCCGTTACCTGGCTCCGCCTCTCCCTCTTATTTCTCTCTCCGCTCGTTGGCCGCCTCTTCCTCTCGCTCTCCACGTACCTCTCGTGAGAGTGGAGAAATCCTGTCCGGACGCGGATTAGCTGCTGACAGGTTGAGTAGCGATATAGCTACTGAAGTGAAGTCACCAACTTCTGTGGGCCCCACCATGATGTATATATTGTATCCACACCATCCATACATTTGGAGAGTTTATTTTAGGACATGAGATAAAGAATTAGTCAGATCCAACACTCAAGTGGACCCCACCAAAGAAAACAGTGGGGCTTGATCTCCTACCATTAAAATCTTCTTGGGGACACAGAAGTTTGCGATCAAGCTGATATTTATGTTTTCCCTTCTTCAATGTCTGTGTGAACTTTTGAACAGGTTAGATCTCAAATAAACATCATGGTGGGCCCTAGGAAGGTTTCAACGGTCGTGTACTGTCCCCACGGTTTTCTTTAGTGGGGTCCACTTGAGCTTTGGATCTGTCTCATTCTTTAACTCATGCCCTAAAATGATCTCTCCAAATGAATGGACGGTGTGGATACAACACATACATCATGGTGGGCCCCACAGTAGTTGGTGACGTCACTTCAGTGGCCGGATAGCTACTCAACTCAACGTCTCAGTAGCTAATCCGCGTCCATCTTGTCCTCTCTCTCTCCAATAATGGCAGCGGGAGCACCCCAACCTAGGTTTTTTTTTTTTTTTTTTTCAGATTAACTGGGCCCACTGTAAATGCATGTGGTTTATCTACACCATCCATCTGTTTTTCCAGCTCATATAAGGAGTTGAAACCAAAATTCAAGCATATCGAAATTTCAGGTGGACCATATCACAGGAAACAGTGGGTATAATGATTCCCACCGTTGAAACCTTTCGAAGGCCCGTAGTGATGTTTCTTTGTCATCCAATCTGTCCACAAGATCACGGAAACATTAATGATGGCAAAAAACAAATATCAGCTGGATCCAAAACTTCCGTGGCCCTCAAGAATTTTTCAATGGTATACATTCAATTCACACTTTTTCCTGTGGTGTGGTCCGCTTAAGAAATTTAAATGCTTCATTTTTTGTCTCAAGTCATAAAATTATCTGTTAAAGGGGATGAACAGATTAGATAAAATAGATAAATCACGGTGGACCACATCTAGTTTAATGCAAGGGTATTGAGTTCGTACACAATCCGCTTCATTTGCGAGGGAGAGGAAGAGACGCATGGAGAGAGAAAACGGAGAAAATGGCCGTTAAACGATGCCTTCTCTCACGTGTAAATGCCTAGCATATATGCCGCTTGGTGAACCAATACGGCTCCGCCACGTCAGGATCCCACCGACTTCGCTGGTTCCTGGGGTCTCACCTAAGTCGCGCCCTGCTGCATGTCGCTGTCATATCCACCCGTCCGTCGTCCTTGCCAGCTCATTAGAGGGCGCGAGCGGGCCTCTTTGGAACGTAGGATTAAATGGTATTAAATTGCATTAAATGTAATTATCACCATTAACTGTACAATGATTGCATGTCTGAAAATATAATTCCATTTTGACCATCCAATCGGTTGGGATTAAATTCTGCGTTAAAAAAAAAAAAAAAAAAAAAAACATATATTTAGATCAACGGATCAGATTTTATAACTAATGTCCGTCACTGTGCGGATGTGTAACTCAATGGTCATGTGTGAAGGGTCTACGTAGTTAGAAAACCACCAACTAAGAATTTAGATCATTTGCTTAAGCTGAGCACAGAAATCATGTTGTTGCCGACATTATTGGTCTAGGTCAACGTCAGGCTAACATGGATTAATTTGAATTCATGGATAAAACACATTCAGTAAGATGGGCCCATAGATTTAATGGATTTTAAAATCCACTAAAAATCTTACATTAAAATTCACATAAAAAAATCATCCTACAGTAAAATCATCAGTATCTGTTATTTTGGAAGATATGATACATGGGTCAGTCCAATCTTTATGTCATTTTCAAACCTCTTAGGCTGCGTTTGGATTCGCTTCTTATCTTGTAGTGTTATATTACATTATTGAGTGGAACATCACGTCATGGACTTGCATGGTATTGGGTAGGGCTGTCAATGGGCTGGATTAGGGCCCGGCCAAGCTCTATCCAAGCCTGCCTGCCTCCCTCAACTTATGCTCAAATTCAGCTTGGACCCGCGACGGGTCACAATAGTCTAGCCCAAGCCTGGCCCAAGATACAAATGTAGGGTCTAGCCCGAACCTGACGCCAGCTCGAGCCTGACATTTCACGTAAAGAAAAAAATTATCCTCTAATCCTACGCTTTTCAAATATATATATATATATATATATATATATATATATATATATATATATATATATATATATATATATATATAACACTACAGATAATAAAAGGAGTTTTAGGAGGGAGATGGAGTTTTAGGAATAATTTGTGCAAAATTTAAATTTTAAAAGGAAAGAAAGTATTTTAATTTAAATATTAAATTAAAAAATATATTCTGGTCGGGCCAGGCTATCGGGCTTTTTAACAACCTAGTCCAAGTCCGGCCCATTTGAAAAACGGGCTTATACTTTTGGCCCGAACCCGACCCACGGGCCTGATACTCTAGTCCAAGCCCGGCCTAATGCGGGCCAGGCCCGAGAGTCCATCGGGCCAACCCGGTCCATTGATAGCCATAGACTATTGGGTGAACTATTAAGTGTCTGTTTGGATGCATAGTGCACTATTGTGTTTAAGCCCAACCACGACATCCATTCAATATTTATATTAAGCACGAATTTGAGGATAACTCTCTATTTGTTGTCACGGTGCTCTCTCATTGGAGGGGTGGATTCACTTTAACCCCTTGCACTCTGTGCCAGGTCCGTGTGGGGGCCACAAAGCTGTTTGTGATTAAACCACTCCGTTCATATGTTTTAAAATATCACATTACGATATCATTGTAAAACTTAGGTAGATGCAAAAATCAGGTGGGCCTCACCAAGCAAAAAGCTGGGAGATAGTAATGTACATGGTTAGAACTAGGGCTCTCAATGGATCAGATCCGGCTCTAAGTTTGAAAATCTGTAACCGGATTCGGATCTGACTCGGATCCAAAAAGTGATATCCATATCCAAGCCACTTATGAATAGCCAGATCCATTTCCAATAAAAAAAAAAATCCATATAGCTATTGGATTCTGGTCGAATCTAGGTCTGAATCCACCACATCACAAATCTAAAAAATATATAATATAATATATTTAATTTAGCAGTAAAATTTTTACTGTAAATGGTGCAAATCCTACTGTTTATTATGGTATAGTCGACCTGAGTTTGGGATATGTCTCATTTTTTGGGATGTGGCTTAAAATAATCTGAAAAATCAGATGGGTAGCTTGGATATAACATATACATCTCATAAGACCCTCATTCATGCCCAAAAAGGGTGTTCGCCTCTCTTCACGTGCGTTAGCCAATCAATGTCATCCTTTGACGTTACTGTTCCAACGTTTGAACTTTTTTTTTATCTTTGGATAAGTGAGGTCTAGGTACGGATGATCCGCTCCGTTCATTAGCTCAGTCAGCCCATGAAGAGTTTAAAGAGCCCATGTTGGGCAGCTTTTGGTGGCATATACACATTATAGTGGGCCTGGAACGGTTTCAATGGTGGACACACAACTTCAATGTTCCATGTTTTATGGTCCACCTAAGATCTAAATCTTCTCCAAATTCGGGCCCATGGCCTTAAATGATTAATCAAGATGGATGGACGGTATAGATGTAACATATGCATCGTGATGGGCCCCACGAGTGGGCCCTAAGACCACTTTTCTCAAAAGAGTTCAGTTAAAGCATGTAATAGTGAGGATCAAATCGAATCTCACTACTAGATTCGGATCTGACCCGAATATGATTCAGATTTATTTTTGTGAATCTAAATTCAGTCCACTTAATTAATTAGACCTATTTTAATATCCAACTCTACATTATACGGGTTTGGAGCGAATCGGATCTTAGATTTGACCCACTCCATTGTGAACCCTAGTTAGAACTTTGCTAGGAGCAGACAACGTTGTTTAGATGCAATCTAAACCCTTCATATGATTAATACCACTCAGATAAACTGTACGATCATTCTAATACAAAAAACTCATTTCATCGTTGTTGCTCATTATTTTCGGTCACACATGTAATGTATGTGTGCGGGCCTACCAGAACCAATTGTGCGGCTCGATTCCAACCGAACAACGATGACCCCAAGCACCAAGATAGGCAAATACATTTTTATCAACCGTATGTGACCCAAATCTGAGAAGATCAGCCACTTGCACAATTGTTTAATGATTAGGAGATATTTGGAGGGTAGGGTTCTTCCTCCAATGATGGGTTGCACTTTTGCCTTCCACACAAAAGGACTTTTCAATGTAAAATAAAACAAACAGAAAAGGAAAGACTTACAGTCGGTCACTGAGAACAGGCTGAAAATCACCTTTTCGGGAAGAATGCTTTATTAAAATGAGTCCAACGTATGAGCATAGATCTTGAGTACAGCTACAATTATAAGCTACTGGATTAATGCTAAGGATTTACTGTTACGGAACGTGAATTTGCAACTTACACTATAGAATGTAAAACACAAGATTATGCTAATGGATTAAAGTTACAAATTACGCTAAGTAATATCGAAAGCAAGATGCTAAGGAGCATTGCAATTTGAAAAGATTAGTTGATTCGATTTGGTTTGGTTGATGTTGGACCTCTTGCTCTGTTTACTGCCTTGCTTATTTATAGCCCCTGATTGATCATCCAGACATTTCCTTTAGTGGGCAGTTATAATTGAATTCCATGATCGGTTTAACATCCTCCACTTGATTCGCCTTGATCTTGCTCAGTCATCATTCACGTGGCGCATCTAAATGCTGCCAACTGTTACCCTACAAAAATGATCGATATCATGCATTCAAACTCATTACCTGCCACATCTCTCCCAAACAATGCCAGATGTCCTTTTTCCAAACATCTCTCCCAACCGCGGAAAGGCCAAGGCTTGATGATAAAATGAATATCTGAGGCCGATACATGTTGTAACGATCCATGTTTCTGGCATGCTTCGCATCCTTTGGCATAGTCAACACAATCTGCAGCCATTTTTTTGCCAGAAATATCCATAGCATCTCAAAGTGAGTCTCATTTTTCTCCTTGCCCGATGAGCCCCACAAATACCTTCATGTACCTCTCCCACGGCCAAAAGTGCTTCATTTTTTTTTTTCCAAACAACGCAACAGTACACCATCGACCCCCTTTCTGTATAACTCGCTGTCAATCATGACGTAATTGGTGGCCGATCTGCAGACATCGCGACTAGTCTTTGTCTTTAGAGATTAGAGGTACCCCATAATTGGAGCTCTCTAATCGTCTTCTTCAATTTCAATCTGACACATCTCCATGGTTATCTCTTCCCTTTAGAATACCAATGGAAATGATCTTTTTTGGATAGTAATCGTCCTTTCAAATGACCTGAACTAATTCTATACCAACATCAAATTTTGTCATATTATTGGCATCAACATTGTAATACCGAGATATATGCATTAATTTCACATCATCGAAAGTACCCAACATTTGAGAAGCTAGAGCATAATATGACAGGATTGCATAACTTTTACATTTAAACGTTCCCACCATTTGGTTAATGACTAATTACGAATCACCAACCACCTTTACACATCTTGCTCCTAACTCCATCAACAACTCCAGTCCAATTATCATGGGCTCATATTCAGCTTGATTGTTGGTGCACTAGAATTCCAATTGAAATGCAAATTCTTGCCTATTTCCATTAGGCTCGATCAACACAATTCCTAGCTCTTGAACCTTTGTCTGTCCTAGACCCATCAAAGACCAAACTCCATGGCTCTGAGAAAACTAGATATAAATCAAAGACCCCTGGGGACAACTGCTCTTCCAAATTGGAAGGATGATTAGCAAAAAATTTGGCAATCACTCGACCCTTTTTGCTTTCTACGGCACATATCTAAGGTCAAATTCTAATAAAGCTAAAACCCATTTTCCAATACTGACCATTTAAAATTGGCCAATTCAGCATGTACTTCACTAGATCAGTTATGGAAATTACATAAGCTACTTCGACTAATAAGTAATTTCGCAACTTAATAACAGCAAAGAACAATGATAAACATATTTCTCAATAGTTGAATATCATTTCTCTGTATCTAAGAGTGTCTGAATAAGATAGTAAACTGCACGCTCTTTCGATCTTCATCATCCTGTGCCAACAAAGCTCTGATCGACTCATCAGAAGCTTCTACATACAGTTTAAGCGGTCGACCTTTCATAGGAGGCATCAATACTAGTGGCTTTATCAAATAATCCCTGATTCTTTCCAAAGCCAACTGATGTTCAAGCTCCCACTTGAAATTCTCCCCCTACTTCAATTTTAACAGAGGCGAAAAAATATTAGTCTTTCTTGCATAATTTGATATAAATCTCCTTAAAAAATTGATCTAACCTAGAAAACATTGCAGCTCTACTTTATCCTTTGGAGGATGAGCTGTAACGATTGCTTGGGCTTTGTTGTGAATAACCTCTATCCCTCTCTGATGTATTAGGAATCCTAAAAAATTCCTAGCCAATACCCCAAATGCACATTTAAGGGGGATTCATTTTCAACTTATGGAGTCTCATTCGCTCGAATGATCTATGCAAATATGTGAAATGATCGCCCTAAAAAATGCCTAGCTAATACCCCGAATGCACATTTAAGGGGGATTCATTTCAACTTATGGAGTCTCATTTGCTCAAATGATCTACGCAAATATGTGAAATGATCGCCCATATCTCTTGACTTAATCACCACATCATTGATATAAACCTCCATAACTGACCGATCATGTCATGAAAAATTGCATTCATTGCTCTTTGGTAAGTAGCCCTCGCATTTTTAGATTGAATGTCATAACTACCCACCAATAGGTACCCAGATGTCCTGGGCACCTAAGGGCAATTTTCGACATGTCATCGATCGCTATATAAATCTAGTTATATCCCGAATAGCTTTCAAGGAATGACACAAATTTGTATCCAACTGCTTTGTCGATCAATTAATCAGCCATAAGCATTGAATATTCATCCTTAGGAGTAGCCAGATTCAAGTTCCTAAAATCAATGCATACCCTAAGCTTACCATTCTTTTTCATAACTGGGACTATATTAGAAATCCATTCTGCATACTTGAGGGGTAAGATGAACCCTGCTTTCAACAATCGCTTAATCTCTTCTTTTATTTTTAGGGTTACTTCAGCCGTCATATGCCTAGGTGGCTGTTTATGCAGTCGATACCCCTCTTTGATCGGCAATCGGTGCTCCACCAAGCTGCGGTCTAAACCCAGCATCCCATGATAATCCCATGCAAAACAATCATCAAACTCTTTAAGTAAGCACATGAGCTCAGCTTGTATTGAGGTCCTAGTAATTCACTAATAAAAGTAGGTTTAGGCTCTAAGTCAGTTTCCAAATTTACTTCAATAAGAGGCTCTTGCACTTGTACTTGAGAGTCTTCCAATTTTTCAAGGGCTTTATCTAAATCTTCGAAATATATCCCATCTTCTGCTATTTCATTGGTCGATATCACGACATCAGCCAAATTTATGAAACAACCATCCTCATGTACATTCATACTTTTCTCTAATTGCTTTATTCTGGCCATGAAATTAGCCATACCAGAACTAACTGAGGTTGTATTAGTCATGGGATATCTTCAATAACACAGTGTGACACCGGCCTGACAAGGAACGATATCCTTTATTTGGGTATTGAACGAACACAATATGGTGGGAAAATCCTGGATGATGTTATTAGGATTCTTCATCGATGACCAACTAGTCAGTCGCCCATACTTGTTCCGCCCCATAAAATGGATTGGACCTACTTCATCCCATAGAAATAGGCATTGCTTGCATTTGATGTGGCAAAAAAGGGTTTGTTATCAGCCAACACTAATTCTACTTTATCTTGATTCCAAAAAATCACAAATTAATGCAATGCATGAGAATGTATGTATCCAGTCGTGGCCAAGCAAAGCGTTGTAGTTTGACGAAGAATTGACTACAAAGAACAGTGTCAACACCTTCTTTGTTCCCACCATTAATTCTACAAGCAGGATACCATATGTACTTGTTACCCCACCAGCAAAGTTAGCAACCGTTACCTCAGATGCAATCAAGTTTTCTCTTGATTTTCCCAGTTTTGGCAACATTCTAGCTTGTAAAGATTTATTACAGCCACATTATCGACCAATACTCTTAAGACTGGGTTTCCTTCCATGTGCGCAGATATAATAATGGTTTAAGATGTTGTGTCATGGCATATGTCGGTCTCTCTATAATTAATCTTTTTGATGAATTTCTAGACTCTACTTGACTATACTTACATTCACATTCTCTTTCTGAGGCTCAGTTTCGTGTTCTCTCTTCTTGTACGACTATCGGTGGACCTGACTCTTCCACTCCCCCTTCCATTTCATTAGATTGTGATGCATTTTCCTAGAAACTTGCTAGAAGTATAAGTACCATATTGCAATCAAAAGTAATTGGAGGAGACAACCCGAACGCGATCTCAACTCCTGAACCTTGCCCCCCAATTGTACTAACACTTGGGTCCATATGCATATTTGAGCCTGGATGTTCGGACATCGAGCCCATTTCACGACTCTATGGAGGTGCGTCTAATGCCCTGGTTGTAGCCAACAATTCTTCGACTAAGATATCATTAGAGAAACATTCGTCACTGAGATAGTAAGTTGAATCCTCCGATACACGAATGACCTTTCCACCATTCGATCTTGTGAGGTTATTTTCGTTAACCTTTATAAGATCATTTGCTACTAGACTCGCTTGTTTCATGACTCTTAAAACTAGAAAATGCGTAAAGTAATTTTCTTGTGTTTCATTATTCTAGGGGTTCTGAGTATCGGAAACATTTATAGACAATCACAAGCATTTACAAAGTACACGAGAGAAGGTATTGCAAGGATAATTTTATTTCAGAGATTCTGATTTCTTTTACATTCCAGGTTGTGATACTAATCACGAGCCCTTAATTACATCAATGGTTGATTACCCTTAATTAAAAGGTAAAAGTAAATGTATGCATGCATTATAGATAAATTAAATAAATCATTCAGAGAGCATAAATATGAGTAAAACACATCACAAACAACATGAGAATTTTTATGTGGAAACCCTTGAGGGAGAAAACCACGGCATAAAGCGACAAAAATTCCACTATGAATGATAGTTGTACAATAGATGGAGTGTTCGGGAAGAGGCTCGGATAGATCTAATAGGTAATTAAATCGTTAGGGACTATGGTCTTTGAATTCATGGTCATAGAGACCAAATTTCGAGTTTCTTATGGACTGAGTCATCGTTTGACAAGTTAAATTCCTGTCCCATGTTCTTTCAGACGTTCCTAGTTGAGAAGCAGCTAAGGTTTTAACTGAGTCATGCAACACAGTGTCAGTGACCGTCACTGTGGACGAGTGACCGTAGGAAGACATGCCACGATTCTCATATAGTGCAACACAGTGCCAGTGACTGTCGCTGTGGACGGGTGACCGCATGAAGACATGTCATGGTTCCCGTGTAGTGTAATACAGTGCCAGTGATCGTCGCTGTGGACGATTGACCACAGGAAGATACGACATGGTTGTCATGCTCAACACAGTGCCAGTGATTATTGCTGTGAACGAGTGACCATAGGAAGGCATATCATGGCTGCCTAATGGTATGGCACAGTACCAATGACCATCATTATGGACGGGTGACAGCGAGAAGACACATTATGGCTGTTAGGTGGTATAGCACAATGCTAGTGACCGTCACTATGGACGGGTGACTGCAGGAAGACACACCGTAACTATCTGAGTTACTTAACTAACGGACCCTGCTTTGGATGGGCAGTACATCAACTGGTTTTAGAGATAGTAGTTCATAATGAAGTGTTTCAGATGTTTTGGAACTCTTTAGTTACGGTTTTCGATGGTAATCATAATCCCTTTAATTTAGTTTCAATCAATCTGGCATGAATAGTGTTCATGTAATAGATATGAGGAGTACAAAGTAAACATGCTTGATCTTTATTGCATGCTCGAGAGAGGATTGCATTTGCTTGACGTTTAGTACATCGGGTGGATTATACACTTGATTTGGTTAATCCGCTCTATATATATTTTTTTATCTAACCACATTATTGTTAATAATCGATGCTTTGATGAGAGATTGGATCACTCAGATGGGCTGTGTCGAGCTATATTTCTTTGAGAAGTCAAGCTCGATGAGCTAGATTGCACATTTTTTGGCCTGAGAATGGCTAAGTATCGGGGCTTATATATGACTGTTTACGCCAATAAAACAATGGAGATTAGTGTCCCACAAGTGCTTGATTTAGTTGTCTTATTATAAGAGGATGTTAAATCTAGCTTGACGTCAGTGAAATTGCGCCTAATTTTACTTGGCGTCAGTTAATCTTGGGGCCATCAGAGCACTTCCCAAGGCCGAAAATGACTAAGTACTGGGTCTGTTTAGCATTTAATTGTACTGATTTATGATTAACAATGAGGATTAGCATCGAGTGTATGATTAATTAAGCAAAAATGAATGTTGATGCATGAGGCAAGGAACATTATCAAGTTATAGATCTATTTCTATACGAATTTGCACTAAAACGATGTTCTAGTCATTTCGCTGCCTGAAAATTGTAATTAAAAACCTAGATTATTAATATATCCACAGATCGACAATAAAATATCATGAATATTTTACCGCTCTTTATGTTTTAGCCTAATTATGGTATTTTAGATTTTTTAAACGGTTTAGATTTGAAGAAAACCCATCCATCTAAAAGATGAACTTTTTGGAGAGTGTCAAAAAGTTGCGATTTATACTTCGGATGAAAAATCAAAATCTTTATTGCTGGAAATTTATTTTTTTAGTATTTTTTATTGAATCCAAATGGGGAGTACTTCCTTACTTATATAAATAACTTAAAATAAATTGAAACATAAATTAAAATATGACATTTACTTAGAAGTTTTTATGTGAATAAGGTGTGCAGAGTAGTGTAGGTGTGTAGGTGTGTAGTGTAGTACAGTGCAAATAGATATGCAATGCAGTTTTCAGAGTTGCTAAAATGGCTAAGTACTGGACATTTTGGAGAAAATCATTGATTAGAGGGCCTTAATCTTGTCTGTTGGCCGGTTGAGTCCAAGGGATTGAAAGATCACATCGATGTGTGTCTAGGAGACACATTGCACTGGAGAGGCAGGACCCACCCGAAGCAGGCCACACCACAGACGTCCCAAGCCAGGGGAGGATGTTTGGGTGCATGTGCCCAGGAGTGGGCGCATGTGTCCCTTTGCCTGGGCGCATGTGGTGGAGATGAGAGAGAGAGAGAGAGAGAGAGAGAGAGAGAGAGATCATTGCTGGCGCATGTAGTAAGACACATGCGCCTACCTCATATTGGTGGGCGCATGTGGCTAGAGGACTTAGCTAAATTCATCGCACCCCCATGGGGTGGGCACATGTCTGAGGGTGCGTTTGGTAAAACTTAATTCCACGACTTATCACTGAAAAATGATATTTTCAGTGATTTTAGTAATTCAGACCGTTTGGTAACTAAAAAAATTTAAGTGCTTAATTGGAAAAATCACTTAAATTAAGTGGATTATTTTAAGTCATGCCAACTTGACTTAAAGCTTATAGCTGAATGCGGTAAGTGGTTTCTCTTTAAATTTTTGGATAAAAATTGACAAAAGTATCCCTATTAACATTTAAAAATGGCAAAATTACCCTTCTTTGTTTACTTTCCCATCCATGAAACCATCCCACGCAAGTACTTGAAGACACCAAATTCTATAAGCCCCAACATAATGTATGTGTTATATCTACATAGTTTATCTATTTGGAGAGATGATTTTAAGGCATGAGCCCAAAAATAAGACAGGTCCAAACCTCAGGTGGACCACACCACTGAAAGCAATGGGGACAATGATGCCCACCATTGAAACCTTATTAGGGCCCACCATGATGTTTATTTACCATCAACCATGTTCATAAGGACACAAAGACCTGGATTAAGGGAAAACACAAATATTAGCTTGATCCGAAACTTTTATGGCTGTGATAAGTTTTCAATGGTAGTTTTCAGATAAATTACCAAACAGATTTTTAAGTTCTTATAAGTACTTAAATTTAGCACTTTAAGTTTTCAGTGCTTAAATTAATTTTCAGGCTTAATTTTTCAGTTTACCAAACAGCACCTTAGTGGAAAAAATCACTACTTAGCCATTTTTTTACTTCTCCAGACCCCAAAGAGGTGGGCGTATGTCCCTTTGTAAGAGTGGAAAATTCCACTACTTAGATTTATTTTGAGTTTTCTTCCCCTCTCTCTCTGCATTCAAACTCCGGTCGGAAAATTCATTTTCGGCAAGGGATTCTAGTGAGGAAATCCTTTCCGGAGAGGGGTTCTGGCAAGGGAAGATAGAGCGAGTGCATCTTACCTCTTTGCGTCGCTCTGATGTCGTTTGCAAATGAGGTCTCCTTTAGTCATCAGGTCGACCTACTATTTATAGTATGTTAATCGGGTCCGGATCTAGGCAACAATAAATTGCAAGCGCATGAGTTTCTGGGCGGATGTGTCGGGTGGATGTGGTTGGCGCATGGGTTTCTGGAGCTGGAGCATGTGGCAAAACTTGCATTTTTTTGAAAGTTTTTCGGGTGATTCTTTGAGAAAAATGCCCTAGGCGCATGTATTTCTTGGGCTGGCGCATGTCCCTCTGTAAAGTGAGAAATTTCCACTACTTAGAATATTTCTGGGTCCTGCACTTTGTAAGAGAGAAACAGCTTCCAGACTTAGAATATTTCAGGATTTTTAGGCTCCGACGAGTGACCCCTCCAAGGACAAGTACCCTTTCGGGGACCAAAGTCACTGACGCCTGTTAAGCTCTGAATTGTGCATATTCTAACCCTAATTCATCACACATTATACATGGTTTGCATGTTTAAAGACTAATCTAATACACGTTTTTGTGTTTGTAGGAATGAGAGAGAGAGAGACTTTACCAATTTGATGACAAAAGACCTTCCTAATACATGTTGAAGATAAAAAGAAGAGAGGCCAAGAATGGAAGAAAGAAGTCATGGAAGATGGAATTGAAAGATAAAGAAAAACCTTAAAGAAATCATGTTAAAAGACCTGAAAGTGCCAGAAAAACCAAAGTGTAGAGCTATAGGGCTAGAAAAATAATATGTAGAAAGTTGTAGTTTCTGAAGATTGATCGCCCAGCCTGAGTGATTGATCGACAGCCCTGAGCGATTGATCACTCACAGTAGAATTTTACTGTTGCTAGACTAAAAAGGGGAGTTGAGATTAATCGCCAGACCAGTTGTGATTGATCACTAGTCACTTGCAATTGATCACCCAGGCTTACAGATGTCCAGATTCAATTTTTACAAGTTGGCCTGAAAAATCGATTGATCGCCCAGACCAACCAATTGATCGGCCAGCGTCTAGACTACGTAAAGAGACTCCGATTTCTGGAAGATTTCAAGTCGGTGACAGATTTTTTTTCTATAAAGGGACACCTCTATATCATTCCTAACGTATCATAAAAGGCTGAGAAGTTCGTGGGAGGTGGAGAGGAGCGTCGTGGAGCGTTCACAACTCCTCCAACTAGGGTTTTTATGATTTTTCTATGGTTTTATAATAGTTTCCTTTTGAATTTTAGTTTAACCTGTTAATGGTTGGCTAAACCTCTTAGCTAGGGCTAAGAGGTGAAGCTTATAGTTGTTTGCAATGCTTAATTCGAATTAGTTCAAGTACTTTTTTGTTTAATGAAGAATACTTCTAGTTCAAGTTTGAAATAAAGTTGATATCTTTTATCTCTTGTGATTATGCTTACATTGGATGTTTTGATTTACCGAGATTGATCAATGGGGTGTTGTTGATAGAATTATGGGTTATAGAGATCTTTGATCCATCATGATATGTTGGATGCTAGGAGATCTTACAAACTAAGTTTCCTAAGTGCTTATCTAGAACTAAACTAGAAAAAGTTCTTATCTTATGAATTGATCTAAGATAGGTATTTATGTATTGATTTTGGTTCAATAGAATTTCAATTCATACTTTTAAATCAAGTCTAGTGACAAGACTTGAGGAAGAATCATGAATGTGATCTTGCTTGCTTTGTGAAGGATTGAGCTGTGTGATTTGATACACCCAATGCCTTAGTTGATTATGAGAGAACCATATCAGTAGATGATCCATCTATGTTAGACATGTTGTGATGATTTTATTACTCTATATTCCGATTGGATAGGGATAGAACTCCAATTCCAATTAAGCTATTGGCTTGAATGGTTTGAATTGACATTGTGAATTATTATAAGTGGATCCTTGGCACTCTAGTATTTTATTTCCCTGATTTAGTTCTAAAGTAAATAGTTTTATTCCATTCATCGATACAAATCTAAATTTAGCCCATCCTAATTATAAAACTTAGAATTGTTACAACAATCCCTAAGGATCGACCTCGGTCTTACCGAGAATTATTAATACATCGCAGCCTTGCACTTCAGGCGAGCGAACAATGCCAAGCCAATTTTAAGCTCTTATTGACCTATCAAATGAACAAGATAGGGTGTGAAGGATCAGCTGTAGTAATTTTTTCTAGTTGCTTCCTAATTTGGACCCTCTAGGTCGGCTCTTGGTATAGGAATTTCGTTCCTGGAAGTGCACACATGAAAATATGTATTGCCCAGCTTTCAAACTTAGCAGTCAGGGGTTTTGGGCATTCCAGACCATTTGACAGCAATACGCATGCCCAGATCTGCTCCAAATGGCATTCACAGATTTTAGACCCTTTCGGTCAACTTCAAACAGGGGTAAAATGCACTTTATGGTGCGCAGATGGAAATATGCATCGCACGACATTCAAATTCGGGGATTAAGGGTTTTTGGACCTTTTGAATTATTTGGCGACAATATGAATGTCCAAATCTACTCCGAAATAACATTTGTAGGTTTCGGACCCTTCCGGTCAACTCCAAACAGGGGCAGAACGCTCTTCGAGGTGCATAGATGGAAATATGTGTCGTATGGCATTCAAATTTGAGGGTTAAGGACTTTCGGATTATTTTGCGGTAATACGCATGTCTAGATCAGCTCCGAAATAGTAGTTGTAGGTTTCAGTCACGATTGTGCGGTCCACTTAGGGTTAGAGCTATACTAGCGCCCGATTGCACTTTTTTTGGTGTTTCCTAGGTTTCGAGCCTATCCAAATCATTGTTATTGAATCGCCATACGTTGTTTTATCACGGGTGAGATTTTGAGCCCCAACAATGACCACGTCAACTATGTTGACGGTCACCTTGCTCTCAATCCAATTGAAGGATCCTTACCGCAGATTGCTCGCCCTTACTCTCGAGTCCCTGTCTTCCATGATCATGGTTTTTATATTCTGCTACTTTTCTTCGATACCAACGACGTTTCTGAGATCGAGTCAGACCTTCAGGCACGGTGGGAGACTTAGGATGTCGAGCTTTATGTCATACTCTCGACTTGGCCGTGGTTTCACTATCCTCCGCCTAGGCAGTATAGCTGACCGTTTTTCATATGTTGGTGATTCCTCTTTCTTTTCATTAAAGTATAGCATCTCTCTTTTAGTCGATCTTCGCCTAGAACGACCACTAACATTTGATGATTTTAGCTCGATTGTAAGACACGTACCCTTATTTGCCTTCCGTACGCTTAATTTTCTGTGCCGGTACCTCCCGGATGGACCAGATTAGCGAGCCTTGATCGCGACCCTATTTTAGTACCGCATCGACCAAGACCTATACCCCGGCGACCGCGTAGGCGCTGCGATTCCAACGCCGCGCGGCACGCCCCATTGCGATACCCAGTGTGAAAGTTATGATCGATTGTGTAATCCAAGATGGGCCGCATAACTCGCGTGTGGCATGGGCCCCACTTGCACAAATCCCAAGATCATGTCAAATCAATCAAATCCATCACCATCACCTCACCCATACCCCTCTCATTATCCCTACTCTACACACACCATACCCCCCATCCCTCTCTCTCCTCCAGAGTCAACCAAGGCCCATACCTCCCATACCCCTCTCCCATGCTAGCCACCACCACCACCATCACTCCATGATTCCTCTCTCTCCCCCCCATACAAGTCCATACGTAGGGGGAGAGGAGGCCTCCTCACCTTCCCATATTTGCAAGAAGAGATTTGAGAGAGAGAGAGAAGAAAGAGATTTGAGAGGAGAGAGAAAGAGAAAGATTGAGAGAAGATAGAGATTTGAGTGATCAAGAGAGAGGTTAGGGGAATTGTAGGAGGAGATCTAAGCTTGGAGGACCTCAACCATCATCCGGACCGTCCGGATCATCCGATCATCAACCCGATCCAATCCAACCGTCCAACCATCCATCGAGGTGAGTGCAAGGGGCATAAACCCCCATTTTTCTTAATTTACTTACTTTTCTTTGTTTTCTTTTGGGCCCACCTTGTGATGGACAGTTAGATGAATGGATTGGATCATCCATGAATGGGCCCCACCTTCTTATTATTATAATAATAATAATAATAATAATAATAATAATAATAAAGAGAGAGGAAGTTACCCGCTGGACAGACAGCGTCCAGAGGACGCTGCTGCCCACCAGGGCAGCCCTTTTGGGCGTGGGGCAGGGTCCCCACTCGTGGGACCCACCTTGATGTATGAATTGATCCACGTCGTCCAGCTGTTTCTCCATCCCATTTTAGGGCAGGAAGCCAAAAATGAAGAAGATCCAGATCTCAGGTGGACCACACCATTGAAAAAAAAAGAGGTTAGTAAAGCCGACCGTTGAGACTTCTTGGACCCACCGTGATGTTTGTGGACCACATCACCTGTCCAATATTGGGCTTGTTAGGTCCCCAATGAGCTGGGGAACATGATGAATGGGGTGGATTGTCCCTAAGTGGGCCCCACTTGAAATGACCACAAAAATAAAAATAAAAGAATAAAACAAAAAAAATATATGCAAGGACGTCCAGCGTCTGGACGTTCTGACGCTGGAACGTCCAACGTCACTTGGACGCCGTACTGGGTCCCCACTTGTGAGACCCACCTTGATGTTTGTGTTCCATCCACGCCGTCCATCTTCTTTCCCATATCCTTTTAGGGCCAGGGCCCAAGGATGAACCCGATCCAAATCTTAAGTGGACCGCACCGCATAAAACAGTGGAAATGAGGATTTCTACTGTCAGAAATCCTTCGGCCCACTTTTAAGCTTCTAGCTTGAATCACATATCCAATATGGGGCTTATTGGGTCCCCCATGAGATGGGGAACCTGATGAACGGAGTGGATCAGTCCCATGTGGGCCCCACATGATATAAGTACAAAAAAAAAGAGAAGAAAAAGGAAAGAAGAGGCAGAGCCTCTGACGCGGGTAGTACCAGCGTCCTTGGACGCTGGCTCGTGCCAGCTGGTGGCCCACTCATGGGTCCCACCATGATGCATGTGCTGTATCCACACCGTCCATCCTTTTGGGGAGATCATTTTAGGGCATGACCCCAAGATTTAGTCAGATCCAAGTCTCAAGGGGGCCCCACCACAGAAAACAGTAGGGACAATGGCCCTACCGTTGAAACCTTATTATGGCCCACCATGATGTTTATTTGAGATCCAACCTCTTCATAAATTCACACGTGCATGGAAGAAGGAAAAACAAAAATATCGGCTTGATCGGAAACTTCTGTGGGCCCCACTTGGTGAGAACATAATAAAATAAAATAAAAATAAAATAAAATAAAAAAACAAAAAAAACACAAAAGGGGGTCGCTGGACAGACAGCGTCCAGGGGACGCTGCTGCCCAGCAGCCCTGTGGGCACCACCCTATGGGCCCCATTCGTTGGGCCCACCTAGAATGTATGTGCCTTACCCCAGCAGCCCTATGGGCGCCACCCTATGGGCCCCATTTGTTGGGCCCACCTAGAATGTATGTGCCTTACTTATTCCGTCCACATGTTTTTCTTTTTCCTAGCTCATTTTAGTGGCTGAGCCCAAATTTTAAGCTTATCCAAACGGCAAGTGGGCCATGCCACGGGACAACAGTGGGAATAATGATCTCCACCATTGAAACCTTCCTAGACCTGCAATGATGTTTATTTGTCACCCAACCTATCCATAAGTGGCTGGGCCTAAAATTTAAGCATATCCTAATGTTAAGTGGACCATGCCACAGTGGAGATAATGATTTCGAACGTTGAACCCTTTTCAGGTTCTACAGTGATGTTTATTTGCCATCCAATCTGTTCATAAGATCACATGGATATGGATGAAGGAGAAAACACAAATATTTGCTTGATTCAAAACTTATTGGGACTAGATGGGTACCACGCTGCCCAGCAGGTGGCCCACCCTATGGGTCCCAACGTGATGTATCTATTAGCTCCACCATGATGTATATGATTTATCCATGCCGTACATACATTTTGTCGACCTACCTTGTATGTGCAGGCCCAAGTATGGGGCCGATGTGGTCTCAAGTGGGCTATGCCACGAAGACTTTTACATTTCCAATGGGACCCACAGTCCGGGTCCCACTCTCTATATATATATTGGGCCTTTTAAGGCCAATGTTACATGATATGTTTAATAGCATGCTAGTATGATTAGCTTGATATGTCACACTGATAACATGCTTAGTATAATGAATACCATGCTCATTCATATGCCCATACGTATCATTTGTATGCTTGTTATGGATCATGATTAACCATAACATATGCTAGTTGGCTTGTTATACTTAGGGGACCCGTGTGAGACAGGGTCGCCCCAAATGATTGCGCAGTATGCGTAAGTTTGGTGCATGATTTGGATTATATGACTCATACATTTCGCATTATGTATGTCACGATCACTTTCACACCCTAGCAGCATCAGGGTGGTGGCCACCATAGTCACATCATGGTTGGCAGTATTGGACACCGAAAACTTGTTCTAGTACGTGGGCGCTATGGATGTCCTTGGGTGAAAGTCCCTAAACCCTGTGGTACCAGTAGGATGCTCCAGCGTCGAGACCGAGTGGATAACATGAGCGCCCGTGTGCCAAATACCAGTAGGCCGCGTCTCCCACTGTGTCGAGGTCGGTTGGAAAGGGGTGTGACCTTATCCGCCCGGGTGCAGTGGGCTGTAAGCTAGGTCGAGTCTGACCAGCTCATGGAATGGGTCTGCTATCGGCGAGCCGGGTGGGCATTGGCATACCACTGAAGAGGCGGATAGTGAGGTCTTTTCTACTCGCTTGGTTATGCGCGCGATGTGCAGTGGCCAGTATTAGAGTATACTAGACCCCGGTGATGTCCCAGATGAGAACTATTTTGATATGTGGATCAGTTGAGGATTGACGTGTTTGCATTGCATCTCTAGCATGTAACACTCGGCCATGTAGGCCCTTGCATCGCATAGCCTTGGGATGGTTGATAGCATTCATGAACTTGGTAACTTAGCCCTCTACTTCTTTCGCTTACTCTGATATCTGTATACTTGTCATATGCATCACACGCGCACACACGCACTCTACTGAGCTTCGTAGGAAGCTCATGCGCGTTTGTTTACACTGCAGGTACTAGAGCATATCAGCAGCGTTGAGCACGGTTTATGTACCTGATATTTTGGACTTCTGCTTCATGTTGTATTTCCTTTCCAGTACTGTACTCAACAAACTTATTAGTGGATATTTGATGATGTTTTATGGTTTTGATTATGCTCCTGTACAAAAAAAAATTACCCTGAAAATCCTCATGGTAGGATCCCAGGATCGGAACCTGGCACATGAGAGCTAGGAGCCGAGAATGGGGTACTACGGAGGTTGTTGGCACCAAGGTCGGCGATCGAAAATTTAGTGAGCCCGGTCCCCGAGTTTGTGGCATGACATCGATAGCTCGAGCACAATAATCACAAACTAATTTTCCTGGACAGATAGTTCTTTCAGCTGAAGGAAGTCGCTCTCCCTACTTAGGGGTACGGTTAGTCATGTACCGTTCTTTCCTGGGCTGCCAGCTTGAAGTGTGGCTGAAGGATCCGAGTTCAATCTTCTTCCTTGGTTGGTTTGATCTCCATAAATTTAGCGTTACCATTTTAACTTCCACATTTAATGAAAATGGATCTACATCAATTTGCATCGCCTTAGTTTCCTTTTTTGAAAACTTTAGCAATCCTATGTCAATGTTGTCTTGAATTATATTATGAAAATAACAGATTTGTTAGTTGAATGATTGCGTGTACCATGCTACTTGTAATATCCATTCTTTTTTTTTTTTTTTTTAAAACAAGCGAGGAAAGTCTCTTATTACTTTGCCCAGGACGAAGCCTGAAAAAGGAAACAACAGACGGGGCAAGCCCCAAGAAAAAAAAGGTAGTCCTAGGCGCAAGGAAGAGGGAAGAAAGAGGAAGGAAGAAAAGGCGAGGATGATCTAACTAGAAGGGAAGGACCCACAACCTGGGCCATACATCACATCAAACTCTGTAACTCATTTTCTGTGATAAATATGGCATGGGAACGTGAGGGAATGCTGACCCAAGTAGAAAGCACAATTTTTAGGTAATCAAAAGTAATCCTAATGCAACAGTTGTTTGAAGTAACAAAAGAGTGCAGTCTTCTAGCAAAAAGGCGCATCTCCCAGGTAGAGTTTGTTGGATCTTCAATGGCATATTCATTCTTTTTTACTTCTTCATCCATCAGTACTTTATGGTTTATTGGTACTTTAATGAATTTGTTTGTTAGCATCATATCAAAAATTTTAACAGCTTTAAAAATATCAAAGGCGTACGCCCTATGAGCTTTCTGTGCAACCGGCATGGTATATTTTGTTTTAACTAAAGACGAACATATAAATGGTTTCTTTGCAGCCACTTCAACTATAGAACATGATAGTTAGGATCATAAGAATATGTTCCTGCCGATGTCTTCTGTTGAATTGACCCTTCCTGGAGGAGATCCTCATATCGAGAAACCTTCTTGATCAAATCATATAAATAAAAAAATTCAGTCCCGGTAAACTCCTTCCTGAGTTTGAATTCTAAACCGTTTTGCACGATTTGTACAAACTCGGTCTCAGGAACAACAGCTTTACATCGGATTTTAAATCTTTTAAATTGAGCAATGTAAGCTTCACATGTTTCTCCATGTAACTGCCGAAATTATGCCAGATCGGCCATAATTATTTCCCGATCTTTGTAGAAAAATTGAGCATGGAACCTCTCTTCCATCTCTTGCCAATTTTGTACCGAATTTGGTGGCAAATTGGAATACCAAGTAACGTTACTACGGTCAATGAATGACCAAACAACTGCAATTTATGGTAATCATTGTTTACCAATTCTCCACATTGCATAGTAAATCGACCAATGTGTTCAATAGTCAATTGACCGAGATTACCAGCAAACAATGCAAATTCAGGTCGATAATTCTCGAGCAAAGGATATTGCCTATTAATCCATTCTGAATATAGTTTATGATATGTAGGAATTGTAGTCCGACTAAGAACTTGGTCTGCCACTTCCTGCACTATTTGCATTATCTGTTCCAGATCGAAATGTTGGTGTTTATCTGCCAGTGGAGGTCTAGGACCTTCATGTTGAGGTCCTCCTTGGTAAAGTGCATTCCTCTGTGGAAACATACTGCCTAGCAAGTGCTTGTTCTGAACTTCTAGAGTTGGCAGAAAGTTCCTTCTGTCTCAATTTGGCGGCCAGAGGTGCATTCTAGGGATCTAGAATTGGAACAAGATGCACATTCCATTGTGGTTGAGAATGTAGTGCTTGTGGGATGGGATTTCCAGCCGAAATTGTTTCAATATTCTGTCGATGTGCTACTTGAGTCGTTCGCACGGCTACCACATTCACTAAGCAGTTTACACTCTCAGTTTGGGCAGCCATCCACCTATTAAAACTTTCTTTCAAGGCGGGATTGGTCGATCATTGTCTGAAAAAATTCAACCTGTGATTGCCCTTGATCAGCAATATGTTGCAATCCCAATTGCATATCATGAATCCCTGAAGAGATTACTTCCAAAGGGTTAGTCTGTGAAGATGATGCCCCCATCTGGATTAGGCCTTGGATCATTTAAATCCAATTTATCACTCCTGTGTTCCTCATGTACTTCCTTAATGAGAGACATTGGAATAGGTGTGACAAGCTTATTAGTATTAGTCGTGCAGCCACCTCTTCGGCTCATTTTCTTGCTTCTAGCCAACTAATAACAATGACTTGTCTGTTAAGACTGATGTCCCACTGAGCGTGCCAAAAAATGTTGCTCGTTATTTTTTGTCACATGTGTAATGTATGTGTGCGAGCGTGCCAGAACCAACTGTACGACTCGATTCCAACCGCACAACAATGACCCCAAGTGCCAAGATAGGCAGATACATTGTAATCAACTGTATATGACTAAGATTTGAGAAGATCGACAGCCTATTCAGCCACTTGCATAGTTATTTAATGATCAGGCGATATTTGGAGGGTATGGTTCTACCTCTACTAATGGGTTGCGCTTTTGCCTTGAGGAGGTATACATGGAACAACCAGAAGGGTTTGTTCTGCCAGGGAATGAAAATAAAGTTTGTAAGTTTATTAAGTCATTGTATGGATTAAAACAAATGCCTAAATAGTGGCATGAAAAGTTTGATTCGGAAGTATTATCTTATGGGTTCATGCATAATATAGCTGATAAATATATATATATATATATATATATATATATATATGTATGTATAAAGGTGTATAGTGAATACATAGTGATTATATGTCTTTATGTAGATGATATGTTAATTATCAGCAACACAATGAAAAGTGTGACAGAAACGATGGGGTTTCTCTCCTCCGTTTTCAAAGTGAAGGATCTTGGACAACTGGATACCATACTAGGTATCAAAGTTAAAAAATATAGTAGGGTTATGCGTTGTGTCAGTCTCATTATATTGAGAAGATATTAAACAAGTTTAACTACTCAAAAATCAAAGAGGCAAAAATCTCGTTTAGTCCAAGTATCAAATTAAAGAAAAACAATGAAAGAGTAGTTGCACAACTGGAGTATGCTAGTGCTATAGGCATTCTTATGCATGCTATGCAATGCACAAGACTGAATATTGTATACTCAGTGAGTAAGTTAAGAAGGTTTATAAGTAAACCCAGTGTAGAATATTAGAAGGCGATTGGTAGGGTTCTAGTTTATCTAAAAGAAACCAAAGAACTAGGGCTATTCTACTCAGAGTTTTCAGTCGTGTTAGAAGGATATACTGATGCGAGTTGGATATCGAGTGCAGAGGACAACAAGTCCACCACAAGGTGGGTATTCACCTTAGGAGGTATAAGCTGTTTCTTAGGGATCAAAGAAATAAACCTGCATAACGCACTCGACTATGAAGTCTGAGTTCATAGCTTTGACTGTAATTGGCAAAAAGGCTGAGTGGTTAGGGAATCTTCTATTAGAAATCTCATTCTTTATACAGCCTGTACTGACTGTTTCACTTCATTGTGATATTGAAGCCACTCTAGCAAGAGCCTACAATGACACATATAATGGAAAGTCCAGACAGATCAGTCTAAGACATGATTATGTAAGACAATTGATTCAAGATGGAATCATTGCAATATCATTCGTGAAGTCAAGTAACAACTTGGCTGATCCCTTCACTAAACTTCTAACAAGAGAAGTAATAAGGACAACATCTAGATGGATAGGGTTGAAACTCTTCAACCTAAGTTCCACCAGTGATGGAAATTTAACCCAAAATTAGAAAATCTCTAAGTTTGGATTTAATAGGTAAAAATAAGTCATTGATACATGAAAATTTTTAGCACTAAAATAAAAAGATAACCTTATCCAGGATGATACGAGCTGGCTGTTACAAATAGAGGGTTGAGTCTTAGAACTCTTAATGAAATTTAGTTCAAAGGACAAGTGTTTAAAAATAGCAGAAACATTGGAAAGATTTCACCTATATGAATGTAGAAGTGGTGCCGCTTCTCATGGGAGTTAGAGTTTTCTCTTAAGATCGTTTATGAAACAGGATGAGCACATGGTCATTAAAAGTACTGAGCGAGAATAGAGGGAACTCATATAACACAGAAGCAATTATATGTGTAATATCTTCGGTTTAGTTAATAAGAAATAATTGGTTCAAAGCTGTGGCTACCAAGAATTCCAACAAAACTTTGAGAATTGATACTGAGGAAAGATTTAAATCGAAAGATATCTTTCTCTATGCATAAGAACTGTTTTTTTCTTTGGTAGAGTTTTTACTAATTTTAAAAACAAGTGGAGGATTGTTAAGAAATTTCGGTTTTAAAAATATTTTGAAAATTTCATTTTCCCTCCTAAAAATGAATTTGGAAAAACCAAAGTAAAAATATGGTGTTTTCTTTAATCCCACATCGGATAGAGATGGAAAAACTTTTTGGGATATAAGTTGGGGGTTTTGATTATTCTTACTTGGAGAAATGGAGAGAGAGATCCTTAGTTTACACACTGGAACACACGCACGCGCGCGTGCGCTCGCACTCAGGTTCGAGTTTGGGTTCGGGCACGGGCACAAGCACGGGCACGGGCGAGGGTGAGGGTGAGGGCGTGGGTAGTGAGGCACAGTGTGGCTGTAGTGGTGCTAGTTGACACACTTTGTACTTCGCATGTGAGCATCATGTCTCAAAGGAGTCGCTCCTTCGCGACTTTACATGAACCGTTGCGAGCAATGCAAGTCGCGGTGTGAAGGCAGGAAAGGAGACTACGAGCCTTATATAAGGCTGAGATTCTAACTGTTGGAGATGTAACCTTTGTGCATGTAACGGTCCAGCAGCAGCCATAACTTGCAGAAACTATTGTATTAAACATTAGTGGTAATGACCATGTAGGTGCAACAGTTAGAAACAACTATAAACGGCTAGTTTTCCAACAACCAGATAACGGCCAGTTGGTTTATGAGCCCAACCATAACCCCCATCCCCTGGTGCCTATATAAACAGTAGGTTGCTAGGGTTCAACGACATCAGCAACAGATACACCAACCACTCAATCCGAGCTACAGAAATATATAAAAAGTTCTCCTAATTTTCCTTCAAGTTTTTAACAAACGTGGACTCTTTCAGAGTTAGGTTTCAAGTCTGCCAGAGAAATTGTGTTAACGGAGTTCCTATTGAGGTCTATTCGTGATTGCTACATGCAGGACCTAATAGGCTTGTCGTATTTTGGAGGCAATTCGCCTGTAACCCATTAGTGATCTCTAAAATAGAGGAGAGGGAGCGAAGTATGCTTTAAGAACAATGTATCTAATTTTGTCATTTAACTTGACTGATTAACTTATTTTTTATTTTTTCGGTATCCAAATTTTATTTTGCAGAACTGTTCCAACAGATTCCACTGAAGCTTTAGATCGAGCTAATATATGTTTTTCCTTCCATTCTGGTGTTAATCATCTTATAAACCGTTTGGACGGCACATAGACATCATAGTGGGCCATAGGAAATTTTGATGGCAGCGTTTCCATCTCCACCGTTTCCCGTGGTGTCTCCTACATAAAATTTTGGATTTGCCTTGTTTTTGTGCTCATGCCTCCACATAAGAAACTGATGAACAGGTTAGATTCTACACAGACACCTCGGTGAGTCCCACACAGAGCTTTTGGTTACGCATGTGCCCCACCATGATGTATGTGTATTATCCACATCATCCATCCATTTTCCCAGCTCATTTTACTACATGAGCCCAAAAATGAAGCAGATCCAAAGTTCGAGTGGACCACACCAAAGAGAACAATGGAGATAATGACTTTCACCGTTGAAACCTTCATAGGTCCCATAATGATGTTTATTTGTCATCCAACCTGTTCATAAGGTCACATAGACATGGATGAAAGGAAAACACAAAAATCAGCTTAATCCAAAACTTTTGTGGCCCTAAGAAGTTTTCGACGGTGAGCATTCAATCTCCACTGTTTCCTGTTGTGTGGTCTACTTGAACTTTGTATCTGATTCGATTTTGGGCTAATTTCCTAAAATGAGCTGAATAAATGATGAACGGTGCGGATAAAACACATATATCAAGTTGAAGCCCACAGAGCTTTGACACCAGCTGGCTGGCTGACTTCGGTGTTTGGTGTTGGGGTCCACTGGTTAGACGGGCTACAGGTAGAAAAATTGCATGGAGGTCTAAACAGAAGGAGATGATACAATAGTGCATCACCCAGATTACACGTGGCAGTTAATTTATCAATCCAGACCTTTCATCGCTGGGCTAGATAATGGAACGAAAGAGTGTCGAGATAAACATAAATGGGATGATTTTATCCATTCCATAAGTGGCTTTTGTGGCTTTTGAATCAACGGTGGGAAACAAAACTAGTAAATGGTCAACATCAATTGCAGAAAAATCAAGAAGAAATGACGCACGGGGTGGTTTTATATGTGTGGTTTTTTCATAAAGAGCCAGCTATTATTATTGAGACCACTGGATGGGAAATCCGGATTGAGACATACCATGCCGAGTGTACTGATAAGAATGGCCCCACCATGTAGGGAAGTTCTCGTACGTGGAAGCTATGTGGGGCCCACCGCTATGCCCGCACATCAATTTCCTTTTTTCTTTTTTCTTTTTTTCATATCAGGACAAGATTAAAAAAATGAGGCAGATTTAAAATTCAAGTGGGCCACACGACAACGCCCACAGAGATATATGAGTGAAGATAACCACGTCTCAACACTGAGGTCAAGGTCTAACATTGAGGGTGACTAACAGTGCGAGTGGGTGTACTAACAGTGGGATGTGTGAACTAAGCCCAGCTGGTAGATGCCTGGGCGTTTCAATTGCTGGTTTCGGGTTCGAAACCCACTGGTGGGTGGAGCATTGTGTGATTGACCGGGTGCGTGTGTTGCGCAGGGTGTGTGTTGCATGACTAACCCCCCCCCCCCCCCCCCCCCTAAAAAAAAAAAAAAAAAAAAAAAAAAAGTAGGCCACAGGACAGAAGAAAGTGGATTGAACCTCTATCATTTAAAACTTCGGCTTGCCGTCGACCGGCTGACGGTGAGCTCCGACCGGTCGACAGGTTTCCTTCTTGAGTTGGGTCTCTTGCGCGGTTTTGCCCAAAGAAGTTTCTAATTTCAATTTTCCCCTATTTAAGGGCATGTAATCCGAGATTAAGGTTGCCGCCAATAGGCCAAGGGATTGAGAGGGTTCTAGGGACGTGAGAGAAAGAGGTAGGAGGAAGCTTGGAGTTCTCTGGGATGAGTGAAAGGGTTGTGTTTGTCATTCTCATGTGAGAATTAGCTTTGTTAGCTTGGGATTTCTCTTGTGTGCTGTGATCCGGGTTGTGTTTCTTCTATCTCTTGTAACTTTTGATATCATAGTAAATTGGTGTCGCTTTGTGCCATGGTTTTTTACCCGTGAGGGGTTTTTCCAAGTAAAATTTGAATTGCCTCTTGTGTGTGATGATTTACTTGTGTGATTGCCATTGAGGTTTGTTTCTCGCCTGCTTTGATTGCTTCCGCTGCGTGGCTCCTAAACCCAACAAGTGGTATCAAAGCTAAAAGTTGGGAAGGAGGCAGAGAAAATCTGAAGCGAGGCATCAATGACGTCTTCTAGCATGAGATTCGATGTGGAGAAGGATTCTGTGAAAGAAAAATATGGAAAGCGATCGATATCCATGAAAAAAGTAGAGTGAAAGAAGGTGGATCGGTACACCAATATCTCAATCAGGTTTATCAACTGCGATCGCGTTTGATCGGGAGCACTATTCATGGTAGAGCTGCGGGATCGGCGACAGGATCCACGATTGCTCGTGTGTGGCGTGCGCAAGGGCCACATGAGTGACCGGGTGGTGAAGGTGTAAGGATGAAGTCGATGAGGCATGAGAAACTGTGGAGCTATGATGACGATGAAGTAGAGATGAAGATATGTGTGGCAAGGTGTTGCATGCAGATTAGAATCGTGGTGGAGTTTGTTGGGATTGGACGCCTCTACTCTTCATGCATGAAGGCCACCGACTGGTCGATCACGGTGGAGATGAAGATAGCAGTTTCTGGAACGTTTCTGGGCACTGTCGACTGTTGAGCACTTAATTGTGCATATTCTAACCTCAATTCATCACTCATTATGCAAGGTTTTCATGAATTAATGACTAATCTAATGCATAGATTTGTGATTGTAGGGATAAGAGAGAGGATTCATCAATTGGAGACTTAAAGACGCCATTTACAAGCATAGAAGATCAAAGGACTAAGCATCAAAGGATGGAAGAAAGAAGTCAGAGAAAAGAAGAAAGAAAGCAGAAGAATGTGCCCAAGACCGACGTCCATAGCCAAGACCGGTCGTCCGACCGGTCCGAACACTCAACAAAAGGGGCCCTGCGGCTAAAAACTCACTGGACCTGTTAAGACCGATCGTGCGACCGGTTGGCCACTGCTCAGACCGGTCGTGCGACCGGCCCTCGAATTAAGTTTCTGGGTTCGGAATTTCCCAAAACTCTTTGGACAGATTTTGCACTTTTGCGACCGGTCGTGCGACCAGGTCGTCCAGAAGCTCAGACCGGTCGTGCGACCGGTCGTCTGCGTAACTGTGCGTGTTCTACAAGCTCCGAATTTCTCTGCGCACTGCGTATCCTTACGCACCTTTTGGGAGATTCCGACGCAATAGAGCCTCTTCACTATAAAAGGAGACCTAGGGATCGTTCCTAAGGCATCTTAGAAGGGATTGAGCACGGTGGGAGACGGCGGAAGTCGATTTCGGAGTTCTACAACTCCTCCTAGTTTGCTATCTAGTTTTTGTGTTTTTTTAGTTGTTTCATGTTTCCTTGGATCATGAACGGCTAAACCTCTTAGCTAGGGCTAAGAGGTGAAGCTTGTAGTGAATCTAAGATGTTTCAATTCGTTTGATTTGGTTTTAAGTTGGATTTCTATTGAAGAACAATGGTTTGAAGTTTAATTCAAGTACTAAGTGATTTTTCTTAGTCTTATGATGACTCATGGATGTTTGGAAGAATTGCTTGAGTTCTTAATTGTTGTGAACTAGTCTAGACCTGTATGATCTGAGGAATTGGAATATGCTCTAGATTTATGATCTTCATGTGGGAACTTCTTACCAAAAGTCTAGTTTTCTGGAAATTCTGAAGTATGTGAGGTTGTGTATGTGATTTGAATCAAGTTCAAATCATGATCTAGTTTTGTCTTGTGACAGGATTTAATGATGGTTATGATTGTGATCTTAGCCTATTAGAATTGGGACTGACCTATGCAATTGAGTATGCTCGTCCTAGCTTGCATTGAGTGAATCATATACATGGATCATACATATGTCAGGTTGATTGTTTTAACTGTTCTATCATCCGACTAGATAGAACATAATTTCGATTCTAGTTGAGAAAGTGAGAAACCACAGCGAATTGAGCATCAATGATTGCTACAAGTGGATCCTTGAACCCCTAGTGCCTTTTAATTAATTGATTACTTTCAGTTTAGTTCAAAGTTACTATTTATATCAATCTTCTACAAATCTATTTGTTAGCTTTTCAGTAGAACTATCGGAAGTGTTTTGTGGATTCCTACATAAGTCTCCGTGGATCGACCTCGGTCTTACCGAGATTAGTACTACATCGCAATCCTACACTTGGGGAAGCGAATAAGTTTTTAGCACCGTTGCCGGAGACTTTGACAGTTTTTCACAAAATTTCTGAAAATAGTATCTATTTAGGATTTTTATGATTCTAATACTAACTTAGTTTGTTTTATTTTGATTTTTTCTTTTGCAAGGATTTCTAAGAAGTTAAAGAAGAAGTTTGGAATCATAAAGTCTCAAATTAGGTTCTATCTTTCTAACCTTACTCTTCTTCTTCTCCTATTCATTCCTACCATATTCATCTCTTGTAGAGTGGGTGGAGACTCCTTTTTGGATCTCTGATAGGTAGGCCTTGTGCCGCCTTGATTCCAATTGGTCGGCACTGCCGTCTTAGATCACCTTGTGCTTAGAGATTTCTCTTCTCAACTCTATTCCTCTTTCTTCTTTTTCTGCACTTTTCTCAAAAGATTCAAAGAGTGGGTGGGGAGTTCTCTGAACCCCTATTGACCAGGAGAAATCGGTTCTCTATCCTTGCTTCTGGCTCAGCCATTGCGAGACACCTTGTGCTTCGGTCTTAGAGAGAAGTAAAGAAAGGAAGAAAGAATTCCTTTTTGTTTCATTCTTTTAGGATTTGCATGCCACATTGGGCTCGGGATTTAAATAACCAACTCATTAGTTAAGGGGGAATAGTAGAAGGAATAGACAGAGAACCACGTGCTAAGAGACATGTAAATTCTCTAATTTTGTCTGAAACTATGGCTGTAAATCAACCCAATCCTATGGTCAATCAAAATCTGGGCCAAAACCAAACCGAAACGGGAGAGAATGTGGTTGACAATGTTCCCCGACCAAGAACATTACGTGATTACTTGCAACCAGCAAGAGCGAGCACTCCCTCATGCATAGTTTTTTCACAAAATGCAGGGAATGTAGATTTGAAACCGGGAGTAATCCAACTCCTCCAGAGATTCCATGGATTAGACGGTGAAAGTGCCTATCAGCACCTTAAGGAATTTGATGAGGTAATAACCACCACGCATTTTGCAAATGTAACTGATGATGTGGTGAGACTTAAATTATTTCCTTATAAAGCTAAAGGTTGGCTTCATGCATTAAGGCCAGGATCAATTGGTGCATGGACTGATATGCATAGGGAGTTCATTAAAAAGTTCTTCCCTACCCACAAAACGAACGTGTTGAGGCGCCTTATCATGAATTTTGCCCAAAAGGAGGATGAGACCTTCTTCCAATGTTGGGAGAGGTTTAAGGACTTGTTAAATACATGCTCACATCATGGCTATTAAATTTGGCGGGTTATAAGCTTTTTCTATAAAGGACTGACTTCACCCATGCGCCAATTCATAGAGATGATGTGTAATGGGGAGTTCATGAATAAGGAAGTCGAGGAAGCATGAGACTATTTAGAGGAATTGGCTGAGAATGCACAGTCTTAGGATACATCTAAACCAACAAATTTCAAGACTAGCCAACAAAAGGAAAAAGGAGGAATTTATGTCCTATCAGAAGAGGATAGCATAAGTGCACGTGTGGCTAGCCTCACAAGAAAAGTCGAGGCCATGGAATTAAAGAAAGGAGAGACGATCAACTCGAATGACGTTGAAACTGTTTGTGGAATTTATGCCGGAAATCAACATACAACACAAGATTGTCCCACAATTTTAGCAGTCCAAGACATCTTACAAGAACAATCAAATGCCACAAACAATTATCAACGGCAATTTGGTGCTCCAAACTCAAACACGTTTAATTCTAGTTTGAAGAACCATCCCAACTTCAGTTGGAGGAATGGACCCACTGCGAATGCAAACAATATCCCTCAAGCTCAACCTTTACTAGCTCCATCCTTAGTCATTACACCAAAAGCTACGCTAGAGGAGATGTTGGTTGCATTCGTATCGGTTCAAGCTGAATATAACTAGACTAATTCTCTGAAAATAGATGGGTTCATACAAGAGCAATTGAAATTTAGTCAAAGTTCAACTCAAGCCATCAATGACTTGAAAACCTCAATGGCTAGAGTTAAATCTCACCTCAATGTTAGGGAGAAAGGCACACTTCCTGCCCAAGCTCTTCCTAACCCAAGAACCCAATTTGAGATACAAGACGCAAGCTCATCCTCCCAACATACGGAGCATGTTCAAGCTATCACCACTTTGAGAAGTGAAAAAATAGTTGATAAATCTAATCCGGTGAAGGCTCCAAAGCCTAAGGATTCGAAAAATTCCAAAGAGGATGATAGCTCAAACAACACTCCACAAGAGAAAGAACCGGAAAGGCAATACAATCCGGTTGCCCCGTTTCCCCAAAGGTTGATTTCACCCAAACCTTTAAACAAAAATCTGAAAATTTTAGAGGTTTTCAAGCAGATGAAGATCACCATTCCATTGTTGGATGCCATAAAGCAAATACCATCCTATGCCAAATTTCTAAAGGAATTGTGCACAGTCAAAAGGAAACACAATGTTCACAACAAAGTACTTTTGATTGAGAATTTGAGCGCTATTATCAAACAAGAGGTGCCCCAAAAATACAAGGATCCGGGTAGTCCAACCATCTCATGCATCATAGGAGACTACCGGATTAAACAAGCCTTACTCGATTTGGGGGCAAGTGTGAACCTCATTCCGTACTCGGTTTATAAACAACTTGGGTTGGGTGAATTGAAACCTACCAAAACCACACTCCAACTTGCTAATAAATCCATTCGTATACCGAGAGGAGTGATTGAGGATGTTCTAGTTCAAGTTGATAAATTCTACTACCCAGTAGATTTTATTGTCTTGGATACACATCCCGTGATAGATACCGGTGCTCAAATTCCCATCATACTTGGCCGCCCTTTTCTATCAATTGTAGAAACGGGCTTGTACAAATGTCCTTTGGAAATATGACACTTGAGCTGAATATATTTGATTTATGCAAATAATCACGGGAAGTTGATGATGAGATCCACGAGATAAACTTGATTGAATCATTCGTGGAGGAGACTTTCCCCTCAATATTATATTCCGACCCTTTAGAGGCATGTGTGGCCCACTCTCATGAGATAAATGATGACACAATACGAGAGATGAATGCTATGTTAGATGTGATGCCGGTACTTTATAACAAAAGATGGAGGGCCCTATTTGAGCCTTTACCCGTAAATGAGAACAAGCCCCTCCCATCCAATATCAAGGCACCAACACTCGACCTAAAACCATTACCAAGTGAGTTGAAATATGTCTATTTAAGTCGAGATGAGACATATCCAGTAGTGATTTCTTCTCACTTGGATGAGGAACAAGAGAGTAGGCTAATTGCCACTCTAATAGAGCATAAGAGTGCCATTGGGTGGTTGATTGCAGATCTCAAATGCATAGACCAACTGATTTGTACTCATCGCATACACCTTGAGGAGAATGCGAAGACATCTAGGCAACCACAAAGACGACTCAATCCAAACATGAAGGATGTGGTTAAGGCCGAAGTGGTGAAACAATTGGATGTGGGTATTATTTACCCAATCTCCGATAGTTAATGGGTGAGCCCAACTCAAGTGGTGCCTAAGAAATCCAGAATAACCATCGTAGCCAATGCCAATAATGAACTTGTACCAACCAGAGTCACTACCGGTTGGAGAATGTGCATTGACTACAGGAAGCTAAACACAGATACAAGGAAAGACTACTTCCCCTTAGCATTTGTTGATCAAATTTTAGAAAGGTTGGCGGGTCATTTCCATTTTTGCTTCCTTGATGGCTATTCAGGGTACAACCAAATAGAGATCGCCCTTGAAGACCAAGAAAAGACTACATTCACATGTCCATTTGGCACTTTCGACTATCGACGGATGCCATTTGGACTATGCAATGCCCCTGCCACTTTTCAGCGATGTATGATGAGTATCTTTTCTGATATGGTGGGGACAATTCTCGAAGTCTTCATGGATGATTTCTCAGTATTTGGTTGTAGCTTTGATGAGTGCCTTGTGCACTTGAAATCTGTGTTGAAAAGATGTGAAGAGAAGAACCTTGTGTTGAATTGGGAGAAATGTCACTTCATGGTTCAAAAGGGAATTGTACTTGGTCACATCATTTCACAAAACGGAATCGAGGTGGACAAAGCGAAAATCGATCTTATCTCTAACCTTCCATCACCCAAGAGCATACGAGATGTGCGGTCCTTTTTAAGATACGCAGGATTTTATAGAAAGTTCATAGAGGACTTCAGTTCACTCTCTCGTCCTTTATGTAACCTACTTCAAAAGGAGAATTCATTCGAGTGGAATGAAGATTGTCAAAATACCTTTACCACACTTAAAGGTATGTTGACATGTGCTCCCATAATGCAACCACCTGATTGGAGCCTTCCTTTTGAAATTATGTGCGATGCAAGTGACTATGCTATTGGGGCCGTGCTAGGCCAAAGAAAAGAGAAGAAGCCATGTGTTATCTACTATGCAAGTAGAACCTTAAACTCAGCCCAAGCAAACTACACTACTACAGAAAAGAACTTTTAGTCGTAGTTTTTGCCTTAGACAAGTTTATGTCCTACTTGACTGGATCCAAGATCATCATATTCATTGACCATGCCAGCGCTTGAGTACCTTCTCTCTAAGAAGGATGCTAAACCACGGTTGTTAAGATGGATCCTTCTACTCCAGAAATTTGACATAGAGATACGTGATAAGAAAGGAGTAGAAAATGTAGTGGCTGACCATCTCTCTCGACTTGTTCTCACCGATTCCCCTGAAATGACCGCGATCAATGACATGTGTAAGACCCGTACCCTGAATTGCCCTCCGTACGTTTAGTTTTCGGTACCAGTATGTCCCGGATGGACCAGATTAGCGAGCCTTGATCACGACCCTATTTTAGTACCGCATCGACCCAAGACCTATACCCCGGTGACAGCGTAGGCGCTGCGATTCCAATGCCGCACGGCACGCCCCATTGCGATACTAGGTGAGAAAGATGCGTACTTTTGCGCAATCCGAGGTGGGCCGCGCAATGCCCGTGTGGCGTGGGCCCCACTTGCATAAATCCCAAGAATATGTCAAATCAATCAAATCAATCACCATATCCACCCCATCACTCTCTCACCTTCAAAGTCAACTCTAATCATGCAACCCATACCTCACATGCCCTCTCCCATCATCATCATCATTACCTCATGTATACCCTCCCATGCTAGCCATTCTCCTCTAGAAAATCCCAAGCACCACTCGTCCATAGGATTTCTAAGGAGAAAGGAGAGAGAAAGAGATTTGAGAGAGAGAGAAGGAGAGAGAAAGAGATTTGAGAGTAGAGAGAGATTTAGAGGGAGATCAATAGAGAGAAAGAGAGAGTGTGAAGGAGGAGATCTAGCTTGGAGGACCCCGATCATCATCCGGACCGTCCGATCGGTAATCCAACCGTCCAACCATCATTGTGAGTGCAAACTTTCCCCCTCTTTCTGGTTTACCTTTCATTTTCTTTCCTTGGGCCCACCTTGTGATGGGCAATGAGATGGATGGGCTGGATCATCCATGAATGGCCCCACTTGCTAATAAAATAAAATAAATAAAAATAAATAAAAAAAGGGGAGAGAGTGCCGCTGGACAGACAGCGTCCAGAGGACGCTGCTGCCCAGCAGCACGTGGGCTAAAGCCCCTTTTGGGCGTTGAGCAGGGTCCCCACTTGTGGGACCCACCTTGATGCATTTATTCGATCCACGTCGTCCATTGGTTTCTCCAGCCCATTTTAGGGCTGGACACCAAAAATGAAGTAGATCCAGACCTCAGGTGGACCACACCATAGAAAACAGTGGAGATAACGATGTCCGCTATTGAAACTTCTGTGGCCCACCGTGATGTTTGTAGACTGAATCACCAATCCAATATTGGACTCTATTAGCTCCTCATGAGTTGGGGAACCTGATGAACGGATTGGATTATACCTATTTGGGCCCCACTTGAAATAAGCAAGAAAGAAAAAGGAGAACGTCAGACGCTGGACGTTCACAGCGTTAGAGACGCTGGAACAGTCCAGCGTCACCTGGAGTGTGAATGGGGTCCCCATTCGTGGGACCCACCTTGATGTTTATGTTGTATCCACACCGTCCATCTGTTTTCCCAAGTCATTCTAGGGCCAGGGCCCGAATATGAACCAGATCCAAATCTTAAGCGGACCACACCACAGGAAATAGTGGAGAGCATGATGTCCACTGTCGAAACTTCCTCATGTCCACCTTGCTGGTTGTAGACCTATTCACATACCCAATATTGGGCTTGTTGAGTCCCCCATGAGCTGGGGAACCTGATAGATGGAGTGGATCACCCTTATGTGGGCCCCACTCGATCAAACCATGAAAAAAAAAAAGAGAAAGAAAGAAAAGAAGAAGGAGAGGCGTCGCTGACGCTGGGAGTACCAGCGTCCACGGACGCTGGGCTCGCTGCCCAGCTGGTGACCCACTCTATGGGTCCCACCATGATGCGGGTGCTATATCCACACCGTCCATCCATTTGAGGAGATCGTTTTAGGGCATTGTCTGAAGAATGAGACAGATCCAAATCTCAAGTGGACCCCACTTGAGAGGAAACAGTGAGGACAGTGACTCCAACCTTGAAACCTTCCTACGGCCCACCATGATGATTATTTGAGATCTAACCTGTTCATGAGTTCACACGTGCATGTGAAAGGAGGGAAAGCAAAAATATCGAAAGCTTCTGTGGGGCCCCACTACAGTGATGTTTATTTGTCATCCAACAGAAGGGGGCGCTGGCTGGGTTGGTTGGGCTGCCCAGCAGGTGGCCCACTCGTGGGACCCACCTAGAATGTATGTGCTTTATCTATTCCGTCCATATGTTTTTCCAGCTCATTTTAGTGGCTGAGCCCAAAATTTAAGCATATCCAAATGTCAAGTGGACCATGCCACGAGAAACAGTGGGAATAATGATCTCCACCATTGAAACCTTCCTAGCCCTACAGTGATGTTTATTTGTCATTCAACCTGTTCATATCAGTTTGATTCAAAACTCTTGGGGCCCATTTGGGTGCCATGCTCCAAGCAGCGTGCTTTGGCACGCTGCCCAGCAGGTGGCCTACCCTGGGGGTGCCACCACGATGCATCTGTTTTATCTATGTCGACCATCTATTTTTCCATATTATTTTAGGGCCATGGGCCCTCATAATGAGGTAAATACAAACCTCAAGTGGATCACACCGTAGGAAACAGTGGTCATTGATGCCCACTTTTGGAAACCTTCCTTGGGGCCATTGTAATGTTTATTTATCCATTTAACCAAAGGTGATGGGGCTTAACTTTGGGTCCCACCTTGATGAATGTTAGGTATACCTTGTTGTTCTTCTTGGCAGGGGTGTGGGCCCAGTTTTGGGTGGGCCACACGTAGAAAATAAAGGTGATTGAATGCCTACCATTGGAAACTTTACAGGACCCATCTGTTATGTTTATTTGCCATTCTCCTTGTTCATAAGTCACCCAGCCATGGGTGGGGTTTCACACGTGTAGTGTGCGGGCCCCACCATGGTGTTTGGTTGCCATCTCACTTGATTAGTGGGAAAGCACAAATATCGGGTTGATCCCAAACTGTTGGGGCCCATTGATGTATATGGCTTCCCCACTCCTTTGTGCGGTTATCCCCAACCACGGGTCCACCTTGTTATGCATGTGTTCTATTCACGTTAGCCATTGGCCACTATGGTGCGATATGTATGTTGCCCATCGATTAGGACCGCCTTAATTTTGTACTTGATCCAAACCATCCAAATGAGTGGACCCTAGCATGTTATGTACATGATGGCCTTGGGACCACCTTAGGGTGCGTGTTCGAATGACCGCGTTGTCCATCCCCTGGATCCACCTTGATGATTAGTTGTGTAAACCCTTATTGAAAGGTCATCCCAAAAGTTCGCTCGATCCAAGTCACAGGGCTACTTTCTTAAACTCACCCTGTTGAACTGCCTTGTCAATTCACTTTGTTAACTCACCATGTTGACCCGCCTTGTCAACCTGCCTTATTGACTCACCATGTTGATTGATCCTGGTAACTCAGCTTGTTGTATACTCATATGACTCACCCCTCCTACCATTGTACCCAACTATTAAAGACCACCATATTGTGTATATTCCATCCACACCGTCCGTTTACCTTTAGGACGAGTTTGGGGCTCATCCTTAACGTTAGTATGTCATCTAAGCCATCCATTATATGGAACCTATCTTGCAGTATGAGGTTAGACCTGTCGTCCCTTTTTGGACCTCATCGTATTGACCATCTATCTCAGATTACCCTACCATGTATGATTCTCTGTCATGACCTGTCTATCTTACAACCCGTTCTATGACATTCCTTTTATGGACCATTATTGTGTTTATCTCAACTGTACTACAGGATTATGGGTCCTCGGCATGATTTTGGGTATTCTACTCTTGCCGCTCAAGTAGGTTCTACCTTTGATGTGTCGATAGTGTATTCAATCTTTTTCTTTCCATTCGGGTTATCTGAATGTTGAAGGTTAATCCACACCGTTCAATTGTTGGACCATCTGTGTTGTTGTATACTATCCATTTAGGGTCCTATCTCTTTGTGTTTGTTTGTGTTATAAGTGAATTATCTTTTTATGATGTTTTTAGTATGTCTGTTGCCACATGTAGTGTTGTTTGGAATACTCATATGTGATCTTTATACTATATGCTTCGATGACCACCGTGCTTGTGTAATGAGTATGCATCCCGAATCACCATTGTTAGTTGGGGACCACTAGGGCATAAACGCATTCATAAAGCATTCGAGATGTAGTCGCGCAAATGTAATTCACGTACTCTCTATCACAAACCTCTCCAATAGGTATGGGACTATTCGAGGACAGGAGTCTATCATCCTGACTTACTACTGTATGCAGTGTTCGAAGTTTCGGTATCGCTACAAGTTTCGCTAGCCGGGGATACGGAAACAATATCGATATCGCCGATAATATCGCTAATAACCGGAAATGTGGGGGAAATGGGAAAAAACAGTGGATTTTTTCAGTGAAACCTCGGGAGTTGATAAAATGCACATAGTTGCATATTTATGAATAAAAAAATTGCATAAAGAATGCATACATAATAGGTTTCTATTTAATGGGGGCCTAAAAGCATGTGTTGCTGTAAAAAGTTAGTCCAATCATCTCATCTGTCCAAAATCTGAACTTCATCCAAACATCCATTGATATTTCAGAATATCGGCAACACATGAAATTTCCAAACAAATCGTCAAATACTGAAAAAGAAACTAAAGATTGTGATCTTGTTATTGCCATGTTGCGATAATGATAATATTGTGATATTATCAATGTTATCGTCAACAAATTGTACGCTGCATACAACCATACACCCATAAAAAATCTGAAATGGGAATTTTTTAAATATATAGATTTTTTGGCATATCGATAAATTGGCGATATTATCGAAATATTGCAGATACATTGACGATACAAGTGACACTTGGAATTTACACAGTAAAAAAATATTGGTGATACACCGACGGGATCAATGTATTGACAATACAAACGACGCCTAGAATTTACACAATTGAAAATATTGACGATATCGATACATTGACAATATTTAGTGATACATCATCGAAATCAAGAATTTTTTATACTATCAGTGTTATCGGTATCGCTACCGGTGTTATCGGTGTCGCTGAGCTAGAAATAGAGATAATATCGGGGATATTTCGATAATATCGGAGATAATGCAAACATTGACTGTATGGTAGGAATAACTTAGCATACCTTGTAGCCCTTGGTGCGAGATTCCCTGGCTAGCGACATCCCGCACTATGACTTGATTATTCATATGTGTCCCCTCATTTTAATCATATCTCAAATAGGTTGGACTAGATTGCTTTATTGCCATCGTGGTAGATTGACTACTTATTGGCACTCATACTGTATGCTTGGCTCATGCATCATGAACGCTTGGCTCATCTGATTGTCTTATATCAACCGGCCATATCAGCCGCGATTGTCGTGCAGTTCATTACCAGTTGACGGTGATATTGTATTTGAGACCCTATAGTTTTATGATGCTCTTTGGAGACTTGCACGGGCATGTTGTCCCACGTTTGTATGCATGGTTTCATTTCGCACCGTCTGCTTGTGCCGTATATAGCATGGTTACTACGTTGCAACCACAGCTCTATCGTGGTTTGCAGAACACTGGAAATATGTGATCTTTAAACTGGATGCCAAATATGTCCCTGGGTGAAAGTCCCTGATCCCTTGGTACCAAGGTGGGTGCTCCATTTAAGGACCGGGTGGTTTAATCATACACCAGTATGCCGAATACCAAACGGCGGTGTTTTTCACTGCACGTAGTCAGTTTGGAAGGAGGTCTGACCTAACCTGCTGGAAGAGTGTTGGCAAAGTGGGTTTAGTTTGACCAGCTGTGAGTAGGTCCGCTATTGCACCAGATATGCTTTGGCATTCTACTGGTGAGTAGTGAGGTCTGTGAGACCCCGGTGATGTTCCGTTTCAGAGATGGTATTGGTATCAGTGATGTGACTGATGTTCTGTATGGTGTGGGACGGTCCTGACGTGGGCGGGTGTGATGTGGGCGGGGCTGTAAGCCTGGGCGAGCTACCACATTGGGCGAGAGACCAGTTCCGAGTCCTGTATTGCTTGGGCGATTGCGATATGACTGTTCGTATCTAGACCACTGTACTGAGAGGTGGTGATTTGCATGCATGCATTGGATCATTGTATGGGACATTAGGCCCTGTAAGCCATTGCATAGTATAAGTATATAGCCTTGGTAGGCTGGTTACCTGTATTGCACGCTTGCATAGCCATGGTAGGCTAGTTATATGTATTGCATGCTTGCTTAGCCGTGGTAGACTGGTTATCCATATCACATGATCGTGTAGCCTAATTAGGCGAAGTCTTGGTTTAAAGTTCTCATCATACTTTACTGCTTACTCTAATATTTATCATGCTTGTCATACGCATTGTGCATGCACACACGCACTCACAAAACTTCGTTCGAAGCTTATGCGCGTTTGTTATGCTGTAGGTTATACCAGAGTATATCAGTAACGTTGAGTTGGAGTTGGGAGTGCAATAGCAGGAGGTGCCAGATCGTGCACAGTTTTTATATTCACACATTGTGTATTTACCTTTCAGTACTGTATGTAAATGAAATGACTTAGTGGAAATATTATGTTTGTCTTTGATGGTACTCATATGGTGATGCTCATGTTTCAAAAAAAAATTCAGACCTTAAAATCCTCCTTGTGGTATCCCAGGATCGGAACCTGGCGTGTGGGGTTAGGATCCGAGATCGAGGGTACTACGGAGGCTTCCACCTCTGAATTCGGGTTACGGCAAATGGACGTCGAGAACCGAATTTGGGGCGTGACAACATGTTCCCTGGCGAACAACTTTTTAAAGTCTCCCAATTACCATGGTATGCGGACATTGCTAGCTATCTTACTATAGGTACAATTCCTACACATTGGAAAAAGCAAGATAAGGATAAGTTATTTAATGAGGTGCGAAAATTCCTATAGGACGACCCATACTTATTCAAGTATTGTCCCAATCAAATCATAAGGAGATGTGTGCCAAATGATGAACAACAAAGTATCATCTCCTTTTGTCATTCTCAGGCATGTGGTGGCCACTTTTCGGCTAAGAAGACCACAACCAAAATTCTACAATGTGGGTTTTATTAGCCCACTATGTTCAAGGACACACTATGAGTTTTGCAAAACATGTGAGCCTTGTCAGAAATTGGAAGGAATCTCCCGTCGAAATATGATGCCACTCAATCCCATCTTAATAATCGAAATTTTTTATTGTTGGGGCATTGATTTCATGGGTCCATTCCCATCTTCTTTTGGAAACGTATATATCTTGCTTGCAGTCGACTATGTGTCCAAATGGGTCGAGGCAATCCCATGCCGGAATAATGACCATAAAACAGTCATTCGCTTCTTAAAAAGAGAATATTCTTTCCCGGTTTGGAACACCCCGAGTCATCATAAGTGATGGAGGGTCTCACTTTTGTAATCGCCCATTTGAAACCTTAATGAAGAAATATGGCGTTAATCACAAAGTGAGCACTCCCTATCACCCACAAATAAGTGGACAAGCTGAGATATCCAACAAGGAGATTAAACATATTTTGGAGAAAACAGTAAACCCCGATCACAAGGATTAGTCGCTTCGACTTACCGATGCGCTTTGGGCTTACCGTACTGCTTTTAAGACCCCTATTAGAATGTCTCCCTATAGACTTGTCTATGGGAAGGCTTATCACTTGCCTGTGAAGTTGGAACATAGGGCATATTGGGCAATAAAGAAGATGAATTTTGATTCTGACAAGGCGAGCTCGTTGCGCAAACTACAATTGAATGAACTTGCGGAACTCCTGGAACGAAGCTTATGAAAATGCGAGAATTTACAAGGACAAGATGAAGGTGTTCCATGATAAGAACATTCTTCGTAAGACATTCACGATTAATAAAAAAAGTCCTTCTATATAATTCTCGCCTACATTTATTTTCGAGAAAATTGAGATCTCGATGGACCGATCCCTACATTGTGCAAACTGTCTACCCATATGGGACTGTCGAGCTGTTAAATCCAAGGAACGGCAACATCTTTAAGGCGAATGGTCAGCGATTAAAGTCGTTCTTTGAGAAGTTTCCTTCAGAAGGTATGTCCATACCTCTGACTGATCCTGTGTATCAGGATGATTGATCTCCTAGTCTGATGGAGGTATAGAGTAGTTAGGATTAGGATTTTTGTTACTTTTGTTTACTTTTTCTTAGGTTTGTTAGAAGGAGGTAGAATTCCACTTTTCATTCTCTCAGGTACTATTATTCCTCACTCCCTTTTATTTTTAGAATTGCTTATTGAACATCTTTTACATTGAGGACAATGCAAGATTTGGTTGGGGGGTGTAGGATCACTAGGATGAATCTAGTGTTTTGTAACATCTCGAGCAATTATGTAGGATTTTTTTTGAATTTTCTAAAATTTCAAAACTCTTTTAGAAAACCTTACTGCTATACATTCGAGATGAAACGAGCATAAGAGGAGGAGATACGAAGTGTATGATGTTGTAAGTCTTGAACTGTCTCTTAACATAATGGTTTTATATGTGAATTTCCCTATTTATGTGATTGATAGAAAATTCGAACACTCTTACACAGTTCACATTACACGATTTTCATGGGTTGAAAAGATCATATGATTTGTGGATTAGCTAGACTTTGATTGAAGGTATTGAGAAACCAAGCCGGGGTACTTTGTCCATCCTTGTCCATGGGAAAATAACGAAAGATATGGATTTCTAAAAATCCTATCTAATTTAAAAGAAAAGGAAAAGGAAGGATGAAATTGGGAATGATGGAAAAATGGTGAAAATTTTCAATTAGGGCTACTTATTACCAACCGGGGGATGGTCTACCCGTAACCAAAGCCTGAAATGGGACGTAGTGTGAGAGTCGTCGGAAGGACAGTAAGGCAAATTCCTGTCATTGGCTTGTTGTTACTCTATACACCTTGAGATCTATAGTTTAGTTGATCTATGAAGAAGATAATCCCAAAAACTCATGAGATGAATTTTCACTGTGCACACTAGGTTGAGTTTGTTCGAGTTCTTCTGTTTATCAATCAATCAGCGGGAATTTCATATGGACGCTTATTATGTTTTGAGAGTTTACAGTTTCAACCTCTGTCACCTAATTTTTTCTGAATCTTACACTTGTGTGTCTTGGGATGTATAGAAGAATGGTTTCTAAAGGAGAGTTGGGTTTGGAGAATGAACTTTGTTTCACGCATGTTTTGCTCGGGACTAGCAAAATGCTGGTTGGGTGGTGTGTTGAGCTCTTAATTGTGCATATTCTAATCCTCAATTTATCACTCATTATGCAAGGTTTTTATGAATTAATGACTAATCTAATGCAATGGATTTGTGATTGTAGGGATAAGAGAGAGGATTTATCAATTGGAGACTTAAAGACGCCATTTACAAGCATAAAAGATCAAAGGATTATGTATCAAAGGATGGAAGAAAGAAGTCAGAGGAAAGAAGAAAGAAAGCAGAAGAATGTGCCCAAGACCGGTCGTCCATAGCCAGGACTGGTCGTCCGACCGCTCCGAACACTCAACAAAAGGGGCCCTGCGGCCAAAAACTCACTGGACCTGCTAAGACCGGTCAGTGCGACCGGTCGGCCACTGCTCAGACCCGTCGTGCGACTGGTCCTCGAATTAAGTTTCTGGGTTCGAAATTTCCCAAAACTCTCTAGACAGATTTTGCACTTTTACGACCGGTCGTCCAGAAGCTCAAACCGGTCGTGCGACCGATCGTCTACGTAACTGTGCGTGTTCTACAAGCTCCGAATTTCTCTGCGCACTGCGTATCCTTACGCACCATCTGGGAGATTCCGACGCAACAGAGCCTCTTCACTATAAAAGGAGACCTAGGGATCGTTCCTAAGGCATCTTAGAAGGGATTAAGCACGGTGGGAGACGGCGGAAGTTGATTTCGGAGTTCTACAACTCCTCCTAGTTTGCTATCTAGTTTTTGTGTTTTTTTAGTTGTTTCATGTTTCCTTGGATCATGAACGGCTAAACCTCTTAGCTAGGGCTAAGAGGTAAATCTTGTAGTGAATCTAAGATGTTTTAATTCGTTTGATTTGGTTTTAAGTTGGATTTCTATTGAAGAACAATGGTTTGAAATTTAATTCAAGTACTAAGTGGTTTTTCTTAGTCTTATGATGACTCATGGATGTTTGGAAGAATTGCTTGAGTTCTTAATTGTTGTGAACTAGTCTAGACCTGTATGATCTGAGGAATTGGAATACGCTCTAGATTTATGATCTTCATGTGGGAACTTCTTACCAAAAGTCTATTTTTCTGAAAATTCTGAAGTATGTGAGGCTGTGTATGTGATTTGAATCAAGTTCAAATCATGATCTAGTTTTGTCTTGTGACAGGATTTAATGATGGTTATGATTGTGATCTTAGCCTATTAGAATTGGGACTGACCTATGCAATTGAGTATGCTCGTCCTAGCTTGCATTAAGTGAATCATATGCATGGATCATACATATGTCAGGTTGATTGTTTTAACTGTTCTATCATCCGACTAGATAGAACATAATTTCGATTCTAGTTGAGAAAGTGAGAAACCATAGTGAATTGAGCATCAAGGATTGCTACAAGTGGATCCTTGAACCCCTAGTGCCTTTTAATTAATTGATTACCTTCAGTTTAGTTCAAAGTTACTATTTATATCAATCTTCTACAAATCTATTTGTTAGCTTTTCAGTAGAACTATCGTAAGTGTTTTGTGGATTCCTACATAAGTCTCCGTGGATCGACCTCGGTCTTACTGAGATTATTACTACATCGCAACCCTACACTTGGGGAAGCGAACAAGTTTTTGAGACCGGTCGGCTGATCGGTCGGCAAGGGCCATCGACTGGCCGAGGTGAGCTCCGATCAGGCGACAGGTTCCCTTGTTGAGTTGGGTCTCTTGCACAATTTTGCGCAAAGAGGTTTCTAATTTCGGTTTTCCCCTATTTAAGGGGATGTAATCCGAGATTAGGGTTGCCGCCAATGGACCAAGGGATTGAGAGGGTTCTAGGGTGAGAGAAAGAGCTAGGAGGAAGCTTGGAGTTCTCTGGGATGAGTGAAAGGGCTATATTTGTCCTTCTCATGTGAGAATTAGCTTTGTTAGCTCGGGATTTCTCTTGTGGGCTGTGATCCAAGTTGTGTTTCTTCTATCTCTTGTAACTTCTGATATCATAGTGGATTGGTATTGCTTTGTGCCGTGGTTTTTTACTCGTGAGGGGTTTTTCTACATAAAATTCGGATTGCCTCTTGTGTGTGATGATTTGCTTATGTGATTGCCTTTGAGGTTTGTTCATTGCCTACTTTGATTGCTTCCGTTGCGGGGCTCCTAACCCCAACATCCTCTACTTGAGATTTGGATTTTCTTCATTTTGGGATCATGCAGTAAAATGATATGGAAAAATGGATGGACAACATAGATATAGAATAGATATATCAAGGTGGCCCTATGGTAATGGCCGCACCAGCTTGGGTGAGTTCGGGGTCTCACCTAATCTGCTTCCGTTGGTAGGGACACGGGCAATCATGTCCATACTATGGTGCAGTCCATCTGATGAGGTCGTTTTAGTAGTGGATTGCTTGGTGTGCCACACACCCTAAAACTCGATGGTGTTGGGAACCCACGTAAGCGAACTTAGAGTGGAACTAAACGAAGGTAATCACAATTACACCAAGCAAATCAACACAATTTGATTTTACATGGAAATTGTTTTGCGGGAAAAAACCATAGCACAAAGCGAATTATTATAAATATGTAGTTATAAGAGATGGACTTACCCGGATCAAAGCCTGAAAAGAAAAAACCCTAGATTTTTCTCTCTTCAAAGCTCTCTCAATCCTTAAGTACGTTTTGAAACCAAGTGTTCAAGTCTTAATCCTGATTACACCTGCTTATATAGCATTAAACCGAAAATAGAAACAAAACACGCAAAACCGCACTAAACAGTGTTCCAGCCATCAGTTGACCGACCCGAACGTTTGGGCGACCGAACATGGCCTAATATGTGCAAAGAGTAACTGTCTCATACTAGGTATTTTCGGGCAACCGAGCCAAGGCCCGTCGGTCGACCGAAGACCTATCGTTCTCAGATTAAAGACATCTCCAACAATATCCACCGTGACTTCAATCCTCAAGCTTCACTACTCCAAAGCTCCATCCTTCATCTCTAATTCGTCTCCATCATATATAGCTCCACTGCTTCTCATGCACACACCAACTTCACTCCACCTTCATGCCCTGTCTGCTCATGTGGCTTGGGCGCGCATGTCACATACGTGTAGACATGGAATCTGCTACAGACGTTGACATACGTGTAGACATGGAATCTGCTACAGACATTGACATACGTGTAGACATGGAATCTGCTACAGACGTTGAAAGTCCACTTGATGAAGTGCTCCCAATCAACTTGTAAAGATGGTCGTATCTCCATGCTTTCAGTACCACAAGTGCCCCTTTTGAAACTTTACAAAACTGATTGAACCTGGTGAATTTACACCCCATTGCCTCACTTGTACCAAGAGAGATCAAATTCTGCTTTTGCCTAGGGACATGCCTCGCATCTGTCAGAATGCGCTCGATCCCATTGAATATCCTAATGCACATCGAACAAACACCCACCACCTTGTAGGCATAGTCATTGCCCAAGAACACTGAACCACCGTCATACTCTTTGTACGAGGTGAATGAACTCTGGTCAGGACACATGTGATACGATACACCTGAATCCAAGAACCACTCATCGCTGAGATACCCAGATCTAGATACAGTCAATACATTGTAATCATTACCCATGTCCTCTATACATTTTGTGGTATTAACCTCCCTAAAAGAATCTTCAGATTTCTCTTTCTTCGACTTGAGATTTTGACAATTTCTCTTCATGTGTCATGTCTGTCCACAGCTCCAGCACTTCAACTTACCATTGGATTTGGATTTCGATCGAGAAGATCTCCTATCCCACTCAGAATTTCTTCCCCTCGTAATCAATACATCTGAAGACATCTACGTCACCGCTTTTCTTTCTCTTCACCTTTGACTAAAGGGTTGAGATAATGGTCTCAATGCAAATGGTCGCCCTGCCAGCGCACAAAGAGTTCTTGAACGACCTGTATGATTCTGGAGGAGAATTCAACAAGATATATGCTTGATCTTCGTCCTTCATCGTCTCATCCACATCCAATAGTTTGCAAATAAGTCTATTAAAGTTACTAATGTGGCTCTCAACATCAGCCCCCTTTGCCATCTTCAGATTGAACAACTAAAGTTTCAGATACAAATGATTTTCTATAGATTTCTTCATGTAGATATTCTCTAATGTCTCAGCCGCAGTGTTCTCCCTCATGATGTTGTAGATGACCTCTCCATTAGGCACAACTGGATTGAGATATTGACTTTTTTATCCATCTTCTTCCACTCTTTTTCTTTCATAGATTCTAATCACTTTCTAAGGAATGCATCTTCCAATCCTTGCTAAACTAGGATGCCTTTCATCTTAGCCTTCCATAGTTCAAAGTTGTTTTTCCTGGAATACTTCTCTACATTGAACTTCATGCCTAACGTCATCGATACCTCGTCTTAGAGTCGATCTGCCTCCCAACGTTAACTCTAATACTACTTGTTGGAAACCTGCGTAAGCGAACTCAAAGTGGAATTAAATGAATGTAGGCACAATTGCACCAAGCAAATCAACACACGAGAGAACACAATTCGATTTTACATAGAAAACCCTTATGGGAAAGACCGTGACACAAAGCGAATCATTATGAAAATGAAGTTACAAGAGATGGACTCACCCGAATCAAAGCCCCACAAGAGAAAACCCTAGATTTTTCTCTCTCCAAAGCTCTCTCAACCCTTAAGCACATCTTGGAACTAAGTGTTTAAACCTTAATGCCGATTACACTCGCTTATATAGTATTAAACCAGAAATAGAAACAAAATGCGCAAAACCGCACTAAACACTGTGCCGGCCATCGATCAACTGAAGACCCCCTATTCTCATATTGAAGGCATCTCCAACAGGTGGTGTGTTGATGTCACCAAGTTCTGTGGCCCTACCATGATGTATGTGTTGTATCCAAACCATCTAGCCATTTGGCAAGATCGTTTTAGGATTTAAGCCTAAAAATGAGACAATTCCAAAGCTCAAGCGAATTACACTACAAAGCCGGGGGGGACAATGAGTCCTACATTTGAAACCTTCCATGGATCCCACAATGATGTTTATTTGCCATCCAATCTATTAGAAAGGTCATCCTGAATGAAGGGAGAAAACAAATATCAAATTGATCCAACACTTGTATGACCCTAAAAAAGTTTTCAATGGTAGACGTTCAATCCCCCATTGCTTTTCTTAAGCTTTGGATCTATCTCATTTTTGGGCACAAGCCCTAAAACGATCTCGCCAAATGGATGGATGGTTTTGATATAACACATACATTATGGTGGGGCCCACGGAACTTGGTGACATCAACAAACCACTGAGGTGGTGGTGTGTGGCATACCACGAAATTCGCTTCAATTGGATTTGCATCTGTCTCGACAGCCAACAGAGACCCACTTGTAAAGTGGTCTTATGATAGGAACTGCCCATGTTTTGGGATCTATTCTTAAAAACTCGCAAAATGAAAATTACGTTGAAAGGGGTAGCAGATGGAATTAGCATATAAAAAGAAAACTTTCAATGGCCCATATTCAACTCTAAAATTCAAAAGAGTTTATTTGCGGTAGCAACGAGAATACGGACCTTTCAAAGTACCATATATCTCAGAATCTGGCCCAGTGCAGGTCCCTGGTTCCGGACATTATCATCCTACATCTTAATTCTTGAGCTTTTCTAAGCTACGATGCACGTTCAAGAAAGCCCATGTACATGCAACATATATGTGTAAGCCTATAGGTCCAAGATCCATCCATTCATCAAGTTGGAACCACTATATTATGCCCTCGCCTAAGAATGATTGATCCAATTGTTAGGTGGGCTATGAAATTTGTAATATAAAAAAATGTACTGTCTTGAAAAAAATTGGTTGGAGTTTTCTAACCCATTCACCTATTTCTAAAATTATGGTTCATTATGTTGAGTATGTTTACACGGGACCTGACCGTGTCAAATCTGATGGCTAGTAAGCCAACACGTGGCGGCACTCTGCATGAAAGATTAAGACAAAATCCTTGCAACGATGTTATTGGTAAGAGGAGATTGTAAAACACAAAAACTACTGCTACTATGAGATATGTGTCACCACACCTCGAGAAAAGCTATTGCGTAACACATGGTGACGTGAGAGACGCCATATATTATATAACGGCCTAGAAAAGAAGTTAAAGCCATCGTTTTAGATAGTGGTGATGTTTCTTATGACACATGGTAAAAGTCAAGTGGCTCGACATATGTAAAGCCATAAGCAAAGAGCTTTAATTAATATGCACAATTAGCTAAGGTGTGGAGATATATGGCACAACATGATTGGCCAAGCGCATCCGGAAGTAAGGTGATTATTGCAAATCATGGAAGGTTATTAGCTATGCTCCACTCAACAATAGGCCGATTTGAAGAAAATCTCGCAAATTCGTCTTGAGTCGATAGTGTAATCGGCTATGTTTGCTAACTGGCCAATCAGTCAAGAGAAGATTCTAAAGGCCGATTCCAATACGTGTCTCTAGCTAGCCGCCTTACACATCTATAAATTTAGTAAAAAATGAAGAGCTTGGAACCCACACCATTCCAATTCAATATTTTTTTTTTAACATAAGACTACTCTTATAAGCTCAAATGTTGCCCATCCTTAGTCCGCCATGGGTACTTATTATTACAATAATAATTATTATTCAATCTAACTCTTCTACCAAGCTAACACAATGCTGCAAAACTAACCTAGATTGAGTAGGATAGAATAATTTGTTTGACACTTTATGTCTACGATTACATTATCAAACCTAGGAAGATCTCTAAATCTCAAACAAATAGCCGGTAGGAACATCTTACCATGTGCCTAGAGATTCTGCTCGATCATCTCGCCAAGAGGTTTGACCAAATACAAGCAAGTCATCATTCAACTCCGGCTACCTTTCCACTAACCAGTTGAGCAACGAACAGGCAGTCGTCACATGACAGTCTTACCCATGGAGTGAGAATCCAAGCAATGAATGGATAATCATTCCCATGACTATCTTGTCATGAAGTGACGACTCAAAGTGATGAACAAATTGTCATCCCTACTGACCTTTATTCCACTAACGTGGCTAAGTGTCGAATAGTCACAAACAATGACCAACTTGTCCACGAAGCTCAACCGTGCGGAGAAACAAAGGATTGTTGTTTTTCAACCATCTCACTATGAATCCATGTCGTACCATGAACTAATCATTGAAGATCCACTAGCCATCGATTGTCTTGCCATGCAACTTGGTTTTGCATGATAAATAGAAAGTTGCTACAACAATTGTCCAACCATGAAGCCAGGTGAGGGGCGAACAGATGCTCACCCCTTCCTGCGAACCATGATTGTCTTACATAACGAAGCGCAACCTACAAGGAACTGTACAACCATAAATCCAGTTGTACAAGCTGTTATGGGTGAATCTAGGATGATCCCAAAAGCTGCACGGCCAAAGCAGCGCACGTGTGTGTACTAGCATTCTCTATTTTCGCGCCTGAGTACTAAAGCATTCGGTTTATTGGGCTCGAGCAGTCGGTATTCACTAGCTTCCGATTGCTCACATTAAGCTTGAGAGATTGGTTTTCTCAAGCTCCCGACCAATCATCTCAAACTCGAACGATCAGCTCTCTCTTATTTACAACCAATTGACGATGACCGAACGCTCGCGATAACATCGCATCCGACCAGGCAATACTTCCCGAACACTATTCTCCGAGCACTCGAGACTTGATTGACGTATACCGCAACTCATATGATTTATTCCCCAGGATTACCGTGAGAGATTTCGGCGTTGCGCAGATATTCTCACTTATCTCTTCGAAGCAATCACGTATCTAGCCATGATCGTGACTCATCCTGCGTAGGATATCAAATTTTGACAGAATCAGAATCATAATAAAATATGGTAACAATATATATTATAAAAGGTCCTCTATTCAAAAATTACTCCCTCATCATCGCTAACTTAGGCATCGGAGGGCCATCAGCCGGAATCCTCGGCAGCCATCCTAACTTTTGGTGGTGCTTGCGGGCTTTTTGAATCTATAGCTTCCATCTTCAATCGTCAGTAAGACGGCAGAGACTCGAGTTGGTCCCTGATCAACATCTGATGACGTAATTTAGCGTCAACACAAGCGATCTAGCTTTTGTGCCTAACGACCTTTTTGTCGTGAATAGACATACATTTCCAATGAGTGTCTCACTATGAACAGATTTTCATTAGTTATATATTTTTCTTTTTTCCTTTTCCTTTTTCTTTTTTATTTAAAGTTAAGTGTATTAAAACTTTAATTATTTAATCGATCCATTTAGACATATTTTATTCTTTTTAATTATATTTTTATGTTGTTGAACGGTGTGAAGCGAATCCCGGACATGTCAAATTCCTTTTCCTGATCTTTCTTGGCAACTGATCCAGTGCTACCAGGGCAAGGAATTTCGTGCTTCACATATCATGTTCCATACATATCTAACACATTTATGATGATCTAAGCCGTTAATCATACAAAATAAATTATTGATTGGAGAATGAAAAAAATATAAATACAATATTTTTCAAGTGAAGTAGGAAATGAAGGTTTTTCTGCTGAACGTAAGCCGTTGTTTTTTTTTTTTTTTTTTCCTTCTTCTTTTGTATTTCATGATACTACAAATTAAATGGTTTAGATCTTACAAACATTACGATTTTATGGTATTTGTCCTCATTGGCTGTTGACCCACTAAACCAACTGCCTGGATCTCTTCAACCTGTGCCAAAACTGATGAAATGGCCTCGCTGTCCCTCGCCTCCAGCCAATTAATTGAGTTCGTTTTTCTTTTCTGAAGTATTTTATTACCCAGGGTGCTAAAAAAATATTTTATTATCCAACCTTATTATTTTCTTTAATAGTGGGATTGTACCGGTGGATTTGGAGGCGGTAGCAACCGGACGCGGTTTGGCTGGTTAACCCAGCCAGCTATCTGGTCAAAGCTCTGGGCCCCACTATAATGTATGCATTTTATCACGTCCGGCCATCCATTTTACAGCTCATATTAGGGGATAAGCCCAAAAATGAGGCAGATCCAAAGCTCAAGTATACCACACCACGGTGTCTTGCCTGCTAGCCTAGCTGAGAGACGCCCAGGGGTTTCAACAGCAGGTTTCAAGTTCAAGTACCAAGGAGACACACTAACCCATCGGTGGGTGGCTGGGTGGGTGCATCGTGTGACTAACCGTGTGGGTGTGCTGTGCAACTAATAAGATGGGTGTGTTGCATGACTAACAAAAAAAAAAAAAAAAAAAGTGTACCAAAACTTCTTGGGGCCCACTGCCATGTTTATTTACCATCTAACCTGTTTTTAAAGATACATGCATAATGGTGTATGAAGGGAAAACACAAATATCAGCTTAATCCAAAACTTCCATCACTCCAACGAAGTTTTTGACAATAAGCATTTAATCCCCACTATTTCTTATGCTGTGGTCCGGTAAGCTTTGGATTTGTCTTATTTCTAGGCTCATACCTTAAAATGAGCTGGCAAAATGGATGAACATGGTGGATAAAACACAAACATCATGGTGGGCATACCAAACAGTTGGATGGTATTGGGTCATGGATGGTGGAAAAGCTTTGTAGGGCCATCATGATGTATGTGTTTTATCCACGTTGTCCATTGAGGCATATCCAAATCTTAAGCTGACCTCATAAATACTATCGTACGGTCCACCTGATATTTGGATTTGCTTTATTTTTGTGCTCATATCTTGAAATGATCCAGAAAAAATGGATGTACAACATGGATATAGAATACATACAATTAAGGTAGGCCCTACATTAAGGGCATGATACAGTAGTGGAATTCATACACTTAAGGTAGGCCCTACATTAAGGGCATGATACAGTAGTGTCATCACTTAAATTACACATGGCAATTAAATTTAGCAATAAAGACTTTCCATCACGAGAGCGGATTAGCTGTTACCCTGGGAACAGCTCAGTGGGTGTTACCCTAACCGTGTGAGGCCCATCTTGATATATTTGTTAACTTATCTATACCGTCAATCTGTCTTTTCATCTCATTTTAGGACGTGATACCAAACCCTAATAAGATCCAAATCTCAGGTGAACCATGCCACTAGAAACAGTGGGCTACAAAAGTTTTTGATCAATCTGATCTTTATATTTTTCCTTCATTAAGATCGTCTTGACATTATCAACAGGTTGGATTGCGAATAAACATTACTAAAACCTTAGGATAATCTCTTTGGAATTTTTAATGGTGGGGCACTTAATCACCACTGTTTCCAGTGTTATGGTCCACCTGAGATTTGGATCTGCATAATTTTTGTACAACCTCTTCCTCAAATGGGCTGTAGAAACAGATGGACAGCATGGATAAGCAAAATATCAGCCATGTGGGCCACGCGGCAGGGGTAACACCCACTAAGCTATTCCCCGGGTAACATCTAATTCGCTCCCTTCCATCACTTATCTATCACTGGGCCCTACAATGGGACGAAATTGTGTAGGGAAAGACGTAAGTGATATGTTTTGATCCGTACGATGAGTATCCTTTGAATCAACGGTTGAAACATAACTGGTCGACGGTCAACATTAAGCCTAGAAAAACCTAGAAAAAATGACGCATGGTGCCGCCTGATATGTGTGATTTTTTTCATAAAAGAGCCAGCTATTATTGAGCCCACTGGATGGAAATCCGGATTGAGACAAAACCATGCCACGTGTACTGGGAAAGAGGAGCGCGGCTTCCATGGATCCGTAACTGTGGGGCCCTCCTTGATGTATTTTCCTTACATCCATGCCGTCCATACATTTTTAAACTTCTTTTTATAGCATAATCCTAAAATAAAGAGTATAAAAATCTCATGTGGACCACACCACAGGAAACAATAAACAATGGTGATTGACCATTAAAAACTTCTCATGGGCCACAAAAGTTTTGGATCAAGATGATATTTATGTGGTCCCTTCATCCATGTATTTTTGACCTTATCAATTCCAGTGGCCTCAAAGACTATTTTAATGGTGAGTATTCAATCACCACTGTTATTTTTGGTGTGGTCCACCTAAGATTTGGATCTGCTTCATTTTTTGGATCATGGTCTAAAATAAGCTTTTAAAAAAGGATAGACAGCGGGGATTTAAGGAACATATATTAATGTGGGCCCCACAGTCAGGGGATCCACCTAGGTGGATCCACTTAAACCGCGCCCTGGAAAGAGATAGCCCTACATGTGAACACCGCAAGAAATCCACTTCGTTCATCAACTTTTTCATATCATATTAGGACAGAAGATTAAAAGTAAGGCAGATTCAAAACTCAAGTGGGCCATATATGACAGGGAGAAAGTGGATTGAATCCCTACCATTGAAACCTTGGTGGGGCCATTGGATTTTTAGATCAGGACAATATTTGTATTTCAGTTAATCCCAGAGAGAATAACCTTTCAAATGGGTTGGATGGCATATAAATATCACGGTTGCCCCTTGCGAGGGTCGCAGCTGTGGACGTTTCCATCCATGTTTTTTGTTCGGGGTTGGCTTGAGTTTTGATCTACCTCGTTTTGGGCTCCTTTCTAACAGTTTGGATGGCATATAAGCATCTTGGTCAGCTCTAGGAAGGTTTCAATGGTGGACATTTCTGTTTCCACTGTTTTGTTTGAAGTGGCTCACTTGAGTTTTGGATCTGCCTGATTTTTAAAATATTTATCAATTGTTGTCTTTGAAAATAGATGGACGGAGTGGATTTGTACGGACATCTCTGTGGGACCCACACAGCCCCGGCACAGGTATATGTCTGTGCCTTAGGGCACATGCAATCCTTTCTCCTTTCATGCTTGCCTCTGATTCTCACAGCTGACAGTGGCCCGCATACAGTGGCTTTATGATCGGTTAGAAAACCATGAAGTTAAATTATGCTGAACAATTAGAACATAAAAAGAAAATTTTCAATGGCTGATATTCAACTCAAGAAATCAAAAGAGCTTATGCAGTAGCAACGAGAATATGGACGGTTCAAATCACTGTAGGCCATAGTTTGTAAAAAAGAAATGTACGGCTGTGAAAATACTTGGCTGGAGTTTCTGTCCCATCCACCTGTTAACAAAATTGTGGCCCACATGCTGAGTGAATCAGATTAACCTTTGGGAAAACATTTAGGACCCGTTTGGATATATACTACCAAATAAGTTAATTTATAAACTGAACTTAAGCTTTTAAGTTTACTTTTGGCGCTAAGTTCTTTGGTAAGTATAATTGAAAAGTAACTTATCTCTTAAAAATTACTTATCTTAATAAGTATTTTTTTGTTTAGCTTTTTGACCTTTGACTTTTCTTCTTATCTCTCTCATGTTACCCTTTTGCTCTTTTTTTTTCTTAGTTAGTACACACCCACACCGTTAGTCATCCTCCAATGTAACCACCTTTCAATTTGGCTTTTCTACTTATCTCCCAGGTCACACTACATATCAAAGTTCTCCCTCATGGTGCACTCAATTGCTGCTCTCTCATACCATCCATGTTCAAGGAGGCCCCCACATGATGGACTGTACCATCAAAGGTGGGGCTCACACAGTGGATGACCCAAATCAAAGATGGGCCCTACATTAATTAGTGCAAGATCCAATCCACCAATCAGGTTGATATGATCTTCTACATCTTTCCCAAAAATGGTTCTAGTCCACTCACCATGTGGACCGACTATTGGAAACAAGTGAATGGGTTAGAAAACTTCACCCAAGTCTTCCAGAGCTGTACATCTGTTTTGCAGACCGTGGCCCACTTGACCAGTGGATCAACCTGCTTCTTGTGCCAGGGCATCCATATAGTGGCCCCGTTCTGATGGATGGAATGTATCTCGGACCAATCATGCTATGCTAGCACATGCATGGCATGTACATGAGCTTTATTGCAGGCACGTGGGATTAGAAAAGCTCATTCTATTAGGAAAACTGCCTCAACGCTTTGCTTTTTTCCTTTCATGTCATTATGTTGTTTATTACATGTAGATTTGAAATTTTCTTCCCAAAGGTTACTTAAGAATGTGTTATTTCTAAGCATACTTATTTACTCATTGGCTGATAAGTATGTTGTTTAACAAACATACTTATCTACTTAATAAGTAAAAACCAAGATAAGTAACTTATCTTAAGTAACTTTATATCCAAACGGGCCCTTAAGTAGCTTGAACCAGCAACATGATGGATGGATTGGATCTCGCACACAAATGTGCCATGCTGGCACGTGTCTAGCGTGTACATGAGCTTTGTTGCACGCGCGTGTATTCTGGGCAACTGATCCAGTGCTACAAGGACATGTAATTTCGTGCCTCGCAGATCATGTTCCATACATATCTAACATATTTATGATGATCTAAACCGTTAATCATGCAAAATAAATTATTGATTGGATAATGAATAAAATATAAATACAATATTTTTCCAATCAGGTAAGAAATGAAGGCTTTTCTACTCAATGTAAGCCGTTGCTTCTATTTTTTTCTTTTTTTGGTCCTCGTATTTATCCTCATTCGTTGCTGGCCCATTAAACGAACTGCTTGGATCTCTTTACGTGTGCCAAAACCAATGAAATGGATACAATGTCTCTCGTGCCTCCACCAATTAGTTGAGTTTTTTTTTTCGAAAGTATTTTATGACCGTTAAGATAGCCTCGTTTCAGCGATAAGGTCATGGCATCGATTCCCAAAGTAGGGTGGCTAAAATTGCAATATGGCTAACAGGGGTGGGTGGGTGTACTAACAATGGGGTGTGTGTATTAACAAAAAAAAAAAAAAAAAAACTAAAAAAAAATAAAAGGTAACAAACAAATATTTATTATCCAAAACTTATTTTTAGTTTTTAATATTGGATTTGTAGCGGTGGATTCGGAGTCGGTAGTAACCGGACGTGGTTTGGTTGGTGACCCCAATGTTGGCCAGCTAGCTAGTTTCAAAGCTCTGTGGGCCCACCATGAGCCCAATAAAGAAGATGATCCAAAGCTCAAGTGCACCACACCAGAGAAAACTGTGGGGGTTAAATGCTTACCTATGAAAACTTCCTAAGGGCCCACCACCATGTTTATTTGTCATCCAACCCCTTATTAAAGTCATATAACCATACAAATATGAGCTTGATCCAAAATTTGTGTGCCTCCGGGGAGTTTTCAATGATAAGTGTTCGAACCCCACCATTTCTTTCCTATGGTTTGGCCCACTGGAGCTTTGGATCTGCCTCATTTTTTTGGCTCATGGCTTAAAAGAAACCGGCAAAAGTGGATAAACAGCATGGATAAAACATAATACATCATGGTACTGGAGCCCACATAGCTTTGACACTAGCTGACTGGTGTTGGGGTCACTGGTGAAGCTGCTTCCACTGCAACATGGATGTTGGTAAAGCTATGTAGGCCCACCATGATGTACGTGTTTTATCTACTTCGTCTATTTTTCCAGCTTATCTTAGGCCATTAATCCAAAAACGAACATATCCATACCTGAGGTTGGCTCCAGGAAACAAGGGTGATTACATACATGCCATTAAAAATTTCTATGGCATCACCAAAGTTTTGGATCAAGCTGATGTTGGTGTTTTCCCTTCATTCAGGTATGCATGACCTAATCAACTGAGTTGGATGGAAAATTAACATTATAAGTAATGCGGGCGGGGCATGTTATAGGATTGAGCACTGTCTCTCCCATGAATAAACAATCTGAATCCATGGATCTATCGAGAATGACACTCAATCTTCTTTGATTTCTCAAGGGGCACTCGCAGAACACGAATAAAACAGAGTATAAACTCAATAATTTTCATTAATTGAAGATTTGATCCTTAACAATGAAATAAAAACTAATATTTATAATAAAAATAAATCATAGAAAAGCTTAAAAAACCCTAATTCATACTTAAATAAACCTTAAATATAATAGGAAAATATCAACAAAAATCTGCATAAACTATATGACGTCATCTTCCTTCCACTGGTACGAGTAATCCACATATCTGATAGACACGACACTTGATGGTTTTACTAACATCGATGTAATCTTCAAGATGGTCGGCTCAGATTCTTCATATCAGTAGTAGTGGGCCACCTGGACCATCTCCAAGTTTAGTCAGTGGAATTCAAAACTTTCTAGACAATTTATGCTATTTTACACGCTACGATCAATCCGTAACTCGGATCGACATGAAAATTATTGAGTTTTCTTGGCGTCGAGTAGTTGTATAAGATGGACGGAATGGATGATCATAAATGATCAAAATGGCCCCCACGAATTGTGCCGAAATCCAAAAATGAGAATAGTAATTTCCTGTTTGGACTTAAAGTCCAAAACTAAAAATTTTAGTAAAGTTTGCGCGTCTTACGACCGGTCCGCAGGGTGCCACAACCGGTCATGGATAGCCCCAAATCGTCTAGCGATCTGGACTAGATTCTGATTGAAATCGACCGGTCGGGCGACTGGTCCTTGAGCGTCCACGACCAGTCGTCAGATGACATCTTTTTTTGCGTTTTCTTTTATTCTTCCTCCGGTCCATCTCCATCATGAACATCATCGATCCTTGCCCTTGATCATGGAGTTCGCTCCTTAAATCAATAGGGATCCTTAGGAAGTTTTTGGATCTTCCTCATTTCTGTGTTCATGCCCTAAAATGAGCTGAAAAATGGGTGGACGGCAAAAATAAAACACATACATCATTTATACGATGAAGCTTCATCATGGATGAGTAATATCTATATATAAAAAAAAAAATTCAAGATTGGAAGATAATATCCGTTGCCTATAGATCAATATTAGTTGCAGCGGTCCACATTCAAAAGGCAGACAATTATACCATCAAACAGTTTCTAATGTGAGGTTTTTTTTTTTTTGTTTCTTCATACCTCCATATTCTACCATAAGACCCATTATGTAAATAGTTTTTGACCGTTGCAACATGACCCATGTCCAAAAGCTATATTCCTGGCGTACAAATAATAATGTTCTAGCATGTAAGAGTAACAAACCTCCAATAAATTTAAAAAAAAAAAAAAAAAAATACAAAGATAAGAACACACATGGCACGTTTGGTAGCTTGAAAGGTACATTTAGGTGAAAAATGCTTTTCAAGAAAAGACTGGGATTCATAGAATTATTAAAAATATGATCTTTATTTTATTCTCATTCTAAACGCTTGCTTAGAAAGTAATTTATAAAGAAAAAGTTATTCTCTCCCCTTGTTTTTAAAGTAGCCATATAAACTCTTAATAAAGTATCCCATACAATAATATAAGTGAGACCATTGTCAGTTGTTATTTGGGGGCGGGGATTGGGTACTACCCGGCACCCCTTCACGACCTAGTTAGAGATAGACGGTCCTGTCAGAGGCTATATGAGGTCCACTGTGATGCATATGTTTTATCCATGCTGTCCATCCATTTTGAAAAATCATTTTAGGCAATGAGCAAGAAAATAAAATAAAAAATGAGGCAGATTAAATGTTCAAGTGGACCACGCCACATAAACAGTAAAGATTGAATGCCTACTGCTGAAAACCTCTTGAGAGCCACAGAAATTTTTGATCAAGCTGATATCTACATTTTATGTTCAATCAGGTCTTATGTGACCTTATGAACAGGTTGGATGGAAAATAAACATCACCGTGGGCCTTAGGAAAGTTTCAATAATGGGGTTATTGTCACCTCTGCTTCTTGTGGTGTGGTCCACTTGAGCATTTGATCTTCCTTACTTTTGGGCTCATATCTTAAAATAATCTTTTAAAATAGATGGGCGCATCAGACAAAATAAATATATCAGGGTAGGCTACACAAAGCCCCTGACAGGACCGTACGTCTGGTGGGGTAGTATCAAATCCGGTTTGGGCGGATCCTGAACTGTGGGGCCCACTGTGCTGTATGTGTCTTACATCCACACCATCCATCCATTTTTACAGCTTAATTTGATACATGATCTCAAAAATTAATCATCCAAATCTTAGGCGGACCGTATGACTGGAAACAGTTGTGATCGAATCCCCACCATTAAAAGCTTTATAGCGGCCACTGGAATTTTTATTTTATCCAACCTGTTGATAAGGTCACAATGACCTGATGAGGAGACCGAGCTAATATCAGCTTGATCCAAAACTTTTGTGGCCATGAGAAGTTTTTAATGGTCTATGACACTGTTTCTGATATTATGGTCCACCTGGAACTTTGATCCATTTCATTTTTGAGATCATGCTTTAAAATGAGTTTTCAAAATGGAATGAACGGAGTGGATATTAGGCACATACATCACAATGGGCCCACCTTTAGAAATCCAACCCATGGGGGTAGAAATCTACCAAAGCTGTGCCCCCGAACTCAAATCGTCTGCTCGGACTCAACAGTATTTTTCTGTTTGCCGGTACTTAATTGGTCCAATTCAGCATATGTCAACACTGACTGCATTAAATGCAGCAGTGCTACCATTGTCATTGCTTGGCTCGACCAACAAGGTGGTCGCAAATGGGAAAATCCTATTCAGTCGAGCAGACAATCCGGACTCACACCCCTGCTTAGATAGGGCGCGGATTTCCTGAGAAAGCCTTCACAGGAATTTCATGGGCTGGGAACTAAGGTGGAGCCCACAGTGATGTGTTTTTATAAATCCACCCCGTCCATCCGTTTTGGGAGATAATTTTAGGACATGAAAACAAAAATGAACCTGATCCAAGACTCAATTGGGCCTCACTAAAGGAAAAGGTGGGTAGGTAAATTACTACCGTTGAAACCTCCCTGGGTTCCACAGTGATGTTTATATGACATCCATACCGTTCATAACGTCACTACTACTGGGATGAACTGGAAAAACAAATATTATCCTGATTCGAACCTCATGTGGCTCCACAAATATTTCAACTGTGGACGTTCAAATCTCACATTTTCGGCCCACTTGAGTCTTGGATCCAGTTCATTTTTGTTTCCATATCCTAAAATGATCTCCCAAAACGGATGGACAGTGTGGATTTATCAAAAAAATCACTGTGGGCCCACCTTGGTTCCCACCGCAGGAAATTCCTGCGAAAGCCTTAGCAGGAAATCCGCGCCCGCTTAGATAGACATGCAGAGACATGCGGCAGGGCACGGCTTCCATGGATCCCTGATGGTAGGGTCTACCTTGATGCATGCACCTTATATCCATGCTGTTCATCCGTTTTCAGATATCGCATGATCTGAAAATGAAGCAGATCCGAGTCTCAGGTGGACCACACTTTAGAAAACAGTCGACATTGGCCATTAAAAGCTTCTTGCGGGCTGAAAAAAGCTTTCGATCAAGCTGATATTTCATATTTGTATGGTCACTTCATCCAGGTCTTTGTAACCTATCAACAGGTTGGATGGCAAATAAACAATTCTTCTGGCTCCCAAGATATTTTTAACAATAGATATTCAATCACCACTTTTTTCTGTGGTATGGTACAGGTAAGATTTGGATCAACTTAATTTTCGGTATTATGCCCTAAAATTAGCTTTCAAAAAAGATGTACAGCGTGGGTATAAGGAACTTACATCACGGTGCACTCCACTGTCAAGGTTCCACCAAGCCACGCCCCATACGCTAATATTGAACACATGCAAAGATCTCCATCTGGTATGAAACAATGGTAAGATATTTTGCACAAAAGAAATTAGTCCACTTCACTTTTCAGGTTGGACTGATTGTTAAAACAATCTTTTCTACTATTCCATTTGTTTTGTAAGCTGTGGCCCAATTAAAGCGTGAAATATCTTTTCTTTTGATGTGAATTTCCTACAACAATTGCTATAGTTAGCCTGGACAATAAAAGCTTATAATCCCTTATGGAAATTATTTCACATGAGTAATGTTTTGGAAATTGAAAATAGAAAAATGAGAAAGAGAAAAAGACACTGGGCTGAAGCACGTGTCATATTACGCTGTCATTAAATCTTAATTCACCCCCTCCTATTAAATTGAGATCGTTGGTGGGTTACAGGCAAAATAACTTCCAGGATATGATAAGCCTTCTTAAGGTCTTGCATGCAGCAATTACAAAGGGACCACCACTGGATCTATGTTTATGCACTTTGTGTCTCTACTAGACTCATTGTTCTAAAATAATCTTAAAAGGAGAAAAGGAAATATTTTAATTTGTTTTCTTTTCTGTTAAGAGTGCTCAGACTGGATGACTTGGATGATCTCTGGACCAGGAGAGTCCTGTTTATAAAAGCTTATGGGAGCAGGACCGTTGGTAGGCGGTCACCAATGGTTCAAAACATTTGTGCAATGTTTCTGTCTGTTGGTAGTAATTTCCACACGTTTCAGATTGTTGGATCAATGATCTAACCATTTGATCATCAAGGTTGTCCGTTTCTGAACCATTAGCATCAAAGACTGTCCATTTTTGGATCATTTGGCTATCAAGGCTACTAGCCATTTTCAGAAACAATTGAATGTTTCAGATCGATCTGATCGTTGCTAGCAACCTTTAAAGCCAAGCCACCACTCACACTTCGCACCTCTCTCGCATCGTCTTGCGATGGTTCGCATAAGGTCGCGAGGAAGGACCACTTTGTAACACGATGCACACATGGGAAGTGCGCAGTGCGCCACTAGCGCCTCTACAGTCACGCTGCCTCACCGCCCACGCCCGTGCCCATGCTCAAAAGCGAGCGCGCACGCACTGGAACACGCAACTCGAGCATCTCTCTCTCTCTCTCTCTCTCTCTCTCTCTCTCCCCATTTTGTCGACTTTCCTTTGAAGTATTTTAATCATTCCTGTATGACCGATGCGGTAACTTCGGTCGTTGCAATTCTTTAGCATGATGGTTACACAATGGTGCACCATGTTCCTCACTGCGTTGGCTTATCAGTCGCCAGGTTGACTGTTTCGCATTTGGTCACGTAAAACTCAATCGAGGATTAGGTCATGATGATGAACCTTAATTTCAATCAGGACCAAGATCAATCTTCCGATGTGGGCGATCGATATCCTTGAAATTGACCGTGACCATGTTAGCTTCAAAAGTTGGAGGAAACATATCTATGTCAATCAACATAGCTTCTTCGTCCTTCTCAGAGAACTTCAGAAGGCCTTTGTCGATATTATCCTGAATCACATTCCTAAACACAACACATTTGTTAGCCAGGCTATTGCCAGAATCGCGCAAGGTTAGTCATAGTCATTTCTCTATACTTACAAAAAAACTAAGCATGGAACTTTTCTTCTGACTCCTGCCACAAGTGGATCAAATTATGCAAAAGATTCACGTACCATGTAAACACGGCGGTTGTTAGTGAATGACCAAATAATTGTAATTTGAAGTAATCATTATTAGCTAGCTCTCTACACTGCATGGTGAATCGCCCCACGTGTTCCATAGTGGACTATCCTGAATCACCTGAGAACAACGTGAAATCGGGTCGATAATTCCTTAGTAACAGGTGTTGTCGATCTATCCATTCTAGATAGGGTTTATGATAGACCGGGATTGTACTACGGCCAAGAACCTAGCCTGCGACTTCCTGAACCAATTGGACGAGTTGGTCTCGGTCCATTCATTGTGTTTTTATGATAGAAGGTAAATCAATGGATGGATGACCCTGTCCCTCATGGGGATTCCTTGGAAAATGCTGGGGTAACGGTCCCCCAGGTAACCCATGGTTCTGCATTTCAGGGACAAAAGGTCCTCCCTTACCTTTCCGGGTATCTATTATCAGGTGATCATATGACATTGAGTCCCTCGGACATAACAAAGGGTTGGACATTCTGTTGCAACGGAGCCACTGATGGTGGCTGTGCGACATTACTAACAAAGCTTCCCTCATTATGTGGTATTGGAACTGGCTGTTCTTTCTATGACAACACTCAATAAACGGTGCATAGCCTCATCTTGGTGAGCCATTGGCGCAGTTGAAGGTGGGACGAGATCGAAGCACCATCTCTCTCACAAGATATCCGATCCGAATCCACGAATCTATCGAGCAATAACTTGATCTTCCTTAATCTCTCAAGGGGCAACTCGAAAAATACGAGCCAAAATAGAGAAAACTTTGAGAAATTGTATTAAAATTCTTCAATAATTCTTAAAAATGAAAATAACATCTTATTTATACTAACTAAACCTTAAGCTTCGTAGCCTAGGTGTCCTACTTATAAAAAGAAAGAGAAACAACTCATAAAACGAAAAAGGAAATTGAAAATAACAAGTTTGCGGGAATTTCTGGGTATTGGTCGACCGGTCGAAAACGGACCAAATCAGTCCAGAGAGTTCAGCAACTCTTTAGAGGTCATTCGACTAGCAGTCCAATGAGTTTGAACTATTTCCCAACTAGGTCCGATGTTAAGCTATTAAATGTGCATATTCCAACCCCATTTCATCACTAACTATGCTTGAATTACATGTTTAAAGACCTACGTAATGCATAGTTTTGTGATTGTAGGAATGAGAGAGAGTCTTCGTCATTTGGAGGCTTAGAAACCCTTCTTACAAGCCTTAAAGATCAAAGGAATGAAGGACCTAAAGGTGGAGCAAAGATGCAATGAAGATGGAAGATGAAAAGCTAAAAATTCACCAATTTACAAGCCGGCCGGCCGGCCGACCACAACCACCGGCCGACCGGCCAAACCCTCTAGAAACAGCAAATTCGCTGTATAATTTTTGTGAAGGCTGGCCACTTGACCGGCCGGCCAGATGGACTGGCTGGCTGGTGGGTCGGCTTATGCAAATAAAGGTCCAGAGGTTTTGGGGTTTTTAGGCACTTTCTTCGGCCGGCCGGCCAGTTAATATCCAGAAACTTTTGGAACTTCGAATTTCTCTGCGCAAAATGCTATTTTTGTGGATTTTCTCGAAGATTCTTCATAGCTAAGGCTCAAAACCTATAAAATGACTCATCTCCCTTGTTCCTAAGGCATCCTAGAAGAGATCTACTACGGTGGGAGGCAGAAAAAGATGAATTCGGAGCTTCACGACTCCTTTTAGTTTGCTTTCTAGTTTTCTTTCATGTTCTTAGTTGATTTCATGTTTTCCTTAAGTATGGTCAGCTAAACCTCTTAGCTAGAGCTAAGAGGTGAAGCTTGTGGTGGATTATTGATGCTTTAATTCGTTTTTAAATGGTTTCAAGTTGGATTTATTGATTGAACAATGGTTTATTGAAATTTGAATAAAGTTCTAAGTGGTTTTTCATAATCTTATGATGACTCATGAATGTTTGGAAGAATTGCTTTAGTTCTTAGTTGTTTTGCATGGATCTAGACCTGTACACTTTGAAGAATTTGATTAAAGATGCTCTAGAACTTAGTTCTTCATGTGGGAACTTCAATCAAAGTTCTACCTTTTTTTGAAAGTCTGATTTATGTATTGTTTATTCATGTGATTTGAATGAAGTTTAAACCATGATATAATTGAGCTTTGTGACAGGATTTTAATGATTATTATGGTTATGATCTTAACCTATTGGAACTAGGATTGACCTATGCAATTGAGTGTGCTTAAGTTCTAACTTGAATTGAGGGAATCATGTTTATAAATAACACATGTATTGGATTGTTTTACTGAATTAACCGCTCTATCATCCGGCTAGATAGGATTTGATTTCGATTCTAGTTGAGTAATTAAGAAACCACAACGAATTATGCGTCAATGATTGCTACAAGTGGATCCTTAATACCCTAGTACTTCTTTTATATTGATTACATTCACTTTTGGTTTAAGATTTTCATCTATATTCAATTTCAAAATATGTTTAGTTTGATTTCAATTAGAGACTATTGGAAGTAGTTTTGTAAAATCTTGAGTTAGTCCATGTGGATAGTCCTCGGTCTTGTCGAGATTATTTCTATAGTGCAACCCTACACTTAGGGAAGAGAACAAGTTTTTCGTGCAGTTGCCGGGGACTTTGACGGTTTTTACAGAATTTATGAACTTAATTTTTACTTGAAATTTTTAGGATTCTTTTACTAACTTAGTTTGTTTTGTTTTGTTTTGTTTTTGCAGAGAGATTCTAGGAGTTGAAGTAGTTCATCCAAATCAGGTTTTTCTAACTGTTTTTAGTCTTTTATTTTTTTAAGATTTGCATGCCACATTGAGTTCGAGATTTAAATAACCGATTGATTAGCGAAGGAGGAATTGTTGAAGTGATTGATAGGGAGCCACGTGCTAAGAAATGTCTAGATTTTAAAAAAAAATTCTAATAGTGTGGCTGAAAATCAATCCGATCCAAAGGCCAATCAAAATTTGGGCTAAAACCAAACTAGAACGAAATTTAGAATGCTCATCAACCTAAAACTCACAAATAAAGTGAAGATAACGGGAAGACCATTTACGGCCACATGCTTTGGAGATCGCATGCTTGGGTGATCAAGATTAAGAACTCACAGATGATGATGGGACATCCACATGTTACACACTATAGAAGCATGTGAGTTTGGGATGTGACTGGATATCCACTTGAGTCACACGTGCAACAAAGAGTTGGATGTCCACCCACATCACACATGTGCAGCCAGCACAAGCATCCAACTCCCACAAGTGTGCTGCAACAAGGGCTGGACATCCCCACATGTATCACATGTGTGCAACCCCATGGCAGGTGGACCACATCAACCAGCGTCCAGCCATGGGATTGGGATCATCAGTCCCACACGTGTCATCTTGTGGCCAACAGCTGATGAAGGACGCCGCCATCATCATCACGTTCAACCACCATCAGGTGATCACCACAGCAGGAAATCTCAGCCGTTGATCAGCCTTCAACATCCAGCGGTCCACTCCTGTTTCAACCAGAAGCTGTCGTCAATCCTTCATCCATCTCATCTCTCCAACAACAGCTCCTCATCCACGGCCCAGCAAGAAGCGTCCAAGGTGGACCCCACAGCTGATGCTGATCCAACCATTTCCACTAGCCGTCCAAACTTCATCCAACGCCCACCAGATCAGCAACCGTCCAGCCATGCCATCCAATCCACCGTCCATCACAGTGGCCAGCACTGTGAATCCCACCTTCCATCAGCCGTCCAAAGCTCCAATCAGCTGCCCAATCTTCATCACACCATCCATCCAGTGGACGTTAGCTTCATCATCCGGCCGACTGCATCACTCACCACCTTCAATCATCAGCAGTTGTGGTTGATGATGCAGCCAAGCCAGCCATCCAATTGGAACCCACCATTTGCACGGCCCACTCCATGTCCAGTCAGCCAATGGCCAGTAGAGCTTTCAATCGTCCCACCATCAGAGACACCACATCCAGCTGCATCCTTCAACCACAGCCGTTGATTATGGCGGCTACAGCAGCAGTTGCATCCACCCAACAGTTGCAAAGGGCTTGACGTCACCATCCCATCCCCAATAGTCTCCACCTCAAGCACACTAGCTGTGGAAGATGCCACATGCAACATCAGCTCGTCCAGCATCCTGTAGCTCGTCGTGAAAGTCTTCAGCTCCTTCTCCACAATCACCATCAAGGCAGCCCTCCATCACCACCGTCTATCAAGAGAGGAGCTCTCTCTCTCTCTCTCTCTCTCTCTCTCTCTCTTTGTCCAAGAACATGCCACCTCACCTCTTCAAACCTAACTCCAAACCCAAACCTAGAAAAATTTTGATCCTAAGCTAGGAATGACACTTATGCTTGAAGTACTTTTTATGCCACATATCATCCAAGCCTAACTCCAAGCCCAAACCTAAAGAAAAATTTGTCCTAGGCTTGAAGTGTCACCTAAGCTTGGAATGTCACATAAGCCTTTCTAAAGGCTATAAAAGGAGCTCCACTCCTCATTCTCATCATCACCCAAATCTCATTTTCATCTTTTCTTTCTTTATTTCTTTCTTAGATTTTTAGTATAGAGTAGTTTTTCCTTTGTAGAGAAGTTCGTCTTCCATTGTAGCATGGTTGGCTAAACCTCTAACTAAGGCTAGGGGTGAAGTCTTTGAAGAAATTTACAATCTTTGGTTCTTTTGGTTTAACATGGTGGTGTGAATGTTGGAGTATTCTTTAGATGATTGGTTCGGTTATCTACCTCGGTGGACGTTATTATTGTGTACGGCCTTTAATCCATTGTCAACTCCGAGCACGATGGATGCTTAGATTCCCATGCACATCAATTAACTAGTTTATGATCAATAAAGTCTCTTGATCCATCGTCGACTCTGGGCACGATGGATGCTTTGGATTCCCTACGGTCATCGAGCTAGTGCAGGTAAAGTCATCGATCTGTAAAATCCCTTAATCCATTGTAAACTCTAGGCACATTAGATGCTTTGGATTCCCTGCAATTGATAGACAAGATCTTAATAGTTGGATCGGTAAATCAAAGTCTCTTATCTTGTAAGTATACATTTGATCTTATGAATTGTGATCTTATCATTAACTTTTTTGGCAAAGTTGTTGATTTATATAATTCATTGATCCATTGTCGACTCCGAGCATAGTGGATGCTTGGAATTTCCTGCAATCAACTGACAAGTGGTTCGTGGTTAAATCAATCGGTTCATATCACCATCTTTTATGAAATATACAAGTGGTTTAACAATTTCATCTTCCGATTGGAACGAATCTTTATTCAATTCCAGTTAACTTATAGTTGGACCAATTAATCAAGCCTTGTGAATTAATCAAACATGGATCCCTAATGCCTTAGCCATTTTTTATTCTTATTTTTATCACACACACAACTTGCTCCACTCACGTGGATAAATCAGATTTCACCTCTCCCACTTAAACTAATTCCTCTAAGTGTTTTTAACCCTAATCCATGTGGTTCGACCTCTGTCTCACCAAGTATTTTACTACTTCGCTACCTGCACTTGGGTGTGCAATCTTCGGATTGTAGCAACATGTCACACTAATGATACTCCCCAACAATCCAAATATTGGCTACATCACTAAAATCACATCAAAAGAATGATCCAAACCACCCAAAGATGGCCATTTAAATCGATGGTTAAAAAATGTTCGAAAGTTGCTTGTTTGTGATCCTTATGTTTGTGGCCTACCCAAGGTTATAAACTTCCTCATTTTTAGCTAGGGGTGTCAATGGGCCGGGCTCGGGCCTAAAAAGTTAAAATTTTACAGAGGCTTGGCCCGGCCCAATATAATGCAAACTTCGGACTGAAACCTACCCCAGGCCTAGCCCATTGACACCCCTATTTTAGCTCAAGCAATGTGAGCAGATTAGGTGTTACCCCTGTAACACCTAAGCGGGTATTATCCTTACCATGGGCCCTACCTTGATGATGTGTTGTATATCCACACCGTTCATCTGTTTCTCCATTCCATTTTAGGACGTAGTCCCAAACATCACGAAGATATAAATCTCAAGTTGACCACACCATAAGAAATAGTGGTGATTGAGTGCCACATCATTAAAAATTCCAAAGGGCCCATCTTAAGGTTCTAATGATGTTTATTTTCCATCTAACCTGTTGATAATGTCAAGAAGGCCTTGACGAAGTGAATGTACAAAGATCAGCTTGATTAAAAACTTTCTGGCTTACAAAAAGTTTTTAATGGTCATTCATCACTATTTCTAGTGGTGTGGTCCATATGAGATTTTGATCTTCTTACGGTTTAGGATCGCATCCTAAATTGATATGGAAAAATAGATAGATGGTGTGGATATACAAATAATACATCAAGATGGGCCTCACATGGTTAAGGTAACACCCCTAGTCCCCTTCCGTTCGTAAATCGTAATTGTGACTGGAATTAAGCCAGGGTTCTTTTGCCTCATATTAATGTTGTTGAAAGGGGAGAAACTTAAAAGGGGGAACTTAAAAATAAGGACTTTAATTTTGAATGAATATTGGGCAGAGTTGGGCCATTGTGTTTTGGACGGTGAAGTCCAAGCCTGGTCTGCTTGTGAAACGAGCTGAAATATAAAGCCCGAACCCAACCCCTGGGCCAGATACTCCAACCCAAACACGGCCTTAGGCGGGCTAGGCCTAAAAGCCAGTCGGGCCAACCCAGCCCATTGACAGCCCTAGATCGATGATCTAAATTGATGCTAAAATTATGTCAGTAGTCTAACACGATGCCTACGTATATATGTGGGGAAACTAATAGAGCGGAGCAACTAGAATTATGGCTAAGTCCTAGATAGGAGGTGATTAGGACTTTTTGAAATTCTTTTCGCCTACTTAACAGTTTTATCAAATTAAACTAAGTAAGTAAGAACACTTCGGCTTTAAAGCCTAACTGCGTCCAATTACAAGACTAGCATATGATTAATAATAAGCAACCTAATCTAAATAAGCATAGATTATAAAATGATTAAACTAATCAAGTATCTAATCTATGCAACTTAAGTAGACTATGGATCATAAAGCTCAACTCTACTCAAGTAAGTGAAAGTACATCATGTGTGTGGATGTGCCTATCTAGAGCCTAGCTTAAATATTTATAATTAAACAATTAAACACAATGCATAATAAGAAATGTGGTCAAATACAATTACAAACACAACGATGTATATTAGTTCGACTTTGGGTCTACTCCACTCCCGGTTGAAGTACTCAACCCTTTTGAGCACACCAGCATTCATTAGGGAGTTTAAATCAGGTTCCTCCTAACCTAGGTGTTTGAACTCGGATTCACCCTACCAGGGAGTTTACAGGTTCCTCCCAACCTACACGTTCACACCCGTGTTGGTGGCTCCCCTTAGAGACTTGTTTAGGCTCACTCAAGCCAAGGTCTTACAATCAAACTTCAATTTAAACTCCACTCATTAGTCAAAGTCCTACAACCGAACCTAGCATTTACTCCCACCGGATGCTCCCCCTTAATGATACATCCATTAAGGTTAAGGTAAGAGAGGTTAGTATATCGCAGTTATAACTATAAAAATATGCTAAGTAAAGATAGTATAGGGTGCATGAACATTAAAACATGGAGCATGCATGGGAACATGATTAATAAGAAAATGTAACTATCTAAGCATAGTTGATCATGCATAATTGGTCATTCTTAAAACATACAGTAAGTAATAAAAGCTCAAGGGCTTATAGCCCAATCAAGCAACCTCTCCTAATTATGTATATCATGACCAAAGCAAATATTATCATACAATTAAGCATAAAACTCAACAAGATTAGCTAATATAATCAGTGTGATAATCTAGCAGCAAATATACCAAATAAAAGTAAGGCTAAACTATCGATGGTGGACTTTTGAGGCTTGAATCCTCCGATATGCCCCTGAGCTCATAAATAAGGCTGAAATTCTTAGATTTACCTATAGTATCCGTTTCTAGCTATCCTCATTTACTATGTTTAGTTTGATAATCTTAACGATAACTAATTTCCACAACACCGTAATAAAATGTATCATGAGATGAGGGGTTAAGAACTCCTTCTACTTTTAGAAGAAAAAATGATCGAGATCCTTTCTTATATTAGGGAGAAGAGAAGTAAGTGGTGGTAGCAATGAGAATTTTCACTAGTTTTTTGCTCCCATCACTAGTGGAGTCATCGAATTGAAATTTGGACTCCTCTGTATCATCCCACGTTGCTGCCATAGCCTTTTTACTTTTTCTTTTAGACTTCTCTTGGCAATCAGTGGCAACATAACCATACTTATCATAGTTGTAACATTGAAGTTTCTTTTTGGTAAATTTCTCTTTATATTTATCAACTTTCTTTTTCTTCTTGTCACAACTTTTTCCTCTTTTAAATTTGAGGAATCTCTTGAACCTTTTATCTAGTTCATCATTCTCATCATCGCTATCTTTGGAAAACTCACTCTTAATCTCATTTTGCCAATGTGAGTGTCTATATAAGGTCTTCAAGGTGATGTTCTTCTTCCTAGAGGGGGTCTTAAAGTATAGTTCATGAGTTTGTAGGGAACCTATAAGTTCATCTACTTTCATGTTATCTATGTCTTTACACTCTTCTAAGTTCACTACCTTGGTGCTAAATCTTTCTGGGAGGAACCTAAATATTTTTCTACATATCCTTCCTTTCGAAACCCTTTCCCTCAAGGCAAACATGGAGTTACAAATATAAAAAAGTTGTGTATAAAACTTCATGAAACTTCTAGTCTCTTTCATCCTAATATTTTTAAATTTGGTGGTTAAGAGCTGAAGCTTTGACCGTCTTACTGTACTAGTTCCCTTGTGGGTAACCTCAAGTATATCCCACGCTTCTTATTATTTGGTGGTTTGGGTCGGGCGAAACAGGTCAGGTATACACAGGTCGGGTTTAGTGTGTGTTATAGCAAAAAAACGGTGGTCGAAGATATCAAAGACTCAAAACCTGCGAGCGCCTTTTTCATGGTGTTTTAACCTACGAGCCCTTATGGTCGAGGCTCGCATATCGTAAAAGTACGATATACACTCCCGAACATGCGAGCTGGCTTGATCACTGGTCATCGGATGAAGGTATTTTCATCATTGGTCTGTCTTCACTCCTTGGTGGCAAAATAAAGGTCCTGCATGGGAATAGCCCGGCTCGTGGTCGTAGAAAGGGATCGTATATCTTCATGCAAGCAGTCCACTTTAAGGATGTTAAACGAGGTTACCTTCGAGGCGAATAATTGCTACCTTTCAGCATCAGTCTGTACAAATCAACTTTGGTTCGTCCTTATCTATAACTCTGAGCATTTCCATCAAGAGACGTATAGGTCATCCCTTTATCTACGGATTAACAAGATAGGCACCTTATCCCCTAAAATCAGCAGTGATCTTAACAGCTTGCGTCATAGATTGGATCACCTGGATCTATATAAATGGATGGCCCCATAGATGAGAAAGTTACACAATCTCTAAGCTCATATCCCGCTGTTCACTTTACAACCATGTCCCGTCTGACTTAAGCTTCGGAGGGCCAACGGCTGGACGCCGGCCACCCTTAGTTTTCTCTTGTATTCTTTCAGGTTTGGAGGGAAGCCTGCTCGAAGGAAGGTGAACGTCTGGAGGATCCTGTTACCAAATCCGACTGTAAAGAGATTGGCGCCATCTGTGGAAACTTGGTTGTCAGAATAAACCATTCTCATCGCTGATCGTTATCTCCCACCATGCCTCCCAAAAAGATGGTTCATCCTTCCACTTCAAGACAGACGTTACCTCCGCCTGACATTACTGAACCAGCGCCTAATCCCCCTCAGACTGCTTCAACGGGCGTACCCTTGGGAGAGTCTAACGTGCCGTCACAAAACTCATTTAACGATGCATCCGGCAGTCAAGAGGACATTATGCGTTTCCTCGGAAACACACTTCTTACTCTCAAAGCCGGGCTTCAAACCTTATCTAATCGGTTTGATCAACATTTTCCGGAACCACAACAGCGACCTCCAGAAGGGACGCCGGTGCAACCTATACCAATAGCTTCCAAACATTCTGCAAGCGAACCACGAACCCAACCAAATCCTCCTTCAAATCGAATGCCACTCGGCAATCAAGTCCCGGTACCTATTCCACATTCTATACATTCCAGTACCTCCCGGCAACAACAATCTCAGGGGTCTGCCGTCGAAACTTCAAGCTACACCTTACTATGGGAAGGAGATCTCAAGAGAATCTAGGATCGCTTCGACGATATGGAACAGCGGTATCGGTCTAACCTTCCACCTATTGCTCTTGCATCAATCCACCGATCTGAATCTCCCTTCATCCGTGAGGTCATGGAGGCACCCTTGCCTAAGAAATACCGAACGCCTATCATCGCCCCATATATAGGCACCGGCGATCCTCTCGAACATCTGGAGATGTATAAGTCTCTTATGGAGCTGGAGGGACGTGGTTCAGAAATTATGTGTAGGGCTTTCTTCTTAACTCTAAAGGATGTAGCGCGTACATGGTTTCGGGGCCTAAAACCTCGGTCTATCGGATCCTTCTCTCAATTATTGGAGCTCTTCCTCTCTCAATTTATGGGGAGCATCCGTACCAAAAAGTCGGCATCTCATTTAATGGATCTAAAGCAGTAGCATGGGGAGACAATTAAGGAGTTTACAGTTCGATTCACTGCAGAAGCCGTTCAAACTGAAGGTTATACCGAAGATAAAGGCCTCACCGCCCTTATAGTTGGAATTACAAGCAAAAAATTTCGGTTCGCCCTAGACAAGAACCCTCCTAAAACTATGACAGAATTCCAAGTAAAGGCTAAAAAATACATCAATGCGGAAGAAGTCGGTTTGGCATGTCACGGTATACAGGGCAAGAAGCGTAAGTCTGAGGAGATCTCTCCTCCTGATAAGAAATATCAGCGCGATCGACGGGATCGTTCCCCAAAGAAGCCTTACTCTGGTAAATATCATAACTATACACCTCTTAACCAATCTCCTGAGAAAGTATTAATGGAGATCAAGCACAAACCATATGTGAAGTGGCCTCCAAAGATCAAGTCCGATCCTGAAAAAAGAGACAAAAGAAAGTTCTGCTATTTCCACAAAGATCATGGGCACAACACCCAAGATTGTATTTTATTAAAAGATCACATCGAAGCTTTGATTTGAAAGGGTCATCTCCAAGATTACGTGGCGCGACAGGGTCGGTCGCCTAAGAGAGCGGAAGCCTCGTCACAAAGGCAAAAGTCACCTCAGCATCACCCTTCGCAAGAAGATGCTGAACCCACTGGTGAGATCTGAACCATTGTTGGAGGACCGGCTAGCTTGTGGGGGAGATTTTCAAGCGTCAAGAAAAGCATACGCTCGCAAGGTGTCTCAGAAGCCCCAGCATATTTATTGGTTGGAAAAGACGCCCGATGTATCGAATCATGGCCATCATCCGATCTCTTTTTCTCTTGAAGATGCAGAAGGGATTCATTTCCCTCATGAGGACTCCATCGTGGTTGCGTTAAAGCTATCAAATTATTTAACCCATCGTATCATGTTGGATACAAGTAGCTCCGCTAACGTTCTCTACCTGGAAGCTTTAAATAAAATGGCACTCGCCAGAAGTCTACTCAAACCAGTCTCAACTCCCCTCATCGGCTTCGAGGGTGAAGTTGTAACACCGGAAGGAAGCATCGACCTTCCAGCTACCTTCGGAGAAAGCCCAGTAAAAACCACAGTCTTCGTTAATTTCCTCATGGTGGATCGAAGATCAGCATACAACGCTATTTTGGGCCGACCTTCGCTCAACAAGGTAGGAGTAGCTTTACACCCCCTGTACCTGTGTATCAAATTTCCTACTCCAAATGGAGTCGGGGTTATATGAGGAAATCAAAAGGAAGCTTGAGCATGTTACGAAATCGCTGTACAAGATCGAAAGAAAGTCCGAGTAGCTCTTGTTATGACGATTACAGGAGATTCATCGAATCCCCCGATAGCTATAACGTTGGACCCAAGAGAGAGTGCTCTTCAATCAGGTACCCCGGGGGAAGAGACAATCGCAATCCACTTATCTGAAGAAAATTCGTCTAAGAAGATTTACGTTGGATCTTCTTTGAGCGATGTCCTTCGTGAAAATCTGATTCATTTTCTCACCGAATATCAAGATGTATTTGCTTGGTCCCATAGTGACATGTCAGGTATCGACCCCAGCGTCATAGTTCATCGCCTGAATGTTGATTCGAAGCACAAACCTGTTTATCAGCGTTGACGTGCCTTCACCGCAAAAAGGCAAATGGTGATTAAAACTGAGGTCGAAAAGTTGTTGACCGTCAATTTCATTGAGGAAGTTTACTACCCAGAATGGGTCGCAAATGTGGTCCTTGCTCGAAAAGCTAATTGCAAGTGGAGAATGTGCGTGGACTACTCTGATCTGAACAAAGCATGCCCAAAGGATAGTTTCCCGACTCCGCGCATCGACCAGTTGGTTGATTCAACAGCAGGGTACGCTCTGCTCAGTTTTATGGATGCCTACTCTAGTTATAACCAAATTATGATGCGCCTGCCCGATAGTCAACATACTGCCTTTATAACTGACCGCGGCTTGTATTTTTACAAGGTAATGCCTTTTGGTCTCAAGAATGCAGGAGCCACTTATCAGCGCCTGGTCAATAAAATATTGGCCGCGCAAATCAGTAAGAATATGGAAGTTTATGTCGACGACATGCTCGTGAAAAGCGTCGTAGCAAACGACTACCTAGCAGATCTCCGAGAAGCCTTCGACTTGATGAGGAAGTATCAGATGAAGTTAAATCTAGAAAAATGTACTTTCGGAGTTTCCGCCGAAAAATTTCTTGGGTTTATGGTTGGTCAACGAGGAATCGAGGCGAATCCTAAGAAAATAAAAGCTCTGATTGAAATGAAGTCTCCGTCCACTCTCGAAGATGTCCAACGACTGGCTGGTCGCATTACATCATTGAACATGTTTATTTCGCGTGCCTCTGATAAGTGTCTTCCTTTCTTTAAGCTTCTTCGAGCTACCGCCAAAACCGGCTGGGTGTGGACTCCGCAATGCAAAGAAGCATTTCAACAACTGAAATAATATGTGAGTGCGCCTCCTATTTTATCAAAACCTATTCTGCATGAGCAACTCCTTTATTTATTTGTGTCTTCTACGGTCGTTAGTGCCGCATTAATAAGAGAAGATTTCTGGGTACAAAGGCCCGTTTATTATATTAGTTGAGCGATGGTGGATGCCAAAACTCGATATTCTGATATGGAGAAATTAGCTCTCGCCTTAGTAACTGTTGCTCGAAACCTGTGACCATATTTCCAAGCCCACGCTATATTGGTACCTACGAATCATCCATTAAGATAGGTCCTTCAAAAACCTGAGGTTTCAGGGCGATTAACAAAATGGGCAATTGACATCAGTGAGCATGATATATCGTTCTGCCCAAGAACCACGATTAAGGTTCAACCCGTGACTGATTTTATTGCCGAATTTACATATTCTTCATCCAGCGATGACTCTGCGACCAGCGACCAGACCCCTTGGTCGCTCTTTGTGGATGGGTCTTCACGCGCCACCGGTAGCGGAGCTGGCTTAATTTTAATTGCTCCTGACAGGTCACATTTTCAATATGCTTTACGATTTGACACTCATGTCTTTAATAATGAAGCAGAATATGAGGCTTTTATCGTCGGCCTTGAGCTAGCGAACGTACTTGCGATTCAGAGTTTACTTATTCATAGCGACTCTCAACTCATAGTCAATCAAATGCTCGGCGAATTCGAGGCGAAAGAAAAGCGGATGGCTTTATATAAATCCCGAGTATTTATCCTCCTCGCGAAGCTGAACAAATATGAAATAATTCACATCCCTCGCGAGAAGAACAAGCCCGTAGATTCCTTGGTAAAGCTAGCCTCTGCACCAGAGTCTGAATTAATGTGATCTGTTCCCATCGAGCATCTTCATGCTCCGAGTATTAGTCAAACGGCCCTAGAGCAAGTAGTCACAGTATATTCCTCCCCATGTCGGATGGATCCCATCATCCTTTACCTCAAGGATGGGCAACTCCCAGATGATAAAAAATCTACACGGCAAATTCATCATCGTGCTACAAGGTATACCTTACAAAATGAAATTTTACTAGAAGAGGCGCATCGCGTTCTTGATGAAATACACCAGGGGGCATGTGGTAACCATCCTAAGGGACGCTCTTTAGCATATAAAGCAATGAGGCAAAGGTACTACTGGCCCACTATGAAGGCGGACGCAATCAAATTTTCTAAAAAATGTAACAAATGCCAGCAATATTCTCCAATACCTCATGTACCATCCAAGCAGATGACGCTGGTGGACGGCCCCTGGCCCTTCGCCCAATGGGGAGTCGATATCATCTGACCCTTGCCTACCGGGAAAGGTCAGAACAGATTTGCAATCGTAGCAGTTGATTATTTCACCAAATGGGTCGAGGCAGAACCATTAACCACAATCACTGAAAAAGCAGACCACTAGGTTCATGTGGAGAAATATCATATGCCGTTATGGGCTCCCCCACACTATAATCACCAACAACAGAAAGCAGTTCGACAACGCTGCGTTCTCGGAGTTTTGCGAAAAATGGAAGATACGAAGTATTCGTACCTCCCCATATCATCCCCAAGCTAATGGACAAGTTGAAGCAGTCAATAAGATCATCAAACATCATCTAAAGACCAAGCTCGATGAATGTAAAGGCATGTGGCCAGAGCTCCTACCTGAAGTCTTATGGGCCTATAGAACTACGACTCGCACCTCAACTGAAGAAACTTCATTCTCTTTGGCATTTGGCACCGACGCAGTTGTCCCCTTCGAAGTCCAAATGCCCTCGTGTCGAATCAAGCAGTATGATTCCTCGAATAATCAAAAGGGGTTGAGGCTTCATCTCGACCTCCTGGAAGAAAGAAGAGACGCATCCCAACTTCGAGCAGCAGCTTACCAACAACGTATTTCTCACTATCGTAGTGCCAAAGTCCGACCCAGAGCTTTCCAGCTCTGCGATTTGGTCCTTAGACAAAATCTTGGGATTCATGCTTGCTTGTTGGATCCGAATTGGGAAGGCCCTTACCGAGTTATCAAAATAGTGCGACCAGGTACATATTATCTCGAAGACATGCAAGGAAGGCCCTTACGTCGCCCTTGGCACGTAGAGCATTTACTCCGATATTTTTCTTAACCCGATGTAAGTCTGAATGATATTTAAATAAAGATGGATTGCCTTTTGGTCACTACTCCATTTGTTGGACCCGAATAGCCCCGAAGGGAATACATACATTCTCTTGGCCAAATCTTCTGCCCTCGGCAGAGTCAAAGCCTCAATCGATAGATCAGTCTATCTCTACGTGGACATGGTCAGCAAGACCCCCGGATTGAGCCTAACTCATTATTTCATGAGTTAAGTACCCAGGCATTCAACATACCACCAGCAAAAATGAAAAGAAAGAAAGAAAAGGAGAAATACCATACAAACCATCCATTACTTGTATGAGGTCACAGTATCAAAAAAGATGTATTCATTCTATTAGATAAACTTTGATCGTCTTACAACAGGAGAAATTAATTGTACACAAATAAAGAAATGATCATCTTTAGACATCGCTTTGGGGAGGAGCGCCGCTCTCGACCTCGGGGCCAGCTTCTGGGACCCCTGCAGCTTGAGTAGCCTCGGTCACTTCGTTCTCAGCAGCTGCCCTCTCTTCGGCAGCTACGATGGCCGCAACCTTTTCGAACTCCCCCATATCTAATAACGGAGTCATTCGTTGCACTACTCTTAGTGCAAAGTCGCGACCAGCGTCATACGACTCGTATCGCTCGTCGTCGTATAGCTGTGAAGTGCGAAACTCCATAATGGCTCGGGGCCCCTCCTCAGACAGTAGCTTGACGAAGGCCACCCTTTCCTCCTCCTAATGGATAGAGTTGTCTTTAAGCTGCGCGAGGGTGGAATGCTCTTTTTCCAGACTGTCGTTGACTTCTTTTAGTCGCGACCTGCTTTCTGCGAGTTGCTCCTCTAGTGAGATCTTATCTTGGCGAAAGATCTCTCTTTCTCTCTCTATCTTCTCCTTCATCACCACGAGCTTGGCGTAGTTCGAGTCCAAGGCCTGATATCTGTCAGTTAGGACTTGGACCTTTTCAATGAGAATCTTCCTTTCCTCAGTCATCTTCGCGATTAGGGTCTCGTGAGATTTAATGACTTGGTCCCTCCCATGGACCGCCTTCTCCAGGGCAACCCTCTTCCCTTCAGCCTCATTTATAATACGACGGGCGGCGATGATGTCACGCCTCGTTCGTATGATAAGGTCCAGGCCCTGTTCAAAGAGAATAAGGATTATGAGATGATCACTTAAAAACCAAGGAAGAAAGCAAACACAAGTTGAAGTCGGAGTATTTCTTACCTGGACCATCCTCACTCTTGCGTCTAGAGAGAGGTCTTCAGGACTTGGTTCGGGGAGGGTGCCAAAGGTCTGGGGGGCGATGTTGTCAAAAAGAAATTTGTAGATCGGGTGTAGATGGCTCGAAACGGTAAACGTCCCAACTCCGAAAGGCTGGGCTACGACTAGCCCAGCAGGGCTCACATCTTGAGCAATAGGTTGCTCGCGAGCAGGCATCAACTCGCGAGCACCTTCAGGCTCGCGAGGTTCTTCAGCTAGGGGGCAACTTGACCCAGCCCCATTGTTCCTCGGGGAGTTGTCAACAATATCAATAACCAGTGGCTCCTCCCGAATAACCAGTGAAGAAACCATCAGGACAGCTGCTGCAGTGTCAGGAAGGGGTTCATGCGGTTGTGGGGTTTGGGCAGGCTCACCCGATCGATCAGAGGGGTGAGATGGACCGGCAGATGTCTTCTTTTGCCTCTTCGAGCCGGTACCCTTTAAGCGAGGCAGCAACCCCCTCTTCTCTCCCACGTTCGTCATCGTGACCTCCTCGCGAGATATCAACCCAGCAGCTGCGAGTCGGGAGGCTAATAGACAGGTCTCGATATGCTGTCACAAGCTGGTAATTTATAAACTTTTACAATCTTCTCGTGGATTCCTCCCTTCAAGCTCGGTTTCCCCACAGTCCGAATACCTACAAATACGAGCACAAGTCAGATAAACGAAAAATTCAAAGTCTGTTTATAAATCAAGGCAGAGTGAAGCTTCACCCATCTTCGCCGAAAAAACGGCTCACATTATGGCCCTCAGGGGTGGATCCCATCTCAGCCTCCCAGTTCCCGGAAGCAAAGAACCAGTGTTTCCTCCATCCGAGGTAATTCGAAGTGGGTTTCCCCAAAATGAAATTATCTCGGTGCCAGTAACATAAGTAATACCAGCGACCTTCGCTGGAAGGAGCTTTCTTGAGCTGGTACATTCTGAGGAACTCCTCGGCGGTCAAGTCTCCATTGCCGGCTTGTGTCCAAAGAACAAAAGAACTCAAGACCACCCTCCAACCATTTACAATAAGTTGCTCGGGGGCAATCTTATAAGTACGGAGTACGTCACAAATAAAAGGGTGAAGGGGAAGGCGTACTCCAAGTATGAAGAGGTAATCGTAAAGGGCTACGCAGCCAGGGGGAGGTGAATCCGGAGTCTCCCTCTCCGGGCAACCGGAAAATGACGGAGTCTGAAACTCGATATTTTTCCCGTAACTCATTCAGTCGTTCCTCCGTCATTATGGAGGGATACCCGGACACAAAATATCTGCCAGCCGGAACCCTCGCGCTGTTGGAGGAAGAACATTCTGGAGTAGTATCCCCCAAAGTGACGGTTTCCTCATCAGAATCTCCCGCCACGGTTTTTTAAGATAGAAAAAAAAAGAGGGATAATACCCTGAAGGAAAAGAAGAAGAATGAAGTTACACCAGAGAAAATTGGAGGAACGGAGTTACACCAGAGAAGGGCTAGGGCACCAGAGAAGGGCTAGGACGCCAGAGGAAAAGAAGGAAGCAAGGAGAGAAGAAGAATTTTCGAAAACTTCGGATGAAATTTCAAAATTTTCGCAGGCTCCGTATATTTATAAGCAATCATTCCTCAAGATTTGGTTACATGCGGCGACCGTTCGTTTGGCACAACAGTCGAACAGGCATGATCATTAATTCCGTAGATACATGGCAGGCGTCTCTTCATTTCCTCTCTTCAGAAAAGTTGCGGAAAGCTGGCGCTCATTAATGACAGTCCAATCATGTAGGGCTTCTCCTCCGAGAAACACATTAGGCGGTTATGCATGCTGATAAGCAAGTCCTTCCCTTAGACTCCTCAACGGCAAGGACTTGGGGGGCATCTGTTATAGCAAAAAAGCGGTGGTCGAAGATATCAAAGACTCAAGACCCGCGAGCGCCTTTTTCATGGTGTTTAACTTGCGAGCTCTTATGGTCGAGGCTCTTATATCGTAAAAGTACGATATACACTCCCGAACATGTGAGCTGGCTTGGTTGCTAGTCATCGGATGAAGGTATTTTTACCATTGGTCTGTCTTCACTCCTTGGTGGCAAAACAAAGGTCCTGCATGCGAACAACGCGGCTCGTGGTCGTAGAAAGGAATCATATATCTACATGCGAGCAGCCCACTTTAAGGATGTTAAACGAGGTTACCTTCGAGGCGAATAATTGCTACACTTCAGCATCAGTCTGTACAAATCAACTTTGGTTCGTCCTTATCTATAACTCTGAGCATCTCCATCAAGAGACGTAATCAGTTAGACGTCTAAGGTCGTTAGGTCATCCCTTTATCTATGGATTAACAAGATAAACACCTTATCCCTTAAAATCAGCAGTGATCTTAACAGCTTGTGTCATAGATTGGATCACCTGGATCTATATAAATGGATGGCCCCATAGATGAGAAAGGTACACAATCTCTAAGCTCATATCCTGATGTTCACTTTACAACCATGTCCCGTCTGACTTAAGCTTCGGAGGGCCAACGGCTGGACGCTGGCCACCCTTAGTTTTCTCTTGTATTCTTTCAGGTTTGGAGGGAAGCCTGCTCGAAGGAAGGTGAACGTCTAGAGGATCCTGTTACCAAATCCGACGTAAACAGTGTGTATCTTAAATTGTACCTAAATTAAAAACGGTCCAACCGCATTCACCCGAAACCAAACCATTTTCTCTGCTGGGTCGAGGCGGATCGGGTTTATGCCGGATTGGATCGGGCGGGACAATCGGGTTGACCTGGCAGATGTTCAGCGCTAGTGGGAGCCTACTGTGATGTGTTTGTTTATCCATGGCGTACATCCCTTATCTAATATCATGTTAAGATATGGGTCGAAATAAGAGGCAGATCCAACGTTATAGTGAACCACACCAAATAATAGGATGCATTAGATGCGCATGAAATATTGGTCTATTGGAGCTTTGGATCTGCCTCATTTTTTTATTTTTTTTTGCCATACCTTAATATGGTCTTGGAAAAGGGATGGACTGCATGGATAAACAGATACGTCATGGTGGGCCCCACACAGATCTAGTCAGACACTTAGAGATCCGACCAGGGGTTGGATGCAGGGGTTCTTATCCTTGCCATGGTGGTAGACTCCAAGGAGTTTCAACACCAGGTCTCGGGTTCGAGTCCCATAGGTGGTGAAAATCCACTACGGCGTGGTTCCCACCGGTGCAGCCTCTGTGGGTCCATAAGTCCACTCAGACCTGGACGTGGTGACGTGTGATGTAGGTCCAAAGCTCTAGTGGGCCCTAGCGCTGGAAATAATGGGGATTGAACATTACTCTTGAAATGCTCCTTGGCCCCACCTTCATGTGCCTCTTATCCATCCAGCCCGTCCACCTAATTTCCCAGCTCATTCCAGGGCACGGGACTCAAAATCGTGAGACAGATCCAGAGGTCCAGTGGACCCCACCACCAGGAAGAAAAAGGAAACGGTGGTGATTGACTCCCACTGTGTAAATCAACCGTGAGGCCCACCATGATATTAATTTGTCACCAACTTGCTGACATGGCCACGCAGGCCCTGGATGTGGGCCAGTCAAAAAACGACGGATTTATGGCCCATTTGGACAAAAGTTGCTTTTCTTGTTGATGGCAACAGTTAAGTAACTTATTTGAGAAAAGTTAGCTTGGTTAATAAATAATGATCATTACTTATTTACTAAAAATCAGTTTAGTATTTCAGCATTTTTATTTTGCTTTTCTACTTTTTCACCGCGGACTGAAACAAGAGGTGCTTGTTCATAGCCGTAAAAGTGCTGACTTCGTGGCAACCACCCAGCCCATGTTGACCATCCAGCTTGCTGGGCCCACTGTGATATATTTGATCTGTGCCGTCCATTTAGTTTGGATATTAGTGGGGCTAGCATGTGAGGCAAATCTAAACCTCAGGTGGACCCCACATCAGGAAGTAACAGTGTTAATGATGACACCATTGAAACCTTCCTGAGCCCAACATGATGTGTTTTACTCATGCCATTCATCTGTTTTTCCAACTAGTTTTGAGTGGCCCATTGGGTAGTGGGGTCACATGCTGTGCACATGAAATCCACACAGTCCACCCTTGTTGTTCTATCCCAAAAATGAAACAAAATCCAATCTCAAATAGACCGCACTTTAGGAAACAGTGGTCATTGACGCCCACCATTGGTCGGCCCTAATGATGAGTGGCCCATATCTAATGTGGGGGCCTTGCATGATGGACGGCCCACATTAGAGGTGGGCCCCACATTTGGGACGATCCACATTAAAGGTGGCTCCACATGATGGGTAGTGGATATTGATGGTAGGCCCACTTGATGGATGACCAACATCAAAGGTGGGCCCTACATAAAGAACGGTGCAAATGGCCCACATCCAAGGTGGGCCCCACATGATGTACTACCCACATCAAAGGTGGGGCCCACACAATGAACAATCCACACCAAAGGTTGGCCCCAAAAGTAGATGGTGGATGTGCAGGGACCAAACATGCTTGAGAAATGATGTTGGAAACAATGCTTTTCTACTTTTTGGTTGATAAGCATGTTGTTTACCAAACATACTTATTTGTTAATCAAGTAGAAACCAAGATAAGTAGCTTATCTTAACTTACAATCCAAACGGTCCATTTGGATTGTAAGTAACTTAAGATAAGCTACTTGGTTTCTGCTTATTAAGCAGATAAGTATTTTTGGTAAACAACATATTTATCAGCCAATAATTAGGTAAGTATGTTTGGTTTCCAACATCATTGGTATTTATCCCTCAAGTATGCTTGGCCCCCTTTACATCCACTCTCCATCATTCAAGTATGCTTGGTCCCCTTACATCCACTCTCCATCATGTGGGGCCAACATTTGATGTGAACCATCCAGCAGCGGGACCCACCCGATTTATTTGTCTTATCACTACCGTTCTTCATTTTTTCCAAATCATTGCAGGGCTTGGGCCCTAAGGTATGGCAGACCCAAGGCTGAAAGTGGGCCACACCACGAAGACTGTGGTCATTGAACACCTGCCCTTGAAACTTTCCTTGGGCCTACTATGGCACGTGTGTTGGAAACACACGGTCCATCTAACTTTCTAGCCCACTTCAGGGCCCGGGCCCAGATATGAGGCAGATCCAAAGTTCAAGTGGACTGTAGCGCATAAAACAGTAAGGTATGATCCCCATCCTTAGATTTTCTGTGGGGCCCACCATGCTTTTTCTTTGACACCCAACATGTGGGTATGGCCACATGGGGTACAGCCAAAACATAAATATCAGCTTGTTGCAAAGCTTAAGTGGGCCCATCTCATGTATCAATGGTGGATGACTTTCCACCATTGAAACACTCCCTGGGGCCCACTGTGATGTTTATTTGCCATCTGTGGGGCCACCCCAAGAAACAGTGTTGATGAAACACCCACCACAAGAAATAGTGTAGATGGAGCACCCATCGTTAAATCTTCCTTAGGGGCCCACCATGATATTTATTTGCCATCTAATTGACCGTAAGGTCACTCGGGCTTCGTCATGGCCTAGCCACATAAAGGAAGCAAATTGAAAGTTCAATTGGGCCCCACCCTCCATGAAACAGTGGTGAATGAATTTCTACCGTTGAAACCTTCATGGCCCCACCCTACTGTTTATTTGCCATCTAACCAGTTGATCGGGTCACACAGACCTTGATGAAGGGGAAATACAAGTATCAGCTTCGTCCACAAGCTCCAATGGACCCCACTACAGGGAGCAATGGTGATTAAAGGCCCACCTAGTCAAACTGTGACAGGTGTGCGGTTGAAGAGTCACTACCATGTTGGAATGGCGGTGAATTATCACCATGTGCAGTAGATTTGGATCCCATGCTTTGCTTCCGTTGATGATGGCTTTCCACTTTTCAGCAAGTGGAAAAAAGTCAAAAAGCAAAAAAAAATCACTGAAATACTTAACCAAGTTTTAGCAAATAAGTAGCTGATGATTAAAACCAAACTTACATTTCTTAAATAAGTAACTTAACTCCTGACATCACCAGTAAAAGTTACTTATCTAGTTGCATCCAAACGGCCCTTAAAGTTCAGTTGGCCCTACCATCAAAATCAGTTAGAGATAAAACATCCAGTGTTGAAACTTCAATGGAGCCCAGTAAAGTGATGTTTGTTTGCCAAACAAACCTGTTGGTAATGTCGCCCAGAGATGCACGTGAGTGGGGGCCCCCACACGTGAGGCACATTCACAGCCCAAGTGGGTCCCACCACAGAGAGCACGGTGATTGAATGGCCACCATTGAAACGGTATGGGGCCCAGCATGAGACTTAAATGATGTCCAAACTGTTTATAGGGTCACACAGACCTGGATGAAGTAAAGCACAAATATCAGCTTGGTCTCCAAGTCTTGTGGACTCCACCATTCTTTAAATAATAATAATAATAATAATAATAAGAGAAAATTACACCATGGGGTCCACCCTGATAAGTGTTTATTGTAGGTGGCCACTGACCAATAGGGTCCACCATGATCTGTGTTGTAGGTGTCTCACTGTCAAGTGGGGTCCACCGTGATGCATGTGCAAACTGTATGAAATGGTGCTGTTGTGCCCACCTAACCATGTGAAATTGAGAGATTGTGGCCCACTAGCTGTATGAAATTGTGGCTGTGTGGCCCACCTAACCATATGAAGTTGTGATGATTGTGGGACTACCCTGACATTTGCGCCTTATCCGATCTGTGGAGCCTGCCATAATATATGTGTTTTTATTAGTGCAGTCCGTGGCCCACTGTGATGTTTGTGTTTTATTCGCGCGGTCCGCAAGGCCCACTATAATGTATGGATTTTATTTGCGCAATTCGCAGGGGCGTCATAATGTACGTGTTTTACTCGCAGGTCTGCGTTTTATTCACAGTCTGTGAGGCCAGTATGATGTATCATATTCACATGGTCCATGGGGCCTCGAAAGGCTGTCCAACGGTGAGGTCTGCTGTGATGTATGTGCAGGTGACTTGAGGCCCGCAAGGCAACAGAATCCATCTTCTTGTGTTTGGGTGTGCCATGAGGCCACCAGGCTGACGGGCCCATCATGTTGTGTATATGTATACTGTGGAAGCCACAAGACCGTAGGTGCCCACCGTGCTAGGTGTGTATGTGCTATGGAACCCATAAGATCATGGAGCCCACCGGACATGTACATATGTGGTTCCTAATCAGGCCGGCTGTCCAGTGTGTACGGCTCACTGTCTTCGATAGTGAAGCATATGATATTGTTTGTACGTGTTGGCCTTAAACGGGCTGGCTGCGTGAGGTTTTAGTACCCACTGTTAGGCAGTGGGGTCAATCATGACGCTTTGAGCTCGGGTCCATTAGTGAGATTGTTGGGCCCACCAATGATGTATGTGTTTTGTATACGCCATCTAGCAACGTGATCCACCACTAAGCTGCTTTGATGTATGTATTGCACCCATGCTACCCATTCACCGAGCTAGCTCATTTTAAAGGCTTTGGCCCACCATAATCCAGTCGTCCATTTATTAAGGTGTGAGCCCAAAAAAGGAGCAGATAAACGCTCACGTGGGTCATAATCTCCAGAGCAGTGTTAATAATAACGTCCATGGTTGAAATTATCATGTGCCCACCCTGAGGTTTATTTGCTAAGCTGTTGGTGAGACTGCGCTTTAGTGGCCTACTAGGGAGTAAGGCCCACCGCGAGGTATGTCTGCCTTTCATCCTGTTGATATGGTCGCACGCGTTGGGACGAATGGTTTAAGTGGATCCAGAACTTTTGTGGCACACCCAAATGCTGGGCCCACCTTAAACGGAGCCCACCACAAGAGGCCCACAAACAAGAAAAGCTATTATGATTTAGAGTTGGAACACGAGTACGATGCGAAGATTATTGGCTTGACCCTGTGACCGTTAAGCCTAGGTTAGTTTTACTCGATTGTGCGCTAACTAGAGACAAAACGAGCCTACCCGAATTTAGTTGATGACGCTTAGAGAGAATGCTTACACGTGGAAAACAAACTTATTTTAACTTATGTGATGTGCAATAGATAGTGTGCACTATTACTCATATTCAAGTAGGCTCTTGAGGAAGCATCAAACAGATGAAATGTGTACGAATGGCATGCACGTGCAACCAATTGTTTAGGTATACTTAAGTAGCACATTTGACTTGTACTATCTACGTCCGTATAGCGTACAACTGACCTCGTTTGAGCACTATAAAGTCCCTTTGTAGCCCACTAATAGAACTTTTATGTTAGAGGTTGCATAATAAATGTCTTATAGATGATCTAATATATAGATGAAGATGGTTATAGATGATCTAAGATAATTTGGACACAAAGTATGCACCCTTAGGCCTAAGTTACGGTCTATGACTTGTACACAAAGTGTAAGTAAGACCAATTATTCTTACGTTTTCGGAGGTATATAATTATCTGAATCCTAAGTCCACATCCATTCACATTACATCACACACCCAAATCATCATCCATTACAACCATTCATATTTCTAACTAATATGTTACTGTCCACCCATTTGGGACTTAAACAAATAATTATTCATGATCATGCATTAATAACCATCCAGCAAACAATCCGACACATTGTGGAAATTCCAAATAATAGTTGATTAAAAACCTATCAGAAAATCCTAAATAGAATATAATCCACAATAACTAATTTATCTGGTCAAGTACAACTATTTCATCTTCTGTCAATTATTGCCATGGCTCATGTGGGTCCTCCATCGGTTCAAGCCTTCTTCTTTAGTATTTGCTCTATATGATACATCTGTGCGGTTTTTTCATCAATAAACTGTTAGCTGGCCAGTCTTAGTGAGTGATCCATCATGGTTCATGCACATAATAGGTAATATAGTGATTCCATGAAAAGATGAAATTTTATGCAGTAATGCATAATGCATGATCCGAGTGAGAAGTTTGTCCACCAGCTTGAGTTGGAGTCCAACCCACGTCAACCCTCCTAGGGCCAGCATTTACCCCTTGGGTAGGCTTCCACTATTGTGTGGGTATCCAGAAATGGTCCCCTAGATATCCGATACTTAAGTACCTACAGATCTTCCGGATGGGTCCTCTAGGTACACATTATGATGCATGTAGATGGATGCATACAATGCATATGTTAACATATCATTGTACAGTCTCGTCTCTCCACATGAGAGGTCACAACATAATATAGATTTGCTTTATTATATGAGAGATAATTTCTCTTTTCTCTTCGTGTCTGAGATAGGTAACCAAATACCTAACCTATGCTCCTTAATGCTCATGTAGTTCACAGTAAATATCATGATAGTAATTCAGATACAATTTATCCATCAAACACATCCAATCCAATCATCAAATAGAAATATCATACAATCTATCTTAACTGTATGATGGAGAAGAAACATGTTGGGATTCACTCACCTCTTAATTTGGTGACGTGGATTCCAAAAGATACTCGAGTCATTCTAGTTATGAATTTCCTAATTACATGCATAAATAAATCATACTTCCATTTAAGTAAATAAAAGCTAGTATTTTTGTTATTCTTTGATTTTTAGAGATGATTAATCCTATGGGTCAGATCCAAACCATCCATTGGCTTCCAAAAGGTTAGCTTATGGAATTTCAATGGCCGCTTAGATCTGGACCATCCAATAGTCTAAATTCTTTTTATTAACCAATAATTGATCTTTTGATCCATGTATGGCCCATCAAGCAATCAGATCCAAGCCATTTTCTGGGTATTGATGTAGTATAGTCCCGGAATTCATATGAATGATGTGGATCGGATCTGATTCATCTAATGACCCCTCATAAAACCATAGATCTGAATCAACATCTATGATTAACTTGATCAATTTGGTCCATCAGATGGTCTGATTGATTTGAGAATTGGGCTCTAATATATTTTGGCCTCAAGGATCTCATGATCCGTGCAGATAAGATCTGACACGTTTAGATATTTCAGCATGTTTTCCTATACCAAGTGTCATTATGTAGGGAAAAGGAGGTCTCTATATTAAGATCATGATCTGATCAACACAATGACCGTTCAGCCGATCTGACTCGTTAATTGTGTTAATCAGGTAGCATTTACCTAAGATGCTTAAAATAAAAAGGGAAATGCAACAAAAGCTAACATGATGAGAGAAAAAATGACAAGATTCTCCTAAAGTTTCTAGTTGCAGAAGCTCTCTCTCGCATCCTCTCTTCTCACTCTATTCTCTCTCTTAATGGGTTAGGGTTTTTCATTTGTTTAAGGTAAGATTTCTTACATTTCCACCCTTAAGAAGGAAGAGGCATTAAGAATGAGGAAGTTACGAGAGATAAGATGAGATGGAGAGACAAGATATGGGAGATAAGGAAGATATAAGAGATAAGAGATACCCTCTCATCCCCCCGTTTTATTCTAAAATCCAATTTAAAACTCAAATTTCTGCACTTGTAATTTCGATGAGGCTTTCATGCAGAAGGAGTTACCATACATGCGGAGAAATGTATGATTGAGATTCGACCCTACTTGGGAAATTTTGATGATTGGCCAACGTGATTTAGGAATGGTCTTTTAGGTTAAATTTACTGGATGGTGGGGGTTGACCATGGGTTTGTAACTAATGGTTGATGATAATCAAAAGTTTTGAACAATTTTAAATTGATGGACGGATAGATCTAGGGTGGATGAATGGTTGAGATTTCTTTGTCTATCTTCCAAGAGTTGTCAACGTTGTTACAAATGAGATACTTGTTAGAACTGAAAATGCTGCAGGGACATTTTCTGTGTATTGTTGCTCTAGGGTTCTGAGTAATGGAAACATTCATAGACAATCATAATCATTCACAAAAGGTACACAAGAAGAGATATCGCAAGGTGAATTTATTCCAGAGATTCTGAGATCTTATACATTTCAGGTCGTGATCAGGCACGAGTTCTTAATTACATCGAATGATTGATGACCCTTGATTAAAAGGTAGAAACAGTAGTCAACAGGGACTATGGTCTTAGAATTTGTGGTCGTAGAGACCTGTATTTGTTTTGCTATGGACTGAACCATCTTCATATTAGTCAGATGTCTATGTCCCATGTTTTGACCGGAGATCCGGGATGAGATTATAAGGGTTTATAACTGAGAGGGACGACTCTCGGCCTACGCCTGTCATGTTTGGACAGGTGACCTCAAAAAGTCTGATCTGCAGTTGTATGTACCTAAATAGCCCAACCGACGAATGTCATTTGAATGGGTAGGGCATTGACTATTGTGTTGTGCCAGTTCATAGCAATTATTTTGTAGAGAATTGAAACTCTTTGACATAATTTATTGTGATAACCATAATCCCGTTTGTCTAGCTTTCGACCTAATCGAGTCATATCTTATAATACATGTGAATAATGATACATTTGTATAGTTTTGAATGCCAGTGGCTTCTTTCTGCGAAGTTATTTCATTCATCGCGTCAGATCAAGTCAAACCTCGGAGGTGCGCAATTCTACTCGTTTAGAGATCTCGGAGTGACCGTTTGACCACTCCATTGTGTCCGGAACGCTCGAAATACCCAAAATAGGCTCAAACAGGGCCTAAAAATACTTAAAATTAAGTTCGGTGCATCTGTAAATATTTTCTAGAATTCATTGATTTTTTGGGTGTATGGGACTTAATTTATGGGTGCATGGGCTCCAACGCACCTTTAAATTAATGATCTAATTTTTGTTATGAATTTATGAATGCGTGGGCCATTTTTCGGGTGTGTGGAACACCAATATACTTGTCCGAATCACGTCGAATTTATGAACGCATGGGACCCGAATTTATGAACGTGTGGGCCATTTTTCGGGTGCGTGGGAGTCTGATGCACTTGTCCAATTCATTATTTTACGATATGTGCCCACACTTATGAATTTTCAGAATCCGGACCTGTGGTGGTCGGAGTAAACTTCTGATGAGGTATGCCGGTGATCGAAAAGGGATTCCGGTGACCAGAAAAGGTTTCCGGTGATCGGAAAGGGATTCCAGCGAGGGTTTACGGCGGGAATCTCAATTACCTAGAGGATAATAACTCTCTCTCTCTCTCTCTCTTGAAAATGTATAAATGAATAGTTGGGCGGGGTATTTATACCCAAAAATACTGGAAGCCGGCCAATGAAGGGTTGCCACGTGTCACACACCCCAAAAATACTCCAACGCACCCTAAAATCGAGGCGTGGAGGTCCAATGCGCCCCTGAATGGTTTATGAAAATGTCTAATTTTTTGGGTGTGTGGGACTCAACGCACCTTAAAATGAGATCCTGAAATGTGTTGAATTTATGAGTGCGTGGACCTATTTTCGGGTGCATGGGACCCGAATTTATGGACGCGTGGGACCTCGACATAGACATAAATCACTTTCTGGATTGTGCTAAATTTACAGGTGTGTGGGACACCAATGCACCACAAAATCATTTCTCTGAATTGGATGAATTTTCGGGTGTGTGGGGGCTGAATTTATGGGTGCGTGGGAGTCCGATGCATCCATAAATGAGTTTCTGATTTTGTTAATTTTATAGGTGCATGGACCCTGATTTTATGGATGCGTGGGACTCCATTTCATCCATAAATGAGTTTCTAATTTTGTTGATTTTTCGGGTGCGTGGGTACCCGAATTTATGGGTGTGTTGACAGACTTTTGAATGCACCAAATTGGGTTTTGAAAATTAATGGGTTTGTGGGGCCCGCTTGTTGATGAAATCACATACGCTGTTTATCATAATTTATAATGAAGATATCGGCTTGATTTTGGATGGTTCCGATCATGGTGATTCGCAGGGCCCAATGGAGATTTTAGTAAAAAATTGGCTAAGGGGATTTTTGTAAATCTCCATTTTATGTGCATTTATAGGGTATTTTGTGAAATCTTTTGGAGGTGCGTGGCCATTTTACTTGTTTTGAGGGCCCCTACATTTTAGGACCCCAACAGATGCCCCTCCGGTGTGTTGCAATGGACGTACGATCGTCTAATGTGACGCATCAGACTTTTTGGGTCCCGACTATAAATATAGAAGATAACCTATTTGTCGTCATTATCTCATTTCTCATTGGCTTCTTGCTCTCCCTTCCACGCATCCGTTTATTCGCCAACGCACCCAAATAATCCGCACGCACCTCGAAATTGAAGGTGAGGTGATTTTTTGGGTGTATGGGATCTCATGCACCTAAGAATTCTAACTTCAGATTTTTGGGCTTTTGGGGTGTGTGGGGCATCACGCACCCAGAAATTTTCGAACTTAAGGGAATTTTCAGATTTTTGGGGTGCGTGGAGGCCCACGCACCCTTTGTCAGAATATTTGGAGGGTTTTGCCCCTCACGCACCCAACAAATGGGTTTTAATATATTTTAAGGGTGCGTGGGCCCATACGCACCCAGAAATGTTCAACTTGGAGGAATCTAATGTTTTAAGGGGGTGCGTGGGACCTCACGCACCCTTCGTCACCTTTATAGGAGGTTTTTGCCTCCCATGAACCCAACAATTGGGTTTTAATACATTTTAAGGGTGCGTGGGACCTCACACACCCAGATATTTTGGACTTGGACAAATCGTGATAATTAAGGGTCCGTGGGACCTCACGCACTCAGATAAAGGGATTTTTGCAAATTGGATATTTTAAGGGTGCGTGGAACCTCACGCACCCAGATAATGGGATTGCTAATTTGATATTTTAAGGGTGCGTGAGACCTCACACACCCAGATAAATGACTTATCAATTTTCATTTTATGGGTGCGTGGGGCCTCACGCACCTAGCTTCTCAGACTTAGTAAACTTGGATGTTTTTTTATGATTAACTTAATAGTATATGTTTTATCTGGATTTTGAAGGGTGAGAGTTCTTACACCTTTATTTTATACACCTGCATTCATACGATAACCCTTTTAAGGAGGTGTCGGGCCTCACACTCTTGAAAATTCCAGATCATGTTAAGTTGAGAATTTTCTTGTAATCTTAGTGATTCTATCTAAGTGGAGTTTAAGTGTACCTTTATGTGTTCTGCTTTGTTTTGAACTAGATTTGAACTTTTTGTGTCCTTTTTGTAGATTATAATAGCTAGTGATCATTCGCAAGCTGGCCCTTCTAGTCCACCACTGACAACGTCGAAGCGTAAACAGGTGGCCCTAAAGAAAGTTAATCGGCCGTCTAATCAGAATCGTTAGTGGTTCCTGCCTCCAGAAACCTTCAATTTCTACGAACGCATATTGACACTGTCCAAAGATATGCGACGGAGGATCCTTTGTGACAGAGTTGTGACACCTCCTCCAGACAAGGGCACACAAGAACAATGGGACACTTGGTATGCTCCCTTGTATGGTTTTCCGTCCGATGGGACTGTAGGATCTGAGGATGGTAAAGTGAGCCTGTTAGTTCCTGTTCAGACCACTAAGCGTGGTCATCCGGAGAGAGCCTGCAAGGGTGCCAAACAGATGTACTTGGAGAAACAGACCAATTCTAAATCTGACAAGATGAAGGTGGCCTGGTCTACTGTCAAGCTCGTCACCTCGCCTCTCATCATAAGAAATCCTCATACATGGGAGTACATCCGGTATTCGAAGAGCTATCAATGGCAGCGTTCCCTTCTGAGCATCGAGCCCCCTGACATCTGTTGGAGCAATTCTTTCTACAGCGTGGATTCTTGGACATTTGACCCCCCACCATTTCTTAATTGTTCTTTATCTAAGAATGGAAAGTGTGAGTCCATCCTCGGTACAAAGGGCATGATCTTCTTAGAACCGAATTATAGCCTTCATCAACCTTTTCCCAAGCATTACTTTGAGATCATTTGTCAGAGGTTTCATCATTTAGGGGATACTGAAGTTTGGATGACCGGGGCATTCCGAACTCGGGGCCATTTGATTTCCCATCCTGGTTATGAAGCATGGGCAAATTGTATTTTGGAGCAGCATAGTGCCACCCTACAAGTGGTTGGCTTATATAAGGCCATCGAGGCGACGTCAGGCTATTTCTATTGGGAACCATGGGTTTACAAGGGGTTCCTTAATCATTGGTGTTCTATCACTAACTCCTTCCATATGCCATATGGGGAGATGAGCATCTCGCTTTAGGACCTTAACCAGATCGCGGGTCTCTCAATCCGTGGGAGCATCTATGATGAGTGGGTCTCGAGCGACGATGAGCTGTCGTGGAAGAAAAAGGGTGTCAATGAAGGCTTCTTTTCTGAGGCCTGTTATGAGTTGTTTGCAGAGCTTCTGCAGTTCTGGGGCTTCAAGGATAAGCTTCCATTTGAGGATTGGCTGGTCTACTTCAGCCATGGCTTGAAGTAAGTGTTTTGTTGCAAGTCATATACCATCATTCTGTTCCGTCTTTATTTCTTTCATTAATGTCATCTTTCCTCTTTTCAGCCTGGACTATGTGGCTTATGATGAGGGCCGTGGGGATAAGGCGTTCTTAGATAACCGAATGAAGGAGAACTTCCCTCGCCCCAACAAGCTATCCCCAACCTGTGAGCTGGCCAGCTTCCTAGCATATTGGCTCAGCTGCGTAGCACTGCCGAGCTCTAAGCAAGCGGATAATATAAGAGTATCTTGCTTCATCGTCGTAGGAGCTTTGGCGAATGGTCACCAATATGCATTAGCCCCAATGGTTCTGTGCTCTATCTACCGGGCCTTCGGCTACATCATCAGTAATAAGGAGCGTGCCACTTACAGGATGAATTCGGCTTATTGTGAGTGACACTTCTTCTCTAGCTGGCTCGGGGTGTACTTTCCTTAGGTCTACGACATACAGCGTGGAGATTATATCCGAGAGGGGAAGCTTCCGCTACATTTCTTTCAGAAGAAGAGAATGGTTGGTCACAATCTGACCACTATCGAAGAGAGTATTGCGCGATTTGATGACATATATTTCTTTCATTTCTTTAGCACCCGAAGCAGAGAATCGATTTTGTGTATGGACGACGACAGCATTGATTATTATAAGCGTTCGTTCTTGACGATGATTCGTGCGTCATCGCTGCCGCTACGTGAGGGGTTAGAATTCTGGAGGGAGCCTTATTACCCCAATCATTTCTCCCATCAGTTCGGATACGACCAAGGGGTTCCTGAGATGCTGGAACCAGTGACCCATGAGCAATGAGCATATGGCGTCGGGCCCATTCATTGAAGTGGTTGTGGCGACAACTTATGTTGAGTGGGACTGGTTGTTCTTTTGCCATTTCAGGGACGAAGTACTGCAATGGGGCTTCTTTCAGGATGGATGAGGATGGTGGGCTCACCAATATACGTTGGTTCAGAATAAACTTCTTGTTACTGAGCCCGTCTTCGTCACGCCTCTTGTTATTACTCCCATTCCTGCTGATGGGCTTGACTATGTATCGAAAAACCTTCATCAGCCTACGGTGCCGGGTACGGAGAGACTTAATACCTCCTTGAATGTGGTGATTAACCACGAAAAACCTGAACATACTTTGGAAGGTTGGGTTGCTCATGGGGAGAGAAATGTGACACTAGAGGAGCCTGGAGTTCCCACCCCTCGGGCCCATAGATGAGTTGCCCGAAGAAGGCAATGTTCCCAGAGGGGGTGATGGAGGTGATGACGAGGATGGCAATGATGATGATAATGATGATGTTGGCAACGTTGGTGGTGGTGGTGATGATGATGATGATGTTGATGGCAATGGTGGTGGTGGTGGTGATGGCGAAGGTAACGATGTTGTTGATGGTGGCGATAGAGATGGTGATGATGTTGTGGGTGGTGGTGATGTTACTGGTGGTGGTGATGAAGGTGGTGATGATGGTGGTGATGGGTTGTCGCTTGAATGAACTAGTCCTCGAGTGAAAACTGCCCCTAGTTTTCCTATCACTTATGGGGGCAAGAAGATCAAGGAGATGTGGAAATTACACAAAGCCGGGCGTTTACGGAAACAACTCTCCAAGAATACAAGTGATGCTCCGGCTGACAATGCAGGTGAGGTCAGGGAAGAGGGTGAATTAAGCTCTCAGGTCAATTTAAGTGAAGACCGTCCCACCAAGGGGAGCAATGATGACGAACCAATATACGAGAGATCTGTCCTTGAGGAAAACATGGGAGCAATCTTCATGGATCTGGATGATGACGTACCTGTCAAATCCGTTCTTCCTCATAATCTTCCCATGGCAGAGGTTGACGTTAATTAGAGCGTTGTTCCCAAAATGACTGTCACTGCCGCGGTGGAAGGGGTTGCGGTTCCTGATACTGAATTAAATGCGTCTAGACTTACTGTGGAAGCACCTCCCACTGCTGAGCCATCATCGACTGAACCTATTGTGGAAGCTCCTCCTTCTGTTGAGCCACCATCAACTGAACCTGTCATGAATGCATCTTCTGCTGTCGTGCCATCATCAGCTGAGCTTGCCGCTGAAGTTCCTCCTATTGTTGAGCCAACATCTAATGCCGACATTCCCGAGGTCGTGGTGCTATCTTCTCCAGAATTACCTGAACCATCAACTGAGAGAATGACCGAACCTGCCCTAGTATCATCTGTGCCCACTGCCTCAACCAGTGCTCTTGTCGTTGATGGGCCTAAAGTTACTGGTATATTACTTGTCCTTACTGTCTTAACTGCTTTCTTTCTTGTTGTGGTTTCCCTGTACTGATGTTTGTTATTTATTTTGTCAGCGACAATTCCTGCTCATGCTATTGTCTCTGTGGTTTTGCCTGAAGCACTCATTTCTTCCCTTTGAGGCTTATCGAAGATAAAGGCGAATCTTTTAAAGAGTCTTCTAACGAATATCGCCGATTCTCTGAAGAATGGGGATGAATGGTCTATTCTAGATGAAGGGCTGCAACCACTTGAACATAATGTTATATGGCTCGGGATTGACGTTTCCTCAATGGTCACTCACATGGTCCAGTTCAAGGAAGGAATGGCCTGCGTCATTGGTGCGAAGCATCTCAGGTCTGATCCTTCTGTTGAGGAGAAGCACAGTCAGTTACAATCCCTTCTTCCGAAGTTAGAAATACATAAGGCGGACGTGGCTGTGGCGAAGGCAAAACTGGCAAGTTGCTAGCACTGGATGTCAAGGGGCTACAAAACGTCTTAAGGAGATTGACAGTGAGATAGCACGGCTGCAGGCTGAGTATTTGGCTATTCACCTCAAGTTCTCCAAGTTTAGCAATCAGAAAGTTCGCTTACAGTCGTCTATTGATCAACATAGGGTGAAGTGTAATACCGTAGAGGCTCAGATTACAAAATTGCAGCAATTTCTTCAGAATGTTCCCGATCCTGCTCAAGTTTTGGCGGAAGTAGAGGTGGCACAAAGGGATATCCAAAGTTCTGCAATTGATATGTTAGAACAATGTATGAAAATTTTAGATGGTTGAACTGTAACAATCTTCATTTGTAATTTGGAACATGTTATAATGGATATTGTAATAATATGTATACTATTGTGATTTTGGATCTTTATTGTTCTTTAGCCTACTTGCCATTTCTTTATTTGAGTTTGGATGCAAATAGATTAAGCCATTTGGAAAGGAACATCCCCCTGTTAGGACTCAAACATACGCCCATGTGAAAAGGATGTGATTGAGTCTTGACTTAGGGCATATCCCAATTCTCGATGGTCTTAAAAAGGGTAGGGTGTCATACTTGACATGTCCTGGGTCTTAACGACTTTTCTACTACATGTGCAAACACAAAATAGATGATTAGTATTTAGATTTAATTGTTGTGTGGTATCATTTCTTTTAATATCTATTTATTACACTTTCCCTCTAATGGGGTGTTCACAACTCATAACAATAAGCTGATGTCAAGTATAATATCTTTTCAAAAAATGACCATTCACTGGTGAACCGATGCCCTGCTCCTCCCAATCAATTACTCGATAGGCCCCGTTGGAATAAACTTCATCAACGATACACACTAGATCCCATTTCGGATTGAATTTGCTTTTAGGACTTTGAGCCAATACCGGATGTTTCATTATTAGCACCAAATCGCCTCTTTTGAACAACCTACCACGAACTCGTTTATCGTATGAGGCGAAAATTTGTTTCTGATACATTTCGAGCCTTTGCTGAGTGGCGAGCGTCTTTTCATCTAGATCATCAAGCTCGGCCATTCTGGTCTTGGCGTTTTGTTCGGATGTCAAGGAGTGCCGGAGTGTAACCCGTAATGACTCAACCTGTATCTCCATCGAAATTACCGCCTCTGGGCCATATACCAGTGAGTAAGGTGTGGCTTTAGTAGCAGTGCGATATGTGGTCCGATATACCCATAATACTTCAGGCAGACGCTTATCCCAATCTCTCTTATTTTTTGCTACCGTTTTCTTCAAGATTTTCACGATAGTCTTGTTAAAAGCTTTGGCCAGCCCATTTGCAGGGGGATAATAGGGTGTCGAAGAGCAGTGCTTGATCTTGAATTTCATGCACAATTTGTCGATGGTGGCATTCTTGAAGGGTGTCCCGTTGTCGGTGGTGATCTTCTCAGGGATGCCATGTCGGTATAGTATGGTATGACGAATAAAACCTTCGACATGTTTGGCCTTCACATTCTTAAGTGTCACTGCTTCGGGCCATTTGGAAAAGTAATATGTTGCGGCGAGGATGTACTGATGCCCCTGGGACGAGGGTGGGCTGATCTATCCGATCACGTCCATGCCCCAAGCTACGAAAGGCTAGGATATCATTGACTTGGTGCAACTCTTCCGATGGCGAGTGTATGATATCTGTATGGATCTGACATTAATGGAATTTCTTGACATATTCTATCACATCTTTTGTCATCGTGGGCCAATAATATCCCATGTGTCGAACATGGTGATGTAAGTTCTTGCCTCCTTGGTGAGCACCGCACTCTCCCCCGTGAGCCTCTTTCAATGTGGCATATGCTTCATCTTGGTCCAAGCAACGCAGCAACACTCCCTCGTATGAGCGTTTGTAAAAAAACATCGTTCTGCATTATAAATGGGCTAGCGCATCTTCTGACTTGCGTGCGCATCTTGGGTCTTCTAGTAAAAATCCTGTATTTCAAATAGTCGACGAATGGCTTTTTTCAGTCACTCTCCTCTGTAATCTCAAAGCAGTAGATGGGGTTTGCGCTTGACTCGCCACCACGTAGTGTGGCTGTTAATAGAATTCTTCTTTCTTCGATTATTACTTGGAGTGGGCTGCCCCGGGGTTAGCCAGAGCAACGGCCAAACTGGCGAGCGCATCAGCCTGTACATTCTCTTGCCTCAGTATATGTGAAATGTTGCTGTTATGAAATTGGTCAAACAATTATTGCGCTTGGTGGCAGAAAGGCGATAACTTAGGTTTGCGAACCTCATATTCTGTTGTCAACTATCTGATGACTAGCCTAGGGTCACCATAGATCTGTACCACTTTGATTCGCATTTCTAGGGCGAGCTGTAGTCCGATTATGAGGGCTTGATATTCTGCCTCATTGTTAGTACAGGCTAGTACAATTGTAAATGAGTAAGGCAGTAGATCTCCTTACGGACTGATAAATATAACTCCTGCTCCTGCCCCTATTGACCTGGAGGCTCCATCAAAGTACATTTGCCAGAGTCGCGGTTCTCCTATCATCATAACCTGGTTATCTGGGAGATCGCATTCCATTTCTTCATTGCTCGGGACTGGGTGTGCAGCGAGGAAATTTGCGATTGCTTGTCCCTTGATAGCTCGAGCTGGGATGTACATGATGTCGAATTCTGAGAGGAGAAGGGCCCACTTAGCTAGTCGCCCAGACAGCATAGGCCGATTCATGAGGAATTTGATTGGGTCCGCCTTAGATATCAACGTTATTTGATGCGAGAGGTAATAATGCTTAAGTTTCTTCACAGTGAAAATGAGGGCGAGACATATCTTCTCGATTGCTGAGTAGTTGAATTCGGCTCCCACCAGCGTGCGGTTCAAATAATATAGTGCATTCTCCTTTTTCTTCTTCGTTCTTCTGTTCCAGGAGTGCCCCTAGTGAATTATCGCCCACGGCGATATATAAAATTAGTGGCTTTCCTTTGATTGGGGCGGCAAGAACTGGAGAATTCTCGAGCATTTCTTTTAGTGAATCGAAAGCTATCTGACAAGCATCATCCCATTCGAACTTAACGTCTTTCTTGTTGAGGCGGGAGAACGGCTGACAACAACTAACCAAGTTCGAAATGAATCTTCTCAAATATGCCACGTGGCCTTGAAAAATCTTCAACTGTTTCAGATTCTTCGGTGGTGGCATTTCTTTGATGGCCTTAATCTTCACAGGGTCAATCTCTATGCCCCTATGTCTGACAATGAAGCCCAAGAATTTGCCAGACGCGACCCCAAACGCGCATTTTAACGGATTCATACGGAGACTCTTCTTGCGCAACCGCTAAAATACTTGCCTCAGATGTTCTCTGTGTTGTTCATGATCGACCAACCTCACAACCAAATCATCTACATAGCATTCAACGTGTTTGTGCATTATATCCTGAAATATAACGTGCATCGTGCGCTGATACGTTGCCCCTGCGTTCTTCAACCCAAAGGGCATTATGCGGTAACAGTGGATGCCGAGAGTCGCACGGAAGGTTGTAGGTTCTTCATCTTCTGGAGCCATACAGATTTGATTGTCTCCCGAATAACCATCCATGAAGGACATCACTGCATATCTTATCGTGCTATCAATCAACAGCTCTGGAATCAGCAAAGGGAAATCGTCTTTAGGGCAAGCTTCATTAAGATTTCGAAAGTCGACACAAACCCGGATCTGTCCACTCTTCTTCTTAACTGGCACGATGTTTGAAATCCATCGAGGGTACTTCACCTCTCGAATGAACTTGGCCTAGATCAGTTTCTTAATTTTTTTCCTCAATTTTAGGCACGATGTCAGGGTGGAATCGTCGTTGAGGTTGTTTCACTGGCTTCTTCTCTTTCATGATGCTTAGCTTATGCATTGCGATCGTGGGACTAAGCCCTGGCATCTCTGAATATGTCCAGGCGAAGACGTCCTTATTTTCTATCAACAACTGTATGTATCTCTCATTTTCATCTTCTGGAACATTTCTGCTCAAATATGTGTTCCTAGGTTCTTCAAGAGTGCCCAAATTTACCTCTTTGAGTTCATCAATTGTTAGTTGTCCACCGTCTTCTAGTTGCATAGGCGCGACACTTGCTGGATATGTCAGCAGGGTCTTGCAGTTGCATTTCTTCTACAAGGCCGATGGTTGCCATGTTCATACTTGCCTTGGCTCCTAAACCTTCTCTGTTTCTGTATACTTGCTTGTATTCTTCAAATGGAGATAGCAATCTCTTCTTTGTGTTTGAATCTTGGCCGGAGAATACCATATTTCTCATAATTGTCCAGCCTGGCTCTACTATATCTCTTCTCTTTTATCGGTCAAGGTTGGGCAGATTCTCTTCCCTCTTCTCTTTCATCTGATGATGCTGGCTAACTTGGCCCTGAGTGGAACTTGATATCTTTCAGAGTGATATCTCTTGATGGCACGATGAATTGGCCGAGAGCTTTCGGGAATGGCTTGATTCTTCCTATCTTGGGTATCGGCATGTTGAAGCTGGATTTGAGCACAATCATGTGTTGATATGATATCAGTTTTAACACAGACTGTCCTGGCTGACGCAAATGTTGTGGTACGACATAAAATTTCTTCGTGATTGGCTGAGGTTGATTTTCCAAATGATATTGGGATCTTCCCTGAGCGAGAGGCTGAGGTTGACTTTTCTGCTCAAACATTTCAACTCGAGGTCTTGCCCCTTACCCTTTCTTCATTACATCGGGCTTCTTGCCGGTTTTATTGTTGTCAGTTCAGGTTGTAATATTTTGCATCGGCCAAAAAAGACTCAGCTATTGTGTATGGCTTCGGATCTGCTACTACCCTGTATTGGACCCCGTCCCTGTTGTATTTGAAGCACTGATGATACGTTGAAGGGATTATGCGATTCTGATAAAGCCAGGGCCTTCCTAAGAGGAGATTGTATGTTGTCACTGCATCGATCACCAGACAAGTTACTTTCATCGTCAGTTCTTCGATCTCTAACATTACCGTGATTGATCCGAGTGTACGCTGACCGTCTTGGTTGAATCCATGAATCATCATGTGACTCGGGCGTAACGTTGATTGCCTATAACCCAGCTTCTCTAATATCTGCAATGGCATGATATTTACGGCAGACCCATTGTCCAACATGCACCTTTTGACCTCTGTGTCCCTGATTGTTCCCATGACCATCAACAGACGGTTGTAGTCTGTTAATTCGATCGTACGGTCTTCTTCTGAGAAAGTGATTGCTGAGGGATGGTTAACATGCATGACTTGTGACACCGGTATATACCCCTCCCAAAATTTATCTGTATTATTCATTTCTTCTTCTATTTCTATCATTATAACCTCCCTAACTTCACTGTCAAGTAAGGCATTGATTAACATTTCTCTGTACACTTTCGAGAGACACAAAGCATCATATATACTTAAACGGGCGGGGACCTTCTGCAAGTGTGACACAACATCGTATGCTACTGGTCTCGAGCTTAGCTAACTGGTGGTGGCCTCAACGACCTTCACTTTCAGTTTCTGCATGCGGGGTCTCTCTTACGGCCTGTCAAGGATGTGGTTTTCTTGCATCGAGTCGTCTGATCTTGGAGGGGTACGCTCAGGCATTTGCTTTCCTAATCATAAGATGACAGTGTCAACTTCTCCCTCAGTTGCTTGCGGTGTTTCTTCATACGGTGCTTGTTCAACAAATGACACAATTTCGCAGTATACCATGTCTATCGTGGGTCGTATCTGCCCCTGTGCTATTTCTCTCCTTCCTCTTCCTCTATTCTTTCTTCGATTAACGAGCCTTCGTCTGTTCTCGAGTCTTTTATTGCTACTAATTAGAGTCCATGGTTCCTTTGGCTCGGGGAGTGAAGTCGATCAGGTTGGTGTCATTTTCTATCGGGATTGCTGAAATTATCCTGACTATTTCCCTTGCTGTCTCGGGTACTTTCATGCTGATGACCCCTTGATTGATCAACCCCTTTATCCTTCCTTTTAGGGAGAAGCAATCTTCTATTTTGTGGCTGACACATTGATGATATTTGCAATATTTGGGATCGTTTATTCGCTCGACTTCATGGGGACGGAACAGACTCTGGCAGACGCATTAAGCCTTCCTCGATCAATTAATGTTCCATGATTAGAACTAGATCGGCCATATTAAATGTGTGTGGGCCATTCACCCTTTCTCTCTCGGCTATCGATATGCGTCTGGGTGCATAGGGCCTTTTACCCTTATCTTGAGCAACCACTGTTTTTTTCTCCGGCATATGATCAACAGCAGGGCGCTTTCAATCTTTTTGATCTCTGCTCTTATCGACTTGATGGATTTCTACTACTCTTCCATCTGTCTCTTCTGTCTTTCGGGTCTGAAGTTTACCTGAGAGGCTGCTTCCTCGACGAGATGTGCTTTCGTAGCCAAATCTTGAAAAGAATGGAAAGTATTACCTGACAACCCATATGAGATCATTGGGTCTAGAGCCCTTAGGAACATTTTCATCTGTTCACCTTCACTGGGCAGTTCACGACATTGAACTATTGTGGTCCCCCATCGGTCGATGAACTTCTCAACTGGTTCACCGTTTCTTCGTCTAACCAATGCTAGGTCTGTTAATGAGATTTCCCTCTCTGTCGTAAAGAATTTTGAGATGAAGGTGTCCTGCATTTGCTCTCATGTCCTTATAGAGCTGGCTAGTAACGACATGTACCATTGGAAGGCTTTCCCTGTCAGGGTCGACCGAAGAGCCACATGCAATACTGCAGGACTGCAGACCAATTGCCTAACGTAGTTAAGAAGTGGGTGATATGTTCTTCCGGCGATCCTATGCCCTCGAACTTTCCAAAGTCCTGGACATCTAAAGTTGACTAGGAATGGCACTTCCTCTACTTTTGCTAGGTATGGGACCCGATACTTATAGCTACCTCTCCTCTCTTTCTCTTTTTATTATTGCATCATGTGGGCTATCGTCTGGGATAACTCTTCTCATGACATGTGCGATGTAGAAAGCAGTGTACATTTTATTGGCGCAACCCTGAGTTGGACGGGCAGGTTCAGGTTCAGCCGGACCTTCTATTGCCCCTTGGGATTCCTCTGCTAACTGGCGAATGGGCGGCGCAATACTTCTGGTGGCATTCTAGGCTATCAGAGTGGTTAGGGCTTCCTACATAGCCCTCATTCGATCATTTATTTCGCGATTAGCCTCAATTAATCTGTCAATCTGATCTTGAAATGGAGGTAGTTCTTCTGCTTCATACGGTCCTTCCTCTTCTTCTTCGGCCACTTGGACCATTACCACTTATGCTGACTGGATCTTCTAAGCCAACCTCTGTTTCGATTCGAAGGCTGTCGTGGGCTTGGATTTCTTTACGTGCGCGGGCTTGGTCGGCCTATGTGTAACTTGGGTAGTCCTAGACAATGGCGGGAACTGCTCAGCTGTCATCGCAAGCACTAAGGACCTAGCTGGTACAATCTGATTATTAATAGGGATCCTCTGCCCCTGCTTCGGCTACCACTGTTTCCTAGTGACGAAGCGAGATTTTGCAACATTTGCCCTCTTGTATGCAGCTACAATGGCTGCTTTCTTCTGTTCTTTCTTCTGTCGTCGAGTTTCCACCAACTGCCATTCTGAGTTGGAGCTGGCTATTATACTTGTGGTGAAACGGGGGAAGATGAAACCCCCGGCAGTAAGGAAGATGGACAGATTCGTCATCGAGTATGCCATTACTTTTGTCTGCGCTAATGTCTTGCTAATTCTGTGGTGTCATAAAAATCATTAGAATAGTTCATAAATGCGGTCGGGAGTATGAACCCATTGATCGCGGCACATAAATTGATGAAAATAAGCAAGAAGCAGACAAATACGTGTAGTTGTGAAAGTTTGTGGGTTCGAAAACCTTTCATTTGGTGTCATTGCCTTATAGACGAAGGGAAGAACGTTCACGTTAAGAGTCACCAATTTGGCGCCCGAGGGCGCCGAAACATTATGCTCGCAATAACTTTTCCTGTATACACATTCGTGTTCACAAATGATTAATCTTAGAGTGTTTCTGTACTCAGAGCTAACCAGAGATTCTGGTATTGTTCGATCCCCAACAGAGTCACCAGTTTGTTAGAACTGAAAATGCTGCAGGAACATTTTGTGTATTGTTGCTCTGGCGTTCTGAGTAATGAAAACATTCATAGACAATCATAAGCATTCACAAAAGGTACACAAGAAGAGATATTGCAAGGCGAATTTATTCCAGAGATTCTGAAATCTTGTACATTCCAGGCTGTGATCTGGCACGAGCCCTTAATTACATTGAATGATCGATGACCCTTGATTAAAAGGCAGAAGACTAGTCGGCAGAGGACTATGGTCTTAGAGTTTGTGGTCGTAGAGACCTGTATTTGTTTTTCTATGGACTAAACCATCTTTGTATTAGTCAGATGTCTATGTCCCATGTTTTGACCAAAGATCCCAGGCTGAAATTATCAGGGTTTATAATTGAGAGGGACAACTCTGGGCCCACACTTGTCATGTTTGGACAGGTGACCTCAAGAAGTCCGATCTACAGTTGTATGTACCTGAATAGCCCAACCTGACGAATAACATTTGAATGGGTAGGGCATCGACTGTTATGTTGTGGCAGTTCATAGCAATTATTTTGTAGAGAATTGAAACTCTTTGACATGGTTTATTGTGATAACCATAATCCCATTTATCTAGCTTTCGACCCTAATCAAGTCATATCTTACAGTACATGTGAATAATGATACATTTGTATAGTTCTGAATGCCGGCGGCTTCTTTCCACGAAGTTATTTCATTCATCACGTCAGATCAGATCAAACCTCAGAGGTACGTAATTTTACTCATTTAGAGATCCTAGAGTGACCGTTTCACCATTCCATTATGTCCAGAATGCTAGAAATACCCAAAATAGGCTCGAACAGGGCCTAAAAATACTTAAAATTGAGTCTTGTGCATTCGTAAACATTTTCTAAAATTCATTAATTTTTTGGGTGTGTGGGACTTAATTTATGGGTGTGTGGGCTCCAACGCACCTTTAAATTAATGATCTGATTTTTTTATAAATTTATGGATGCGTTGACCATTTTTCGGGTGCGTGGAACACCAATATACTTGTTCGAATCACGTCGAATTTATGGACGCGTGGGACTTAAACTTATGAACACGTGGGCCATTTTTCGGGTGTGTAGGAGTCCGACGCACTTGTCTGATTCGTTATTTAATGGATGCATGCCCACACTTACGAATTTTCAGAATCTGAACCTATGGTGGTCGGAGTAAACTTCCGATGAAGGATGCTAGTAATCGGAAAGGGATTCCGATGACCGAAAAAGGTTTTCGACGATCGAAAAGGGATTCCGACGAGGGTTTCAGACGGGAATCTCAATTACCTAGAGGATAATAACTCTCTCTCTCTCTCTCTTGAAAACGTATATATGAATAGTCGGGCGGAGTATTTATACCCGAAAATACCGGAAGCTAGCCAATAAGGGGTTGCCACGTGCCACGCACCCCAAAAATACCTCCAACGCACCCTAAAATCAAGGCGTGGAGGTCCAATGCACCCCTGAATGGTTTCTAAAAATGTCTGATTTTTTGGGTGCGTGGGACTCAACGCACCTTAAAATGAGATCCTAAAATGTGTTGAATTTATGGGTGCGTGGACCCATTTTCGGGTGTGTGGGACCTGAATTTATGGACTCGTGGGACCTCGACATAGCCATAAATCACTTTCTGGATTGTGCTTAATTTACGGGTGCGTGGGACACCAATGCACCCTAAAATCATTGCTCTGAATTGAATGAATTTTCGGGTGCGTGGGGCCCAAATTTATGGGTGTGTGGGAGTCTGATGCATCCATAAATGAGTTTCTAATTTTGTTGATTTTATGGGAGCGTGGATCTGATTTTATGGATGCGTGGGACTCCATTTAATCCATATATGAGTTTCTGATTTTGTTGATTTTTCGGATGCGTGGGTACCTGAATTTATGGGTGCGTTGACAGACTTTTAAATGCACCTAATTGAGTTTTGAAAATTAATGGGTTTGTGGGGCCTGCTTGTTGATGAAATCACATGCGCTGTTTATCATAATTCATAATGAAGATCTCGGCTTGATTTTGGATGGTTCCGATCACGGTGATTCGCGAGGCTCGATGGAGATTTTAGTAAAAAATTGACTAAGGGAATTTTTGTAAATCTCTGTTTTGCGTGCATTTATAGGATATTTTGTGGAATCTTTTGGAGGTGCATGGCCATTTTACTTGTTTTGAGGCCCCCCTACATTTTGTGACCCCAATAGAACTCCTTTAAATACTTAGGTGTGGATCAAAGTGTAAAAGGTGGACATCATATAGACAGATGGATGGTTTGGTTGTTCATGTATGGTACAGATTGATGAAAGATTACATTAGTGAACTACATAAGATTCGGTTTAGATTTGTATGTCGTAATCTTGGAGATTGCGTGGTGTAATCGGATTTCCAATATGGAAACCCAAAGGAGTTCTTTTCGCCAAAAATCTCTCATCCTTAAAAAGGATAACTATCATGTTCTGGGTTTTAATTGATAGGGTCCACCATAAAATTTGTGAGAAATCCAATTAGTTCATGTGATTCATTGGATCCTAATAGGGTAGAGTTTAAGAGATGGAGTAGATCAATTATCTGTGTGGGCCGCATAACAAGAAACTGTGTAGATTTAATATGGGTTATTGATGGCTTCTTGGGCTAGCAGGTGAATGACTCAATGGATGGTGAGCCCCAAGAAACTGTGTAAATCATGCATAGGTGAGCCCCATAGACGATGGATGGTGTAAGATGGGTTGGTGCTATGCTGGATGAATGAGAGCAATGGAGTGTCGAAGCTGGAGTCTTTAAGAGATCACAGTGAGTTGCCGAACGTTCTCACGTATAAACTTTTTTTTACAAATGTTGTGGGCCCCACTTGAGCTAGTTGTGGGGAGATCAACTCCGTCCGCTAGTTTTACAAGACCATATTAGGGCTAGTTTTACAAGACCATATTACAAGACCATATATATAACATACTAATTACAAATTTGCCCTTTTCTGTTGTCCTGACTTCCACCATTCGTAATTCCTAATTCTACCGTCCAAATAACATGAAATTTGATCCATGTGCGTTATTTGTCATGCTCTATCAATGAACTAAGTTTGGCCTCTAATCTCTTACAGGTGTCCAAGATGTGTTTTTAACGGCTTACGTCTAACCATAATTCAAAACAACGATTATTAGCATCCTATGTGAAAATTAACCGATAGTTTAGATATATACCCCATGATCTTCTTAATGAATGATTTATTTTGACTTTTGGGTGACCTGTTTGGCAAATACAAATGTGATGGACATTCATATGGTGTCCTAAAATTAAAGTAGTATGGTTATAATCCTAATAATGTTTACAGGTTATTGTATGACCAGTTTCACAAACAGAATTGTACAAAGTGGTTTTTGGATGTGATTAATATTAAGAATGTATACCGTTAGACTCAAGTTACTCGTTCAAGAATGTAAGTTATTTAAATCGTAGATTTAACAATTGGTTAAGCATGTTTATAGGTGACGAACAAGATGAGCATATCAGAATTTTAATTTGATACATATACGAACGGATATGAAGATTAACTAATTCGTTTATTATGATCGGGTGGTCCAAATTTAGAATTGTAAGTGCTAAGCACAAAATGTGAGTACTAAATATAGTATAGTTGTCAAATTTCATAGACAATAGTATAATACATGAGGTTGTGTGAGTAAGCCAAGTTCTTTGAGAAGACAAGAGTTAACCTCAACAAACATATCAAGATCAAGATTATCGACTCTACAATAGAAGTTGCGGCAAAGGTTCAAAGATAAAACATATATGCCAAAGGTAATATTGACCATAGGAATGACTCTAGGTTAGGTGATTTTATATGACTTTTAAGTTAATCACTTTAATTTCTTTTAAAGTCATATTTCAAGGAAATTCGAGTAGCCTAACCCTATATTCGGTCAGCCCTCGAGTCAGCCGAACCGACACTCGGGTCAGCCGAAGTTTGAACAAAATCTTATCCCACAAAATCTGATAGCTATTGGGATAAAACAGTTGAATCTTAGGTCAGCTGAAGGCAAACTTAGGTGACCTAACTTTTTTGTTATAAATAGGGCTTTCTTCTCTCTATTTTTCATCAAGAAAAAGTATAAAAATACTCTTATCTCTCTGGTGAAAAATTCATCCATTATAGTCCAGCTATCTGTTCTTAATTCCTAGTTTATTTTATAGATATCTCAGTTCTCTTCTCATTTAATTTGATTGTTTAAAGAGAAGATCATTCTCATATTAGAGATAAGAGAACTGAATTTGCAGCTTTTAGGTAAATTCTTTTTAGAAATTCCTAGATCAATCTTGTTCGAGCTATATTGGTTTATCTTCTTCAACGATCAGATCGCTGCACCATTAAAGCTTCATCTCTGCTAAGCTTCATCATCTTCTACAAGAAGAACAGTAATATCTTTCTATACTTTGGGTTTTGTTTGAGATAGCTCGTGAAAATCTCAAATCAGGTTATTAGTGATTAGCCTATGAAAATCACTTAAGGTTAGTGATTAGCCTGTAAAAATCACTTAAGATGTTGTTATGATAAGCCTGTAAAAATCACAATCTCTATATTAGGTTTTAAAGGTGAACCTGTAAAAACCTTTATATAGTGGAAAGCCAAAATTACAAGGAGAAGTAATTTTGGGAGTGGAGTAGGTGCAAGTTGTTTTAACACCGGACTACTATAACTCTCTGTGTCATGGTGATTGTTTAATCTTTTATCTTCTTATGTGCCTGATTGTTTATGAAACCTTAAATCGTGACATAACGTTGTTCTACTTGGATTTCTAAGTGATATAAGGTTGTCCTACTTAGTTTACTAAGTGAAAGGTTCTACTACTTAATTTCTAAGTGAAAGGTTGTCCTACGATTTAATCAAAGGCTTCATATTGCTCTCTATTTGCTTATTTGCTTTCAGATTGGTTAGTTGCATACTTATTCTTGCTAATCTTGTAATTTATACTCTGATTTATTTTAAGATTGCAAGAGGCAGAATTGAATTGAGTTATCCTATTCACCCCCCCTCTAGGACATTTATAGCTCCATCCTTTATCAAGAATGGATGGTCAGATGTCTTAATTTAATGGTGTTAGGGTATTTCTACGGTTGGTTTTGATAATCGAAGGGAAATATTAAGGTATTTGATGGTTCGTTTAAGAATCAACGATTGGATGACCTAATCTATGGGTGAAATCCACTCCCTATGGTTTAGATTCATACTAGACTAGAGATGAGCGGTTAAAATTGATCATTCTACATACTTATGGTTGAATAAATGCTACTGTACCTATTGTTCGCTTCCCCATGTGTAGGGTTACGATGTAGTAATAATCTCGGTAAGATCGAGGTCGATCCACAGGGACTAGTGTAGGAATTCACAAAACACTTTCAATGGTTTCTAATTAAGAACTAACTAAACAGGATTTTGGAATTGGGTGTAGAAAGATATTTTGAACTAAATTGAATGTAATCAATAATAAAAAGCACTAGGGGTTCAAGGATCCACTTGTAACAATCCTTGATGCTTAATTCATTGTGGTTTCTCACTTTCTCAACTAGAATCGAAATTAAATCCTGTCTAGCCGGATGATAGAGCAGTTAAAACAAACAATCTGCCATATGTGTGATTCAAGTACATGATTCTCTCAATTCAAGTTAGGACTTGAGCACACTTAATTGCATAAGTCAATCCTAGTTCCAATAGGTTAAGATCACAATCATAATCATCATTAAATTCTATCACAAAGTATAACTAGATCATGATTTGAACTTAATTCAAATCACATAAACAATCACACATAAGCAGAAATTCCAGAAAAGTAGAACTTTTAGTATGAAGTTCCCACATGAAGATCATAGGTCTAGAGCGTATTGAATCTGATTCCTCGGAGCATACAGGTCTAGACTAATTCAAAACAATTAAAAACTCAAGCAATTCTTCTAAACATCTATGAGCCATCATAAGATTAAGAAAAACTACTTAGAACTTTATTCAAACTTCAACCATTATTCTTCACTAATAATCCAACTTGAAACCAAATCAAATGAATTGAAACATCTTAGATTCACTACAAGCTTTACCTCTTAGCCCTAGAAAAGAGGTTTAGCCATTCATGATCCAAGGAAATATGAAAACAACTAAGAAAAACATAAAAACTAGAAGAACAAACTAGGAGGAGTTGTAGAACTCCGGATATGACTTCCGCTGCCTCCCACCATGGTAAATCTCTTCTAGGATGCCCTTGGAACGAGCTAGAGGAGTCCTTTTATAGCTTTGGGGCCCTAGGTGCGAAGAAACTTCAAGAAATCCCGCAAGATTAGCATTTTATGCAGAGATTTTCAGGAGCTCCAGATGTTCCTGAGTGTTGACTGGCTGGTCGGACAAAGTGCCTGCAAATACAATTCTCACTGGAGTCTTTTTACACAATCGGACCCATCAGCCGACCAGTCGGCTGGCCGACCGGTGGAACTGCTTCAAACTGCTGAATTCGCTAGACATTGTAATGCATAGGCCGACCTTTCAGCTGGCCGGTCGACCGACCGGTCGGTCAGTCTATCCGGCCGGTCGGTCAAGGGGTCGGTCCTCCTAAAATGTGTCCAGTGACTTTCTTGTTTCTGGAGGGCTTTGGCCGGCTGGTCGGTGGTTGTGGCCGACTGGCCGATGGACATGAAATTGGCTGAATTTTCAGCTTCTCCTCCTTCATCTTCAATGCACTTTTGCTCCACCTTTGGTCCTTTATTCCTTTGATCTTCAAGGTGTGTAAACAACATCTCTAAGCCCTCAATTGATGAATTCTCTCTCTCATTTCTACAACCACAAAACCATGTATTAGTTAGGTCTTTAATCACTTATTTCAAGCATAGTTAGTAATGAAATGGGGTTAGAATATGCACATTTAAGAGCTCAACACCTACTTATGTATGTGTGAACTTGCACCCAAATTTACGGGTTGTTACACTCATAATTCCTTGAATAATGATATTGTGAAATGATGCATTAGGATTATGTTATGATTGCTCAAGTAGATACTGTATATCTAAATATGTTAGACATTGATCTTGATTATCTTTTATTATTGAGCCATATAATAACTAGTCATGTAGTGAACACGTCTTGAATCTTTACATCCTGATGACTCATAAATGAGCATTTGGAGCACAGTTGGGGGTTGGTAGATCGTTAGTGGTTGGATATGTGAGACCATGTGATTGGTTGTGATTGTTGGATACTTGGGACTATATGATTCTTCATATACCTAGTGTTGGGTCCCTCATCGTCAGGTGCGAGCTTCGGTAAGCATGCCGGTTATGTGAGAGTCCCTACTGCTGAGGATGAGTGAGGAAGAAGTGTAAAGAGCCTACCTAGCGTCGAGCTGAGTTAGGTTGACATGATTGTAGATGCAAGATCCCCACTGCCAAAGTCGGTTATGGTGATATACAAATGCGTCCCCTCATCATCAGGCTCGAGTAGGATTGTTAAGTGATAAATATTATATATTTTCCCTCAATTATACATTAGTTTTATGCACATAAGTGGGTTAACTTATACTAATTACATGTGTTTTATGTGTATAGGTCTTATGGAGATTTTGAAGACAATTTAGAGCAAATCATGTTGGTTGGGAAGAACAAAAGGAGATGAGCAAAGATGGAGAAAAATGGAAGAATCCAAGTCCTGAAGTCAAGAGCTTAACTAACTGAAAAAACAAATTGTTCAGTTTGACCGAAGTCATTATCGGTCTGATAGAAAATGACAAAAAGTGTCCTATAACTAATAGAGAATTTAAGACTTAATTCAATTCGACCAAATCAAAATTCAGTCCAACCGACATGATGTTCAGTGTGACCGAAGGAAGGTACAGTTCGACCAAAGGGAGATGGCAAGCTCAGAGAGAGTTCGGAGAAATTTGGTCTGACCAATAAGATATTTAGTTGGTTTCGGTTCGACCACATGAGGTGGTGATTAAGCGAATTTATAAAAAAAATGGCAGAAGTTTTTAGATTTGCATAAATTGGATGGTCTTTCCTATTTAAAGGTATCTCTCGCACATCCCAAACCATCTAAAAGGCTAAGGAGAGAGAGGAGCTTGAGGGTGGAGCCGTTCTACGTCGAATTTTTCTAATTTTTCTTAAGTTTTCAAGTTTTTCTCTCTTTTTTTTTTTTTAGAGATTAGCTAAATCGTGTTGATGATTGGCTAAACCTCTTAGGTAGGGCTAAGAGGGGAAGCTTGTAATCATTTCATGATTTTTAACTTATTTAATTCAAGTACTTAAGGATTTAATGCTAAATTTTCATTGATTAGTTTGAATAAAGTTGATAGTTTTAGATAATTCTAAGATCTCTTGTGATTGTGGTTACATGGGATGCCTTTGAGTTTCTGAGATTGATCAAAGTGGTTTTATGAGTTTTAATTTGTAGAAACCCTTAGATTCATCATGATTTTCAGATATAGGGAATGCTTCAAGTTCTTTATAAGTTGGAAATTCAGATTTTGAAGTAAAACTAATCTGTTGAAGTTCAAATCTTATTTTGGTGTGAATTATGATTTAACTGAATCATCATCCAATTGAATAAGATAAGACTTCGATTCCAATTGAGTTATCAATTTGAATTGATAAGTTTGACATTGTGGGTGATTATAAGTGGATCCTTGAAACCCTAGTGTTTGCATTCACTAATTTTTCTTAAACTTCTAGTTGTTAGTTCATGTTTTTAAATTCTCTTACTTTAATTCAAGTTCAATTCAATCCTAGCTTAAATTAAGTTTTTAGAATTGTTCCCTAAACAAAGTATCATTGAGGAATGATCTCGGTCTCACAAAATTTTTACTACATCGCGACACTACACTTGGGGTTGTCGAACAAGTTTTTGGTGCCATTGTTGGGGATCTCTTAGATTAACTATTCTAAACATCACTAGTTAGGTTTTTACTAATTTTAATTTTTTAATTTATTTAGGATAAATTTTGTTGCGTTTCTAAATTAAGGTTTTTAGATTGCTGGATTTACTAACATTGTTATCAGTTTCAGTTTTGTAGGAAGCCAACCTAGTTCTCTCTATTGAGTACCATCCTTCTAACACTCTTTCCTTCATTGTTTCTCCAGAATTTTTTTCTTCTTTTTTTTTACTCTTGTAGTTTCTACTTTCTAGAACTAGAATTAGGGTTTGGTCGTGTTCATGCCCGATTGGACACGCAATAGTACAAATTGACTTTTAAGAAACAGAGTATTGGTGGAAGGACTCCCCATCCATTGTGTTGTGAAAAAAAAATAATTCTAAATCATCTAGAAATATGGTTGAGAATAAATAAATCCAAACTAAACAAGATGAGAACAAAGTGAATAATGCTCCACCGGTTAGGACCCTACATGATTATTTGCAACCGATTAGAACAAGCACATCTTCTTGCATGATTTTTCCACTCAATGCAGGAAACATTCATTTTAAACCGAGTATCATACAATTATTTCCAAAATTTCATGGGTTAGACTTTGAGAGCTCATATTTGCCACTAAAGAAATTGATGAGGTTGTGGCAACCCTACATTATACAAATGTCTCCCAAGATGTTTTTATACTTAAGTTGTTCCCGTTCTCTTTGAAGGAGAGGGTCATGTCATAACTTCACTCCTTAAGGCCAAGATTCATTAAGACACGGACTGAGATGACCCAAGAGTTCTGTTCGCTCGCCTCAAGTGCAAGGCTGCGATGTAGTAATAATTCTCGGTAAGACTGAGGTCGATCCTCGGGGATTGTCTTACCAATTCTAAGTTTTATACCTAAGATGGGCTAAATTCAAATTTGTAATGATTGTTGAGCTCCCATTTTATACATTTTCTAGCCCATTATATCACATTACATGCATGGTTTGCATGTTTAAAAGACCCATCTAATGCTTGTTTTGTGTATGTAGGAATGGAAGAGAGATGTCATGAATTTGTTGCTAAAAGGGTCCTTTAGAACCATATTGAAGACACTGAAAAGAAGCCTTGAAGAATCGGGTCAGAAAGACCTGGATCGGCCAGAAGAAAAGAGGAAATCAACATACATAATAGATGGCCACCGGGCACCCGCCCATGTTCTGACCGGGTGCCCGAAATTGGAAAGAAATATGCTGAACTTGCTGCACCATTCTGGACTTGACCGGGCGCCCAACCAACATCTGGTCGGGCGCCCGATATTCAAAAGGGATTTTATAAAAAAACACACTGACCAAATTCAAGCACGGTCAGGCACCCCACCAGCGTCCGATGACCGACATATGTGCGTAAGTTTTTACACAATCTGAGGCAGGTCGTGGTTTTTCCTATAAAAGGACACCTTGGCATCCTTGCTAAGGTATCCTAAAAGAGTTCTAAGTTTGTGGGGAGCAAGGGAGATCATCATGGAGCGACCGTAACTCCTCCAATTAGGGTTTTTTCTAGTTTTTCATGTTTTTGTGTAGTTTTTCTTTGAATTCTAGTTGAAGCATGATAATGCTCGACTAGAACCTCTTAGCTAAGGTTAAGAGGTGAAGCTTGTGAGTAGTTATCATGTTGGATTCGTTCTATTTCAATTATTTTACTTAAAAGTTTGATTTTTAAGTTCTAGTTTGAATAAAAGTGATATTTTTGGATGTTTTATGAGAGTTCATGTGCTTCGGACATGAGTTCCTTGCAATTCTCTGACATTATCAGGTTTGGATTTATTAGATTCGAGTTGTAGTAACCCTAGAGCGTACTATAGTCCATTGGCATGGTCGTTACTTCGAATGTTACATATTCGACTTCTATAGGCTTCATTAGAACTAGAACCTTGTTCTTCAACTTGAGTATAGATTGTTTGTGTTTGAATGCCATATCTTCCAACTAGAAGAGAGATAGAACTTCAATTCTAGTTGTGTTATGCTTGGATGAATGAATTCACATGAGGGCTATCACAAGTGGATTTTCAAAAGCCTTAGTTCCCTTTAATTACAGATTTTTACAACTACTGTTTTAAGTTAGTTTATAAACCTGAAATCCTTAATTCATTGAATTCGAAGTTGTTGGAACAACTTGAATTGGTTTACCTTATTCCCTGTGGATCGACCTCGGTCTTACCGAGATTTATTACTACATCATAGCCTTGCACTGGAGGCGAGAGAACAATGATGGATGGAAATTAAGAACATAAAACTATTTATTTTATAACTAAATTAGGGAAATAAACACTAGAGCGCCAAGGATCCACTTATAATCATTCGCAATGTCAATTCAAATCATTCAAACCAATAACTCAATTAGAATCGCAGTTCTATCCATATCCAACTGAAATATAGAGCAATCAAATCATCATAATGCATTTAACATAAATAGATCATCCACTGATATGGTTCTCTCATAAACAACTAAGGCATTGGGTGTATTCAATCACACAACCCAATCCTTCACAAAACAAGCAAGATCACATTCATGATTCTTCCTTAAGCTTTGTCACTAGAACTGATTTAGAAACATGAATTGAACTTCTTTTCAACCAAAATCAATACATAAACCCCTATCTCAGATTAATCTCAAAGGCAAGAACTTCTTCTAGTTTAGTTCTAGATAAGCACTTAGAAAACTTAGTTTGTAAGATCCCCTAGCATCCAACATATCATGATGGATATAAGATCTCTACAACCCAAAATCCTATCATTCAACACCCCCATTAAACAATCTTAGTAATCAAAACATCCCATGTAAGAGCAATCACAAGAGATAGAAGATTAACTAAAAATACTAACTTTATTTCAAACTAAAACTAGAAGCGTTCTTCATAAAACCCAAAAGTACTTGAACTAATTTGATCTAAATATTGTAAACAACTAAAAGCTTCACCTCTTAGCCCTAGCTAAGAGGTTTAGCCAACCATTGAGAAGGTTGAACTAAAACTCAAAAGAAAAACTACTAAAAGCATAGAAAAATCATAAAAACCTTAGTTGGAAGAGTTATGAACGCTCCACGATGCTCCTCTCCACCTCCCACAGGTTCCCAAGCCTTCTATGATGCATTCAGAATGAACCCTAAGTGTCCTTTTATAATAATGAAACTTCACCAACTTAGAAACTTTCAGAATCCGCATGTTACTTACGCAACTATAAACATTTCCGATTGATGTTCCGATCGATCGAAAATTCTGTCCAGAGAGTGCAGAAGTTTTTAGTCTTGAATTCTGATATGATTTTTCGATTGATCGGAATTAATTTTTGATTAATCGGAACTAATTTCGATCGATCAAAATTTCACTCCAGCAATATTTCAGGGCCTTTTTCTTAACTTTCTACGTTTTACTTTTCTAGCCCTGCAGTTCTGCACTATGATTTTTCTGGCCATTTCAGGTCGTTAACTTGATTTCTCTAGGCCTTTTCCTTCACTTCTTTGACTCATCAAAGATTAATCTTCTAATCACTCCAAATCCTTTAAATTAACAATAAATCCATGACACCTCTCTCTTTTACCTACAAACACAAAAACAAGCATAATTCATTAACTTTAACAACTTAAAATGAGCAATTATGCTATGAATTGGGGTTCAGATATGCACAATTCACAACTCAACACACCCCCAACCAGCATTTTGCTAGTCCCAAGCAAAACATGCGTGAAACAAATCCAATTTCTAAATCCAACTCTCTTTAAGAAATTATACTTCTATATACTTCAAAACATACTGTGGACCCTCGCCGATTTTTTCGTGCTCCCACACGACGTTCTTCTCCCTTCCCCTTTCCTTTCGGAAAAGAAGGAGATGAGGATGCGTGAGTGCGAAATCGCCGCTTGTGCCACTGGCTTGCCTCGTTCTCGAGGGCTTCGTTTGGTTGTCGTATTGAGCTGGATGTGCTTAAATGAATTTATATAAGACCAGAGTCGCCACTAGCCAGTTACTTCGAATCTACAGTCGGCTAGACCCCGTAGAAACGTTAGAGAAGGGAATCCGAAGATTCCTTCCTCTAAAATGACTCCTGTTGATCTGCGGCCAGAGATTCAAGGTAAGGGATCACGGTTACAGGGTGGGAAGAGGTTAGGCACCCCACACACTGCCCGTACCGAAGTACGGTCTCTACTTCACAGAATCGATCGGATACTTGAAAGTCTAGTTTAATCCTCGTATATTCTCATGGATGATATGATGCATGAATGCGGGTCTGAACAGTAAGAGTTTCTGATGGGCAGGTTCCAACAACGGGCAAGCCCAGAGCGTACGCTCGAACTGACAGGTGCTTAATGTAAGACGTATGCAGTGTGCTTGACGGATCAAGGTGCTAGTAGTGAAGCAGGGGGGTTGGAAGAAAAGTAAATGTTGCACTTATGCTAGATGCGAATGAGATGATGCTGGAAAAAGAGTAGCTGGATGGACGGAGGTGTCGCAAGGGTTGGCTTCGAGTGGCTGGATCAGGACTTGGATGGCTTGGGAGGCTTGGACCAGTGGTCAGGCTGGGCTGGACCAGGGCTAGACTCTCCTCACTCGGGCTCTCCTTGGTGAAGGAATGGGCTAAAGGATGAAGGGGGGTGACTCAGACGGACAGGCTCTCTCTGGCTGAGTCGTCTGTTGAAATGAGAAGGGGAGGGGGGTATTTATAGCAGCGGACAATGGCAGATTGCGTAATTTTGTCCGGGCGGCCTGCCATGGGCCGCCCGTACGGCCGCTCCTCGGTTTCCAGCGAGTACGGCCGTTCCCTCGGGGCTGCTGTTGGACTCGCTGGTCGACTCAGTGAGTTGACTCAGCGGGTCGACTCGGTGGTTTGACTCGACGGGTTGACTCGACGGGTTGACTCGGTGTTTTGACTCGACGGGTTGACTCGACGGGTTGACTCAGCGGGTTAACTCAGCGAGTTGACTCAGTGAGTTTGACTTTTTTTTTGGGTCTTTTTTACTGGACTTTTTTATGGGGGTTTTTCAGGGTGGTGTTTAGGACTGGGTTGACTGGGTTCAGGCTTGAACTGGGCTATGGAATGGGGCTTACAAGGGTGAGTTTGGCTGAGTTTGGACTTGGGATTTGGGGGTATGGTCCTCCGTTCAACCAGCTATCTCTACCAACAGTGTAGCCGAAGGTGGGGTGTCTACAGATGCCCCTCTTTGGCAGAGGTTGCATGCAACCGAATGCCAAAGTGAGTGGACACCCCACTTCTGACCCGGTCATTCATGGATCATGGTCTGAAATCTTTGCTTGCTTTTGCATCTGTGCCAGTTGATCGTTTGGAGATCGCTCACTTGCACATACCGCGAGAGTTTGGAGAAAACGTTGCGATTGTCCCTGCAGTTTGCTGCAACCTGGGTACCCAATCGCAACCCTTCCATTCCCGACCGGTACTAACATCGGAAAGGTACAGCAGAGCCTCTGCGTCGATAGTCTTACGAGGTTACTGACCCTGTGATTGATTGTATGTTTGATGTTTTCCCAGATCACTCCAGGAGTACTTGTTTCGCTTGACTGTCAAAGTGGTTAGACGCCCTGCGTCCAATAGTCTTACGGGATTCTACTACGCCGACTTGGACTCAGTCAAGGTACTTCAGGCATCCACGCCTAGGTATGTGCGGGTGGGCTTTTCCACCCGATCTGCTGGTTTTGATGCTTGGTTTGCAATTCATTCTTTCCTTGATTGTGGTCTGGAATCTTTGTTGTCCTTTGTATCTGAGTCAGTTGATTGTCTGGAAATTGATAACTCGCACATACCGCGAGAGTTTGGAGAAAACGTTGCGATTGTCCCTGCAGTTTGCTGCAACCTGGGTACCCAATCGCAACCCTTCCATTCCCGATCGGTACTAACATCGGAAAGGTACAGCAGAGCCTCTGCGTCCGTTAGTCTTACGAGGATGCTGACCCTGAGACTGATTGTGTGATGTTTGATGTTTTCCCAGATCACTCCAGGAGTACTTGTTTCGCTTGACTGTCAAAGTGGTTAGACGCCCTGCGTCCGATAGTCTTACGGGATTCTACTACGCCGACTTGGACTCAGTCAAGGTACTTCAGGCATCCACGCCTAGGTATGTGCGGGTGAATTCTTTCCACCCAATCTGCTGATTTGGATACTTGGGTTACAATTCATCGTTTCCACCTGTTCAAATGGTTTCTGTGACCGAGTCTTTTGGCTTTCATCTTTTTTGTATCTTGGCATGTGGTACGACCGCACTGACACTGGAGTTCGGTTCGATCGTACCTTGAGTGCATTGGATCCGATGATCTCCGGGGAAACCGCGAGACATTGGATCTTATTTGAGTTTTGCGTTGGCTCCTACCCAGAGATATGGAAGATCTCCTGGTGTGTTGGAGGCAGAACGCTCTACTGAGAAAATATTTTTGGGTTTTTGAAAAGATACCCACTCTGGGGAGTGATACTCTGTGGGGTTTTTATTTGCAAATAGAAATATTTTTTTGTCTTTTTGAAATGAAAATCTGGTTCGCATGTGCCTCCACTAGGGATGCCTGTGGGGTCTTTAGCTAACCGACTTTTATTTTGAAAGCAGGTAAACATGATGATTGATGCGATGGATGCTGATGCATGGAGATGCATGATGAATGCATGGCTTTGGCTCATTCTCTTTCAGTTTGATGATTTTGATTTTGCTATGGGTGTAGAGAACTTTGAGCTTATTGCTTGTAGGGTTGTGCTTCCCTTGGGGATTTTTCTTTTTGATACGGAGATTTGGACAGCGGATTGGTCAAGATCCCGACCCGTGGTCGATCAGGTCCATCGTCCCAAGATGCTGTTTCTTTGCTAATGAGAATGTACGAGGATATCATCCGACTTCAAGATGTTCTTCTGGGCATACATGTGATTGAGATGGTGTTTGGTTGCCCGTTTTGGTCAAGATTCCAATTTGCGGGTGATTGGATCCGTCATCCCATACTGTGAAGTGAGCGGAGTTCAAGACTCCTGAATTGTAGTGCTGGGGATGCTAATTTTTGTGATTTTGCAGATATTTGGATCCGAATCTTTACCTGAGAGGGTAGAGATTGGTTTATTGAAAACACAGTAAATATTTTTGTGATTTTGAAAGTTTTGGCTGCAAGCAAAGGAAATATTTTTGTGTTTTTCGAAGAGGTGATTTTGCAATGTTTTTGTATTTTGTGATTTTTCTGAAATGCAGGGAAAAGATGTGGAATTTCCATCCACTTCCAGCTTCTACTGCTAGTAAGGCACCCGATCCATTTTACGTCAGCGAGCAAGACGAGTCTCACACAGTTAAGTGCCGTAGTTTTACATCTTCGGATGAGGGGATTTTGAGGGTTTTCAGTCAACACACCCACAAAGTTGCCTGTTCCTCATGTGCAATGCACATAGACCACGTATCGTCCGACGGACTCCTTCGGCCACAAAATGAGCCACATCCTCACATTTCCCTTAGTCACTCCAGTTTGGGGTCTTACGTTGCTCACAATTCCGTGAGGGTGAGCTTCACCTCCCAACAGCCTTAATCCCCTTCATGAGTTCTAGGAACAGGGAACATCCGTCAGCTTCAACAGCGACTTCCAACTCAAGGTTGTTTATCACGGTGCGTTCAACACGAACAGGATTGCGGAGTTCTGCCCGCCTCAGCCTTTACCTGTTTAAAAGATTCCAGACACCCGTACGATCAAGTGTCAGCCATGTCTGGAACAGGTTAGGAAAGAAAGCCCCCGAGAAGTTAATCCCAGTGTAGTTTTAGGTCTTCGGACCACTGGGGATAAATTGATGGATCAAAACTGGTGATGAAAACTTTTTTTGTTTTATATTGTATATATTTTTTGTTTTGAAAAAGTTCCAGACTTCAACTCGAGTAATCGAGATTGACACTGGTTTTTATGGAAAGCTTTAAAATATTTTTGGTATTTTTGAGATGATCCGGGTTATCGAACCATGATCCCAACGGTCGAGGTCGATGCCGGTTTTTAGTTGAAAGTGAGAAAGGTCCCCCGAGAAATTAATCCCAGTGTAGTTTAAGGTCTTCGGACCATGAAACTGTACAAAAGAGGGGCAAACATGTTTTTTTTATTTTTGGAAAAATGTCCGCTGTCAGCGGATGGACAATCCAGACTGATGCTGGTTTTTATTGAAAATCTCTCGGGATGTCGATCCCGACGTAGTTTAAGGTCTTCAGACCAAAACTTTAAAAGCGGGGCTGGTAATATATTTTTATGATTTTTGAAAATGTCCGGAGTCATTGATCTTGAGCAAACAAGACCGACGCCGGCTTTTATTGAAAATCTCTCGGGATGTCGATCCCGACGTAGTTTAAGGTCTTCGGACCCAGACTTAGTAAAAGGGGGGGGCAAACACATTTTTTTGTTTTTTTCGAAATGATCCAGATTATCAGATCTTGGCCTGAAAGGCTGGGATCGATGTTGGTTTTTATTAAAAATCTCTCGGGACGTTGATCCCGACGTAGTTTAAGGTCTTCGGACCCAAAACTTTAAAAGAGGAAAGACATTTTTTTGTTTTCTTTTTTTGGAAAAAATTCTGGGTCATCGATTCTGATTTTGATGGTCGAGATCGATACCCATTTTTATTAAAAATCCCTCGGGATCTTGATCCCGACGTAGTTTAAGGTCTTCGGACCAGAAACTGTACAAGTGATGTATATATTTTTTTGGTTTTCTGAAAATGTCCGGAGCCACCAGATCTTGAAGAAGACTGATGCCGGTTTTATTGACAATCCCTCGGGATCTTGGTCCCGACGTAGTTTAAGGTCTTCGGACCACAATTCATACATGTGAACAGTAATCAAGGGCGGAGATTCTTGGGATTCTTCTTGGAATGGTTTGGATCATCTGGTCATGCCTTTGGATGGTTGAGATCATTGTTTGACCAAGTCAAATTCTTCTTTCTTTTTCTTGGAAATTCCATGGAACTTTTCCACATCATCCACCCAATTTCTCACCCATTTCTCATGAGATGAGATTTTGGTGAGATTTTCTCTTTTTTCTCACCATTCTCTTCCATCACTTCATTCTTACATGAAGGTACAAGATTCACTTGCAACCACCCTTCCCAAGGAGGAGTTCTTCCCAAGGAGAGGGAGAGGGAGGTCGTTTCACCTAGGTAGAGGCTAGGACGGCCTCCCATGGGCCGCCCGCCCGGTCTCTGCCTCCTGGTCTCTTCAGGGGGCTGGGTAAAAGGGTGCCTTCCCCTTTTCTATATAACATGGGACACCCTCCCCCCCCTCAAACGTGCAATCTCTCTCTTCTCTCTCTCATACTCTTTCTTTCTTCAAGTTTCCTCTCTCTTCTTTGGTGGTCCTTTGCTCTTTTCAAGTGGTGGGCCTTAGAGAAATCTTGGGACAGCAAGGTGGTCCTTCTTTGGTGAGTGGTAAAGGTATGGACCACTTCCTTTCTCTTTCTTGTCCTTTTCCATCTTCATTGTCTCTTCTCATGATCCTTTTTCTTTTTCATGTAGCTATTCAAAGGGGTGTGAAGGTGGGCCCAAGCATTCTTGATCTTTTCTTAGATCTCAAGTCTTTCAAAGGTGGTGCTTGGAGAAGGACATTGCAAGCTCTCCCCTTCATCATTTTTTCCTTTTTCACACTCCCTCCATGTGCATGTAAGGAGTAATTTTGCCATGTCATCAAGTGTGCATGGCAAAATACTCTATCTTTTTCATGGGAGTTGGGCCTCTTTTCATGTGTATCAAATGGACTCAAAGTGAAGTCATGGCCCTTGGTGTATTTGATGGGCCCAATGCTTCATTTTGGGCTCCCTCATGCTTTCTTGCCTTTGTCATTTTTCCTTTGGAACTATCCTTTCTTTTCCCTCTTCTTTTCAAGATTTGGGCCCATGGGCATGGTAGGGCCCATCTTTAAGTTTTGGGCTCATGGGGCTCACTTTGGGTGACCCCATCTTTCTTTACATGTGTATGGATCAAGGTGGCTAGCCCATTCTTCATTTTGGATCTCAAGTGGGCTAGTTTTCCTAGGTGGGCTTATATGGACAAGTAGCCCAAGTCTTCCACTATTTCTTTGATTATGATGTACATCTTTGCACAAAGTGTGGTGGGCTCCTTGGAGTTTTTCATGTGGATGGGCTTTTGGGCCTTCATTGAAACTTGGGCACTTCTTTGAACCATGTGTGCCCCACTACACTTTGTTCATGTAGGCTTTTTCTTTTCATGCTTTCTCTCTTGATGGATGGAGGACTTGAGTTACTTGACCATCTACAAGTCCCATGAGTGAGTTGTTCCCACAATCTCACTAAGTTCAAATGGCTTCCTTTGTGGTAGGAATGTGATTCTCAAGAGTTTCCCTTTAATGTTATCAACCTCAACTGGATGATCCTCAAGTGAGTGTCCATACAACCATAGCTCCTTGAACTTTTCTATGGGGGCTTGGTGGATCACCCATCATCATTCAAATATGAGTGATTTCTTCTTCCATTTGTGAGAAGGAATGGTACCCATAAGTTACCCATTTTTGTCCCATGCCTTGGGACATTTTGGATTTTGATCTTCAAGTGGGCTATGTGTACCATTCTTATCCATTTTCATGATGGTTGGGTGACTCATCAAGCCATGCTCTTTTGTGCTCAAATGGTCTCCCTTTTGGTGAAAAAGTTGGTGCACATAAGTTGCCCAAACTTGCCTTTTCATGGGTATTTTCAACTTTGATTCTTCATGTGGGCTATGTGCATCGACTTTCTACCCTTAGCTTCTTTGATTCATATGTTTGTGGGTAGACCTCCTTGTTGCATTTTCGTGGTCAAAATTTTCATCAAGATGAGGCACATAAGGTTGCCCATGGTTAACCCATGAATGGGTCCTCATGTTCTTCAAGTGGGCTATGTGTTCTCTTCAATCCATTGAGATGAGGCATTTGGGTTGCTCTTGGGGACCCGTTTCCTTTCTATTCCCCACTTGTCCATGCATATGTGTAAAAAGATGGAGACATCCTAAGTGAGAATCATGACCTTGGCATAAAAGTGAGTCAATCCTTGGCCACATGTGGACTTTGAAGAGGAACTTCTTATGTGCAGTAGGACTCTCATCCTTAGTTGATTTCATGGCACTTGAGTGCATTTGTTGTCCAAAATGTGTCCTTGGATGATGGACTTTTCTTACCTGAGGCATGCCATGCCACCTTCTTTAAGGCAGGCCTTACTTTTTCCAATGGGTCCAACACATATCCTAAGTGACACATGGAGTTGGACTTTAGATTTTGCATTTGAATGTGAGTCCAATCCCATGGGTTTCTTGGATGAGAATTTGGATTTTAATGGGTAAAGGATAGGGACTTACCTTGCCAAGCTTGTAGGATTCCATGGCGGATGGTACTAGGGGCCACCAAGTGGTTGACGAGGATGATCCTGCTTTCATTGTCCGCCGAGGGGACCACATGTGTTCCCTAGCTATGGAGCATCAACCTCTTCCTGCTATCAAGGGTCGAGGTACCAGGGATCGCTGGGACAATTGGATGAAGGAGCCACAGCCCTTGCTTGAGCGAGTACTAGATGGTACTCCTTTTGCTGGCCTCCTCACCCTACGCTTCCATAATAACGACGCCAACCGTATGATGCTTGCGGCCCTTTGTGAGAGGTGGCGGGATGAGACCCACACCTTTCAACTCCCTTGTGGAGAATGGGGGATAACCCCTTTGGACATTTACATGCAGATAGGTTTCCCGTTTCATGGGGCAATTGTCCCTCAAGTTAGCTCTTTAGCTCCCCTCTCTTCCACTGATTGGCTGCGGCTTGTCGGTGACGTCCCTCCTGAGGGTGAATTCCAAGGCCATCAGGTGAAGATGCGATGGTTTTACAGCAATTTTGCTTCCGTCGTCCCTACCACCGAGCGAGAGGCCCTCCACAAGGCGCGGGCCATGATCACTTATGCTTTTGGATCCTTTCTTTTTTGCCATGCGAATGAGAGAGTTGATCCTAAATTTCTTCGTTTAGTCGAGGATCTTCATCACCCCTATAACTGGAATGGGGCCATCCTGACCCGTCTCTTTCAAGGTCTGGACAAGACCTGTCGGCATAGCCGGTCCTTCACAGGCTTCTGGCCTGTTGTTGAGGTACCTCTTCTTTCATCCTCTTTGGAGCCGTTTGCCTCCTTTCTCTCTCTGATCATTAAATGTACTTTCATCCAGACCTGCTTTTATGACCATTTTCCGCATCTTGCGCCGAGGATGCGAGATGACATTGAACCCGCTCAGTATCGCCACATGTACTGGCATCAGCAGAATCGTCAGCGGAACTCCCGAGTTCCCGGGGACAATTGGCGTGCTGATATAGACGGGCTGACCGTCGAGGACGTAAGTATCTTGCTTGTCTTTGTCCTTGTACTGTACTTGTAACCGATCGTGGTAACCTCTTCTGCTGCAGTTTGCCCGGATGCCGTACGCTAGTTTCCCTCTCTACTACACACCCCAGCGCGTGGAGGCATATGATGCTTCATGTCTCCGTATTATGCTTTCTGACGCTGAGTCCTTCCAATGGTACTTGGGAGAGAGATTGCTTCGGCAAGTCACTGGGGTAGCTCGGGTCCCCTGTTCTGCACCTCCTCCAGCTGCTCGGATGCCAGCTGATGAGAGAGTTGAGGCTCTGGTGGGCCAGCCTGGCTTCCGTTTCACGATCCCGGATCGTGATTATGACGAGTGGTATCTGCTATTTGGCCAGGGGCCTTTGCTTCCTTCGCTTTACGTTCCAGGTGGCCGTCGCAGGTATGCTGGAGGTTCAGTGACTGCTCCTTTGATGGATCTTTATCGTCGGGAGCGGGACGCGAGGAGGGGCGATGATGATTATGTTGGTGACTTGTAGCTGGCTCTGCTTTATATGGCCTTGTACTTTTGTTTTTGTCCCCTTTTGTATCAAGCCCTTTTGGATGGATATACAGGCTTTGATTTCTCCCAAATTCCTTGGTGATGTCTGGATGCTTTGACTCTTGACTCATTCCTTCATGATTTGAGACTGCTTAGTTGCATGGGCGATGACTTGAATGGTTCAGATTGCTTGATTAGGCCTTGTGGGCCCACTTGATGTTTAGATCTTGGATTTTGGCCCTTCTTTTGATGATCGAACCTTTGATCTTGCTGCTCCATGACTTGTGTAAGCTTTCCAATGGTTTGGATCTTGATGATTTGGCCCTTGAATGGTTCAGATTGATGGATTTGGCCCTGTGGGCCCACTTGAGACCTTAGCTTTACTTTGGGGCACTTCTTTTGATGATTTGTGAGGTTAGGAATGCTTCTCATGGTGTGGATGATGGCTTGAACGTCTTTGATCGCTTGATTTGGCTTTGTGGGCCCACTTGATGATTAGATCTTGGATTCTGGCCCTTCTTGTGATGATCAACCTTTGATCTTGTTGTTTCATGGCTCATGTAGGTTCTTCAATGGTTTGGATCATGATGATCTAGTCTTTGAATGGCTTGGATTGCTTGTGGCCCCCACTTGATCACCTTTCCTTCTCTTTGGCTTGATCAGCCCTATTCCGGTCACATTGCTACATGATTGGACCAGTGGGGCACCTTTTGTATGATCTTGATCATCTTCAGTCGAAATCTGGAGTGGACCGGAGCCTTGGGCGGCCCACGGAGCGCCATCTGCTGACGTGGACTGTCAGCCTCACCTACCAAAAGCCCTGGAGCCAATCCCGCGGAGAGAGGGGATCTGCGTCCGTACGGGCGGCCCAGGGCAGGCCGCCCAAGGCTCGCCTCTTGAGCGGCCTGGGCTGGCCCTGGTTCGGACATCCTCTGCTGTCCCTTTTTCCTGTCCCCCACATTCTCTGTGCCTGTTTTTTCGATTCAGCCATGAATCTTCTCTTCCCTTTGTCTTTTCTCTTCATCTTGTCCTCTTCCCATTTTGTCCTTTCTTGGGCAGCTTTGGATGGTGACTTGTGGGCCATAGTGGGAGAGGTCGGTGGGTCCCACACTCCAGCACTTGGTGAGGGCTTTAATGATGGAGGGATTCCTTTGATGGTGCATTGAATGGAAGCATTGATGAGGGGTTAGGGAATGGAGTTGGTGGAGCTTTGAATAGCTCCATTAATGGTGGGATGGCTGGATTTTCTGATTTGAATGGGGCCCTCATTATGGGAGGAATGGATGGTATGGATGAGATGATGGGATGGGACATAGGTGAGGCTATGCATCCCTTGAGTGTGGGTCCCATGGATGATGTGATGGACGGTGATGATGGGACTATGAGGGACATAGATGGGCTGATCTCATGTCTGGATGGTATGGATGGCTCAGATGGTACCTTTGACGGTTTGGATGCTCTGGATGAGGGCCGAGATGTGCGGTATACTTGCTTGGGTGGACTTGATGTGATCATTGATGATGTCCCCCTGATGATGGACGGTGTGGATGCCTCGATGATCCCTTTGATCGGTCAGGATGATGATTGGATTCATGATCTCCTACTGGAGAGGGCCGCAGGTCCGGATCTGGCAGTTGATTCTTCGATCGGGGTAACCGAGACCCTTTTGGATGGTTCAGATGTATTCTTTGACGGTCAGATTGGTCAGGATGCCACGATGTGCGGTGTGATCTTCACTGATAGTCCTTTTGGTTGGGAGCATTGTCCTTCCTTTGATCATTGGCCCTTTGCGCATTCTGTTCATGAGGTGGGCGAGTCTTCTCATGCAGCTGAGATTATGACAGTTTCAGATGGCGATGCGACTATATCAGACATAGCCGCCACTGAGGACAGGTCAGGGGCTGTCGAGTCGGCAGAGGTTCCAGCTTTTCCTTCTCCTTCGCCTGTTGACCTTCCGATCCTTGATGAGTTGTCCTCGATTTCTGGGCCTTTTGTGCTGGAGGGGATACCGGTGAGGACTTGTCAGCTGCTTCCTCGTTCTTCCTGCTCGCCATGACTGCTTGCTTGGCTTGATAGCTTGTCAGCTTATGAGATTCGAGATTTGGAGTCTTATGGCTTTGGCAGTCTGATTCATATGGCTAGAGTTGACATTGACTGGAGGATGCTCGGAGCTGCCTTGATTGACTGGGTCCCTTCGTTGAACTTGTTTGCGTTCAACGATATGGAGATGGGGCCTTCTTTGGAGGAGCTTGCACGCTTGACAGGCCTACCCTGGGATTATGCCCAGTATTTTTCGCCGAAGACATCGCCGAAGACTGCTACACCGCAGAACTGGTTTGGGATCCCCTATCTTGTTCGGCCTGCAGCTAGTGGCCAGGATGCTGTAGTGTTCTCTTTGGACCTGCTGTATGATCTTTTTTCGGGTCCCCAGAGTACGGCTGGTTCTACCTTTGCTCGGAACGCACTGATGTTTTGCTTGATTGCTGAGGTGCTGTTCTCGGGATGGCGCAGGTCCCAGACTCCTTTGCTTTTTGAGGTGATGAGCCGAGCTGTCCGTCGGCAGGGGATCATTTCTCTCATCTTGGCCGAGCTATTTGATGGGCTGACCGACTGTGCCCTGGGCCGCACTCGTGTCCTTCGCGGCTGTTGTGCTTTCCTTCAGGTATCTTTTCTGCACCTTTTTTCTTCTTGCTTTGCTAGGAATTATTTTGCTCTAGCTGAACTTCTTTTGCTTTCTGTGATCAGGTATGGCTATGGGAGCGTCTTTCTCTGACCGTTCCTGTACCTCTTCCTGGCATCCCGGGCTCTGACATTATGCGTTATATCATCGAGTTCCTTCCTCATACAGCCAGGATGAGCGAGCCCCTGTATCGCAGGATGTTCGCTGAACTTCGTGACTGGAACGTTCGTTGGGAGTCATCTTGGCTTTCACTTCCTCCAGTGCTTTGCGATGCACACCGCCATCCTCTGATGTTGGTAGGCTTTCGATCCTACTTTTCTTACCATCCTATCCGGTTCCTGCGGCAGTTTGGGTATGAGCAGGATGTTCCTCCTTTTGCTTTCACGGGTATCGGGCGTCGAGTACTCCCCTCTAGATCTTCTGACTTCAGGACCCGGATTGATTGTTCCTGGGCGAGTTATTTGACAGCTGATTTGTTGGGATTTGAGCTGCGGACTTTTCCGATGGCGACCGCCCCATATCAGTACTGGGCTGCTGAGCAGTCTTTGTATCGACGTATCCCTTGTTGGCACCGGACTGCTGATGAGGATGAGCAGGATATTCTTGGAGATGCTGGCTCTTCATCTGGTTCATATGAACCTTTTGAGGAGCGCCCTTTTGTCGATCCTGGCTTCCTTTTGGCCACTCATGGCCATCTGCTGTCTGAGATCTCTGCACTTCGGTATCATTGCGAGATGATGTCGAGGAGATTGGCTGCCGATCGGAGGTTGTCTGATGAGGAGACAGCGATCCGTACCATTGAGCGCGATGAGGCGCATTACCTGCGTATGGAAGTGAGCAGGTTGAGAGCGAGACTATCTTTTTATGAGTCAGAGGACTCACCTGATGTGGCCGAGGAGGAGGGTAGAGATTGATTGTGTTGGCCACCTGCACACTGGTTTTTGCATATATGATTGATGATGATGCATTTTTTTATATTTTTGAAAAAGATGATATGTGTAAGAGAAATATAATGCATTTAATTGAAAAGAGAAAAAACTGTTTGAAAATCTACTGTGCCATGAGTTGTCTTGTGAGTGTGTCTGGATTTTGTGTCGGGATATAGGAATCAGAACTGGGGCTCGGTCAATGATTTGACCGATATCTCGAGATTTGACTTGCTTGATCCTTTGGTTCCCTAGAGATGTAGGCAACGGGAACTCTCGTTTCCTGAGATTGTCAGAGTCTGTAGAGTTCTTCGCTCCTGACTGCGCTTCTTCTTGTTCTTGAACTGTAACCGCTTGAACTGATCTGGACCGTCTGCTTTCTTGGTACCTGCACTTTTATTTTTTCTTTTCTCTTTTTTTTTTCTTTTTTTTTTCATTTTGAGCCATTTTTGCCTGTAGTGCTCTTTCGAGTTTTCACCACAGCCGGCTTTTTCCCGTCATTTTTGCCCGTGGCGCCCTTTCAGGTTTTCACCACGTCCCGGGTATTTGGTCTTGCCTGCCCCTTGGCAGCTGTGCTGTTTTTACCCTTGGCGCCCTTTCAGGTTTTCACCAAGTCCGCTGTATGCCCACTGTTTTTACTCGGAGCGCCCTTTCGGGTTTTCACTCCGCCCTCTTTGTTTAGGCACACATTTTCTTTTTTCCTCTTTTTTTTTTTTTCTTTTTCTTTTCTGGATCTCTGGATAACTGCGGCGGCTAGAGGTCGGGAATCCGTCGTTGCCGGCCGATGGCAGTCCTTCAGCCCTTATCCTGAGTTACGATAATAGAGCTGTCGGTCTTTGCTAAAGACCCCTCTGAGATGGATGGATGGATGACTGTGTTTCTTCTTGGGTTGATTTTTTCTTGGGTGCCTTGCTTTGGCTTCCCTTTTTCTTTCTCTTTTCTTCTTTTCTTTTCTTTTTCTTTTTCTTTTGCATTCTTTTTCTCTCTCTCTTTTTTTTTGTCCCTTTTTGAATCCCCCCGCCCCCCCTTTTTTTTTGTATTTTTCTCTTTTGGAGTCCCCTTATTTGAAACACTTGTTGGTGGACGGGAATGATTTCTCAGAGATCTTAGCTTTGACCTCTTGACTTCAGCTTTATTAAAGTAACCTTTGATAAGGTCAGAATAACTTACCCGTGAAAGATCTTCACGTTGTCGGTGTTGGTTGGCTCAGGAAGATCCACCCCTCTCATGCTGGTGAGTCTGAGGGTGCCTCCAGGAAGTACTTCTCTGATGATCAGTGGCCCGTCCCACGAGGGTTTGAACTTTCCTCTGGGATCTGGAAGGTGCGACGGTAGAATCTTCTTCATGACCATGTCGCCTACCTTGAAGCTCCTTTTTCGGACTCTCTTGTTGTAAGCCCGAGCGATCCTTTTCTGATAGCATTGTGAATGACTTAGTGCACGCATGCGCTTTTCATCTGCTAGCTGCAACTGATCGAATCTGGCCCGTTGCCATTCTCCTTCTTCAATTCCGCTTTCTAGTAATACCCGTAATGATGGTATTTCCACCTCGACTGGTAGGACTGCTTCCATTCCGTAAGTAAGCTCGAAAGGAGTAACGCCCGTAGCAGACCGTACAGACGTTCGATAGGCCCAAAGTGCATATGGGAGCATATCTGACCAATCTCGATATGTCACGACCATCTTCTCAAGTATCCTGACGATTGTCTTGTTTGCGGCTTCTACCCCACCATTCATCTGGGGACGGTAGGGGCTTGATCGATGACGTTGGATCTTGAATTTGCTGAGGAAGTCATCCATCTTCTTGTTGACGAACGGGGTCCCATTATCTGTGATGATGGCATTAGGGATTCCATATCGGCATATGATGTTGTTCTTCATGAATTTGATCACTTGAGATGCTGCAATCGTGGTGTAGGAGGCTGCCTGTACCCACTTGGTGAAGTAGTCGACTGCCACAAGTATGTACTCGTGACCATTTGATGCTTTGGGACTGATCTTGCCGATGATGTCGAGTCCCCACATGGAGAAGGGCCAGGGGGTGGTTAGGTTGTATAACTCTGATGATGGGGCATGGATTTGATTCGCATGCTCTTGACACTTGAAGCATTTTCTGACGTGCTGGCAACAGTCTGTCTCCATGGTGAGCCAGTAGTAGCCGAGTCGTAGAATCTTCTTTGCCATCATGTGCCCATTCATGTGTGGGCCACAGATTCCTTCGTGTATTTCTTTCATGATCTTTGCCGCTTCTGTTTCATCGACGCATCGGAGGAGGATGTGATTATAGGATCGCTTGTAGAGAACTTCGCCACTGATGGTGAACTGGCCGGCCAAACGCTGAATGGTTCGGCGATCTGTTGCTGTTGCTGACTCTGGATACTCCTGGGTTTCGAGATATTGCTTGATGTCGGCATACCAGGGTTTGTCAGGGACAGCTTCGGCTTCTTCTATTTGCAGGCAAAAAGCAGGTTCTTCTTGAATTTCGACTGTGAGCTCCCATTCTGAAGCTCCTTTTGGTATCTCGAGCATTGATGCAAGTGTGGCGAGAGCATCTGCAAACTGGTTCTTGGCTCTGGGCATGTATGAGAAGGTGATTTCTTTGAATTCTTCGATCAGATTGTCAAGATACACATGATATGGTATCAACTTCTCATCCTTGGTCTTCCATTCGCCATTGGTCTGATTGATGATAAGCTGTGAGTCTCCAAATACTCGTAGCTTCTTGACGCCCAAGATTATGGCTTCCCTTAAGCCAGCGATGCATGCTTCATACTCTGCCATGTTGTTGGTACACTCAAATGCGATGCGCCTCGAGATAGGAATAGGGACATCATCTGGAGAGTAGAGGATTGCTCCAATACCTCTCCCTTTAGAATTTGCTGCGCCGTCGAAGAATAACGTCCACTCATCTTTTTTCTTCTTTTCTTCCTCTTCAATGAGCAAGAGATCTTCATCAGGGAAGAATGTCTTGAGCGGCTGATAGTCCAGGAGAGAGTGAGCCGCAAGATGATCGGCGAGGGCCTGTCCCTTGATTGCCTTTTGAGTGACATAGGTGATGTCGAACTCAGACAAGAGTAGCTGCCATTTAGCTATCCTTCCAGTGAGTGCCGGTTTCTCGAATAGGTACTTGAGCGGATCCATGTGAGCGAGAAGGAGAATAGGGAATGCAATCATGTATTGACGGAGTCGCTGAGTTGCCCAGACTAGGGCGAGGCAAGTCTTCTCGATCGGGGAATACCTGGTCTCGTAGTCGGTGAACTTTCGACTCAAATAGTATATTGCTTGTTCTTTCTTCCCGGTTTCGTCGTGTTGGCCGAGGACACAGCCAATGGCTTCTGCTGCTACCGAGATGTATAACAATAGTGGTCGTCCAGGAGTGGGAGGCACTAGGACTGGAGGATTCATGAGATATTTCTTGATGTGGTTGAAGGCGACTTGGCAATCGTCATTCCATTCTTTTGGGACGTTCTTCCGAAGGAGCTTGAATATGGGCTCACAGATGGGTGTGAGCTGTGCGATGAAGCGACTGATGTATTGAATTCTGCCGAGGAAGCCACGAATTTCTTTCTCTGTTCTAGGAGGGGGCATCTCGATGATTGCTCTGGTTTTGGTCTCGTCGACCCTGATGCCATCCTCGCTCACCATAAAGCCTAGGAGCTTACCTCCCATTGCACCGAAGACACATTTCTGAGGGTTGAGACGGAGCTTGTACTTTTCTAATCTGTTGAATAACTTCTTCAGATCTTCAAAGTGTCCTTCAATTGTGCGAGATTTGACGATCATGTCGTCCACATATACTTCGAGCTCTTTGTTCATCATGTCGTGGAATAGTGCTGTCATTGCTCGCTGATATGTTGCTCCTGCGTTCTTCAGACCGAACGGCATTACCCTGTAACAGAAGGTTCCCCAGGGAGTGATGAACGATGTCTTCTCGCGATCTTCGACAGCCATCTTGATCTGATTGTAACCTGAGAACCCGTCCATGAATGAGAAGATCTTGTATCCTGCAGTGTTGTCGACTAGAGTGTCGATATGTGGCAAAGGGAAGTCATCTTTTGGACTGGCTTTGTTGAGATCTCGGAAGTCGATGCACATTCGAACCTTGCCGTCCTTCTTTGGTACTGGCACGATGTTGGCGAGCCATTCAGGGTAGTTGGAGACTACCAAGAATCCCGCGTTGTACTGCTTGATGACTTCATCTCGGACTTTCAGAGCCCATTCTGGCTTCATTCTTCGAAGTTTTTGCTTCACGGGCTTCATATCTGCCTTGGTTGGCAGATGGTGTACAACGAGCTCTTCATCGAGCCCCGGCATGTCTTCATATGAGAACGCGAAGTTGGACAATCTTGGAGCTAAGAACTCTATCATTTTCTGTTTCATCTCAGGTGGTAACGATTTTCCAATGCGTACTTCCCTAGGGATCTCAGGCGTCCCCAAGTTTACTATCTCGAAATCATCGGCTACAACATTGGCTTTAGATTCGAACTTTTTGAGGAGATCCTCTAGTTCGGGAGCTGGATCATCATCTTCCTCGTCCCGAGCTTCGTCCAGACCCATGAGCTCAAAGTCTAATTCGATGTCGAAATCATATGATTCGACTTCAAACTCATGCGACTCTTTAGACGAACTTGGCACACTATTGAATGCAGGGAAAGAAATATTTTTTGATTTTTGAGATTTTTCTGAAATTGAGATGCTAGATGTTTTTGGTTTTTGAAAGTTTTTTATTTTTTTGGCTTTTCGAAATTCACGGGACTTTGAACAAGTGGGCATTGCAGACCATGATTGAGCCCAACTTGTTCCAAAGTTCCGGTCGCTGCTTAAACAGGCGTTTTTTTTTGGAAGCCAGAGCCCTCAGATGGCTCTTTGGCTGATTCAAAAGTGAGGGGAACGGATGACCATTCAGGACCCCACACTTCCTCCCCTGAAGAGGTGGGGGTTGATGATTTGGGTGAAGAATCATGGTCTGGCCCAATGACCATGACTTCTTGCTGGTCGGGTTCGAGATCTGAGTCGTACTCAGTCCCTCCCGGATCACTTACCTCGCATTGCAGTTCGTCTGGTTCCACAGCTAGACACAAGTTTGGAACCTGGACATCAGACCAATCTAGGGCTGGCCACTTCCCTTTCTTGGTCCAATGGATGGGCTGCTTCTGCCCCTGGCTGATGATTGATGATGTTGACTTTGCAGAGATGGGCAAGTCGTGCCCCTTGCTAATTGGTGATGAGATGGGCGAGTCGTGCCCCTTGCTGATTGAAGTGGGCAGGTTGTGCCCCTGGCTGATTGAAGTGGGCAGGTTGTGCCCCTGGTTGATTGAAGTGGGCAGGTTGTGCCCCTGGCTGATTGAAGTGGGCAGGTTGTGCCCTTGGTTGATTGAAGTGGGCAGGTTGTGCCCCTGGTTGAGAGAGGTGGGCAAGTTGTGCCCCTGGTTGGGAGCAGGTGTCAGAGTAACCTGGTCCTGAAGCTGCTGTATTTGTCTTCCTTCTTCGTCTTCATCATTTCCTCCTTCTTCTGGAGGCTTAGAGGGTTCGAGAATCTGATCCCATCGAATGGGGGGCCACGTAGCCCAAACTAGGCTCATCGGGAGGCCTTTGTGTAGTGCAGTCGGTTGATTCCCTCCTAGATCTTTGCAAGGTTCTCCTGGCTTGACAATTGGATGGGTGAGCACCGAAATTTCTTCCTTCTCTTGTCCATGAAGGTTGCCCTGTATCCGAGTCCCCACTTGCGTTGGTTATATACTAGCGATACCTTTCTGGACTTGAAGTGATTCTTCATTCGGTATTTGAGGCTCAGACGCTCTGCCGGTGAAAAGACACGGTCCACCCTTATCGGTTCTGGATTAGCGATAGAGTTCACAGTCTCGAATTCGAAACTGTGAAACGGGATGTCTTCTTCAGAGTGCTGGATATCGATGACCGGGATGTCTGGTTCAGTGGCAGTAGCATTGGAAGGAATGATGAGCTCCTTCTCTGCATGGATAGAGATCACTTGATTTCCACAGATATACTTCACTCGTTGATGCAGGGTTGATGGCACAGCTCCAACCTTGTGCAGCCACGGTCGTCCGAGCAGCATGTTGAAAGAGGCTGATATATCCAGGATTTGGAATGTGATGGTAGAAACTTCTGGACCTATCTGTACCTCTATGTCGACCTCCCCTTCCACTGATCGGCGGGTGTTGTCAAATGCTCTGACGCATATGGTGCTGGGTCGGAATGAAGAAGGACTGATTCCCAGGCGTTCCGCGGTCTTGAGTGGGCAGACATTTAAGCTTGAGCCATTATCGATAAGGACCAGCGGAACACAGAGGTCTTTGTATCGTAAGGCTATGTTGAGGGATCGCCCATGATCTCGTCCCTCTGGTGGCAACTCATTATCGGTGAAGGTGATGGCGCGCGGAGCCAGTAGCTGTCCAATCATCAATGCAATCATCTCTGGTGCCGTATCGGAGGAGACATGAGCATCATTCAAGGTCTTGGCAAACATTTCTCGGTGTATGCGAGATGTGCAGAGTAGCTCCCATACTGAGATTTGTGCAGGGATTGACTTGAGCTGAGTTGCCACATCGTATGCGGCTTCATTTTTGCTGCCGAGGCCTGAGAGGACGCCTTTGGGATCTCCTCTGTTTTGATTATCTCTTCGGATGCAACGCCCGTTGGGATTCATGTTTCCCACTTCCGCACATTCTGGATAGTGCCATGGAACCTCTTTGTAGTTTTCCTCCCTTTTGCCTTCTAGGACCACTGGTTCTTGCAACGGTGCTGGTGTGGGTACCAGATCTTCCTCGTATAGAGCTTTTGCCTTGAGAACTACATTGTTGCCTGTGCTGAAGGGGTAGTATCGAGGCTTGTCTTCATAGACCACATAAGGTCGTGGTCCTGGCTTGACTGTTCCTGGGGCAGGAGGCTCCCATGGAATGAATACTGGTCCTCTTGATATGGCAGGAGGTTTCTCTGTTCGTCCGAGCTGCCGTAGCGTGATTGATATGCCTCCGGGACTTGCCCCTTGCAATATGACAGGCTTGAATGGAAGAGATCCTTCCAAGACAACGGGCTCTTGCTGCTGATGAGTATAATCCTTCCATTGCGGATTGGATTGTTCTGGAGTTGCCCCTTGCAAGATGACAGGTTCGTATGTGGGCTCAATGTATGATTGTGCTCCTTCCAGGACGACTGGTTCCCAGCTTGAATGGTTGTAAGGTGCCCCTTGAACAACTGGTATATCGTATGGAGGTGTTCCTTCAAGCACTACTGGCTCGGAGATTGAAGGAAGAAAGGGACTTGCCCCTTGCAAGACTGGAGGAGGATTTGTTGGCTCATAGGTGTAGGCATGAATGGACTGAATAGGGGAGAAGAAGCGATCGATATGGTCCCCTTCTTCTATACTATTGACGGCAGGGCCACGAGACGAACTGGGGTCCGTTGGATGCTGAGGCAGAGGATTCTGAAGGATGTTGGTAGAAGCTGCTGGAGAAGTTCCAGGGACCGAGATGACGATCTTGCGGTCATCAATCAGGTCTTGTATGGCATTTTTCAAAGTATAGCATCGATCAGTGGCGTGGCCACGTCCTTGATGGTAGGCACAGTACTCATTTTCTCGGTAATTTGGAGGCAGAGGATGAGGCGGAGGCCTAGGTGTCATCAGAGTGAGTAACTGCTTTTGTACCAGCGTAGTCATGATTTGACTAAGTGGTTGACTGAGTGGAGTGAACTTCCTGAACTCCCTGTAATTCTGCCTGTTCTGGTATGAGTATTGGCCATTTCCCCTGAACTGCTGCTGTTGTCGAGGTGGCTGTGGCTGAGGATTCGGTTGTGGCTGATATCGCTGAGGCTGATGCTGAACTTGATTCTGCTGATACTGTTGACGTCCTTGTGGGGGAGCACGTTGATTTCCTTGAGCAGCGGTGTTGATGTTGTTTACCTCTGTTGGGCGGGGAGGAGAACCATTGCGGTTTCCATTCCCGTGCCCGATAGGTCTTCCTTCCACTATGTTCCTCTTGACTGGAGTGGCTTGATGAGGCCATGGGGAGATCGTCCCGGCCCGGATTCCTGCTTCAACTTGCTCTCCAGCACGGATCAATTGTGAGAAATTCGCATATGGATGCGAGATGAGATACCCAGATATGCCTGGGTATGTTGAATGAACAATCATGGAGATTTGTTCTTCATCGTCGATGGGTGTCCGCATTCTGGCTGCCATAGCTCGCCAACGTCCCACATAAGCTGATAGTGTTTCATCACTCCTTTGCCTGAGTGCTGCAAGGTCGGCTCTTCTGGGTGCCATGTTGAGATTATATGCGAATCTGTTGACGAAAGCCTGGGAGAGCTGTTCCCATGTTCTGATGCGGTGGCAGTCCAATGAAGTGTACCAATCTAGGGCATCGCCCTTCAGAGATTTTTGGAACAATCGAATGAGGGCCCCTTCGTTTCCTGAGATTGCACTCAGCTCTCCACAGAAGGCCTTGAGATGTGCTGTGGGACAACCGCTGCCGTCGTATCTTTTGAACTTTGGAACCTCAAAGTTTTGAGGTACCCGAGCATCTGGGAAAGGACACAAGTCTCTGAACTTGGTCGAAGGTAAGTCGATTCCTTGCTGTCGCTGAAGCTAATTTTGCAAGATCTGGAACTGCTCCCGCAACTCGTCCAGTCCTGAGTGATCTGTTCGAGCGACTGGTGCCTCCTGGAATAAGGCACGTTCTTCTTCGGCATAGTGGTCGATGTCTTCGACCCTATGGGCTTGCTGAAAAGCAACCGCGGGTTGCTGAAATTGGTTTGATGATTGAACTGGATTCTGATGAACTTGAGCTTGAAATGATGGTGACTGAACTGGAGACTGTACTGAAGGTTGAACTGAAACTTGCTGGAAATTAACTGGATTTTGCTGAATTGAAGATTGCTGGAAATTAACTGGATTTTGCTGAATTGAAGATTGCTGGAAATTAACTGGAATCCCATCGGCGGGGATGTGCTGGAATTGAAAAGTGCTCCTGTTTGCAGGAGGCTGAGATGCTGGGAAGTGACCCCCTTGTTGGGTATTCGCCACTGTCCGCTGATTGATGTGGGCTTGACACTGACCCCCATTGTGGGCATTCGCCAGTGCTGTCCCTGTTGCTGGAAATTGAATTGAAATCCCATCGGCGGGGATGTGCTGAAATTGAAAAGGTGTCCCATCGGCGGGGACGTGCTGAGATCTACTGAGATTATTGTTTGCAAGATTGACTAGAAGCTGACTGGATGTTCCTGCAACGGAGGTGCTCTGAGATGGCCTTGTCGTCGCAGGAAGATATTGAGAAGGATGCCCCACAGCGAAGGGCTGAGATGGCTGCTGTCGGTAGTCTTGGGCAGACTCCGATGGTTGTGCTTGATTTGAACTGGAGGCCGGGAGGACCCGGCATGGCTGCTGAGCTTGCTGAACTGGGCCAACCTGATTGTTGGCTGCTGCGGTGGTTTGTGCTTGCATGAATTGCAAGAGCATTTCTTGCATTGCTCTCATTCCTTGTGCCAATTCTTGTATGATTGGCGTATTGTCAACGGGCTGTTGCGCTGGAGGTTGTGCTTCGGCTATTTCGAGAGCAGGGAAGTGATGAGTTTCTTCTTCGTGGTCGGACATGGCTTGCTGAGCCCGAGTGCGGATTATGCTGCGGAAGGGAAGTTGTCTCCGCGTACGTTGAGCCCGAGGAGGCGCAATGGTGAGGACTGTACTCTACTCTTTTTGGGTTTTGGGATTTTCTATTTTTTTTGGTTTTGGAATTTTCTATTTTTTTTTGTGTTTGGGTTTGGGTAGAATGCTATGCAGATGAGATTGTATGAGGATTAATGACTTTCAAGTACGGGAAGGATTCTGTTTTCAAGTTGGATCACGACTAGTGGGACTAGCTAATCCCCAGCAGAGTCGCCATTCTGTGGACCCTCGCCGATTTTTCCGTGCTCCCACACGACGTTCTTCTCCCTTCCCCTTTCCTTTCGGAAAAGAAGGAGATGAGGATGCGTGAGTGCGAAATCGCCGCTTGTGCCACTGGCTTGCCTCGTTCTCGAGGGCTTCGTTTGGTTGTCGTATTGAGCTGGATGTACTCAAATGAATTTATATAAGACCAGAGTCGCCACTAGCCAGTTACTTCGAATCTACAGTCGGCTAGACCCCGTAGAAACGTTAGAGAAGGGAATCCGAAGATTCCTTCCTCTAAAATGACTCCTGTTGATCTGCGGCCAGAGATTCAAGGTAAGGGATCACGGTTACAGGGTGGGAAGAGGTTAGGCACCCCACACACTGCCCGTACCGAAGTACGGTCTCTACTTCACAGAATCGATCGGATACTTGAAAGTCTAGTTTAATCCTCGTATATTCTCATGGATGATATGATGCATGAATGCGGGTCTGAACAGTAAGAGTTTCTGATGGGCAGGTTCCAACAACGGGCAAGCCCAGAGCGTACGCTCGAACTGACAGGTGCTTAATGTAAGACGTATGCAGTGTGCTTGACGGATCAAGGTGCTAGTAGTGAAGCAGGGGGGTTGGAAGAAAAGTAAATGTTGCACTTATGCTAGATGCGAATGAGATGATGCTGGAAAAAGAGTAGCTGGATGGACGGAGGTGTCGCAAGGGTTGGCTTCGAGTGGCTGGATCAGGACTTGGATGGCTTGGGAGGCTTGGACCAGTGGTCAGGCTGGGATGGACCAGGGCTAGACTCTCCTCACTCGGGCTCTCCTTGGTGAAGGAATGGGCTAAAGGATGAAGGGGGGTGACTCAGACGGACAGGCTCTCTCTGGCTGAGTCGTCTGTTGAAATGAGAAGGGGAGGGGGGTATTTATAGCAGCGGACAATGGCAGATTACGTAATTTTGTCCGGGCGGCCTGCCATGGGCAGCCCGTACGGCCGCTCCTCGGTTTCCAGCGAGTACGGCCGTTCCCTCGGGGCTGCTGTTGGACTCGCTGGTCGACTCAGTGAGTTGACTCAGCGGGTCGACTCGGTGGTTTGACTCGACGGGTTGACTCGGTGTTTTGACTCGACGGGTTGACTCGACGGGTTGACTCAGCAGGTTAACTCAGCGAGTTGACTCAGTGAGTTTGACTTTTTTTTTGGGTCTTTTTGACTGGACTTTTTTATGGGGGTTTTTCAGGGTGGTGTTTAGGACTGGGTTGACTGGGTTCAGGCTTGAACTGGGCTATGGAATGGGGCTTACAAGGGTGAGTTTGGCTGAGTTTGGACTTGGGATTTGGGGGTATGGTCCTCCGTTCAACCAGCTATCTCTACCAACAGTGTAGCCGAAGGTGGGGTGTCTACACATACAAATACAAAATTCAGAGAAAATTAGTGATAGAAGTTAAAATCTTAAATTCCATAAACATAATGAGTGTTTCGCATAGATTCTCCACTGATTGATTGACAAATAGAAGAATCTGAACAAGTGCGGTCTAGTGTGTATAGTTAATGTTCATCTCATGAATTTTCAAGATTACCTTCTTCATATATTAACGAAACTAAGGATCTAAAGGTGTACAGATCAACCAAATGCATATGACAAGAATCTGCATTACCGTTCCTTCAATGACTGTCACTCTACTTCCCATTTCCAGCTTTGGTTATGGGTAGACCATCCCCCGGTTGGTAATAGGTAACCCTTTTCGAAATTATAACAAATATTCAATAATAACCACACTTTCTTTCTTCTCATATGTATGAAATAGGATTTTTATAAATCTATATCTTCCATTTTTTTCTCTTATTTCTCATGAACAATGATGGACAAAATTCCCCGACTTGGTTCCTTAACACCTTAAATCTTAGTCTAACTAATTTATAAATCTACATAATCCCTTCAAACCATGAAATCATGTAATGTGAACTAGACTAAAAAATTGTTCAAACTTTCTATCGATCATATAAATAAGAGAATTAATATAAAAAAAACTATTATATTTAAGCTAATTTAGAGATCTTAAAATCATATCAATTCATCTCTCGTCATTTTATACTTATGACACTTTAAGTGCATAGAAACAAAGTTTTCCAAAAGAGTTTTAAATTTTCAAAAAAATAAAAAAAAATTCTACAAATATTGCTCGAAATGTCACAAATTGCTAGATTCATCTAGGAATCTCACCCCCCAACCAAAATCTTACATTGTCCTCAATGTAAAACGATGTGTAATATGCAATGACATGAGAGCAATGATATAAATAAAGGAGAGTGATAACGAGAGTACCTGGAAGAGTCGAATATGGGATTTTACAACTTCCGACAACTAAATAATTAAAACTAATAAAATACTCTATACCTCCTTCAGACTAGGAGGTTAATCTTGATACACATGATCATGCAAACTAATGGAATCTAACAGGATTAGTAGGTGGAGTAAAAGTTTTTTCAGTACTATTATCAACCATCTTACTTCATAATGCACATGTGCGATGTTTGTCGTTCTAGTCCATTGAAAATCCTACTGAAAATTTTCAGCGGGTTTCTCAAAATTATCACCCCATGTGTTAGGAAAGGAGAATTTCTTTGGTTTGAGATCATCAATTATGAATCTCCTTTCTAACTTGTCTGGAAAAAAATTATTCAAGTAAGGGTCATCCTAGAGATGGTGCACTTCGGTCTAAACAAACCAAACTGATGTGGAGACTTGAAATTCTTCTTCACATATCATTTTGGTCTCCACAAAATCAGATTCTACCGGTGCTTCCACTATCGATACTTCAGTGTTACACTCCGTGGAAGGAGTCTTTTTTGGCACCGGTAAAGTTTTCCTTAAGGCATTGACAATGTCGCGGATCATAGGATCATCCCAATCCTCAAAATATGCCAAACACTCTTCTAGAGTGTAGGAAACTTCGACCTTCTTGGTCACTTATGTAAGTTGGAATAGGTCCTCAACCTCTACACTTTCAGAAATTGGCCTCTCCATAGGCAAATCAACCACCAATCCATCAAATTCATGCACAACAAAATTGCTCAAATTAGTGGTTGGTGACTTGTCAGTCAAATTTTCATATTTTGATTCTTCCAATGTCTCATCAATATCTAAATTTATTTCTTCCTTAGAATGAGCGAAGCAAACTTCCAAGGTTTTGAAAATTTTAATTGAGAGTGGCTCATCATCATCCACGATTGTATCAATGAAATTAATCATGTGGATCTCATCTTCATCCTCATCCACGATTGTATCAATGAAATTAATCATGTGGATCTCATCTTCATCCTCATCCACATCCTCTTGTTGGTTATGTCAATAAAACACATTCAGCTTCAGTGTCATATTTTCAAAGGATATTTTCATAACCACATTCCTACAATTGATTATAGCATTAGCGGTTGCTAAGAATAGTCGACCTAGAATGACGAGAACTTAAGTGCATACATTTGTAACCACTTGTGTATCTAAAACGATAAAGTCTACCGGGTAGTAGAACTTATCGATTTGGACTAACATATCATCAATTACTCCTCTCGATATTCTAACGGAGCGATCTGCAAGTTGTAAAGTTATCTTGTTGGATCTTAATTCACCAAGTCGTCCAAGTTGCTCATATACCGAGTAAGGAATCAAGTTAACACTAGCCCCTAGATCAAGAAGTGCTCTATTGATTCGGAAGTTACCTATCATGCAAGGGATTATAGGGCTTCCGGGATCTTTGAATTTGTGAGGACTGTTTTATTGCATAATAACACTCATTTCATTAAAAATTCTCTCTTTCGCACATTTTCTTATGCTTTACAGCACATAAATCCTTTAGAAATTTGGCATATGAAGGAATTTTCTTGATTACATCTAACAAGGGAATGTTGATTTTAACTTGTTGAAAGACTTCTAGGATGTCCTGATTTTCATTTGGCATTTTTGTTGAGACAAGACGTTGGGGGAATGGGGCCACAGGTTTATACACACACTCCAGCTCTTCATCTTGTGGAGCGTTGTTCAACTCACCATCACTCTTGAAATTAATCGAATCATTAAGCTTTATAGCCTTCACCGGTTCAGATTTTTCAATTGTTTTACGACTTCTAAGAATTGTGATAGCTTGAACATGTTCCACATGAGGATGGGTTGAAGAATTTCTATTTATTTCCAATTGTTCCTTGGGGTTAGGATGAGATTGGGTCAAAACAATCCGTTGCTCCTTAACTCCTAGGTGTGTCTCAATTGTTTCAACCAAGATTTTAAGTTCACTCATGGCCTGCATGTTGGACTGATTTATCTAAGTTTGTCCAATCATGAATTCATTCAATGTATCATCAAGAGTGCTCTTTTGAGGAGACCCTTAGGAGGCATTGTTTGTATTTACCATAAGTCCATTTCTCCCATTAAAATTTTGTTCACACCGCCAATCAGTATTATACGAGTTAGAATTTGGTGCGCTAAAGGGGCGTTGATAAGCGTTTGTGGCGTTCGATTGAGTTTATAATATATCTTGAAACGTAGGAATTGTTGGGCAATCCTTTGTCAAGTTAACATCACTCTCACAAATACCACATACACTCTCAACGGCCTCACCAGTGGTTATCATGTTAACACTCCTCAATTCTATGACCTCAACCTTCTTTGTGAGACCCGCCACCTTTGTATTTAAATTGTCCTCCTCATCTAATACATGTACTCCTTTCTCTCTTGGGGCTGACTTAGGATTACTAATTAGATTGAATATGTCCCAAGATTGGGCATTCTCGGCTAGCATATCAAAGTAATCCCAAGTATCATCGAGTGTTTTGCTAAAAAACTCACCATTACACATCATTTGAACAAATTGACACATGTTTGAACTCAATCCGTCATGGAAGAAGTCAATCAAGTGCCACTTTTCATAACCATGATGTGGGCACTCTAATAAAAGATCTTTGAACATCTCCCAACATTGAAAAATGTTTCATCTCCTTTTTGGGAGAAGCTCATAATGGACCGCCTTAGTGCATTGGTTTTATGAACCGAAAAGTACTTTTTAAGGAACTCCTGGGTCATCTCAGCCCATGTCCCAATGCTTCTAGGTTTAAGAGATTGAAGCCATGATTTGGCTTTGTCCTTAGGAGAGAAAGGGAACAATTTCAGTTTGATTATATCTTGGGAGACATCATTAAATTGAAAGGTATTGGCTATTTCCTCAAATTCACTTAGGGGTGTATATGGACTTTCAAAGTTGAGTCCATGAAATTTCGGAAGTAACTTAATAATTTCCGATTTAAGATCCGCGTTTCCTACATTAAGTGGAAAGACAATGCAAGAAGACATGGTTGTTCTCCCCGGTTGTAAATAATCTCTCAATATTTTAACCAGAAGAACATGGCGTTCCTCATTCTCATTACGTTTCATCCTAATTGGTGGTGCATCATGCTCAACATTCTCAACATTGTGCGGGTCATTCTCAGTCATGATTTCAAACGATTCAAGATTTTCTAGACATTTTCTCAATCGTTTGTGATTAACTAGGCCTTCAACTAAACCTCCCTCACTTAGAAGTCGCGATGTATGATCACGCCCCCAATGAGTTATAAACACATAAAAACTAAACTAAACCTAAAATTTGAAAACAAAAAACTACAAAATAAAAGTTAAAGGAGTCTAAAAGTTAGAACGGTGTTACCGGATTTAAAGAACTAGGTTAGAGAAGAAAATCCTACAAAATAAATAAAATATGTTAGTAGAAAAATTTTGATAAAAACCTACTAAAGCAATAAACCATAACCTAACTATACTATAATTATAAAATTCAGAACCGTTAACCTAATCCCCAGCAATGGCGCCAAAAACTTGTTCGCTCGCCTCAAGTGCAAGGCTGCGATGTAGTAATAATTCTCGGTAAGACCGAGGTCGATCCTCAGGGATTGTCTTACCAATTCTAAGTTTTATAACTAGGATGGGCTAAATTCGAATTTGTAATGATTGGTAAAAATTAAGAACATAAAACTATCTATTTTATAACTAAATCAGGGAAATAAACACTAGAGGGTCAAAGATTCACTTATAATCATTCACAATGTCAATTCAAATCATTCAAACCAATAACTCAATTTGAATCAGAGTTCTATCCCTATCCAACCAGAATATAGAGCAATCAAATCATCATAATGCATCTAACATAGATGGATCATCCACTGATATGGTTATCTCATAAACAACTAAGGCATTGATTGTATTCAATCACACAACCCAATCCTTTACAAAACAAGCAAGATCACATTCATAATTCTTCCTCAAGCCTTATCACTAGACTTAATTTAGAAGCATGAATTGAATTTCTTTTGAACCAAAATCAATACATAAACACATATCTCAGATTAATCTCAAAGATAAGAACTTCTTCTAGTTTAGTTCTAGATAAGCACTTAGGAAACTTAGTTTGTAAGATCCCTTAGCATCCAACATATCATAATGGATCTAAGATCTTTACAACTCAAAATCCTATCATTCAACACCCCCATTAAGCAATCTTAGTAATCAAAACATCCCATGTAAGAGCAATCACAAGAAATAGAAGATTAACTAAAAATAGTAATTTTATTTCAAACTAGAACTAGAAGTGTTCTTCATAATACCCAAAAGTATTTAAACTAATTCGATTTAGACATTGCAAATAACTAAAAGCTTCACGTATTTACCTTAGCTAAGAGGTTTAGCCAACCATTGAAAAGGTTAAACTAAAACTTAAAAGAAAAACTAATAAAAGCATAGAAAAATCATAAAAACCCTGGTTGGAAGAGTTGCGAACACTCCACGACGCTCCCCTCTACCTCCCACAAGTTCTCAACCCTTCTATGATGCCTTCGGAATGAACCCTAAGTGTCCTTTTATAATAATGAAGCTCCACCGACTTAGAAACTTCCAGAATCCGCATGTTACTTACATAGCTGTAAACAATTCTGATTGATGTTCCGATCGATTGGAACTATTTCCAATTGATTGAAAATTTTATCTAGAGAGTGCAGAAGTTTTTAGTCCTGAATTCTTAATTTTTAATTGATTGGAACTAATTTTTGATCGATCGAAACTAATTTTGATTAATCGAAATTTCAATCCAGCAATATTTCAGGGCCATTTTCTGAACTTTCTGCGTTTTACTTTTCTAGCCCGGCAGTTTTGCATTATGATTTTTCTGGCCATTTCAGGTCATTAACTTGATTTCTCTAGGGCATTTTCTTCACTTCTTTAGTTCATCAAAGCTTCATCTCCTAATCACTCCAAATCCTTTAAATTAACAATAAATCTATGACACCTCTCTTTTACCTACAAACACAAAAACAAGCATAAGTCCTTAACTTTAACAACTTAAACTATCTAATTGTGCTATGAATTGGGGTTCAGATATGCACAATTCACGGCTCAACAAGTTCTTTAAAAATTTCTTCCTAGTTCACAAAACTAATACTCTACCCAAAATATCATGAACTTCTTCTGAAAGGAGGATGTGACATTTTTTCAATGTTGGAAAAGGTTCAAGGATCTTTATTCGCTTACCCACATCATGGCTACAAGATGTAGCTCAAACATATGCTAGTTTGTACAGATGATGTGTAATGGCGAGTTTTTTGACAAAGATCTCGACTGAGGCATGGGATTACCTCGAGATGGTGGCTGAAAACGCACAATCATGGAATTCCACCAACAAAATGGTTAGTACCAAGCCTCAACCCAAGGAGAAAGGAGGGATTTATGTTTTAAGGGAAGAGGATGATTTGAATGCAAAAGTTCCCTACTTCAAAAGAAAAGTCGAGGCCATGAAACTAAGGAAGGAATAAACAATTAGAATCAATGACGCTGCTGAAAGTACTTTTGGCCATATGCGAGAGTAATGCGAAGCATTTCAAGAAGTGTTGCACAATCAAGTTAATGCCATGAACGGTTATCAGAGGCCATTTAGTGCTCCAATTTCAAACACGTACAATCCTAACTAGAGGAACCATCCAAACTTTAGTTGGAGGAACGGACCTACTATTAATGCTAGTAATCCTCCTCAAGGGCCTCCCCCTCATCAGAAAGCAATTCTAAGGAAGATGACCCTTTGAGACATATTACAAACATCCATGTATGGCCAAATGCAAAACAATCAAAATACCACACATGCCATCATCAAGCTTGAAACGATAGTCAATGAGCTTAATGCATCGATTGAAAGAATGGTGTCATGAATGAACGCAAGGGAATGAACTTTTCCAGCCCAACCCCAACCTAACCCAAGGGCACAATACGAAATAAGTGACCATAATTCTTCCAAACAACAAATTGAACATGCTAAATCCATCACCACTCTTAGGAGTGGAAAAGTGATCGAAAAAGACATTCCAAGGAAGGTTGAAAAATCTAAGGAATCTGAGAAATCCAATGAAGATGATGGATATAGCAATGTTCAACCTACAAGAGCCAAAGTGTGAATTTTAGCCTGTAGCCCCATTCCCTTCAAGATTGATCTCATCCAAATGTAAAAATAAACATACCCTTGTTAGATGCTATCAAGCAGATTCCCTCTCATGCTAAATTTCTGAAGGTCCTTATGTACGGTGAATTGAAATCTAAACATACAAAAGAAGGCCTTTCTAACATAGCAAGTAAGTACAACCATTAAGAAAAACACTCCCATCAAATATAAAGATCCGGGTAGTCCCACGGTATCGTGCATTATTGAAAACTTCTGGATTGAAAATGCATTGCTAGATCTTAGGGCTGGTGTGAACTTCATACCATATTTTGTTTATGACAAATTAGGCCTTGGTGAATTAAAACCCACCAAGACCATTTTACAATTGGATGATCGCTCTATTAGAATATCGAGAGGGGTAGTTGAGGATGTTCTAGTCCAAATCGATAAATTTAACTTTTCGGTAGATTTTATTATTTTGCACACACAAACTGGTTATGAATGTGAGCACTCACATACCTTTTATTTTAAGCCGACCATTCCTCGATACTTTTAAGCCATAATCAATTGCCGGAATGGGGTGATAAAATTATCCTTTGAAAATATGACACTTAAGCTAAATGTGTTTGACACGAGTAAACAACAAGGGGATGTTGATGATGATGGAGTCCACGAGATTAATCAGATTAATACTGAAATTACGTTGGGGGGGATACCCTATGCTACGTGTGGAAGCTTGCAGAACAACTTAGAACATGGTTAAGTCCTAGAAGGGGGTGATTAGAACCTTTTTAAATCCTTTAAAAACTATTGTTTAAATTAAATTAATTAGCATTATAAACTAATTAAAGCAAGAACACTTAGCTTCCAAGATTAAATGGTCCAATCACAAAACCTACAAAATGCAATTACGAAAACTATCTTAAGCACAAATTATAAATGATACAAAAAGTTGAACTTTTAATCAATGTGCAATATCTAGACTATTAAAGATATAACTACCTAAGCAACTGGTCTAGAAAGCTATGTAGATAATATGAGATTCATCATTTTAGGTGTATGTCTATAAGCCTAGTGAACATACATCTTGTGTGTGAATGTGCCTATCTAGAACATAGCATTAAACTCATTCATCATTCATATAATTAAGAAATTAAAAGAGAATGCATGAATAGTAGAGTATTCAAATGATAATCACAAACACTACAGTGTATAGTGGTTTAGTTTTCCTATTCCACTCCCGGTTGTCGTACTCATCCCTTGAGCACATCGGAATTCACTAAGGGAGTTTAAATCAGGTTCCTACCAACCTAGGTGTTTTAAATCGATTCTACCCTACCAAGGAGTTTAACAAGGTTCTTCCCAACTTATGATGGAGATTTAACAGGTTCATTTCTCAACCAAATGTTTATGGGTTCCATCCAACTTAGGAGTTTAGAAAGGTTTCCCCCAACCCTTCCGTCGTACTCAAGAACCCAGCGTACACTTTCGCTGGAGGCTCCCCTTAGAGATTTGGTCGAGTTTGATTTCAAACTCTCACACTCAATCGTCCACAAGGAAAGAGAGCAACTGGACTCTCAATAATAATACTTACTTTGTCAATTAAGCCCCTTGCTCAACGCCGCTTCTGGTTGCTTGATCTCCACTCTCCCGTGCTTCAATCAGCTCCCCTTTGCTCCCTTGATTATGTTGCCGATGCTTTTTCAATGCCTCAACTCTAATGATCAACTAGTAGAAGTCCAAGATGGATGCACTAGCAGATGTGCGCCTAATGCACTGCAACACATTTGATGCGCTGACCTTCAAAACAGGAACTTTATTCAGACAGTCCAGCAATGCGTTAGGTCTACTTTTAGTGTCACATAATGGATGCGTTGTATGCATCTCCCTGATGTGCTCCGTATGTCAAGTGCGAATTAGCCAACCCTCCAAAATTTTCGACAATAAATAGCCTGTTTCACAATTCACAAGACATCAGAGAGGTATGAGAGAGCATCGTTGTGACCATTGGGTACTGCACTGCACACTCAGGATCCTTAAGAAGTTCTCGCCGAAATTTTAAAAAATTGTTGCCAAAACCTCTAGAATCCTCGTCGGAGCCCTCATCGAAGTCATCTCAGCCAGCAACCGTAGGTGCTAAGGTCTTGCACCCTCAGCACACTTACAAAATGAAGAAGTAGTGGGTTAAGTTTCCCAAGCATCTGCAAGGAGCCTAGCGCATGCACTGCGCTAGCCGGCGCACTCGACAGGGAACCCGTTGTACGAACAATAACAAATGAGACATCAAGGAGCCCGGCGCATTCGCCACGCTAGATGGCGCATTCGGCTGAGAGCCTACTACAGTAAAAGTGATCAAGGACCCCGATGTATCCGCGCATTCGCCCTATAACTCATATGGATCACCCTTTAGTTTGGTGTCCGCACTCCATGCGCTAATGTGCCAGGATGATGTGTTGGGCATTTTTTACCAATGCGTGCGGCTCTTCGTTAGCACAATGCCTCATCCAATTCACATGTGGTTCGATCAGCTCCATTACATGGTCTACCTACCTATAAGTTGAGGTTTAAATTGCCTTACAACATCCCTGGAGATGGGATTCTAGTTCTGTAAAATGAAACATGTATCAAATTATGTAACCATTGTTATACAATTATATGATGACCTTGATATTAGGCATTGCTATGTTAAAATGGGATTAGTCTACCATTAGAAACCATAAAAGCTCATATTTAAACAACCATGACACAAAGTCAGTGCTAAGGACCACTATCTTAAACTAATTAGTGTACTTCCAATCATAATCGGTGTCTACTTAAATTGTTGGAGTACATGGTTATAGTCCGGTCTTCCTGCTATCCCTATCTCTATGGTGGGAGCAGGCCTAATGTCGCACTACTCGATTAACACTCGGGAGTCTCTGAGCTTAGACCTGAAATGACATGGGACATAGGCATTCGACCTGCCAATTGATGGTCCTATCCACACAAAGTATAACTTGGCCACTGATGTCTCCCTTCAAAAGACAAAGTCTCTGCTGACATAGTCTTTTACCTTTTAATCAAGGGTCATTGATCATTGATATAATTAAGGGCTCGCGACGAACCACAGCCTGGAATGTAAAGAATTTGAAATATCTGAAATAAAATATTCTTCTTGCGTCATATCTCTTATGTGTATGTTTATGTTATTTGTGAATGCCTACGAATTGCTTGACCCCAAGAAAAAGAATGCAAAAATCAATAAACATCTCACGAATTATCGTTTAGTGAAATTTGCAATTTTAACAACATAGTCCTGATGTTCACATCCGATGTACAATATATGGTTACGATGGGGATGGTTGTATTGGGATTGTCTTCATACTCATCGCATTCATGCTTATGGTTTGATATTTGTGGTTATACATTTAAACATCTTGCATATCGTACACATTATAGTTTACCTCACTTGGTGTTTAGAGACGTACCCATTTGGCTTTGAAATCTCACTTGGTGTTTAGAGACATCTTGCATATATACAATCTGTTGTTGTTTAACCTTTAAGGGAACCTTAGCCAACTAAGGTGATCGGGTGAGTAGCATATTACATTTCCATCTTCAACTTAGTCATTTTTGTTAGAAATGTAACAATCTATTTAAAAATTTAATTTGTATATATTTATAAATGAAATATAATTTCATTTGCGTTGCTCTCACATCTTGTTTGCAATGCGGTATATATGGTTAAGGGGAAATACTACCAAAACCAACAATACAAAAAAACAAAAAGACAAAAAACAAAAAAAATCCCAAGTCGCACCCTAAGAGTGGAGCCAAGGGTCAGGGCACTATTTTTAGAGTATGACAAGGTTATTTTTGTTTATCAAAATATGCACGAGCGCACTCATGTTATTCAATTTTTTATGAAATTGCATCCTAATTTTGAGCATTGTTGGGCTACTTTGCTTAACCACGGTCATTGTTTCCATTATGAGTGTTGCGATGTGTGACTTATTAAAAGAAGAGTAGCGACCAAAGGTTCTCATGAGTGTCCCACAACTTCCAAGTGCCTCGGATACGGTCTACCTAGCCTCTTCCTCAACACTTGGGATGCATGTCTTATGTACTATGTTACATGTGTAAGAAGTTTAGTCATCTTTCTACCACTTACAAAGATAATCTCGTCTATGAGTTTTGCGACATTTGTGGATTTAGCACCCATGAGTGCAGAAAGAAGAAGAAATATGAAAGAGGAAAAGCCTACATGATTGTGATCAATGTTCATCTACCAGTGTTACTACTCCTACTATTGATCCCCTTACACCTCAACAGATCATCTAGGCTTTGTTTGTGTAATGCCCTGAATTTCACTACCCGAGTATAGGGCCCTTGTGGTGAAACCTGAGTGTCACATTGGAAGAATCGCACAGGGGTGGTATTCCCCACATGCCCATAAGTTAGATTACATTCATTCCACATGCCAAATAAATCAGAGTAGCACATAATCACATAGTGGATATCAAAGATAGGTGACTAAACATAAAGTAAATGGGAAAAGTATCCAAAAATCACAAATTTAAATGGTGCCTATAGGGACCAGTCACAAAAAAAAAAAAAAAAAAAAAACCATCAATGTATAAGATATGCATATGTATAGATATTAAGGGAAATCCCCAAATAAACCTAATGGCTCGAGCTCTTGCAGCCTAACCAAGCTAACAACGCTCCACCCAATCCTCGATCTCTCCCCCAAGCTCTATATGAACGCCCTAAACTTTGCGATTCCACCTACCTGCATTATCTATTGTTTGTTTTTCGAATTTGAATTGTGAGTGACTAACTCAATGAAAATTCCTCCAAGATTATACAATGAGATGTCAATCAAGTATAATTTTAGAAAGAAAAGCATATAGATATTTACAATTTACAATGTATCTTATATGAATGAATGCAATGCGTGCACATATTTTTCGATTGGAGATGCACATCCAGCCAGACCAATGCATGAGACTAGATCTTTCAAAAAGTTGACCTATCCCTTGATAAACATGAGACTGGATCTTTCAAACAATCAACCCAACTCAATGCAAAGGATATGGTCTTTCAAATAGTTGACATGTTCCCCATGGCGAAAAAATATGCTTACAATGGTCCAGGAGCCCGCAAAATACTCCAAGTACACGTGTCCACAGCATCTAAATTAGCCACCAGACAACGCCACCAAAAAAAAAGAAAGATATTCAATCGATGGTCCAGGAGCTCGCAAAGTATACAAGTACATGCGTCCACAATAATTGGTAGCTGAATAGTCAAGCTAATCTTCACATATCTGGTCTTACTTGGCTAAATGGGCCATTAGCAAATCTTCAATTGAAAACCACCGTTCGTCGCATATGTGGCCAAGAGTGTTTGGATTGAACAACACCATATTCCTTCCCACAAATACACCTGATCAAGGGCCTGTTTTGGCTATTGTGCCTTGAAAATTTTATTTTCCACATACGAGGTGATGCATGGTTACTTCCTTAGAGAAGGCCTCTTGTTAGCGTGTACATGCGCACGTGATTCTCTGTTCGCTGCAAGAAATCTTGCGTAGTTGGCTTGTAACCATCGTGTGAGACTTTTATTACACGTGCACAAATATGCGAGATCTACCAAATGTTCTACTGTGCGTCGCGATATCTATAAATCGCGCCAAGAAGAGGGGCTCACAGTTATGCATGTGCCTTAAATCCACGCGGTCCAACCATTTTGAAAGCTCATTTTAGGGCATGATCCCAAAAATGAAGCTGACTAAAATCTTAGGTGAACAACACCACAGGAAACAGTTGTGATTGAATCCCCATCATTAAAAGCTTCATAATTCCATCGGAATGTTTATTTTGCCATCCAACCTGTTGATAAGGTCACAAACACCTTAGATGACAAAGCTTTTGTGGCCCACAGAAAGTTTTTAACGGTCAATCACCACTATTTCCTGTACTATGGTTCATCCCCAATTTGGATATACTGCATTTTTTGGATGACCCCTTTCAACAGGGAGGGACAACGTGGATGTAGTCACATACATCACAGTAGGCTCCACAGCTAGGGGTCCCACCCAAGCCGCACCAGGTTGAAGGGTTCCCATTATGTACTACCCCACCAGGATCCACGAGGAGATGGACGAGTACCTAGCGCGTCGCCATTGGTCGACGCAGCAGGCCCTGCTCCCTCAGGTCTGATGTGAAGCTGTCAGACCGTCACATCTCACCACTACCAAAGTGTGGGCCTCACTGCATTGGCCAATGACGACCCACCAGATACCCGTCTGTCTCCTTATGTGTCTGGGTGGGGAGTACCTAATCCGAGCCCCCGGTTCAGTACTTAATCTACGTATCTGGCGGACTCATATTGGCCGGTTACTTCCCCGACCCGTCAGTGCTGAAAAGCTCTGTGCACCCTACCATCATCATGTATGTGTTTGTTATCTCAACCGATTCGTTTTATGGCATGAGCCACAAAATGAGGCTGACTCAAATTTCAGGTGGACCACACCTCAGGATACAGTGGTTGAATGCTCACTATTAAAAGCTTCTTTGGGCCACAAAAGTTTTGGAACAAGCTGATATTTGTGTGGTCCCTTCATCCAGGTCTTTGTGACCTTATCAACAGTTTGGATAGCAAATAAACATTACAGTGGGTCTTTCGAAGATTTTAATGGCTCACATCAATCACCACTGTTTCCTGTGGTGTGGTCCACCTGAGATTTGGATCTGCCTCGTTTTTGGGCTCATGCATTAAAATGAGCTCAAAAAATGGACGGACGGAATGGATAAAAAATTTACATTATGGTGGATCCCAAAGCAACGACCAGTACCGAGATCACTGAGATCTCCGTACAGGAGGGGTCACTGCAGAATCCGAGCCCTTAATCCACATCTAAACAGCTTGGTCAATATCTACTCCAAAACTAAACTGGCCCCGATATTTGGAGCCAAACCCTACACAAGCATTCCCAGATCCCAGCCCTTCACCAAGTGGGCCACTCAATGTGTGGTTCGGCAAGACCATCAAGAATAAATGAACCTTTAAAACGGATTGCCAATCATCAAAATTCCACGTACGCGTGTGGAGCATGGGAGCGAATTAGCCGTTACTCTGGTAACAGCTTAGTGGGTGTTACCCCTACAGTGTGGGGCCTACCTTAATATATTTATTGTACATCCATTCCGTCCAACTGTTTTTGCGTCTCATTTTAGTACGTAATCCAAAATTATAAGAAGATACAAATCTCAGGTAAACCATACCAATAGAAAGAGTGATGAATAACCATTAAAAATATTTGCGGGACACAAAAGCTTTGGATCAATATGATCTTTCTAATTTCCCTTCATCCCAATCTTCTTAACATTATCAATAGGTTGGATTGTAAATAAACATTAATAAAACGTTACATGGGCCCTTTGGAATCTTTAATGGTGAGGCACTCAATCAACATTGTTTCATGTGGTGTGGTCCACCTGAGAATTTGATTTGTATAAATTTTGGTACCCCAGCCTAAAATGCTCCATAGAAACGGATGGATGGAGTGGATATACAGAAAATCATCAATGTGGGCCCACGGTATGTGTAACACACACTAAGCTGTTACCCGGGTAACACCTAATTCGCACCCGTGGAGCATCTGACTACACCGCCACGCCACTGCACATCTGTTGTGGCCCACCTGATGAACGTGCAGGAACTGCGGGACTGCAAAAATGTCACTCTCGCGAGTAGCCTCAGCTAAGCTCCTCTCGCTCATTACTACCCTCTTCCCAACCTACGCAGACCTTCGAAAAACCTCTATGCTTCTCCACAATTCCAGTTGCAAATTAGAGCTACACACAATTCAATTTATGATCAACTTATTAATCAAATTGAATCGAGCAAATCGAATGAATTCGAATAGTTTCCAAAATCAATTCAATTCAATTCCTTTAAAAAAATTCAATTTCAATTTAATTTTAATTTTCAATTCCGATCGATCGAATCGATATATATATATATATATATATATATATATATATATATATATATATATATATATATATATATATAAGAAATGGTACTATGCGGTTGAGTTCATGCAACCTTAACATAAGGTTGAGTGGTGTCTTCACTTGAGCCGTTGGATGATAAATTTTCAAAATGCTGGAAGTTATTACCGAAGCTTAATATGACAGGAAGCTAATTAGGGCTTATGTAAGTGTTAGGCACAAAATGTGAGTGCAAAGCACAGTATAGTTGTTATATTTCGTAGACACTAGTCTAGTGTATGAGGTTGTGTGTGCAAGCTAAGTTTTTTTAGAAGACAAGTCTCTACCTTAACAAACACATCAAGATTAAGACTATCAATTCTATAACAAGTTGCGGCAAAGATACGGAGATAAACCATATATGCCAAGGTATTACTGACTATAGGGATGACCCTAGGTTAGGTGATTTCGTATGACTTTTTAGCTAGTCACTCTAATATTTTTGAAAGTCATATTTCAAGGAAATTTGGTTAGCCTAACCCTATGTTCGGTCAGCCCAAGAATCTTCGGCCAACCTGAGAACTTCGGTCAAGTTTTCAGCGAGCAAAATTATAAAATTTTGGGAATGTTCGGCCAGCCCGACCCTGTGTTCAGCCAGCCGAACAGGCTTCGGTCAGCCTAAGAAACTTCGGTCAAGTTTCCATATACGAAACTATTTTCTGGACTCGGAACTCGGGTCAGCCTGACCCTGTCTCGAGCTGGCCGAAGCTCACTCGGACTAGCTGATCTGGCACTTGGGTCAGCCGAAGTTTGAACACAATCTTATCCCGCAAAATCTGATAGCCGTCGGAATAAAACAGTTGAATCTTAGGTCAGCCAAAGGCAACCTTGGGTCAGCCGAAGACCTAACTTTTTTACTATAAATAGAGCTTTCTTCTCTCTGTTTTCTCATCAAGAAAAAATACGAAAATACTATCTCTCTGGTGAAAAGGTTCTTCATTATATTCTAGCTATTTGTTCTAAATTCCTATTTTATAGCTACCTCAATTCTCTTCTCATTTAATTTAATTGTGTAAAGAGAAGATCATTCTCATACTTGAGATAAGAGAACTGAAATTGCAGCTTTTAGGGAAAACTCTCTTTAGAAATTCCTAGATCCATCTTGTTCGAGCTATATTAGTTTATCTTCTTTAAAGATCGGATCGTTGCACCATTGAAGCTTCATCTCTGTTAAGCTTCATCATCTTCTACAAGAAGAACGGTAATATCTTTCCATATTTTTTTATTTTATTTAAGAGAGCACGTGAAAATCTCAAGTCAGGTTGTTAGTGATTAGCCTGTGAAAATCAGTTAAGGTTAGTGTTAACCTGTGAAAATTACTTGAGGTTTTGTTGTGATAAGCATGTAAAAATCACAATTTTTCTACCAGTTTTAAAAGGTAAACCAATGAAAACCTTTATATAGTGGAAAGCCAAAATTACAAGGAGAAATAATTTTGGGAGTTGAGTAGGTGCAAGTTGTTTTTAGCACCAAACCACTATAACTCTTTGTGTCGTAGTGATTATTCTATTACTTATCTTTTTATGTGCTTGATTATTTATGAATCCTTAAATCGTGACATAAGGTTGTCCTACTTGGATTGCTAAGTGAAAGGTTGTACTACTTAATCTCTAAGTGGAAAGTTGTCCTACGATTTAATCCAAAGTTTTCATATTGATTTCTATTTGCTTTCAAATTGGTTAATTGCATATTCTTGCCAGTCTTGTGATTGATGCTCTGATTTATTTTAAGATTACAAGAAGCCTATTCACACCACACCCCCCCCCCCCCCCCCAGGACATTTATAGCTCTATCCTTTTTCTCACAAACATTATGTAGGCCCACCTATCTTCGCGTAGGTAAAAATTCTTCCGCTTGCAATCGGACGACAGGACTGTCTACTTAGGAGTGCATTAGGTGCGGCCCTAACCTCACCCAAAACGATGCAATCCTTATCATGGGGCCCACCTTGGTATATGAATTTTATATCCAATTTGCCTATCCATTTTTATACATCATTATAGGACGTGATTCCAAATCTGAAATAGATACAATTCTCAAGTGGACCACACCATAGGAAACAGTGGTGATTAGCAATTAATGAGACACTTAAATTTTGGATAAAGCTGGTTCTTTTTTTTTTTTACTTCTTCCAGAATTATGTAATTTAGCAACACGTTGGATGAAAAATAAGCATTATGTAAACATTACAGTGGGCCATAGGAAGTTTTTAATGTTATAACATTCAATCACCACTGTTTCCGGTAGCATGGTCCACCTGAAATTTGGATCTTCTTCATTTTTTACTTATGATCTAAAATGGTCTTAAAAAATGAATGAACCCTGTGGATATAGAATAAACAGATAACGTTGAGCCACATGGTAAGGATGCATTGTTGTAGATTAGACCAAGGCCGCACCTAATCCGCTCCCCTCCCTTAGGGGTCCGAAGCGGAATGCCTCGTGTACCACACGCCACCGACAATGGTGGTGTGTTGCCGTCACCAAGTTCTGTGGGCCCCACCATGTGTAAGTGTTATATCCACAAAATGGTAAGTTGGATTAAATTTTTACTTCAAAACCATATATGGACTAGTTACTATGCATATGTTTTCAAAAGTATTTCTATTAATATTACTATTTGAGGTACTATAAAATCCAAACCTACAAAACCTATAGGTTTTCAATTTGCAATGTATGAAAAATTGAATCGAATCGAAAAATCCATCAATTCAATCTTATATCAATTCTAAAAAAATGAGGTCAATTCAATTCCAATTCGAAATTTTAAAATTAAGATCAATTCAATTTCAATTTCAATTTTGAAAATTTAGGATCAATTCAATTTCAATTTCATCCAAAATCGAATTGATCGAATTGATGTGCAGCCCTACTCCAAGGGTCTACCATCAAATGGGCTTTGTTTGCTCAAGTCCAACATAAAATATATAGGCCTAAGAGGGAGAAAAGCCCAACTGATTTTGATATCACTAATCTAAACAGAGTGCTAAGGAGACAACTAACCCCATTGGTGGGTGGTTGCATTGTGTGACTAACCATGTGGGTGTGTTGTGCAGCTAACAAGGTGGGTGCGTTGCATGACTAACAAAAAAAGTGTACCACACCACGGGAAATAGTGGGAATTGAACGTTTATAGTGAAACTTCTTGGGGCCCACTGCCATGTTTATTTGCCATCCAACCTGTTTTTAAAGTTACATAACCATATATGAAGGGAAAACACAAATATCACCTTAATCCAAAACTTTCATGACCTCAAAGAAGTTTTTAGCTGTAAGCATTTAATCCCCACTATTTCCTATGTTATGGTCCACTTTAGCTTTGGATCTGTCTTATTTTTGGGCTTATAGAATAAAACAAGCTGGCAAAATGGATGAACATGGTGGATAATGTGAGTGCACTTTTCTATAGCATACTAGTGCACCTTATTTGTCAATCACGTGGTTCATTGTGTTGTAATTTCGGTTGAGCCTTGGCAAGCTGAAGACCAAAGATTCAAGTGGACCAAAAGCATCAAGGAAGAAGAACAGGTAAATGAGATGCCTTGGTGACTCTAATCCTTTGAACCAAAACATCCAAATCCTCTTAGATGACTTGAACCAACTAGGAAAACCCTTAGTCATCTTTATTAGCCTTAGATCATATAGAAAAATATGATAAATTAGGTTAATAAAAGAGGCGGAAGTTGTTGTAATTAATCCAGCCTAAATAGCAATTTTCGATAGACCTTCGATATATCAAAACCTTATTTCGATAGATCTTCGACATATTAAAATGTCTTTTCGATATATCAAAGTATGTCTAGCAAACTTATAACTCTCAGGGACAATTTTTTATTATCCATCAAATTGGTATTTCGATATATCAGAATGGGCATTTTCGATATATCGAAACACCAGTTTGATATATCAGAATTTATGTCCAGCAACTTACTGAAATCTTTGGACATATTCTCTGATATATCGAACTGGTATTTTGATATATCGAAGATCACTCTGATCAATCGAAAAACCCCTTTTAATATATCCAAGTGACCATTTTCTACCCGTTTTGTGACCTTTGGAGATTTTTCTTTAAATACAGGGGAGATGGTTTTTTAGCTCAAGAGAGGGATTTTGAGGAGATAGAACCCACCATTGTTAAACATCATTAAGAGCTCTATTCCTAACCCTAGCAAGTCATCTTTCTTGTAATTCATTACAAGAATAGAGCATTCCAAGCTCATGATGAAGATACACTTATCCCTCCTTTGATCTCTAGAGTTTGGATTAATCTTGATAGTGATATTCCTATCAAAAACTCTATGACGAGATCTTTGTAGGTGAGACTCTCTAGGAAACCCACTTCCATTAGTTGTAGAGATCTCAAACCTACCTCCTAGCACCTTGGGCATCTCCGTTGGAGCATCATATGCAAGGTGGCTGATCTTGGAGCTGAAACTGGAGCATTGGTGACGCAATGGCATCAAAGATTGGAAGAGCACAAGGCTAGCTAATTTAAGCATGGGAGAGCGAAGATCAAGCAACCTAAAGCGGTGCAACAAAGTGGTTCAATCCAATAAGTAAGTTGTCATTTGTAAGAGTCTAGTTTCACTCTATTCCCGATGAGAATTGAGTGTAGAGTCTGTCTTCAAACTCGATAGGTTTGGTTGTAGGACCTAGACCTGGTTGTAGGGTTGAATTAAGTCTCCAAGTAGGGAGCCTCCGGTGGGAGTAAACGTTAAGCTCGGTTATAGGACCTTGGCTCGATTGTAAAGCCAATCCATTGAGGTTCGGTTGTATGTCCTTGACTTATGAGTGGAGTCTAAATTGAGGTTCGATTGTAGGACCTTGGTTTGGTTGTAGAGCCTAAACAAGTCTACAATGGGAGCCACTAACACAAGTGTGAACGTGTGGGTTGGGAGGAACCTGTAAACTCCCCGATTGGGTGGATTTGAGTTAAAACACCTTGGTTGGGAGGAACTAGATTTAAATTCCCTAGTGAATGTCGGTGTGCTCAAAGGCGTTGAGTACTTGAATCGGGAGTGGAGTAGACCCGAAGTCGAACCACTATATATCGTTGTGTTTGTGATTGTATTTGAGCACGTTTCTTATTATGCATTGTGTTTAATTGTTTAATTATGAATGCTCAATTAGAATGTATGCTATGCACTAGATAGGCGCATCCACACACACAAGATGTACTTTCACTTCTTGAGTAGACTTGAGCTTATATGATCCACTCTCATATACTCTACTTGAGTTGTATAGATTAGGTGCTTCATTAGTTTAATCATATGTTAATCTATGCATGCTTAGACTAGGTTGTTAATTACTTTAATCATATGCTAGTCTAGTGATTGGAGCCACTTATGCTTGGAAGCCGATGTGTTCTTACTTGCTTAGTTTAATTTGATAAAATTATTAAGTAGGCGAAAAGAATTTCAAAAGGTCCTAATCAACCCCTCCCCCCCCCCTCTCAGACTTAACCATAATTCTAGCTACTCCAAGCTTACGCACACACACACGCCTTTACAAGTGTGTTCAACCAAAAGGTGCAATTTCAAATAAAACAAATGGTAGGGCCGATAGAGCTTTGATACCAGCTACTTGGATGGTATTGGGTCGTGGATGGTGGTAAAGCCTTGACGGGACACCATGATGCATGTGTTTTATCCATGTTGTCCATTGAGGCATATCTAAATCTTAGGTTGACCACATAAATACTATCATGATCGAAAACTTTTGTAGCCTACAAAATGTTTTTAGTGGCAATTCACCATTGTTTCCTATGGTACAGTCCACCTGAGATTTGGACCTAGTTCATTTTTGTGCTCATATACTAAAATTAGGGCTCTTAATAGGTCGGATCTGGATCGAATCCAACTGGATCGGCTTCAAGTTCGAAAATCTTAGTCGGATCCGACTCGAATCCAAAAGGTGATATTCATATCCGATCCACCTATAAATAGCCAGATCCATTTTCGATCCAAAAATCCATATAGACATTGGATTCGGGTTGGATCTAGGTCCGTATCCACCACATCACAAATCTAAAAAATATATAAGATAATATATTTAATTTCAACTGTGGACGTTTAATCCTCATGCTTTCGGCCCACTTGAGTCTTGGATCTGGCTCATTTTTTGTCGCACGTCCTAAAATGAGCTCAGAAAATGGATGGCCGGGGTGGATTTCTCACAAACATCATGGTGGGGGCCCAGCTAAGTTCCCAGTCAGAACTTCCTCTATCCATCCTTCGAAGGAAATCCGCGTCCGTTAGGTGTTACTTGGGGAACATGCGAATACCTTAGTGAGTGTTACCCTACCATGTGGTCCACATGGGTGAGATTTTGTATATCCACTCCGTCCATCTGTTTCTCCAACCCATTTTAATATGGAGTTTTAAAAATTATATAGATCCAAATCTTAGGTGGACCATACCACTGGAAATAGTGGTGATTGAGTGCCCCACCATTAAAAATTCCAAAGAGCCCATCTTAAGATTTTAGTAGTGTTTATTTGCAATCCAACCTCTTGATAATGTCAAAAAGATCTGGATGAAGGGAAAATATAAATATCAGCTTGATAAAAAACTTTTACGACCCACAAAAAGTCTTTAATGGCCGTTCATCATGTTTCTAATGGTATGGTCCACTTGAGATTTGGATCTTCTTAGGGTTTGGTACGTATCACGTTCTAACATGAGATGGAAAAACATATGGACGACGTGTATATATACAAAATACATCAATATGGCTCTCACATGGTTAGAAACAGATGGACCCCGTACTTAGGGGTAACACCCACTTCTGTTGTTCCCCGTGTAACACCTAATTCGCTCCCTTCCATCACTAGGGCCTACAATGGGACGAAATTTTGTAGGGACAGACGTAAATGGTATGTTTTGATACGTACGATAAGTAGCCTTTGAAAAAATGGTTGAAACAAAACCAGTTGATGGTCAGCATTAAGCCTAGTAAAACCAAGAATAATGACGCATGGTAGCGGTCTTATATGTGTGATTTTTTTTTTTCAAAAAGAGCCAGCTATTATTCAGCCCACTGGATGGAAATCCAGATTGAGACAAAACCATGCCACGTGGTAGCAAAGTTCTTGTAGGTGGAAGTGTAATGACTCGAGATTTTGGGAACATGTATACCTACACGAGAGTAAAAATGCCTACATTTGCCTAATACAAATGTGTAAACCATTAATCTTGCAATTGCAATTGTCTATGTACACTAAGTGCTTAATTACCAATCATAAACTTATATATTATAATAAGCCGGGTTCTTAGAATAATTAAATATTGTTTAATGAATTACATGACTTGTAGTATTGATAAATTCATAATAAATACCCTGTAAATTTTTAGAATAGATTAAATAATAATTTAATTGAGTATTTAGCGAATTACCTAACTTAATACATTAATAAATTATTAATAAATCAACTGTAAGGAATCTATGTAGGATCCCTTTATTAAAGTTGCTCAACACGAACCCTAAAACAGTGTAGAAGTGCCAGATTTATCAAAACTCACAATAATTACGAAAATACCATTGATTAAACTTAAATTATATAGATGATTTTAAGTGTACCAGTTTCTGACGATCCGTTTCATGTAAAACTTCATATAATAGTTTAGAGACCTAATCTAACCGTACACGTCAAATTTCAGCCCTCCGATCATCCTACAAATACCCTAATCAGAAATCGGGCCATAAGTGGACCATCTAAACTCGGAACTGCATCAATTTTTGCGTCATACCCTAAACTCATGTGGCCAACATGATGGTTGAAGTAGATTTTCCACATACATGACTGTGGGACCCACGTGCACTGCGTGCACGTTAGACCCGCGGTCAACGTGCGTTGACCGCGTGCGCAGCGGAAGACGAAGCGTCTTCTTCGTTCGATGCTGCGGCAGCAGCGTCCGCTGGTCGGTCCACACCGTCCATCACGGTGGACCCCATCAGAAAATCCACTCCGTCCATTGTGTAGCTCTCTCTTAGGACTACCAAGGGAAGGATTTAGCTTTGTAATCGGTGATTGGAGTGGGCCGCAAAATCCATTGAAACCTAGAACTAAACGAAATAGAACGCACAAGATTGGAGCCGATTCTATGCATGGGTCCCTGAAATTTGAAGGGATTGTTTGCGTGAGCCCCACCTAGATTTCTAACGTTTCACTTGTGATTTATCATGCAAGAATCGAAGTTCGAATCCAACTTGGATTCGAAAACCGTCGAACGTCCGTATAACACGCTGGTGTTCATGTTTGGCTATAAGAGCCGACTCTCGGTAGCGTTTTCTCAAAAAGAAACGTCAGAGAGAGAGAGAGAGAGAGAGCCGTGAAAGAGAGGGAAGAGAGAGAGAGAGAGACGTTAGAGAGAGAGAGAGAAAGAGAGAGAGTAACGTAGGGGGGGTTTACGGTTGCTGTTTGCTTCTCCCATTGCTGGAGCAACCTTCCAGTAGCAGCAGGGAGAAGAAGAAGAAGAAGAAGAAGAAGAAAAACAAAGAAAAGGAAAGAAAGAGAAAGAGAAGGAGAAAAAAAAAGAAACGGTGAGTTCATCTCGTAGAGTTTTTCGTTTGCAATCTTAGTATCGAAATTTTTGTATTGTTTTCCACTTACAATCTTAGATTTCAGCCCTTTGAATTTATTTTTAAGAGAATTATCTCCAAATTAAAGTTGAAGTCTTATCCAAAAGACAAATTGTAGGAACAAACTTTCAGGTTTATCTTACTGTTTATATTGTGAAATTTTGATTCATTAAAATTGTTGGAAGTGAGGGTTTTAAATTTAAATTCGTTAATTGATCATCTAACACTCAGATTTTGGGCTACGTAGAATGGTGATTAGTTAATTTGGGCTATGTAGAATGGTGATTAGTTATTTCCTTGAATTGGTTCGAATTGAACGATTTGTTGGATTGTTGAAACTATATTTTAAGATTGAAGTTTCATTATGTTACATTCTATCTTGACATTGAAAGATGTGCTTTACAATGATTAGATAAATCATATAAATTTTAATGTTGCACGTTGGGAAGTTGTATGATTGCACGAGTTGTTGGTTGAATTTCGATGCCTTGGGAAGGCTAGGAAATTATGTATTTAATCTTGGAATTGTTGGGAAGGATTGACATGAATGATGTATTCTGTGAGAATTGAGAACCCCAATATGTGGTTGAACACTTGAGTTTATTTGGGTTGAGCACACGTGAGTGTTGCAATAAACTGTTGCTCCATTGATCAAGGCCAGTTGGGTGAGCACCCTAGTGTGTGCAACAGACCAGCTACACAGGCCAGGTGGAGGCTCCGTTGATCGAGGCCGGTTGGGTGAGCACCCTAGTGTGTGCAACAGATCAGCTAAGCAGGCCAGGCGGAGGTGTGGGACAGATTGTGATCCGAGTTGGCTATGCCGCTAGGGACCAATGTTCTAGGATGATAGTGTTAACCAACTGGAGATTCTGCTAATAACCGTACAGAGATCGTTGAGGCATACTTGCATATCATGCATCATGTGCATATTTAAGGGATTTTGGTTTGGTGAAATTTTCATTGGATTTGTAACGAATTATATTTTAGTGATTATGTGGTTTTCTATATTGAGTCACATGTGCTAAACTGTACGAGATTACTCGCTGGCTTTTATAGCTGATGCAGTGTTATGCGATTAACCGTAGTGACAGGTGATGATTTAGAAAACTTCGAGGAAGCGGTTCCAGATGAAGGAATACTCTAGAAGATTTTTGAGAATTTATTTATTTTGAATTTTAATTTGAAAGTATTGATGTAATAAGGCCCATTAGATGGCCATTAGTTTAGACAGTTTGGAACAATTTCATAGACTCGTTGATTTTAGTTTAATTTTCAAAGTTGGTTTATTTTTATTCCATATATTTGGTACCTTGTGAATGGAAAGGATAAAAGTTTCGGTTGTGATTGTGAAGGATTCATTCATAACACCCTTGATTTCGAGATTTGAGTTATATACTCGAGTGTCGAATTTTGGGGGCGTTACAGGAAGCTACGTGGGGCCACCGCAAGAAATCCACCTCGTTCATCAACTTTTTCATATATATTAGTACAGGAGACTAAAAGTAAGGCATATTCAAAATTCAAGTGGGCATATTGTTGACGATAAAAATGGTAGTAAACTGTTGAAGTAGCCTGATCCACTCCGTTGACAATGATCTCCTTTATGTGTGGGGGTTGGATCTTTACTTGATGAATTTTCTAGACCCAGTAAGACACGATCAAAGATAAAGAAGGGTGGCCAGGGGTCCGGTCGTTAGTCCTCCAATGCTTAAATCAGTGAGACATATGAGATTAGATATAAGACTTTCGTATGAGAGTTTTAGCATACCTTGAATAGTAGAGGGATATCTCTATTTATAGGATCATCTGAGAACTGTAGGTGGATCTGAGGATCTTATCTTACCAGTGTGATCTTTGAATTTCTTGGGATCGTCCTTATCATGCGTAAATCCGGAGGATTCTTTAGGATCATCTTTATCACGTCAGGATTCATCGGTTCTTATCGCCGTACAGCGCTGGTGGTGGTGTCGGACATATCTGGACAGTAGAGAACACTCGGCTATGAGGTGAACACTTGGCGCAGAGCATTCCGTAGTGAGCGCTCGTCCAAGGGCTGACCGTTCGACGAAGAGCGTTCGGTATTGAGTGCTCGTCCAAGGGCTGAACACTTGGTGAAGAGTGTTCAGTATTGAGTGCTCGCCCAAGGGCTGAACACTTGGTGAAGAGCATTCGGTATTTGAGGTGAGCGCTCGTCAAAGAATAATCGGCACTGAGCTTGGCTTCTATTCGGTAAAACTTACTCAATATTCGCTCAGAAGAATCTACTCGGCTTCTGCTTAGTAAGAAGTCGGTTTGTTTTGTGCACCTTGTCTTTTAGTCGTGCTCTCACTGATCGGGAGAGCTTTATTCGGGGCTGAAGACTTCGTTTGGGCGTAGTGCACCTTTAGCCTTTGTAGTTAGCTTATCTTAGGCTTCGTAAATTGCTAATTGGGCCCACGGGCCTATGGGCTCTATAGATTTGGGGTCAGCTCGAAATTGCCCATACCAGTAAGCCCCATGCTCTCGACACTGACTCGTTCATCTTGAGAGCAAGTTTTAGGGGATGAGCTGACCCTTACAATCTTGGAATTTCTGTATTTGTCATGGAATCGCCTATTTTCAGGGATTATTTTAATGTGATTCGTCCTTTTTTTACGGGATTTCTTGGTGTAGCTGCTCGCCACATGGCGGTGTCTTCGTGTAGCTGCGCTCAGGAAATGAAACGTTTATGGGATGTAGTGATTAATAAGGTGTTAATGCATGGCTCATCTCATAAAGCGAATCGGACGTACAAACCTCTATATAAATCTTCTTCTCTTTCGTTCACTCTGCATAAAGGGAAGCCATTTCTACCAAAGGAAGAAGCCATGGTAGATCCTCCCATCATGGTACGATTTGCAGAACTTCGAGGTGGAGTTCAGTTTATAATTTTTTAAGATTTTGGAGCTTGGAACAACGCCTTCGAAGTGATTTCCGAAGATAGCTTCTGGACTGGAGAATGGAAGATCTTGGTTAATGATGTTGCTTTCACGCTTAGCTGCCATCTGCCGCTGTGTGGGAACTCTTGCATATTTTCTTAAGTGCGGACAACAGTTCATCTTTGTCTCTTCCTATACATCTTAGACTGCTTGGTGGTTGAGGTGGAGAGGGAAGGAAGGCAACACTGAAAGAGGCATGGAGGAGGGAGGGTTAAGGTTGCAGATCTGTCTTTTTCCTATTTTACTCTTTTTCTTGCAGAATTGGTCCCTTTTCGTATAATCGACCCATCATGGGTGTTGTACCAACTTTTCTATAAATAATGTTGCAAGCAACCTTTGTGCGATATTTCTTGTGTTTTCCCTTTATCGTTAGGCAATGGTGTATTTATACTTGCTTCGAGGCTTGATGCTGACTAGTCGAATGCTGATTGGTCGGATCAGTTTGTCGAGTTGACCCTTAGGCTCGATGTTGACCACACTAGTCGGCTAATTTTTTGCCCTTAGGCTTGGCACTGACCGCACTGGTCGGCTAATTTTTTTCCCTTAGGCTTGGCACTGACCACACTAGTCAGGCTAATTTTTAGCCCTTAGGCTTGGGTATTCAGGCATTCCGACTCGCCCTTAAGTAAGTCGGTATTTATGCCTGTGGGTCTAAGACCTTGGGTCGATATGTTTTACTGACTATTTGGTGACAAGTATATTTAGGTCCATCTGTTATTTGGCTATGGGGAGTTTTGAGTTGTCCTGTTGGTGGCCTTTCGGCTATGGCACGATGTTCATGAGTGGCTTTTCAGCTACGGTACAACCCAAGCCCCCATTCATTGGACCGTTTAGAGCTATGGTGTAGTCGGAAACATCTATGAGTGGCCTTTCGGCCATGGCGCAATGTCCATGAGTGGCCTTGCGGCTATGGTATGATCTGAACTACCCATTAGTGGCCTTGCCGCTATAGAGAGACTGAGGTTGTCCATGGGTGGCCTGTTTTGGAGGAGAACTCTTTCAGTTCAATAGTAATCGGATGTAAATAAGTCCCTTATTAATGTCGAAGTAGAAGGATTCCATGCAACATCCTCAGTGGATTTCACCTAGTGGACTTTCTTCGGGACTTTATTGTTGGGGAGTTGTCCTATGGTCGCCGGGGCGTTGGGAGACGTACTCTAGTAAATGTCCATTCCAAATAAGTTAATCGATTTGTTCTTTGAGGTAGCAATCCGATGTGTTATGTCCTTGATCCCTGTGGAGCAAGCAAAAATTTTTCTTATTCCTCAGGCTCAGATTAGCCCTCATCTTCTTCGCCACTCGAGCACATTTCAATCTTTGACCACTATAAACACTTGCTCAACAGATGTATTCAGCGAGGTGTATCCGTCGAAACGGGTAGGGAACATCTTCTTTGCTCAGGGAGCAATCTTCTGACTAGACGAGTGGTGGTTGTCATTCTGCCGTTTTAAACTTGGCTCGTCTTCTAATACCTTTTTCTTATAGGAACTACTTCTGGCTCTATGCGAGTTAACTAATTTCTCGGCGTTCATGTGTTTTTTAACCCTATCCAAGAGCTTAGAGACCATGGCTAGAGGCTTCTTGGAGACTGACCAGAAGTATTTTCGTTGCTTCAATCTAATGACCATAGCGTGAAGGGTTACGTCATCGGCCAGTCCTTCAATCTTGATGGCCTCATTGTTGAATCGGGAGAGGTAATCTTTGAGTGACTCATCGTCTTTCTGTTTTATTGTCCCAAGGTAGGTGTAAGGTTTTTTCGCTTGGGTGCTCCCAATAAACTAAGTTGCGAAAGCTCAGATCAGCGGTGTGAAGGAACTAATTGTTCTTGACTTCAAATTCTGAAACCACTGCCGAGTTGGCCTTGCTAACGTCATTGAAAAGGCTTTACACATGGTGGGCCCAGTAGCACGTTGGAGTTCCATCCAGGCACAGAACGTCCCCAAGTGCTCAGTAGGGTCCCCCACTCTAGTGTAAATTTTAAGATACTGTGGCAGATTTAGACCTTTCATCCTTGGTTCTGCTAAGATGTCGTTAGTGAACGGTGATTCTGCTTATCCCACCATGGCATCTATTGTGATAGGAGTTTTAGTCTAGTAGATACGTTGTACGTTGTCGAGCTTTTCTTTGATTTCTCGTATCTCTGTTTCCCAAGGAGCACGGCTTTCTGCAGTCTGTTCATCGTCGCTTTCTTGCACGCAGCAAGCTCATATACCTGACTTTTTTGGGCTTGGTGCCTTTCCTCTAAGGTATGGCGAAGGTCGATGCACCCAATTCAGTTGCAAGTCAAACCCGTACGGGAGTAGGCCTGTCAACATTGTAATATCCGTAAATTTTAAATGTTATTTTAAATGAATCATTTTGACCATTGAAGTTTCAATCAGAATTCGATCAAACCGTTAAATTAAGTCTTAATAAACCAACCAATGGTGATGGGCAATCCTTGTGATTTATCTTAAATTGTACATGTTTGGATCATGAAACTTTCCATATCTTTCTAATATAGTATTTTGACTGTTCATGTGAAATATTATCTTTGGATCAGTTCCCAGAATCGTTAAATCGAATAATGATGATTTAGGGTGTTGTGGACCATCGATCAAGGTAAAACAGTTTATGGACACTTAAGGTAGTATATTTAAACTTTATATTGTACCAGATTCCATCATAGGGTCCTAGATGGACTCATATCAGTTGAGATGCACCAAACCTTAGTGAGATGCGACATACCGATTTATATATGGTTAGTTACATAGGATAGAATGAAAGGGATTCTTATAATGATTCTGAACCGTCCATCTTTTCGACCAATCATCAGAATGTACCTGAACTTAGGGACTTTAACCTATGTATGAGGACCCATAACCCTTTGATCTTGGGATTCTAAAATTTGATATTTCTACCGTCCATCATGTATTTGTATCTATTGTCCCAATATGATTAGAGATTTAGAAAATTAACGGTTCATTAGGTAATCCAGGTTAACCCCAACCTGATTTACGGATCAATCAGATCAACAATCAGTGGTTGCGATGTAATCATGACCCAAAATGAATGTTTTAGCCTTCTTAGAATCCTCCGGTGATTTGAATGCATGGTAAGTTAAAGTGTGGAGTTCACCATCATTTAAAGTCTCTTTGATCGTATTAAGTATAGTGAGTGGACCCATCTTAATTCCATCAAAACCCTTGTGCCCTTATATCTTTGTAATCTCATCCTAAGGATAGGTTCCGACCATAAGATCCAAGACTTGTTGAGCTCCCATTTTATACATATTCTAGCCTATTGCATCGCATTATAGGCATGGTTTGCATGCTTAAAAGACCCATCTAATGCATGTTTTGTTGATGTAGGAATGAGAGAGTGTGCACTCAATTGATGACTAAAAGGCCACTTTTTGAAGCTACTTGATGATGATAGAAGGTGGGCCAAAGAACGAAAAAAAAAGCAAGAAGAAGAGAGAAAGAAAGAATGAAAGAAAAAGCAAATAAAAAGGTCCGACCGGTCTAGACCGGTCGGTCATGTGGCAACCCCTTCTCAAACCTTGCTAGACCAGCCCATAGATAAGTCCGACCGGTCTTGACTGGTCGGCCAGTGCAATTTCAGCAGCTTTCCAGCAAGCTTGCTCAACAATCTTCGAAAATTATGCGTTGCGGGAGTCCTTACGCAATTCTGGAAGTTTCTGAGGTGGTAGAGCTTCTCTACTATAAAAGGACACCTAAGGGTGGATCTAAACGCATTATAGAAAGCTTGGGACTTCGTGGGAGGTGAAGGAGATCGTTGTGGAGCGTCTCAAACTCCTTCAAACTCGATTTTTTCATGTTTTTCATTAGTTTTCTTTTAAGTTTTAGTTTAACCTATTGATGGTTGGCTAAACCTCTTAGTTAGGGCTAAGAGGTGAAGCTTTTAGTTGTTTACAATGTTCAATTCGAATTAGTTCAAGTTACTTTTGATTTTATGAAAAACACTTCTAGTTCAAGTTTGAAATAAAGTTAGTATTTTTAGTTAATCTTCTGTCTCTTGTGATTTCTCTTGCATGGGATGTTTTGATTACTGAGATTGCTTAATGGGGTGTTGATTGATAGGATTTTAGGTTGTAGAGATCCTAGATCCATCATGATATATTGGACGCTAGGGGATCTTACAAACTAAGTTTCCTAAGTGCTTATGTAGAACTAGACTAGAAGTTTTTATCTTTGGGTTTTGATCTAATGTGGGTGTTTATGTATTGATTTTGGTGCAATAGAAGTTCAATTCATGCTTCTAAATCAAGATTAGTGATAAGGCTTGAGGAAGAATCATGAATGTGATCTTACTTGTTTTGTGAAGGATTGGGCTGTGTGATTGAATACGCCCAACGCCTTAGTTGATTATGAGAGAACCATATCAGTGGATGATCCATCTATGTTAGATGTATTATGATGATTTGATTGCTCTATATTCCAATTGGATAGGGATATAACTTTGATTTCAATTGTGTTATTGGCTTGAATGGTTTGAATTGGCATTGTGAATGATTATTAGTAGATCCTTGGCGCTCTAGTGTTTATTTTCCTGATTTAGTTCTTAAGTTGATAGTTTTATGTTATTAAATTTCATCTATCGATACAAATTCGAAGTTAGCCCATCCTAGTTATAAAACTTAGAATTGTTACGACAATTCCTAAGGATCGACCTCGGTCTTACCGAGAATTATTACTACATCGCAGCCTTGCACTTGAGGCGAGCGAACAAGACTAAAAAGTTACCTATGACCAAAGTAACCTATACAATCCATTCTAATGATCAGCGTGTAGTTAACTATGTGTGCATAATCCTTAGCCGTTCGATTTGGAAATCATGGCCAGAGTTGTTACTGATGTCATTAGCATGTTAGACATCCCTGATCATTGGAGAGATCCTCATCGTGGTCATGGTGGAATGAAACCGACCTATGCTACAAAGTTGCATGTATATGTAAGTTTAGATGGTTGTATAACCAATCTGCAGAGAAAACCTCTCCCATTCCTCTTTAAGAGCGAGCTTACACCATATCATACCAGAGAAAAGCCCTAACTCTAATCAGCTATCGCATCCTTTCCATTCATCAGTTAGGTCCTCGCAATCATAACTATTGGTAGAAGAAGAGTTCGTTGATCATGACCATAGAAGTGAAGGCGAGGATGATCGTGTGGCCGCATTGAGCATTTGTGCTCGTGAGATCGCAATCGGAGGCAGACGTTCATCGTTTTAATTAGAAGAAGCTAGATTCATCCCTGATCCGGTGAGTTGGGATACTAACCCCATTCTCATTATGTTTTAGCCAGTTTTTTTATTCATGATTAGATAAAATTGTAGATCCTTGATTAGATATGTATGTAAACCCATGGTTAGATATGTGGATCTGAATATATAAGAATGTTTCTGATGATATAGACATTTGTTTGATTGATCTATGTTAATTTAACTATCACATGCTTAACATAAGAACACATGCTAATCAGGAACCTGTTTGATGGTTGAGATTACTTTGTATAAACCCTGCTTTTGTAAGTTTGTTCCCATGTAAGCCATGCATGCATGTTAATGCTATTGATCATCATGTATATAGTGCATAGAGAGTGCATGTGTATGGTGAGGTGTCCTTATGGGATTGAGTTCGGGTAAGGGCATGTAAGATAGTTCTTGCCCAGGGGGTTATCTTTGGAATTATTGTACTTGGTTTGTGTACGTACCTATCTACAGAGCTAGGGAACCAGGGCCCTTACCTCTGTACCTATGTGTGGGACACTTGGGAAATTGTGAGAGCGCATATTTGTAGAGCATGGGTGGTTGCATGCAGCATGGTTGAGTTACTGGTATGTTTCCCCTTCCATCCAACTTATGGGTTGTGTGGCTATACATATCTGTAGGGAGTGGGTTAGCGCATCATGTATGGTTGAATTATGAGGATGGGAACCCAGGTCTCTGATTTATGGGATAGTGGGTCTACATATAATTGTACAGAGTAGGTCTGAAAGCATCCTGTATGCTGAATTACGAGTTATATGGGTCTGAGTCTCTGATTCGTATGTAGATCTTGAGCGATGTTGTTGTACTTGTGGTACGTGAGTATGAACTTTAATTGATGATGGTCAGTGTGTCTTGGATGTGTACTTGTCATGTGACGAGTCCTTGTGTCAGCATCATAGGTTGTTGGAGAACGTGTGAGCATTGAGTGCTTGAACATCTATACATTATTCAATGTGAATTTATCTGTTTTATTTATGTTATTATATAATGTTCATTTAATTGTTATACCATAAACTGTGGTGGAGTTGATCTTTTCACTGGGCATAGTTTACTCACCCTTCTTAGGGAACTGCAGGTGTTTAAGGTGATGACTAAATGGCTGGAGAAGTACTACCAGTGACAGAAATGACAACTTTGTAGGAAGAGGACGTTGGTGCAATTGAGGAAGAAGAATTAATTTTCTTTTAATTTATTCTAGATAGAGTAGTTAGTAGATAGTATTATTTAGTTTGAGTTATTATGAGTCGGACTAGCAGATTTTATTATGTGGACGCTTGTGATTGATTTGATATAAATATTTGATGATGATAATAATGTTATTTCTGAACATTGATTATATTTTCGCTATATTATCACACTGAAATTCGTCCTCGGGTTATTTATTTGGGCGTCAGATTTCAGGTCGTGACAAACATGGTCACCTTCAACTGGTGGTTGGGCATGGCTTTGCCTGCGTGAAGATTGATGTTGATGGATTTGGCCAGGGGCTTAGCCAGGCGTATGGTGCGAAGGTTGTGGAACTCGTTCTTCGATGAGAGACACAAGGTAGCACAGTTGTTCTTCGAGGGCTGAGATCTTGCCCCCATTCTTATGGGAATTTTGTCGGCTGGACCCCTGCTGGGATTGTGGTGTTGAGGCAAGTTGTAGAGGTGTATAGTTAACCCTTCTTTCACATCTGCCTCTTGTTGGGAAGGCTCTACCGCGAGGGAGGCCTTCCCCCTATTCCTACATCTTCGCCCATGACTACTCTGGTTTGAACGTCAAATGCGCAAGCGCTTAGTAAAGGTGAGAACACAACTTGCCTGTTGTTCCCACAGAGGGAACTAATCTGTTGACGATGAAAATGGTCAACTGATGAAGTAGCTTGATCCCCTTTGTCGGCAATGATCTCCTTTAGGTATGCGGGCTGGATCTTTACTTGGCGAATTTCCTAGACCATGCAAGACACGATAAAAGACAAAGAAGGGTGGCATGGGGACCGACTGTTAGCCCTCTAATGCCTAAGTCAGTTGATGTAGGAGACTAGAAATAGGACTTTCGTGGGGGAGTTTTAACGTACCTTGAATAGTAAAGGGATATCTTTATATATAGGATCATTCGGGAACTGTAGGTGGATCCAGGGATCTTATCTTACCGGTGTGCTCTTTAGATTTCTTGAGATCATCCTTACCAAGCGTAAATCCAAAGGATTCTTCGGGATCATCCTTATGGCGTCAAGATTCATCGATCCTTATCTCCGTACAGTGCTTGAGGTAGTGCGGGACATATCTAGACAGCGGAGAACACTCAGCTCTGAGGTAAACACTCGGCGCAGAGCGTTCGATAGTGAGCGCTCGTCCAAGGGCTGACCGTTTGGCTAACAATGTTCGGTATTGAGTGCTTGCCCAAGGGCTGAACACTTGGTGAAGAGCATTCGGCTTGAGTGCTCGCCCAAGGGCTTAACACTTAGTGAAAAGCGTTTGGTATTTGAGGGGAGTGCTCGTCAAGGAATAATCGGCACTGAGCTTGGCTTCTATTCGGTAAAACCTACTCAGTATTCGCTAGGAAGAATCTACTCAGCTTCTGCTTGGTAAGAAGTCAGTTTGTTTTGTGCGCCTTATCTTTTAGCCGTGCTCTCACTGATCGAGAGAGCTTTATTCGGGGTTAAAGACTTCGTTTGGGCATAGTGGACCTTTGACCTTTATAGTCAACTTATCTTGGGCTTTGTAAATTGGTAATTGAGCCCATGGGCTTATGAGCTTTTCTTATAGATTTGGGGTCAGCTAGGAATTACCCATAACAGTAAGCCCTCCTAGTCTTAAGACTGACTCATTCATCTTGGGGGCAAGTTTTAAGGGATGAACTGACCCTTCTAATCTTGAAATTTCCGTATTTTTCATCGAATCTCCTAATTTTAGGGATTCATTTAACGTGATTCGTCTTTTTTTTTTTTTTTGCAGGATTTCTTTGTGTAGCTACATGCCACGTGGCGGTGTCTTTATGGAGGAAGTAGAAACGATCTTCGACCTTAGTACGTATTAACTGCACTCAGGAAATGAAATGTTTCTGGGACGTAGTGATTAATAAGGTGCTAACATGTGGCTCATCTTAGGAAGCGAATTGGATGTACAAACCTCTATATAAGTCTTTTTCTCTTTCATTCACTTTGCACAAAGGGAAGCCATTTCTACTAAAGGAAGAAGCCATGGTAGATCCTCCTGTCATGGTACAGTTTGCAGAACCTCGAGGTGGAATTGAGTTTGTGATTTTTGAAGATTTTGGAGCTTGGAGCAATGCCTTAGAAGTGATTTTGAAAAATAGCTTCCGGACCGGAGAATGGAAGATCTTAGTTAATGATGTTGCTTCTACGCTTAGCTATCATCTACCGCCGTGTGAGAACTCTTGCATATTTTCCTAAGTGTAGACAACGGTTCATCGTTGTCTCTTCCTATCCATCTTAGATTACTTGGTGGTTGAGGTGGAGAAAGAAGGAAGGCGACGCTGAAAGAGGCATGGAGGAGGGAGGGTAAAGGTTGGAGATCTGTCTTTTTTCCTCTTTTGCTCTTTTTCTTCCTGAATTGGTCCCTTTTCGTGTATTGACACATCTGGGAGTTGTACCAAGTTTTCTATAAATAATGTTGCAGCACCGTTTGTGCGATATTTCTTATGTTTTCCCTTTATCGTTGGGCAATGATGTATTTATACTTGCTTCGAGGCTTGATGCTAACTAGTCGAATGATGATTAATCAAATCAGTTTGCTGAGCTGACCCTTGGGCTCGATGCTAACCACAGTAACCAGCTAACTTTTTTCCCTTAAGCTTAGCACTAACCGCATTAGTCAGCTAATTTTTTACCCTTAGGCTTGGTACTGACCTCACTGGTCGACTAATTTTTTGCCCTTAGGCTTGGGTATTCAGGCATTTCGACTCGCCCTTAGGTAAGTCAGTATTTATGCCTATGGGTTTAAGACCTTAGATCGATATGTTTGGCCGACTATTTAGTGATAGGTATATTTAGCCTGTCTTTTGTTTGGCTATGGGGAGTTTTAGGTTGTCTGTTGGTGGCCTCTCGGCTATGGCACGATGTTTATGAGTGGCTTTTCAGCTACGATACAACCTAAGCCCCCAATTCATTGGCTCGTTCGGGGCTATGGTGTAGTAAAAAACATCCATGAGTGGCCTTGTGACTATGGTATCATTTGAACTACCCATTAGTGGCCTTGCGATTATGGAGTGACCGAGATCGTCCATAGGTGGCCCATTTTGGAGGAGAACTACTAATGATGATGACTAAATGTATTCTTAGTTGGTCCAAGTCGTCTAAGAGGATTTGGGTGTTTTGGTTCAAAGGGTTAAAGGTCACCAAGATATCTCATTTACATATTCTTCTTCCTTGATGCTTCTAGTCCACTTGAATCTTCGGTCTTCAGCTTGTTAAGGCTCAACCGACATTACGACACAATGACTCACATGATTGACAAACAAGGTACACTAGTATGCCATAGAAAACTGCACTAACATTATCCCCCTTTGTCAATTATGTGACAAAAACCTAACCTATGACCCATGTCATAGTCCATACCAATGACATTACTAAAATACAATAAATTACATGTCAATGGAAAATAAACATTACAACTCGAAATACACTAAGACATGTAAACTAGCAAGCTCCTCTTGATTGCTCCCCCATAACCTATCAATCCCTGAAGCACAAAATAGAAAATTTATTTTGGTGGGACTTGATCTTTCTCTCCCTTTTTATCAGCAATTTACAAATCAATCTCTCCCCCTTAATGATACATCCATTAAGTAAAAGGTAGAGAGATTAGAGTGTCACAGTTATAACTATAAACACATGCTAACTAGAGAGAGTATAGGGTGCATGAACATATAAAACATGGAGCATGCATGGGAACATGATTAATAAGAAAATGTACTTATCTAAGCATAGTAAATCATGCACAATTGGTCATTCTTGTTAGTGCACTTTTCCGTGGCATACTAGTGCACCTTGTTTGTCAATCACTTACGTCAGTGAGTCTAGTGTCGGTTGAGCCCAATAAAGACGAAGACCGAAGACTCAAGACGGACCGGCTGCATCAAGGAAGAAGACTCAGGTAAAAGTGATGCCTTGGTGCCTTAACCTTGACCAAAACCCAACCCCCTTTTATCTTTGATGACCTTGACCATATTGGGGAACATTTTGTCATCATAGATTGACCCTAGGTGTCCAAATTGATCACCCTAACTTTGGCCAAAATGGATTGGCTGATACATAAGGTGTTCAGCAAATATGAGGGGAGAACCAGGCTGGTCCGACCGGTCATGACCGGTCGGCCAGCAACCTTGCTGCAGTTTCAAATGGCCAGTCGACCGGTCATGACCGGTCGGCCTTCACAAGAGAAGAGGATCAACAAGGGGGTCCGACCGGTCATGACCGATCGGCCTAGTGTGTTCAGCCTGTCCAGAAAGGGGGTCCGACCGGTCATGACCGGTCGGCCTGTGCATTGGTGATACCCTTCAGCAAAGGGATCTGACCGGTCATGACCGGTCGGCTTAGAGCCGTTTTATGGCCGTTTTATGACCGTTGGAGCTTTCTTTTCTTACATATAGAGCTCCGTTTTTGGGCATTATAAGAGGAATTTTTTTAGGAGTGAAGCCACCATTGTTGGAGACCATTTGAGGCTCATTCCTTGACCTATGCAAAGCATCTTCCTTGTGCTTTAACACAAGATTAGAGCATTCCAAGCTCATGAAGAAGATGGCCTTCATCCCCTCTTGATCTCTAGAGTTTGGAAGCTTCTTGATTGGCAAATCCTTGTCCAAAACTCTAAGATGAGATCGTTGTAGGTAAGAGACTCTAGGAAACCCCTTTCCATTAGTTATAGAGTTCTCAAACCCATCCTCCTAGCACCTTGGGCATCTCAAAGGCATCGCATGCAAGGTGTTTGATCGAATGTGGCTAAGGCATTGGCGACGCAACGGCAACTCGATCGTGGGAGCAAGGGAAGCTGATTGAAGCACGGGAGAGCGGAGATCAAGCTACCCAATCCGGCGCTAAACAAGGGGCTCATCCGACAAGTAGGTTGTCTTATTTGAGAGTCCATTTTAGAGTTTGTTTTTCGAACTCGACCTAGGGACGTTAGTCGTTCCTTGGCCCATCAGCCGGGCCTAAACTAAGTCTCCAAGGGGGAGCCTCCGACACGAGAGTAAACGTGCATTAGGTTGAGAGTTAGCCTATGTCTAAAACTCCGAGTACGGTTGAGAGGTGAACCGATAAAACCTCCGTGTAAAGGTTGAGAGGTGAACGTCATTTAAAACCTCCTATAGTGAATGCCGGTGTGCTCAAAGGGGTTGAGTACTTGAACCGGGAGTGGAGTAGACACGTAGTCGAACCACTATACATCCTTGTGTTTGTGATTGTTCTTGAGCACATTTATATCTTCGCATTATTAGTTTAATTGCTTAATTATGAATGCTTGATAGGAATGTATGCTAGGCACTTTTTAGACTCATCCTCACACAAGATGTACCTTCACTAGTTGTGTAGACTTGAGCTCATTGATCCACTCTCATAAGTCTACACAAGTTGCATAGGTTAGAAGCTTAATTAATTGTATCATTTACTTACCTATGCATGCTTAGACTAGGATTGTTTATTGTTTAAACTTTTGCTAGTCTTGTGATTGGACCCACCTAGGCTTGGAAGCCGAAGTGTTCTTGCTTACTAGGCTAAATTTGTTGAATTGTGTAAGTAGGCGAAAAGAATTTCAAAGGTCCTAATCACCCCCCCCCCCCCCCCCCCCCCCCCCCCCCCTTCTAGGTCCTTAGACATATCTTCGAGTGTCTCTACAAGCGGTAAAACCGCAATTTCAATTGGTATCAGAGCGGGTTCCTCTTTAAGGGCGTAATTGCCTAGAGGTAGATCCTAAAGAGAAACTTGAAAATATGTCTAGAGAGGACTCTTCATCCGTCACTAAGCCTCCCTTCTTTGATGGGTCAAACTATCCATATTGGAAAGCCCGAATGCGCATCTTCTTGGAATCCATTGATTCGGATGTGAGGGACATGGTTGATTTTGGATATGAACCCCCAATGGTTACTATTAGTAAGGAAGGTGAGCCGGATGTCCTCAGGCTAAAAGATAAGGCAATGTGGACTGCTCATGATAAAGCTCAACGTATCCATAATGCCAAAGGCCTGAATGCCATTTTTTGTTCAGTATCTAGAGAAGAATTTGGTCGGATTCAAAACTGCACAACCAGTAAACAGGCATGGGATATTCTTGAAGTTACCCATGAAGGCACAAACGTTGTTAAAAACTCTAAACTTTAACGCCTCCCTACTCTTTTTGAAAACATTACTATGGAGGAGGATGAAACGTTTACTAAATTTTATACCAAGCTGAACAAAATCACAAATGATATGTGGGCCTTAGGGGATCCTATTCCAGAACATAGACTTTGTAGGAAAATTCTGAGATCTCTTCCGGAACGGTTCTCCTCTAAAGTCACCACCATTGAAGAATGTAGGGATCTTAATACAATGAAAGTTGAAGAACTCATAGGTTCCCTACAAACCTTTGAGCTAGGCTTTAAGGCCCCCTCTAAAAAGAAAAACATCGCTTTTAAGTCCTCTCACAAACATAAGAAAATCAAGAGTGAGTCGGAGGAAGATAGCGATGATGAGGATGATGAGGAAGAGAAATTGAACAAAAAATTCAAGAGATTCCTCAAATTTGATAGAGGGAATAGCCGTGACAAGAAGGGCAAGAAGGGTGATAAACATAAAGGAAAATCTTCATCCGTCCATTGTTACGGTTGCGGTCGTCGTGGCCATATTGCCCCGGAATGTCCGGAAGGGCCTAAACCGAAAGGTAAAAAGGCTATGGCTGCTACTTGGGATGATACGGAGGAGTCCGAATCTAGTGACTCCGCTTGTGATGAGAGCCAACATAAAGATCTTGCTCTCTCGGCCTCCATCACGACCCCTCTACCAGATTATCTAAGAGGGGATCCCAACCGCTATCCCTTCTAGGAGGAGAAGGTGTTCCCAACCCCTCACCTCATGCTACATTCTATGAGGGTGTTGAGGAATTTAGCTACCCTTTGGCTTTTCAATCTCAACATGGTTAGTGAGGGTAGCTAGTTATGCTTTTATAGGAAAATTTGAGGATTTCAGCCTCATTTCTGTGTGTATGGGCAAATCAGAGGATTCCAGCCTCATCCGCCCAGTTTTTGATGATTTAGTCTTGCTTTTATTTTGCTTGCTAGATTGTCATCCTGCTTAGATTAGCTAATCATCTTGAGTTTTATACTTCATTGTATGCTAATCTTTGCTTAGTTTTGGTCTTGATATACCAATAGGGGAGGATGGTTGATTGGGCTATAAGCCCTTTGTGCTTTCAATGCAAATGTATATCCTTGACCAATGTTGCATGATTAACTTATCCTAGATAGCTATATCTTTCTGTTAAATCATGTTTCTTAGCATGCTCCATGTACTTATGATTCATGCACCCTATACTCTCCTTGCTAGCATGTGCTTATAGTTATAATTGCAACATTCCATCTTCTCTTACCTTAGCCTTATTGATATATCATTAAGGGGGAGAAAATAGTTTGTCAATTGCTAACAAAAAGGGGGAGAAAGATCAAATCCCACCAAAACTAATTTGCTATGTTTTGTGATGTAGGGATTGACAGGTTATGGGGGAGCAAACTGAAGAGGAGCTGCTTAGTTTGTCATGTCAAGAGTCCTGTATTTAATTCATTATCAATGTAATATCTTGAACATGTATTTTGTTTTGGTAGGTTAAATTTTTGTAAGTAATTGACAAAGGGGGAGATTGTTAGTGCACTTTTCCGTGGCATACTAGTGCACCTTGTTTGTCAATCACTTACGTCAATGAGTCTAGTGTCGGTTGAGCCCAATGAAGACGAAGACAGAAGACTCAAGATGGACCGGCTGCATCAAGGAAGAAGACTCAGGTAAAAGTGATGCCTTGGTACCTTAACCTTGACCAAAACCCAACCCCCTTTTATCTTTGATGACCTTGACCATATTGGGGAACATTTTGTCATCATAGATTGGCCCTAGGTGTCCAAATTGATCACCCTAACTTTGGCCAAAATGGATAGGCTGATACTGTAGACACCCCACCTTCGGCTACACTGTTGGTAGAGATAGCTGTTTGAATGGAGGACCATACCCCCAAATCCCAAGTCCAAACTCAGCCAAACTCACCCTTGTAAGCCCCATTCCATAGCCCAGTTCAAGCCTGAACCTAGTCAACCCAGTCCTAAACACCACCCTGAAAAAATCCCCATAAAAAAGGCCAGTCAAAAAATCCCAAAAAAGTCAAACTCACTGAGTCAACTCGCTGAGTTAACCCGCTGAGTCAACCCGTCGAGTCAAAACACCGAGTCAACCCGTCGAGTCAACCCGTCGAGTCAAACCACCGAGTCGACCCGCTGAGTCAACTCACTGAGTCGACCAGCGAGTCCAACAGCAGCCCCGAGGGAGCGACCGTACTTGCTGGAAACCGAGGAGCGGCCGTACGGGCGGCCCATGGCAGGCCGCCCGAAAAAAATTACGAGAGTGCCCCTCTCTGCTGCTATAAATACCCCCCTCCCCTTCTCATTTCAAGAAGCCATTCGAGTCCATTTCAGCCCAAGAGCTCTGAGTCCATCTCTCCACCCTTTAGCCCATTTTTCCACCAAGGAGAGCCCGAGTGAGGAGAGTCTAACCCTGGTCCAGCCCAGCCTGACCACTGGTCCAAGCCTCCCAAGCCATCCAAGTCTTGATCCAGCCACTCGAAGCCAACCCTTGCGACACCTCCGTCCACCCAGCTACTCATTTTCCAACATCATCTCATTTGCATCTAGCATAAGTGCAACATTTACTTTTCTTCCAACCCCCCTGCTTCACTACAAGCACCTTGATTACTCAAACACACATGCATATGTCTTTATATTAAGCACCTGTCAGTTCGAGCGTATGCTCTGGGCTTGCCCGTTGTTGGAACCTGCCCATCAGAAACTCTTACTGTTCAGACCTGCATTCATGCTTCACCATAAAACACCTTGATCATTCAAGCACACTGCATACGTCTTACATTAAGCACCTGTCAGTTCGAGCGTACGCTCTGGGCTTGCCCGTTGTTGGAACCTGCCCATCAGAAACTCTTACTGTTCAGACCCGCATTCATGCATCATGTCATCCATGAGAATATACGAGGATTAAACTAGACTTTCAAGTATTCGATCGATTCTGTGAAGTAGAGACCGTACTTCAGTACGGGCAGTGTGTGGGGTGCTTAACCTCTTCCCACCCTGTAACCGTGATCCCTTACCTTGAATCTCTGACCGCAGATCAACAGGAGTCATTTTAGAGGAAGGAATCTTCGGATTCCCTTCTCTAACGTTTCTACGGGGTCTAGCCGACTGTAGATTCGAAGTAACTGGCTAGTGGCGACTCTGGTCTTATATAAATTCACTTAAACACATCCAGCTCAATACGACAACCAAACGAAGCCCTCGAGAACGAGGCAAGCCAGTGGCACAAACGGCGATTTCGCACTCACGCATCCTCATCTCCTTCTTTTCCGAAAGGAAAAGGGAAGGGAGAAGAACGTCGTGTGGGGAGCGCGGAAAATCGGCGAGGGTCCATAGAATGGCGACTCTGCTGGGGATAAGCTAGTCCCACTAGTCGTGATCCGACTTGAAAACAGAATCTTTCCCGTACTTGAAAGTCATTAATCCTCATACAATCTCATCTGCATAGCATTCTACCCAAACCCAAACAAAAAAAAATAGAAAATTCCAAAACAAAAAAAATAGAAAATCCCAAAACCCAAAAAGAGTAGAGTATAGTCCTCACCATTGCGCCACCTCGGGCTCAACGTATTCGGAGACAGCTTCCCTTCCGCAGCATAATCCGCACTCGGGCTCAGCAAGCCATGTCCGACCACGAAGAAGAAACTCATCACTTCCCTGCTCTTGAAATGACCGAAGCGCAACCTCCAGCGCAACAGCCCATTGATAATACGCCAATCATACAAGAATTGGCACAAGGAGTGAGAGCAATGCAAGAAATGCTCTTGCAATTCATGCAAGCACAAGCCACCGCAGCAGCCAACAATCAAGTTGGCCCAGTTCAGCAATCTCAGCAACCATGCCGGGTCCTCCCGGCCTCCAGTTCAAATCAAGCACAACCATCGGAGTCTGCCCAAGACTACCGACAGCAGCCATCTCAGCCCTTCGCTATGGGGCATCCTTCTCAATATCTTCCTGCGACGACAAGGCCATCTCAGAGCATTTCTGTTGCAGGAACATCCAGTCAGCTTCCAGTCAATCTTGCAAACAACAATCTCAGTAGATCTCAGCATGTCCCCGCCGATGGGACACCTTTTCAATTCCAGCACATCCCCGCCGATGGGATTTCAATTCAATTTCCAGCAACAGGGACAGCACTGGCGAATGCCCACAACGGGGGGTCAGTGTCAAGCCCACATCAATCAGCGGACAGTGGCGAATACCCAACAAGGGGGTCACTTCCCAGCATCTCAGCCTCCTGCAAACAGGAGCACTTTTCAATTCCAGCACATCCTCGCCGATGGGATTCCAGTTAATTTCCAGCAATCTTCAATTCAGCAGAATCCCAGTCAATTCCAACAATCTCTCCCCAATGGGAATTCCAACCAATTTCAATATTCTCCTGTGACTGGGATTTCTTCGCAGTCTCTCTTCTCAGCTCCAGTCCAACAAAGTCCCTACAATGGGAGTAATTACCAGGCCCAACCTTCTTCAAGCAGGAATTTTAGGAGCATCAATGACACCAATTATTATGAAAGGGGGCCATCTCAATCCTGGCAAGGGATAAGATCTCCTTCATCTGGTCCCTCCGAAATAGAGCAACTCCGAGAGCAGATGCGAGAGATGAAGAGAAAGTTGCAGAAGCAGCAAGGGGTGGATCTTCCATCCACTAAGTTCAGGGACCTTTGTCCATTTCCCGATGCAATGGTACCTCAAGGCTTCCAGGTACCAAAATTTAAAAGATATGATGGGACAGGGTGTCCTGTAAACCACTTACGAGCTTTTTGTGGAGAGCTTAATGCTGTGGCGGGCAATGATGGAGCACTCATCCGCTTGTTTCAAAAATCTCTGAAAGACGATGCCCTGGATTGGTACACATCATTGGACTATCATCGCATCAGGACTTGGGAGCAGCTCTCCCATGCTTTCGTCAACAGGTTCGCATACAATCTTAACATGGCACCCAAGAGAGCAGACCTCGCAGCTCTCAGGCAAAGAAGCGATGAAACATTGTCAGCTTACATTGGACGGTGGCGGGCCATGGCCGCTAGAATGAAGACTCCCATCGACGACGAGGAGCAAATCTCCATGATCGTCCACTCGGCAAATCCAAGTATCTCTGGATACCTTGTCTCACATCCATATGCGAACTTCAACCAACTCATCCGCGCTGGGGAACAAGTCGAAGCCGGAATAAGGGCTGGGATGATCTCCCCTTGGTGGCCTCATCAGGCTTCTCCAATTCAACCGATAGTGGAAGAAGAGCCTACTGCTGAATACGAGAATGATAACGGAAGTGTCCTCATTTCCCATCCAATGGAAGAGGATGATCTTGTCGCCTCTACCGAAGGTGCACTATTCCTCCCTCAGCATGGACAACCGCAGCAACAGCAACAGTCAAGATGGAACTCACAGTTCCCTAATCAAGGTTGGCAAGGGGCACCTTCAGTCGATTCAATCTTCGCACCCATTTCTAACCATGGGCACATTCAGCCCATCTCAGTCAACCAAGGGGACAATCTCCCTAACGCAGCATCAGCAAACCAGGGGCACAACCTGCCCGTCTCGGCAATAGTCAGTCAGGGGCACAGTTTGCCCACTCCAGCTTACCAGGGGCAAAGCCTGCCCGTTTCTCAAGCAAACAACCAGGGGCACAACTTGCCCACCGCACCTGTCTATTCGGCTTCTACTTCAACCATCGTCCTCCAAGAAGAAGACCCTTCCTCGGACAGCATGCCACATGCCCTAGCAGAATTAGGGCCCAGCTTCAATTATGTGGCCACTATCGAGGAGGTCGAAGGGGAGATTGATGTCCAGGTTCTGATCGATCCAAAAACATCAACCATCACTCTCCAGGTCTTGGACATCTCAGCTTCATTCCATCTCCTTTCTGATCGGACCTGGTTTCACAGAATCGGTGCCATCTCTTCAAATCTTCACCGAAGGGTCAAGCACATCTTTGGAGATAGGGCGATCACCATCATTACCGATCCCGGACAATTTCCCAAGGTAGAAGCATCCAACCTCCGAGAGCCTACCATCCCAGCCATGGACGTACAACACTCTAATGGGGAGATCTCATACCATCACAATGCAAATTACTTCCCTCGCGCATGTCCCATCGAATCGAACTATGTCTTCCTCCCTATCGAGCGTCAAACCTTCTACTATCAGCTCGAATATCAAGACTCGACCCGAACCATGGAGGTTCAAGAAGCTATGGATAGGAGAGGACTATGATATCAGCCTACTCTGATTCAGAAACCAAAGCATAGAAGTATCAAAAGAAGACGAGGTCGTCAAGAAGAAGGCAATCCCTGCATTTACACACCAATCCAGTTCATCAATGCAGGGATTATCTACCCTGATGATGGGCTAAATTTCACCTTCGATGATCAAGCGAACAGATTGAGTCTGATAGAGTTGCCCAAAGAAGACTCAAGCAAGGGGCAGAAATTTCCCCCGATCGACTGGACTACCATCCTGGTCCCACCTCAGCCGGATGAACCTGAAGAGCTGCAATTCATCGGGGACGAACCAGGAGAAATCACATCCGACACCGACTCGGAGCCCAATTTCAGATCTGCCATGACGTTTGGGTGCAACAATGAGGTTTGACCTACTGATCCTTTTGGCCCTGCCTCCTGAGGGGAAGGAGTGCAGGGCAGTAACAGGTTTGTAGTCTCCACGACGGCCAATAAAAGCCCACAGTGCTCGGCTCCCCGAGCTGAATCAGGCAACACCTGGTTCACATTGCCGTCTTGCTCGGGTCCTTTAAAAAAAAATTCAAAAAAAAAATCAGAAGATTCAAAAACCCAAAACACCAAATATTTTAAAATTTCAAAAAAAAAAATCAAATTTTCACAAAGTCCAAAAAGTTCAAAAAAATCCAGATGTTCACAAAATTCCAAAAAACCAGAAAATCTTTGAAAGAAAAAAAAAATCTTTTTCAATAAAAGTGTCAAGTCTGTCTGTCAAAGCACTTAAGTATGAAGCTGACTCATAAGATTTCGATCTAGAGTTGGACTTCAAACTCAAGGGTCTGGATAAAGCCAAATGATGTGGAAAATGATGAGCTGACTCTCAAACTTAGAGGGTCTCCTCGAAAGTTCGAACAAAAAGCCGATGTCATCTTAAAATTTTTTTCAAAATTATAAACCTAGGATCTCCTGAGACCCATAAGGAAATGTGCATTGAGAATCCTTGTCCCCGAAAAATAAGCAAATAATGATCGAATTTTTGAAGTCATGACTTCCCAATCTTGCGTCCTATGAAGACTTATCCAGACTCGATCAAAAGTTCATCAAGCCTATCAAGAAGATGCTGCCAAGACTATGCTTGCATTCCATGCTGGAGTGTGCGACTTGACGAATGATCGAAGAAACCTCACGGCTCGATGAAGACAGATTGTTGCCAACACGTCAGAAAGCACTTCAAGTGTCAGCAACATGCACATCGGATCCATGTGTGTGCTTCGAAATTCTACAACCTGATAATGCTCCAGCTATTCCCTGTACAAGGTATCTACATCAAACAGAAAGATCGACTCGGCATCATCTAGTGGTCATACGCATATACTTGTGGCAATTGATCACTTCATAAAGAGGAAGGAGGTAACATTCTGATCTCGCGCAATAATTCTCATGAAGAATGACATCATCAATTGTTAAGGGTTCCCACATGCTATCAACATTGGCAATGGGACGTCCTTCGAAATCTAAGGATGGAGGAGTTCCTCAAGAAGCTTAAAATCAGAAGACAGACCTACGAGTTCGAGTCAAAATCATGTCACCATGAGTGCTGATGAAGAATGAAGCCGAAGAAAGAAAAGTCATATCGGGTTTACAACAAGCACTGCCGCATCTATCAGACTCAAGGGGCAAGCCCCGAGAATCAGAGAAGTTCTTCTGGGAGGCACCGTTCTACTCACCAACAGAGGGGTGAGGATCTTCCAGAGCCAATCAACGCCGACAACGTGAGAATCTCTCACAGGTAAGCCAATCCAACCTTATCAAGAGTTACATTAGTAGAGCTGAAGTCAAGAGGCCAAGGTTTAGACCGCTGAGAATCCCTTCCCGTTCACCAATAAGTGTTCCAAATAAAGGGTTCAAAAGTCAAAAAAAAAGAAGAGAAAAAAAAAGAATAGAGCAAAAAAAAGGGGGGGTTAAAAAAAAAGGGGGCACACAACCCACAAAAAAAAAGAGAAGAAGAAGAAGAAAGAAAGAAAGAAAGAAAGAAAAAAAATCGACCCAAAAGAAACACATCTATCCATCCATCCACCTCAGAAGGGTCTGTAGCCAAGGCCGACAGCTCTGCAATTGTAACTTAAGATAAGGGTCGAAAGGTTACCATCGGCCGGCAACGACGGATTCCTGACCTCTGGGCGCCGCAGTTATCCAAAAAAGAAAAAAAAAAGAAAAAAAGAAAAAAAAAAGAGATGTGTGCTTAAACAAAGAGGGCAGAGTGAAAACCCGAAAGGGCGCTCTGAGTAAAAAGAGTGGGCACATAGCGGACTTGGTGAAAACCCGAAAGGGCGTTGAGGGTAAAAACAGTATAACTGCCAAGGGGCAGGCAAGATCAAATACCCGGGACGTGGTGAAAACCTGAAAGGGCGCCACGGGCAAAAATGACGGGCAAGCCGGACGCAGCGAAAACCCGAAAGGGCGTTGCGGGTAATAATGGCTAAGAAAAAAGAAAAAAAAAAGTAGGTACATGAGAGATCCAAGCGACATGAAGATTCAATGGAAGCAAGGATGGCGGCTATGAGTCGAGAATTCTTTCAAGATCTGCCCAAATTCTAGGAGCAGGATACCATTGCGCACTATCTTAAGGGGACCAAGACCCTTGGTGAATAATTAAGAAAATCGAGTATGACATCAGGCTGAGTCAAATATTCTGATTCCTACGTCTAAAAGCACATGTCCAAATCACGCACAGACAGATAAGCACTTGACACAAATTTTTACTTCATGATTTACATATATGTTCCAAAAAAAAAAATCTTATAGGGCTTTCAAAATAAACATCCCCCAGCCAATTCACAGAGTGCTTCGTACAAGCGTCTTTCTCCCGATCATTCCTCCCAGAAGGTAAGTATCTCTCTTCCTGCTTTAATGCTTTAATCCTTTTGCTAAAGTATTTTCTCTCCTCACAGGTACCAGAAAGCAATCTAAGATCAGCCCATCAATGTCCATCATGGCCCCGTCTCCATCATCAATCACACGATCCATGCGGCCCACACTCCAAGGATGCATAGCCTCACCTATGTCCCATCTCCCCATCTCATCCATACCATCCAAAATTCCATCATCCAAAGACCCATCCAAATATGAAATTCCAGCCATCCCACCATTAATGGAGTCATTAAAAGCTCCATCAACCGCCAAGCTTGAGCTTCCATCAATGCTCCCTCTTAAAGCCCCATCTACCCCATCTACTAAAGGCATCCCCCATCCATCAAAGCTCAAAAGAAAATCTGGAATGTGGGACCCACCATGGACAGCCCCCACAGCCCCTAGCCTATATCACCACTATCCATTGCTTGGGAAAGGACAAAGTGAGAAGAAAACAAAAAAAGAAGAAAAGTAAAGACAAAAGAAGGATTTATGGTTAGATTGAAACCTCGTGTGCACCGAATCAAGAAGACAGGGACAGTGGACTGCTGAGAATGTCCGAATACGAGACAGCCCAGACCGCAGAAGAGGCAAGGTTCGGGCGGCCCGCTGTGGGCCGCCCGTACGGACGCGGTTCCTCTCTCTCCGCGGGATTGGCTCCAAGGTTCTTGGTAGGTGAGGCTGACAGTCCACGTCAGCAGATGGCACTCCATGGGCCGCCCAAGGCTCCGGTCCACTCCAGATTTCGATTGAGGCTGATCAAGATCATATACAAGGTGCCCCACCAGTCCAATCATGAAGTAATGCGGCCAGAACATGGCTGATCAAGTCAAAGAGAAGGAAAGGTGATCAAGTGGGGGCCACAAGCAATCCAAGTCATTCAAAGACTACATCACCATGATCTAAACCATTGAAGAACCTGCATGAGCCATCAAACAACAAGATCAAAGGGCTTATCATCAAAAGAAGGGCCAGAATCCAAGATCTAATCATCAAGTGGGCCCACAAAGCTAAGTCAAGCGATCTGAGACATTCAAGTCATCATCCACACCAGAAGAAGCCTTCTTAGCCTCACAAAACATCAAGAAAATGTGCTTCAAAGCAAAGCTGAAGTTTAGAAAGGGCCCACAGGGCCAAATCAAGCAATCCAAAAGTTGAACCATCATGATCCAAACCATCAAAGAGCTTCCTTAAGCTACCAATCTCCAAGATCAATGGTCCAATCAGTAAGATCTGGCTTCCGAGTATGAGAATCGAAGTACAAGAGGTCCTACAGGGCCAATTCAAGCAATTCAGATCACTCAAATCACAGTCAACCCCGTCGGAAGCTAAACAAAGCAAGATAAGTATGCCCAACCATGAAACCATGGTCCGAAGACCTTAAACTACGTCGGGATCAAAATCCCGAGGGACTTTTTAATAAAAACCGGTAGCAGTCTGGATCGTCGAATCAAGATCCGCTGATACCGGACATTTTCCAAAAAACAAAAAAAAAAACATTGCCAGCCCCTCTTATGTACAAATTGGGTCCGAAGACCTTAAACTACGTCGGGATCAAGACCCCGAGAGACCTTTTAATAAAAACCGGCATCAGCTTGGATTGAATCAAGATCCGCTGACGCCGGACATTTTTCCAAAATATATATATATATATATATATATATATATATATATATATATATATACTACCAGCCCCTCTTTTAAAATTCAGTGGTCCGAAGACCTTAAACTACGTCGGGATCAAGATCCCGAGGGATTTTCAATAAAAACCGGCATCAGTCTGGATTGTCCATCCGTTGACACCAGACATTTTTCCAAAAATAAAAAAAAAACATGTTTGCCCCTCTTTTGTACAGTTTCATGGTCCGAAGACCTTAAACTACACTGGGATTAATTTCTCGGGGGACCTTTTCTCGCTTTCAACTAAAAAACCGGCATCGGCCTCTACCGTTGGGATCAAGGTTTGATAACCCGGATCATTTTCAAAATACCAAAAAGATTTCAAGCTTTCCATAAAACCAGTGTCATCTTCGATTACTTGAGTTGAACTCTGGAACCTTTTCAAAATACAAAAAAAATATAAAAATAAAAAATAAAAAAAATTTTGCCATCAATTTCAACTGCACAAATTCATCCCCAGCAGTCCGAAGACCTAAAACTACACTGGGATTAACTTCTCGGGGGCTTTCTTTCCTAACCTGTTCCGGACACGACTGACACTTGATCGTACGGGTGTCCGGAATCCTTTAAACAGGTAAGGGCTGAGGCGGGCAGAACTCCGCAATCATGTTCGTGTTGAACGCACCGTGATAGACAACCTTGATTTGGAAGTCGCTGTTAAAGCTGACGGATGTTCCCTGTTCCTAGAACTCATGAAGGGGATTAAGGCTGTTGGGAGGTGAAGCTCACCCTCACGGAATTGTGAGCAACGTAAGACCCCAAACTGGATTGACTAAAGGAAATGTGAGGATGTGGCTCATTTTGTAGCCGAAGGAGTCCGTCGGACGATACGTGGTCTATGTGCATTGCACATGAGGAACAGGCAACTTTGTGGGTGTGTTGACTGAAAACCCTCAAAATCTCCTCATCCGAAGATGTAAAACTACGGCACTTAACTGTGTGAGACTCGTCTTGCTCGCTGACGTAAAATGGATCGGGTGCCTTACCAGCAGTAGAAGCTGGAAGTGGATGAAAATTCCATACTTTTCCCTGCATTTCATAAAAATTACAAAAATACAAAAACATTGCAAAATATTTTCAAAAATCACAAAAATATTTCCTTTGCTTTCAAATCAAAATATTTCAAAAATCACAAAAATATTTCTCTTGCTTTCATCAAAAATATTTCGAAAATCACAAAAAATATTTCCTGTGTTTTCAATAAACTGATCTCTACCCTGACCGCTCAGGTAAAGATTCGGATCCACATATTTACAAAAAATCACAAAAATTAGTATCCCCAGCACTACAATTCAGGAGTCTTGAACTCCGCTCACTTCACAGTATGGGATGACGGATCCAATCGCCAGCAAATTGGAATCTTGACCAAAACGGGCAACCAAACACCATCTCAATCACACGTAGGCCCAGAAGAACATCTTGAAGTCGAATAATATCCTCGTACATTCTCATTCGCAAAGAAACAGCATCTTGGGACGATGGACCTGATCGACCACGGGTCGGGATCTTGACCAACCCGCTGACCAAACACCCGTGTAAAAAAGAAAAACCCCAGGGAGCACAACCCTGCAAGCAATAAGCTCAAAGTTCTCTGCACCCATAGCAAAAGTAAAATCATCAAACTGAAAGAGAATGAGCCAAAGCCATGCATTCATCATGCATCTCCATGCATCAGCATCCATCGCATCAATCATCATGTTTACCTGCTTTCAAAATAAAAGTCGGTTAGTCAAAGACCCCACAGGCATCCTTAGTGGAGGCGCATGCAAACCGGATTTCCATTTCATAAAAAAAAAAATATTTCCATTTGCAAATAAAAACCCCACGGAGTATCACTCCCCAGAGTGGGTGCCTTTTCAAAAATTCAAAAAATATTTTCCCAGTAAAGCGTTCTGTCTCCAAAACACCAGGAGATCTTCCATATCTCTGGGTAGGAGCCAACGCAAAAATCAAATAAGATCCGATGTCTCGCGGTTTCCCCGGAGACCATCGGATCCAATGCACTCAAAGTACGGTCGAACTGAACTCTAGTGTCAGTGCGGTCGTACCATATGCCAAGATACAAAAAGATGAAAGCCAAAAGGCTCGGTCACAGAAACCATTTGAACAGGTGGAAACGATGAATTGTAACCCAAGTATCAAAATCAGCAGATTGGGTGGAAAGAGTTCACCCGCACATACCTAGGCGTGGATGCCTGAAGTACCTTGACTGAGTCCAAGTCGGCGTAGTAGAATCCCGTAAGACTATCTGACGTAGGGCGTCTAACCACTTTGACAGTCAAGCGAAACAAGTACTCCTGGAGTGATCTGGGAAAACATCAAACATCACACAATCAGTCTCAGGGTCAGCATCCTCGTAAGACTGTCGACGCAGAGGCTCTGCTGTACCTTTCTGATGTTAGTACCGATCGGGAATGGAAGGGTTGCGATTGGGTACCCAGGTTGCAGCAAACTGCAGGGACAAGCGCAACGTTTTCTCCAAACTCTCGCGGTATGTGCGAGTTATCAACTTCCAGACAATCAACTGACTCAGATACAAAGGATAACAAAGATTCCAGACCACAATCAAGGAAAGAATGAATTGCAAACCAAGCATCAAAGCCAGCAGATCGGGTGGAAAAAGCCCACCCGCACATACCTAGGCGTGGATGCCTGAAGTACCTTGACTGAGTCCAAGTCGGCGTACTAGAATCCCGTAAGACTATCTAACGCAGGGCGTCTAACCACTTTGACAGTCAAGCGAAACAAGTACTCCTGGAGTGATCTGGGAAAACATCAAACATCACACAATCAGTCTTAGGGTCAGCATCCTCGTAAGACTGTCGACGCAGAGGCTCTGCTGTACCTTTCCGACGTTAGTACCGATCAGGAATGGAAGGGTTGCGATTGGGTACCCAGGTTGCAGCAAACTGCAGGGACAATCGCAACGTTTTCTCCAAACTCCCGCGGTATGTGCGAGTGATCGATCTCCAAACGATCAACTGGCACAGATGCGAAGGCAAGCGAAGATTTCAGAACATGATCTATGAATGACCGGGTCAGAAGTGGGGTGTCCACTCGCTTTGGCATTCGGTTGCACGCAACCTCTGCCAAAGAGGGGCATCTGTAGACACCCCACCTTCGGCTACACTGTTGGTAGAGATAGCTGTTTGAATGGAGGACCATACCCCCAAATCCCAAGTCCAAACTCAGCCAAACTCACCCTTGTAAGCCCCATTCCATAGCCCAGTTCAAGCCTGAACCCAGTCAACCCAGTCCTAAACACCACCCTGAAAAACCCCCCATAAAAAAGGCCAGTCAAAAAATCCCAAAAAAGTCAAACTCACTGAGTCAACTCGCTGAGTTAACCCGCTGAGTCAACCCGTCGAGTCAACCCGTCGAGTCAAAACACCGAGTCAACCCGTCGAGTCAACCCGTCGAGTCAAACCACCGAGTCGACCCGCTGAGTCAACTCACTGAGTCGACCAGCGAGTCCAACAGCAGCCCCGAGGGAGCGACCGTACTCGCTGGAAACCGAGGAGCGGCCGTACGGGCGGCCCATGGCAGGCCGCCCGAAAAAAATTACGAGAGTGCCCCTCTCTGCTGCTATAAATACCCCCCTCCCCTTCTCATTTCAAGAAGCCATTCGAGTCCATTTCAGCCCGAGAGCTCTGAGTCCATCTCTCCACCCTTTAGCCCATTTTTCCACCAAGGAGAGCCCGAGTGAGGAGAGTCTAACCCTGGTCCAGCCCAGCCTGACCACTGGTCCAAGCCTCCCAAGCCATCCAAGTCTTGATCCAGCCACTCGAAGCCAACCCTTGCGACACCTCCGTCCACCCAGCTACTCATTTTCCAGCATCATCTCATTTGCATCTAGCATAAGTGCAACATTTACTTTTCTTCCAACCCCCCTGCTTCACTACAAGCACCTTGATTACTCAAACACACATGCATATGTCTTTATATTAAGCACCTGTCAGTTCGAGCGTATGCTCTGGGCTTGCCCGTTGTTGGAACCTGCCCATCAGAAACTCTTACTGTTCAGACCTGCATTCATGCTTCACCATAAAACACCTTGATCATTCAAGCACACTGCATACGTCTTACATTAAGCACCTGTCAGTTCGAGCGTACGCTCTGGGCTTGCCCGTTGTTGGAACCTGCCCATCAGAAACTCTTACTGTTCAGACCCGCATTCATGCATCATGTCATCCATGAGAATATACGAGGATTAAACTAGACTTTCAAGTATTCGATCGATTCTGTGAAGTAGAGACCGTACTTCGGTACGGGCAGTGTGTGGGGTGCTTAACCTCTTCCCACCCTGTAACCGTGATCCCTTACCTTAAATCTCTGACCGCAGATCAACAGGAGTCATTTTAGAGGAAGGAATCTTCGGATTCCCTTCTCTAACGTTTCTACGGGGTCTAGCCGACTGTAGATTCGAAGTAACTGGCTAGTGGCGACTCTGGTCTTATATAAATTCACTTAAACACATCCAGCTCAATACGACAACCAAACGAAGCCCTCGAGAACGAGGCAAGCCAGTGGCACAAACGGCGATTTCGCACTCACGCATCCTCATCTCCTTCTTTTCCGAAAGGAAAAGGGAAGGGAGAAGAACGTCGTGTGGGGAGCGCGGAAAATCGGCGAGGGTCCACAGATACATAAGGTGTTCAGCAAATATGAGGGGAGAACCAGGCTGGTCCGACCGGTCATGACCGGTCGGCCTGGTGTGTTCAGCCTGTCCAGAAAGGGGGTCCGACCGGTCATGACCGGTCGGCCTGTGATTTTCAGCCTGTCCAGCAAAGTGGTCCGACCGGTCATGACCGGTCGGCCTGTGCATTGGTGATACCCTTCAGCAAAGGGATCCGACCGGTCATGACCGGTCGGGACAGGTCGGCTTAGAGCCGTTTTATGGCCGTTTTATGACCGTTGGAGCTTTCTTTTCTTGCATATAGAGCTCCTTTTTTGGCATTATAAGAGGGATTTTTTGAGGAGTGAAGCCACCATTGTTGGAGACCATTTGAGGCTCATTCCTTGACCTATGCAAGGCATCTTCCTTGTGCTTTAACACAAGATTAGAGCATTCCAAGCTCATGAAGAAGATGGCCTTCATCCCCTCTTGATCTCTAGAGTTTGGAAGCTTCTTAATTGGCAAATCCTTGTCCAAAACTCTAAGATGAGATCGTTGTAGGTAAGAGACTCTAGGCAACCCCTTTCCATTAGTTGTAGAGTTCTCAAACCCATTCTCCTAGCACCTTGGGCATCTCAAAGGCATCGCATGCAAGGTGTTTGATCGAATGTGGCTGAGGCATTGGCGACGCAACGGCGACTCGATCGTGGGAGCAAGGGAAGCTGATTGAAGCACGGGAGAGCGGAGATCAAGCTACCCAATCCGGCGCTAAACAAGGGGCTCATCCGACAAGTAGGTTGTCTTATTTGAGAGTCCATTTTAGAGTTTGTTTTTCAAACTCGACTTAGGGACGTTAGTCGTTCCTTGGCCCGTCAGCCGGGCCTAAACTAAGTCTCCAAGGGGGAGCCTCCGACACGGGAGTAAACGTGCGTTAGGTTGAGAGTTAGCCTATGTCTAAAACTCCGAGTACGGTTGAGAGGTAAACCGATAAAACCTCCGTGTAAAGGTTGAGAGGTGAACCTCATTTAAAACCTCCTATCGTGAATGCCGGTGTGCTCAAAGGGGTTGAGTACTTGAACCGGGAGTGGAGTAGACACGTAGTCGAACCACTATACATCCTTGTGTTTGTGATTGTTCTTGAGCACATTTATATCTTCGCATTGTTAGTTTAATTGCTTAATTATGAATGCTTGATAGGAATGTATGCTAGGCATTTTTTAGACTCATCCTCACACAAGATGTACCTTCACTAGTTGTGTAGACTTGAGCTCATTGATCCACTCTCATAAGTCTACACAAGTTGCATAAGTTAGAAGCTTAATTAGTTGTATCATTTACTTACCTATGCATGCTTAGACTAGGATTGTTTATTGCTTAAACTTTTGCTAGTCTTGTGATTGGACCCACCTAGGCTTGGAAGCCGAAGTGTTCTTGCTTACTAGGCTAAATTTGTTGAATTGTGTAAGTAGGCGAAAAGAATTTCAAAGGTCTTAATCACCCCCCCTCTAGGTCCTTAGACATATCTCCGAGTGTCTCTACAAGCGGTAAAACCGCAATTTCAATTCTAAATATACATTAAGCATTGAATGCTCAAGGGCTTATAGCCCAATCAACCAACCTTCCCAAATGATGTACATCATGACCAAACCTAAGCAAAGATTAGCATACAATTAAGCATGAAATTTAAGAAGATTAGCTAATTTAGCAGCAAATATACCAAATACAAGTAAGGCTAAATTATCAAAATTTGGGCTAATGAGGCTTGAATTCTCTGATTTGCCCATACACACAGAAATAAGGCTAAAATCCTAAGATTTTCCTATTGAAACATTTCTGGCTACCCTTATTAACTATGTTTAGTTTAGAAAGCCTAAGGGTAATTAATTTCCCCAACTCCCTCATAGAATGTAGCATGAGGTGAGGGGTTGAGAACTCCTATTCTTAGAAGGGAAAGCGGCCGGGATCCTCTCTTAGATTAGGAGAAAGAAAGGTGGTGGTGGAAGCTATGGGAGCTCTCACTATATTTTGACTCACATCACTATTGGAGTCACTAGATTCATATTTTGACTCCTCCGTATCATCCCACGTAGTTACCATAGCCTTTTACCTTTCGGTTTAGGCACTTTCGAACAATTCAGGGCAATATGGCCACGTTGACCGCAACCGTAACATCAGACGGATGAAGATTTGGATGATTTTCCTTTATCACCCTTCTTGTCTTTCTTGTCATGGCTACTCCCTCTATCAAATTTGAGGAATTTTTTAAATTTTTTGTTTATCTTTTCTTCTTCATCATCCCCATCATCGCAATCTTCAGACGACTCACTCTTAATTTTCTTTTGCCTATGTGAGTGTCTATGAGAAAATTTCAAAGCGATGTCTTTCTTCTTAGAGGGTGCCCTAAAGTGTAGTTCATGAGTTTGTAGGGAACCTATAAGTTCTTCTACTTTCATATTATCTATGTCTCTACACTCCTCTAAGGCCACTACTTTGGTGCCAAATCTTTCCGGAAGGGACCTAAGTATTTTTCTACAAATCCTTCCTTGTAGAACCCGTTCCCCCAAGACAAACATGAAGTTGCAAATATCAGAAAGTTTAGTATAAAACTCCATGAAAGTTTTAGCTTCTTCCATCCTAATGTTTTCGAGTTTGGTGGTTAAGAGCTGAAGCTTCGAGCATCTTACTGTGCTAGTTCCCTCATGGGTTACCTCAAATGTATCACACGCTTCTTTTGCAGTTGCGCATGTGAGAATGCACTGAAATTCTTTCGGGGAAACCGCACAACAAATCACAATAAGAGCTTTGGCATTTGCCACATATTAAGCTCTCTCACTATCATTCCATTTCTCATCATCTTTGGGAATGACAATGATCTTACCATCAACCTCCACTTGTTCCATGGGCAAGGAATATCTATTTAATGTTGCTGCCCATACAGATCGGTCCATGGATTAGAGAAAAATCCTCATTCTAGCCTTCCGATAGGTGTAGTTGGACCCGTCAAAGTATGGTGGACGGTTGACAGTATTCCCATCTCAGGTAGTCATGTGTTAGTGCTCCGGTATCGGATATTACTATAAACGGTTAAGTCCTTGAAGAGTAACCCGCTCTGATACCAATTGAAATTACGTCAGGTAGTCTAACACAACACCCTACGTATACGCGTGTGGAAGCTTAAGGAGCAACTAGAATTATGGCTAAGTCCTAAAGGGGGGTGATTAGGACCTTTTGAAATTCTTTTCGTCTACTTATGCAATTTATCAATTCAAACTAAGTAAGCAATTAACACTTCGACTTTCAAGCCTAAGTGGGTCCAATCACAAGACTAATATGTTTTAAACAATAAACAACCTAGTCTAAGCAAGCATAGATTAACAAAAGATTAAACTAATGAAGAACCTAATCTATGCAACTCAAGTAGACTTAAATGAGGATGGATCAATTAAGCTCAAGTCTACTCAAGGAGTGAAAGTACATCTTATGTGTGGATGTGCCTATTTAGTGCCTAGCATACATTCTAATTAAGCATTAATAATTAAGCAATTAAACACAATGCATAATAAGAAATGTGCTCAAATACAATCACAAACACGAGCATGTATAATTGTTCGACTACAAGTCTACTCCACTCCCGGTTCAAGTATTCAACCTCTTTGAGCACACCAGTATTCACTAAGGAGTTTAAATCTGGATCCTCCTAACCAAAGTGTTTTAACTCGGATCCACCCAACCGGGGAGTTTACAGGTTCCTCCCAACCTACACGTTCACACCCGTGTTGGTGGCTCCCGTTGGAGACTTGTTTATGTCAGTCAAACATGCCAAGGAACGGCAAACGTCCCTGAATTTTAGGCTCGACAAACGTGCCAAGGAACAGCAAACGTCCCTATATTTTAGGCTCAACTAATAAGCCAAGAATCGACAAAAGACCCTAGAAATCGAGTTTGACAAACAAACTCTACACTCAATTCCCACAAGGAAAAGAGTGGACGGACTTTAAAAATGACAACTCATTTGTCGGATTTGAGCCATGTTGTAGCACCGCTTTGGGTTGCTTCTTCTTGCTCTCCCGTGCTTGAATCAGCTCTCCTTGTGCTCCCCCGATCTTTGACGTTGCTACTTTGCCAAGGATTCAGTTCCAAGATCAGCTACCTTGCATGTGATGCTCTATTGGAGATGCTCAAGGTGCTAGAGAATGGTGTAACCTCTACAAATTGTAGGATATTGGTTTCATAAAGGGATACACCTATTTGGACTCCTAGGTGGTGTTTAGACAAAAGATTTAACTATGATAAATATGTCTAAACTCCTAGGAATAAAGAGGGAACAAGTTCATTCTCATTTTAGCATTAAATGCCCTAAGCTTGTGATGAATCATAAGGAGAATGACTTGTATGGGTTAGGATTAGAGATCCAAATGAAAAGCAGTGGTGGTGGCTTCTAAATCCTTAAAATTCCCTCTCTTCGGCCAAAAAAATGCATCTCCTATATTTCTAAAATTTCCTCCAACAATCAAATAACGGGCAGAAAACGACAGTTCCTATCGATCTGAAAATAGTTTTGATCGATCGAAATATTAGTCCAGTGAATCATCGGGTTGCTGGACAAAATCTCTGATTAATCGAATAGTGTTCCGATCAATGGAAAAATCAATTCCGATTGATCGAAGTCCGATTAAAAATTGTTGTTTGGGCAGTTTTCTTTACAGCAACTTCCACATCTTTAAATAGTCTAATTTATCATGTTTTTCAAGGTGTTCTAAGACTAATGATGATGACAAAAAGTATTCTCAGTTCGTCCAAGTCATTTAAAAGGTTTTGGGTGTTTTAGTCCAAAGGGTTAGGGTCACCAAGGCATCTCATTTACCTGTTCTTCTTCCCTAATGCTTCTGGTCCACTTAAATCTTTGGTCTTCATGCTTGCCAAGGCTCAACCAACATGACAACACAAGTACTCACGTGATTGACAAATACGATGCAATAGTATGCCATAGAAAAGTGCACTAACATATACTTAGGGTCTTTGATAGAGGGGTTGATTGATAGCCTTGTCGCCCATCTTTTGTGAGATCGAATTAGACCCCTGTGGATGACTCACGAGAGCATGCGGTGGTAGTTTTATTTTGAGCCTCAGCCGATTTTGAGAGTTCCTAAATGTCACAGTTTTCCTACCTTGTCTTCATGTTGCGTTTCTCAAAAGAGGTCGAGTCATCGTCTGATTTGCCCATTTTTTTTCTTTTTTTTTCTTTTTGCTTCCATTTTTATCCTTAGCACCCTTTCAAGTTTTCACTACGTCCGGTTTGCCCATCATTTTTGTCCATAACGTCCTTTCAGGTTTTTACCACGTCTCGAGTGTTTAATCTTGCCTACCCTTTGACAGCTTTGCCTTTTTGCCCTTAGCTCCCTTTCGGGTTTTCACTAGGTCCGTTGTGCATCCGCTGTTTTTACTCGAGTTACCCTTGCGGGTTTTCACGTCACCCATTCTGCTTTGGACACACTTTTCTCTTTTTTCTTTTTCATTTTTGCATTTGAGGTGCTTATTTGTTGTCGGATCATTCCATCATTGACAGCCGATGAATGCCCTCAGTAGCACGAAGATTTCGAAGTGCGCCTCTTAGGTCGGGACTTTCAAAGGGAGGAAGGTGGAATTCTCTCTCTCTCTCTCTCTCTCTCTCTCTCACTCACTCTCTTTTTGGTTCTTAGTATTTTGTGCTGCATTTTTTTGCTTTTTTCTCTCTACACACATTTATGTTGGGGAGGGGATAAGTTTTGACCTCTGGTGACGTTTTGTAACCTTCGTGCTAGCCATTTTTCATAAAGCTACCTTATTAATTCATGATGATTAATCGATGCAATTATTATCAGAGTACCTTCATTTGTATTTTTAATGACAGCTCCTGGGCCTCACCATCTAGGTGGAGGCAGCTCAGGTACGCCCCACCATGATGTTTATATGAAATCCACCCCAACCACGAGGCCCAGGGCCCAAAATTCATCTCCATCTGATTTAGATTGACCTGCACAATTAGAAACAGGGCACAAGGCAACACTCACTGGCCAAATATTTTCCCTTTGTGTAGCCCACCTGAATTACAATTGGACCTGATTTATGGGCCCATACCTAAATTTTAATGTGGCGTCTGATGGTTGGAGTGGATTTCATATAATTATCATGGTAGGCCTTGTAAAAATCAAGGGTGAACATCTCTCCAAATTGTTTCCTTTAATGTGGCCCACCTACATCACAGGTTAGCTCGATCTTTTGGCCCTGGACCTAACATTGGATTACACATACAAAGGTCAGAATGGACTTCATATACACATCATCATGGGCCCATCAAAAATCAAAAACCAAGGATAGCCTTCCTTTCCCAAATGCTTAGAGATACCCCACCATGATCTGCATGTGAGATCCACTCGGATCATTAGATGTGTAATCCCACATTAGGCCCAAGGCCAAAACTCAGGTTAACCTGTCAAAGGAAATAGTCGGGAGAGACGTCCACACATGTATTTTAGATAGCCTACCGGGATGATTATATAAAATGAACTCTAACCAATAGGATACCACAACAGAATTTAGGCCTCTGACCAAAAATAGGCCCATCATAATTCAAATGGGCCATACCAATACACTGTTTCCAATAGTATAGTCCACCTAAACCATGGTTGAGGCTATTTTTGGGCCCTAGGGGGGGGTGACTCACCTGATGGTCGAGTTATTTCACATAAACATCATGTTGGCCCAGTGGACACTTTACCTGCATCCACCACATGAACCACGGAAACCACAGTTAATAAATCTACTCTAATGATAACTACTTAAATTAATGAGAAAGCTTATCGAAAACCTTTTTGAGAAAGGTACCATAATGTAAATTTTATGCTAAATAAATAGGTTTTTCATAAAATCCTTATTAAGAGATAGCATGCCTACATTTCCATACCTCTTCCAAAAAGTTTAAAAAATGTAATTATCAGAGTACTTCACAGCTCCGTTGGGCCGTGCCAGCTAAGGGTGGGCAGCTCAAGTGGGCCCTATGCCACCCTGACCACCAGGTTCATCACCCCTGTTAAGCCCAGATCCCAGAACTCGGCTCCATCCATAATTCAGGTGGAACACATGAGTGAAAATAGTGTAAGGGCAACGCTCATGCTCCAAACTTTTTTCCCTTGGTGTGGCCCATCATAGTCACATATGGACCTAATTTTTTGGCTCAAGCGTAAATTTTAGTGTGTCATCTAATGGTTGAAGTGGATTTCATATAATTATCACGATGGGCCCTTTAAAAATCAAGGGTGGAAGCCTATCTCCCAATTGTTTCCTTTAGTATGGCACACCTGAATCACAGGTCAACCTAATTTTTTGGCCTTGGAGCTAAAGCGGGATTACACATCTAATGGACGGAGTGGATTTCACATACACATTATGGTAAGACCTGTCAAAATGAAAATCAAGGCTGAGCATCCTCTCCCAACGTTCGTGATATATTTCCCTAGGAAAAAAAAAAAATTTATGGACGCGACCCTTGATTTTTTACGGGGCCCACTATAATGTGTATGTGGGATTCACTCTAACCATTAGATGTGTAATCCCATGTTAGGCCAGGCCAAAAAATCAGGACCTAACCATCTGTGGCGGCGGAACCCGATGATTATATAAAATTCACTCTAACCATTAGATATTTAACCAAAATTTAGGCTCATCTGTGATTCAGGTGGGCCACACTAAGGGAAACAATTTGGAGGTTAAACAATGCCTGTACACTCTTTCCAATTGTTTAGTCCATCTGAATCATGGATGGGGCCTTTTTTTTACCCTAGACCTAACATGGGGTGACTCACCTGATGGTCAGGTGATTTCACATAAACATCACAGTGGGGCCTATCAGAGCAGCAGACCCCTTTGCCGGCATCCCGGGATTCAAACAGCATTAAGATCCCTTTGCTGGTATCCTGGACCGAACAGCATTAATAGATCGGATCGGAAGGTACTCTAATGATAACTACTTGGATTAATGAGGTAGCTTTTAAAAAAGGTTCAGGAATGTAAATTCTATACCAAGCATGTAGTTTTTTCTTTTTTTTTTTCCTTGTAAAATTCTATACTCTCTTCTACATTTGTAGTTAAGTTACTCTACTGTAGAGTTCTTTGGTGTCAATGGTGAGACCCACTACAACCATCCTCTTCCACCATTCATAGTGGAGATCCAGTATCTTAGAAAATCGGAACCACAACAATGGTGAGGCCCTTGGTCTTTGAAAAAATAGGAAAAACCACCTTCATTGTAACTTTCTTCTTTTCATATCCGAAGTTATGAACATCAGATTCGGACTTTTGGGCATCCAGCATCCATTGCAAGATCCACGAGAATAGCCGGCTTTTGTATGGTCATCACAACCAGCATCATCATCAACAACTACAACTTCTTCCTCTTCTTCCTCATAGGTAGTTTTTAGAACATCTATAAAATATATCAAATTTGGAGGTTTTTCAGCATCCATCATCAGCCTTTTCTTCTTCAAACCTAATGCCCTTTCTCCAACTGGACTGACTCATTGAAACCAAACCGAGTCCGTGAGTCAACCTGAAAATCAAGCCTGAATTATAAGCAAACGAAGGACCTGCCTGGTTTACCCAACACACTGATCAGGCTGATGAACTAGTCCTAGGTTGACCCACCTAGTTTGCAAACTGTGCCTGCAATCCGTCCAGCCCTGCCATGAAAATGAAACACCTAAAAAATCAGGCCACACCATAAAAACAAGGGACAATCACTCAAAAACCTCCAAATTCACTTGGTGGCCTACCTGATGATTGGATCACCCTAATTCATGGACCGTCCCATTTTCATGATGGTCCCATAAACAGAACTGTATATCAAGCATAATCTACACCTGTTGTAGAGTACCGTCTCTCTGTAATTGGAAGAAAAATATCACCATTTTCCATGGGACAAATTAATGCATGCATAAGCATTGGTACCTGATTTGGAACAACAAGGTGCCACTGAACCACTAATGTGGGCTGTCTACCTCTTTTCTTTTCTTTTTCTTTTTGAGGTGGTGGATGGTACCACCAGATTTTAGTACATAAAAGAACAGATACATTAAAATGAGAAAAGCATGCACCACCCTGGGCTAAGAGACTCTTCAAATTCCCAGTTCGCTAGAGCATCAGCATTCAGCAACCTCGATGCATTCACATGCATTCACTGAGACAGTCATTAACAAAAGCAGCAAGCACTGTCCACCAATAATCAGTCGTCCAGACCTTCAAAGATTTACATACAATCATTTCCACTAACCATTTTGAATCTCTCGATGGAGATGGGAAAAACACCAAATTCAAAATAGCAACAAACCCCATCAACAATAATGCAAAGTTTAAGATAAATTTTGTAGATTATGGCAGTGAGAATAGGCAAAACCAACTGACCACTTGAATCTGACCACCCCACCACCACTTGCAAGGCCCAGATGACCACAGGATTCCCTGTCTGCAATAAGCTTAAACAACCCAACTGTTGTGGGGTCCAGTGAATGGGAATAGGAATGTGCCAACGCACCTTATTAGTATCCTCATACAATCCTTGTAACGAAAGGGTATAGTCAAAAGGGATCGACTGTGAGGAGACCATTTTGCCTGTGGCCATGCTTAAATATGTCAGTATATTATTGGCCATAATGGTGCACTTTGATTATGAGATATGGCACATGGATGTTAATACGGCCTTTTTGGGTTTCTCAAAGGAGAAATCTATATTGGAACAGCCAGAGGTATACCAGTACCACCAACCTGGCTTTGGAAACAAAGTATGCAAGCTCAGTAAGTCGATTTACAGTCTTAAGCAAGCCTCTCCGAGTTGGAATATCCGCTTTGATGAGGCAGTCTATTCATTTGGTTTCATTAAAAATCATGAAGAGCCATGAGTATACCTTAAATCCAGTGAGAGAAAAATGCCATCAGCTGAGAAATATTATACTACAAGCTAAAGAATTTCTTTCAGAAACAAGACAACGTTAGCCCAAAATATTCCAATAATAACATTGGCATTAATACACTTATCTTCACATTTGCTCCCCATATCGAGCCCTACCAATTGGAAATGACGGCAGACTCTTCTTAGAAGCCTGAAAAAACAAACAGCAAAACAAATGTTGAACAGAAAAATCATTTATGCGACCAATATCAAATAGATACCCAACGGACCAAAAATTACTCACGACAGCAACAGTACAAGTAGATGATTTACACTTTCTTGAGCAGGCATCCCACAGCAGGAGCAATATTAAGAAGTAATAGAAACCCCTTTAGGCCAAACAGAAAGATCAACATGTAGAGCACCATGCATTAGCCTCAAAACAAAAATAGAAATCTTAATTGGGATACTGGTATTGCACATCCAATGGCAATAAGAAAGAGTAATGACAATGCAGACAGACTTCATTCCATGCAGACTTAACCACAAAACTTCCATTCAAAGTGGGAATCCAAACAATTTTAGCATCTTCTGATGTTAAAAAACTGCACCATTCTTCATGCTCTCCAATTTATCAAGATGGTAATAAACATTTGAAGTCAGCAACGTTCCACCAACCATTGCAGTCTATCACATCCTTCCCCCAAGTTCCATTGAAACTCTAATTTCGTTGTTGCGTACAGACCATGGAATGATGGTCTTGCAATCCTTGGGGCCCACTTGGATGTTGACAAGTAACATGTAAGCATCCTCGTCAATATATGAAATTATCATTTTATTTTTATTTATTTGTGCCCTTCGACCAATGTACTGCTAAATAACATCAAAATAATAATTCATGCCCTTTAACCAATCCTATCCGCTGATAAAATGGCAGAATAGGAGTGCAACAGCAGCATCCATAAGCTGAATGTAATTGGAAAACCATAAAACATTAAAAATAGAAAGAATGAAAGAAAGAAAGAAAGAAGAAGAAGACAACAACGAAGATTTTCCCAGAAAAAGATGTAATTGGTTATGTAAAACGACAAAGATTTTCCGTGTGCAGAAAGAATGTCAATGCCTCTAAACAACAGGAAGTACTCATGAAAAAAGTTTCAAGACTGATATGCCGAGGCTTTGTTACCACCTTCAAATACATAAAAATGAGTGGAAGTAACAGAACCCATGTGTTTATATGAACATACAACATCGAATTTTTTCTCCGCTCGGAAAGAAGGAAAGAAATAAAAATGGAATAAGGCTGCGAGATGCTGGTGCTTGCCTGACTCTGGCAACCTTTTGGACGGCCCAAAAACCAAATCAGAATCTGAAGGTGGGCTCAACGTCCATCGCCCAAGCAAACTTTGCAAGAAGGGACTTGTTAAATATCTGACAAGGACAGAAAAGGGTCAGCAAAGGGAAACAATATCAGACCCACTTTTTTTTTTTAATGTATTGCACTGCATTTTCTACTTTTGGTGTTCAAACAGTACTATAAAGATCCAAGTATGCTACCATTACAGGTAGAGAAAAGGGGATACATATTAAAAAAAACGGGTGTAAAAAATGACTTCACTTCTGCAAGAGAAGCAAGAACTGCAATGAGGGAACACTGCATTTTAGGAAGAAAATGCCCACCTTCTCAATGGGAACTTCATGGCGCTTGCACCATGCAACTGATATCCTAGGGTCAAGATAGTTTATTTTTGATGTGCCCAATGCTACGGTCTTCAGATCCTCTTTGATCTTCATTTCAAGTTCCAACTTCTCTATTTTCTCTTTGGCCTGCGTGAGCTTCTTCTCTATACTGTAGATGAATGAATTAACAAAGCTGGCACTGCACTAGTGCAACAAAAGAATTGCAACAGCTACTCTAGAGAATAGGATTTCATGTCCACTCCGCAGCATATCTGCCGTCAGCCTGCCATGGACCGAAATTACACCTGTATGTTTGGGCAGGTGGGCTCAAGTGTACAAAGGGAATGGATGTTCAGGGTGCATAACCTCATGACCGCACCAGCCTGTTTTTCAGGCAACGGCAAATACACGGTGGTCCCCACCTGACACATCGCCCAGACCTCATATGCCCATGCAATACAGCTATGTGGTGGGAATGCAGACCGCAATCCTACCCTGTGGAGTTAGCAGGGTTAAGGCAAAACAACTCAAAAGCACAGAGTGATATGAGTTCTATTACGCTTCAGGTGACAGGTTCTTCTTTGTCTTCCCATCTGCATCTTTCAGTGGGGGCTTCCCTTTCTTTGCACGACTCAAATCCACTTTCAGTCCCTCAAGCACACTCTACACGCCATGAAAATGATCCTTAGTATAAACAGCAAAAATCTAACAAATATGAACTTTTCTTCCTTGAACTCATGAAAGGAGTACTATAATCAGGTCATGTTTGGAGTTCCAGTTCTCAAGGGCAACAGCGGCAACACATAATACGCTGGCAGTGAAATCATGGTTAGAGAAAAATGGGACTTCACCCTTCTTTATTACAATTGTGATAAGAAGTGGACAACCAGGAAAACACTAGCCAGCTTCATGTGGATTCTGTCGATCATGCTGCCACAAAACCAAATGTAAAAGCACGCTACAGAAACCTGTACATCCAGATTCAGCTATACATACAAACATTATTTTCATCATGATCATCTAAGCCATATCGCAATTATCCAAAGACTACTTTATTGAAAAATATTAATGGTATAATCGGGAATCGTAATGGTTGCTACCTTCAGCTCTGCCATCTTCTCATTCATTCTTGACATCTGTGCACTGTGGGACTTGGAGACGCTACGTTGATGATTGCATATGATTGCAACCTGTGATAAAAACGAAACCAACAGCAGAGAAAAATGCATCACATCCAGAACCAATGATGACCAGAAATAGCAACATTTAATGGCGAAGACAACACCCATGGTTACCTCTTTGTTGGCATGCTGATACACAGCAATCTTCTCTGCAACATTGCCATCTTTCATTTCTTTGTTCAACTGTCAAATATCACAATTAAATTTAGGCTGAAAACATTTAAAAATATACAATTCATGATATTTTGAGCAAATTGCACAACAGGCAAAAGGTGGGAATCCTATGCAACTATGGGCCTTTCTTTGTTGATCGGTAATTCAGAACCAAATATTTCAACATTGAGAGTATTGAAAGGCCTTCCTAAAAACTAATTTCAGATATTCTCCTTTAGGGCATATTCCAAAGGCCCCATTTTACCATGTCATCCAAGGTGATAGAAGCATTGTATGTACGGAAGACTTTGGCTGTGAGGCCAGGCATCAGTTCCTTCAGATGAGCATTGAGTTTACTTGTATCCAGCTTGTCAAAAAGATCCTTACCCTCCTTTTTTCCTGATGAATGAAAAACAATACCCATCAGTCCAGCATTTTGGATGAGATAACAGACAAAGAACACAAAGAGGGTAATGTGATTACCAGTTTGAAACTGTGCAATAGCTTTATACACATTAAGTTCCACTTCAACTGTGTTGAAATATCTGATGGAATCTTTACCAAGGAAGTCGAACTGGATGATGGGGACAAAAGGAAAGGCGAAAAAGAAAAAAAAAAAGAAAAAAGACACAATTTTCAACCAATGGAAACAAATTGCCAGCATCCACCCTGAGAAGAATTGTCAGAAAGAACCCAGTTACCTGTAACTTATTTGGAGGAAGTAATGTAACGTTTTCAACTTTCAGAGTGCAGCAACCAACTGTATCGGCCTCATCATCATCCTGCAAAAGAATAATTAATCATGAGAAGCACATGGAGGTAACTCATTAAACACATGATGTACATACAAGCACTTTGCTTCTATCAAATGGCAAATGATGCTGCAATTGACAAAGCCAAAACGATTGTCATGCTTGAAGTGAACAGAACTAAGCAACGACCCGGTCTTCCTTTGAGATCATGCCCTATGTTTAGATACACTACTGATTGAATTACAATAATTAGTTCAATTACGTCGAAATGACATGATTCATCTTCCTTAAATATCCAAATGGTAGTAACTACGCTCCAATATGCAATCTTAGTCGGACTTAGGACTGTAAACTGCAATTTGAGGGATATTTGAACATTAGGAAGCATCCTCACAATTTGTTCATGTCCTCCTGATTGAATTGAATGTTCTCAATTCAACTCAGCAGTGCATCCACACACAATGTAAGTATTTATGACGAGGCATAATTGAGGAGCAACATGTCTGAGCAAACAGAATATTAAGGCAAGATGACAAAGTGCTTCAAATTCCAGAGAGGCTATAGCCTAAAATATGTAACTATATTACGCACGCATAAAGTTCAAAACTAAAATAGCATGGACGAAAACAACTGTAATGAGCATAATGAAACTGCCTTTATTCATAAAGAGGGTGACAGTTCAGCATTCGAACTTCTTATTATGTTTTCACATAATGGAAGCAATAAAGGCTTAAAATGGCAGTTCAAACCTTTTAAACTCAGTCCCATGTCATTGGCCAAGGTTGGTATTAACGAAATTTCGAGGCACGGGGTTCTCCCTCCCGAAGAGCAAACTTACAACAAAGGCATGTTATTTTCTATTAAGGAGCCATCTAAACACACCCTCTCTAGCTAATAGATCCACCTCTGAGTTCCCCACAATGTGTGAGAATGCGACAGAGAGTTGTGAGCAGAGCACCTTGACTATCCTCCACCCAGTCAACAAGCCTAAAAGGGAAAGACCCCTCAGATTTCGCATGCCTCACCACATTTGCCAAGTCATCTTCAATAACCGCAGAGGAGCACTTTAAGCCTAGTCCAAAGGGCTATAAACTATTACCTCATTCACATCTAAGCACTGAAGCTGAGCCAGATAAAGCCTTCATAACAGTTCCACAATCTACCCAGAGATCCCACCAACTCACGACGAGCCTCGATCGCATAAGCAACTACCCTGACTCTTCTCCATGCATCATCAATCCAGCCAGCTCCTTTTAAGACCATCAAGTCAAACAGGAGAATTCCTTTTCAGCCGAAGGCCCACCAGATAGTCCTCCCTTTAACCCCTTCTTCTTCTTCTTCCCTTTTTTTTTTTTTTTTTTTTTTTTTTTGAAGGGTAATCTTAATTTTATCAAAAAAGAAAAATACTACAAGAAGAAGGGGCTAGAAATACCCAAGAAAACAGCTAGAGCCTGCAGCAACTAAAAACAACTGACATGGAAAAAACAAACACAGGGACCTCCTAAACTCATCAACAGAATAGTGATTACATTGCTCTATTGTCCACGACCACCAACGCTTGTCTCAACACCCCTGATTTGGCCAGGGCTGAACCTCTTCATTGGCATTTTTGTTCACGTGAGCTAAAGAAATCTGTCTCCCTCTGCAAAGATCCAGAGCTTCCTCCATCAACTCTGAAATTCTCCACAGGCAACTCCCCAAGGTCACCCAAGCAATCGCATTCCTGGAATCACCTTCTACCACTGATGGGATGAAATTGTTCTCTACTAGCAATTAAACTGATGTTAATAGCCGTACGGCTTCTATGATGTTAGGATCTTGGATTCCTAAAGGCCCAGAGAACTCCATAGTAGTGTTTCCATGCTGATCCTGTGACAGCCACCTTTTCCCACTATCCTGGATCCCAGACAAGCATTCCATCAAATTTTACTTTGAAATAGCCCAGACAGAGGCAGGTCCAGGTGACAATAGGATTGTCAACTTTTGGATTCCACTGAAGCAATTGTTTCCACTTCATTGCAAATAATATTGACGGAATTTCCTCAAGTTAGCATCCTCAAGTTAGCATCGACCCTTCACCACATCTGCACCTACTTTAAAAATCGTATTGAATGAACAAAATATTGCAGAATCAAAAGTAGTTTTAGTCTATGAATTAACCACCGGGAGCTCGTATGAGAGTTGGTTTGACTGCCCTAACCATGGCGGAATATTTCCGAGATGTTAATGAACAAGACATGGGATCACTTACAAAAACTTGCAAAACAAGGATTGGGTTTCAGAATACATATAAAAGAGTATAATTAAGGAAGGATACTGAGGATGGAGTGGAACATATAGACAACTGTGTTAAAAACCCTTCCAACATGCAACCTAGCACAGTAGGAAGGTTGTAGCAGCAACTCTCAAGTTGCAAATTGCAAGCTGCTTAAAATCATAGTAATCGCATGGGCAAACGTGCTTTATTTGTAGTCACAATACAAACATGGTGATCAGTTGGACCTTTGATTGAGTAACATCTTTTTCATCGACCTCCTTAATCTGCAGGAGGTCTTTCATAGGAATAATGTAAGTAATAAAGAGCCTCTAGTTAATGGAGTATGAGGAGATTGACTTGGAAAAAATTGAATTAGGAGCTCCCTATTTTCACGAGCTACTACATTTATGCAAGTGATCCACAAACAACAAAAACCTCTCTTTCGCCAACATCCAGTCTACATGTTGGTTTATTCTGTAAAATTAATTGATTAGTTAACATGTTGGTCAACCATATTCCGAAATGGGGAAAATTTTATTGGCCTAGCATCACCCCTTCACCACAACTGCACTACTTAGAAAATCATGTTGACTATCTCCTGCACTTGAGGCCTCTTATCATTGGACACACTTGTTTCTTTCAACCCATATCACCGATAAAGACAATAGGCACGTTATTTTTAATAAAGTTCTACAACTGCTCCCCACACATTTGTTGACCATCCGCCCATAAGACCAGCAACCATATTGAGCATAATCCAATTTATGCTAAATTTCTGAATGAACTGATTCACACTTCACCCGCTAATGGGCATTTTTAATAAAAAGTCCACAAATTCTTCATTTTTGCAACACATCACTGCATCTATTAGGAATGGCCATACCTCGCCTCTTTAAGTTGTCAATCATTAAGATCTTCCCCCAAGCAAGCTACCCATACAATGATACAAAAGCCTTCACTTTCAAGGGGAGAGGAGCTCTCCACAAGCTTTGAAATGTGACGGGCCTCAACATGCCTCTAACCTCCATTTCCTTGGACATGGATCTAACCCAGAAAATCCCATCAGCCTCCAGGGCCCAGACCCTTCCATCATGCCTACACACGGAATGTAGCATTTATTTTTTTAGCAAACTTAGCCACCTTATTAAAGATGATATCTCCTCATCCTTCAAGTTACGCCAGAACATTGGACCCAACACGACTTTGTAATCCTATGGTAGTATTCATGAACCACAGCTTCCTTGTTTCAACTATCACAAACAGACTTTCAAATCTGCCACGGAGGATTCTCTCCCCACACCAAAGATCTTTAAAAAATCTGATGGGGGACCCATCTCCCATTTTAAATCTCATAAAAGCTGTGGGGATACAACCTAACCCATGTAACCACCCACCATGAGACTAATCCTTTCCTTCTAGAAGATTCCTAGATTCCCACCCATTATCAGGCAACCCATATTCTGCCTGATAACACTCTTCTCAGCAGCAACGAGTCTCAGTTGCCACCATTTGCTTAGAAGCACTATGTTCGATGTCCTAATATCACTTATACCAAGACCCCCATATTCTACTTGCTTCCATTCATCATCCTGTGCTACGAGGTGAAATCTGCAGCTTCAGTAACAATAAGGTGTACTTGTCAAAGACTTAACTAAGGTCCAAATTTTATTAGAAGTGGCCCTTAGACTTCTACCTGTCGTACATTGACCGTTGGAATTGTCTTGACGAAATTATTTCCATTAGGAAGGAGGGTATCTATCTCAGGGTTGGTACCATAATTTTTTGGCAGTACGTTGTCATTGTCACCCTGGACAATGCGTTATTCTCCGATATTGTCGGTAAGACTTTTTCTAACAGGTGTTGTCCGGTTATATCCCGACATTGCCTAACTATGCCTCAGTTAGGTCCAAGAAGGAAGATTTTGTTAAAACTGGTAATAACCCGGGTATTACCGATAATGTCGGGTATAGTACTATTATCGGTATTCCGACCGGTAATACTGGTGATAATGGTAATAACTTATGGAATCAGAGATGTGAGTTTAGATGAGGATGGATTTCGTTAGCCTTACTGTTCTACTTAATCAAAAAGCGATTGGAGGGTTGCAGGTTATAATAAACCAATCTCAAAACCATCTTGCCTTCCATGTTGATTCCAGCTATTGAACCCTTCAAAACATTCAATCTACAGCCAAACACAATCTTAAAGAAAATGAGAATGTCTCTAAAAAAGTCCTTGTTTCTGGTAGCCAGCCATCTCCAAACAACATGGTGTTGTCTGAGAAGTGCACATAAGTAACTATCAAGCCACTACTGCTCACTGACATCCAATTGATCAGAGCTCCAGAATAGCAGCTCTAGGATGAGACTAGAAAGAGCCTCCCCCCACCACTAAGAAGAGAGAGGTCCCCTTGCATGAGGTCCTTGACATTCTTGAAGAAGCCTTCCAAGGAGCCGTTTAACAAGAGACTGAAAACCACAGGGACATCACACAGGCAAGATCTACCAAAACCATCTCCTTTCAGCTTTCTTTCTTTCTTCTTTTTTTAACACCCTTGATATGCCCACACAGTTGTTCCTAGAAATTTTGTGGTTTTTCCATTCCTTCCATAAAGACCAAAGGACAGCCCCTAAGCATAGAATCCACAGGATCTGCTAGGAAACCAAACCTCCAAGCTTCCAAGTAGGGGTGGCAATGGGCAGGGTTTTGGCTGAGCCTGCCTGGTTGCCCAGCCCATTACCATCCTTACTTCTAAGAGGCCCGTTACCAAGCCCCACATAGAGAAGTAGACCCCAAACAAAGCTAGGAAACTATGAGAAACTGCAGAAGCAAACAGGCAATGAATAAAGAGATGAACCACCCATTCTACATCCCCTCAAGCACAAAAGGTAACTGTAAGGAATGGTCATTTCTCTAATTCCAAGGTTTCCTTTTTTGGAGCAACAATTCTGAGGTGTCAATACCAACGCTTTATCAGGGTCAGACACCCAACAAAATGCCATCACATGGTTTAAAGGAAGAGGGGCAACGACATGGCTTCCTAGGAGATTACTCCCCCAAGCACACTAAACTGCAGAGTTTTGATGGGATCAAGTGCACTAGAGTTGGGATGATCACAGCTTCTGTTTCTCCTGGTTTGGGTGTTAGCTAAAATATAATAAGGCCCAACAACTGACAGAAGGCCTCACCTAGTTTAAAGGAAGAGGTGCAACAGCAAGACTTTCCATGAGATTAATCACCCAAGCACACTTGACTGCAAACTTTTGATGGGACTGTGTGCACCAGCACTGGTATGATAACAGCCTTGTATTTCTCCTTGTTTGGGTGTTTGCAGAAAAATAATAATATTTACATACTTATTGAGAACGGAGAATTTGATATTAAGTATGCATATTATAATGGAAGGATGATGCATGGACCATGGGGGATCAATGCAACATTGTTGGCCATTGACCCCAAAGAACTCTTTAACTTTCAAGGCTGGATGGATATGCCTGCTTTTACTCATCAGAAAAATGTGAATGTATCAATCAAAAGGTCAAGCAACAAACAACAAATAAAGACTGCACATCATATCAAAGCCCAGTAAGCAAAATGGAAGGAGAAATATAAACAGACAACAAGAAATCATCAGATACCATTTTTAGAAGGAAAAACAAATGATAGTATAAGACAAATACTTGCAAAAGCACTAAATCTAATCTACTTGTCACAAGATAAGTAAATGGCAAAGGCAAACATTATGGTGGCGAATGTCCTTTTGAATATGCCATTGTCACTGTTGCTAAGAATCATGGAAAAAGATCATCCAAAGCCAAGCACCGAGAACAGAATGACAGGTCCAAATATCGACTCCAACAAGATAAAGACCTTATGTGTAGGAAGATTCGATTTTGGAGGAAGAAAGCTGGAATATATTTGGAGAGCTTAGAATGGAAACCATTGGAGATGTAGGTGAATGAACCCTCTCAGTAAGTGGTAATGAGCGGCTAACTACTTGGTCAGTCCACACCCATCTCTACTAAAAAAGGCTAAACATCGTGTACTGTACAATAAACATGTAGTCTATTCAGCCTTGATTAACTGATTCTAAGAAATCCGACAAGTCAGATGCAGATATAAAATTTTCAAAGATCACAATTACTTGTCCAAAGCCATTCTTGCACAGGACTGTTTTCATGCTGGCTGCTTAAGTCAGTAACAAGCGATGGTGCAGTAGCAATTTTGAGAGAGATTGAAGGCAGATTTCGAGCCTTTCTGCAACGTGCCACCATTTAATGTTTTCAACATTCTAATATTTGATTTATTTAAAATAATGATGAACAAGAAACAACTTCACCATGCAATCTTCCTGTGCCTGAAGCATTCTCATTCAAGAAACTCATGAGTGCACCTTCAACAAGAAAAACACTTTATAAAAATCTTAGAAAGCGAATGTTGGTTGTTAACAGAACCTATAGTTATAGTTTTCTTCATCAAAGAGGTTCTATGGATTTAGAAAGCAGTATAAATTGAAGGGTTTCGGAACAAAAACTGCTGCAGAAAAAGAAAATGAAAAAAGAAAAAGAAGAAGATGCAAAGATTGTGTTCATGTATGCCAGTACATCTGAAATAAAGGAATAAATAAGCGAAACAACAAACATGGATGCACGTACAGGCACACATGCACAACACACACAAACACATGCTCACATGAAGTCCAATAGGTGATCTCTGAAACCAAAAACAACACACTACAGAAAAGGAAATGAATTTTATAATCAGTTTAAGCAAAGCCATTTGAGGCTACCTTTTCATTGCCTGCCCTAAGAGCTAGCTTATCAATAAGGTAGGTAGCAACTGCTATTTGCTGCTTGCTGATATCTTTACTCCCAAAATCCTTTGTGTATGTTGATCTAATGTCATCGATGTAATTCTGCAACCAAAAGTGTAGGATAAAGGTATTAGTGACTGGCAAATTTTCCAATATGTGGCAGAAATTGAAATTCACAGGCCAAACTCAAAATCGTCACACAGACAACTTATGATGTATCATAGAAAATTACCTTCAACATCCTTGCCTTCTCATATTTCTCCTTGTCGCTTTGCCCTTTAAGGGAACTGCTAGCTGCGAGAAAAACATACTTGCTTTCTTTTGAATTGATTGGATCATTCCAAAATGCCAACCATGTGACAGTATTGTCGTGTTTTATTTCTTTCCACCTGCAAAAGGACAGCAAAGGTATTGTAACGATCAACAACCACAAGATATTATCTAGCCATCTTGTGTAAATTGTTGGCATGCTTTTAAAGGAAAAAGAAGTTACAGAACCTTTCACCAGGAATTGGACATTCTGGAATTGGAGCACCCTTTCCAATGTTTATCGTAATATCACTTGGACAGATTCTTCTTTTCAATTTCCCCATCTTGCACCACGTAAGTCCATGCAAATCAACAGAAAATCCAAAAAAGACAGAAGTTGAACAGAAAGGCTAGCAGATAAAAACTAACTCTAGGTCTGCAATTCATAATGAAATAAATTAACTATTCTAGATAATAAAGTCACAAAAGAACCTTGGGATGCTCCCCACGGCCACGGAAGAGCCCAGGTGGTTCAACTCTGAAGTTTCCAACCTGCAACGGAGATATCAGAGCAAAAGTTCAGAGAAATATGATCAAATATTACATTACACAAACCAGAAACTAAAGAAAAAACAGCATACACATAAGTTACCATAAACTAGATATCATTGCCTTCAATAATGACCTCGATAAAGAGCACAGAGATTAATGACCACTAACAAATATGATATGCAAATCAATCAAACAAGTATGTGGTTTCTGAATGATTTAAGATTAAAAGAAAAAATCGGTGAATTTTAAGAAGACTATATTCCTAGAGAAGCTGTCAGCGAGGAATTCCAATAGTCTACCCATTCCAGTGGTGTTTGCGCAGGGTAGTGGGTCTAGAGGCTCATGTAGCAGAGTATATAGAGTCCAGGCTCATGTAGCAGCGTATATAGAGTCCCCCATACACCTTATTCCATCATTCTATGCATCCTCATGTACAATTAGCTTCAATATCAGAGGCCTTCAGCTCCCAAATATGTGCCAGTTGGTTGGAAGGGACTGGAAGCAGATGTTGCAATTGTAAATAGTATTCACTGTTTTAATTGACAAAGAATCCATCCTTTAAAGTATGAATCCACTTTCTACTTCCAGCAATCTGGAGAAATTGGAACACAGATGTCACAGACTTCTCCTCGAAGGTTTTTCCATTATGAATTAGGGGATGGGGAAGTTGCATGCCACCTCATCGAAGTCTCCTTTATGAATGAGGGAATGCAGAAGTGATATGCAATCACATTCATGTGTCATTTGTAGCTTCTCTTTCTATATCACTTCATTTAATAAAGAAATAATAAATGCACCTCCTGCGCTCTTGCCTATGGATGTCAATCACAATTTATTGATACGGATATAGGCAGTAACTTAGACCAACGATGATTTAAAAGCATCATAAGTAACATAAAAGATATTGGAGTTTCAAGTTTCAACATCAACCACAAAATTATACAACATAATGATCCAAAAACCACAATACAAGATTAAACATGACAAACCAAAAGCCATCAATGTCATGAAACTAGATAGTAAGATCCAAGTTAGAATTAACCTTCTCTTTGACGCCATCAACAACAGCCCACATATACTTCTCTTCTTGCTTCAATTTCTCTTCTTTCAAAGCCTTTTTCTCCTGCATAGCCCATGATCATTAGGTCAAAATTCAAGTATCAACTAAGAAACTTGTCTCTATCTCTCTAGGCACAAGGGGTCCAAATAATGAATCAATGATAGTACAAAAACATTCTGAATCAATCACTAAAAAAAATGATTGCTAAAATTTTAAAGACAGTTACAAAAAAAAAATCATTTTTTTTAGAAGGAACGATTATTTATAAAAAGACACCGAAGCGAAAAAAAAAAAAATACAAGTCCAACAGTTACAAGCACTTGGGAAGGAAAGGCAAGCAAAGTCGCCTTGACATACACCGCCCATTCCACCACTAACCTTTTAATCCTAAAAATCACTTTGTTTTCCCCTTCAATGATACTACGGAAACATCAACCATTCCTGGAACCCCAAATGACCCATAGAATTGCCAAAGCAATGGACCGCCAAATAGCTTTTCGTGCCTTCCCTGCATTCCCGCCATGCCAAGCCCACAGAAGCTCTTCCACCGACTTAGGCATAACCCAATCCATAACCAAACTCGAAAGGAAGTAGTCCCAAATTGTCGTAGCATAAGGACAATGGATAAAAAGATGGTCGATCGATTCCCCATTGCCCATGCACATAAGGCAAATGTTGGGTAACACTAGCGCTCTTCTCTAAAGATTGTCAATAGTTAGGACTCTCTTCCAGCCTACCAAACAAACAAAGGCTGCTACTTTAGGGGAAGCTCCATAGAACCAATGATGGAACGGGTGACCCGGCACCGCATCAGAGCTTGACGAAGATAAGATCCTGTAGAAAGCTTTAACTGTGAATTTGCCAGATTTGCTCCCCACCCACCCAACAGTGTCTTCGTGGAGAGGGTCCATATCCACCAACTTTAGAAGCTCCAACAACGCTACCAGCTCGTCAATCTCAGCATTCGACATGTTCTTGCGGCATGGAGAGCACCAAACTATCTTCGCTTCAACCCTAGAATAGCAATCCACCACCCGAACTAGCCTATCAGGAGCTAGCATAGCGACTCTTAGGAATCTACTCTAAAGGGCCTGCGCACCACACCAACTATCCGTCCAAAATTTAATCTAAGACCCCTTTCCAATTTTGAAGAAGATTCCTCGCCTCACCATGTTTTGCGTACCCATGATTGCTTGCCAAGCGCTCGAAGCTCTGTACGAGGAAGAAGCTTTAACAAACCATCTACCCTCTTGCACCCCATGCTTAGCCGCAATCAAATTTCTCCAAAGACTTCCCTCTTTGCCACAAAATCTCCATATCCACTTCCCAAGCAGAGCCATGTACATGAGATGTAAAGGCTTTATACTACCCCCCCAATAGGTTTACACACTTCATCCCACTTCAGGAGACGAAACTTCCTCCCTTTAAGGAAATCCCTCCTTAACTTCTCAAGCTTGTCCAAGATTGCTTTTGGGCATTTAAAAGAGACGTGAAGTATAGCGGCATATTAAAGAAAGCCGATTTAATAAGCGTGACGCGGGCCTCCGGAGACATATATCTCCTTCTCCACGTGAAAAGCTTCCATTCGATTCTTTCAATCACCTTATCCTAAAGGTACTTCGCCAGCTTCCCCAAGCATAAAGGGAACCCCAAATATTTAGTCGGGAAGGATCCAATTTGTCACCCAAAAGCCAAAGCCAACCGAGACAATTTCTCATTCTCAACATGCACTCCAAGCATCTCTGACTTCGCCACATTTATCTTCAGACCCAAGACTGCCTCAAAGCATAGAAGAATCTTTCTCAAATTCCGAACGGATTCGACATTTGCCTCGGATATAAAAGCATGTCATCAGCATATTAGAGGTGAGATATGCTTCTTAGCAAGTTCGATAACTAGAATCCCGCAAAAAGACCATTTTCCTCTCCCTTATTAAGCATCTTGCTAAGGGCCTCAATTACCACCACAAAGAGATACACCAATATAAGATCGCCCTGGTGAAGGCCACAAGAACCTCTAAAATATCCTTTAGGTGACCCATTCACTAAAATGGAGAAAGAGGCCAAGCTCACACTCTTTAATCCATCCCCTCCACTTGATACCGCAACCCATCCTCCCAGGTATGTAGCCCAAGAAATTCCAATCAACAAGATCGTAGGCCTTCTCGATGTCTAATTTGCACATGAGCCCGCTCTTTCCTTCCTTATGCATAGAATCAACACATTCATGCGCGATTAGAGCTGTATCCAGAATTTGTATACCCATAACAAAAGCCCCTTGATTTTCCAATATAACTTTGGATAAGCACACCTTGAATCTAGAAGCCAAGATCTTGGAAAGAATTTTATAAGGGCCTACAATGAGGCTCACCGGTCTGAAGTCCTTCAATTCCATTGCTCCTTTCTTAGGAATTAGGGCTATAAAAGTGGCCCCGAGCTCTTTCGACATACGGCCGCACTCTAAAAATTCCACAACAAATTCTGTAACATCCTTTCCCACTATATGCCAAAAATTCTAAAAGAAAGCTATTGGATACTCGTTCGGCCCTAGAGATTTCTCCCCAACCATAGATCCCAACACCGCTTTAACCTCCTCTCTTCAGACGAGATCTAATGAAACTGTAAACCATCTAATTTAAGTCTTCCCCATTTCTCTCTGGAAAGCAAACTTCTATTAAAAAAAAAAAAGCCTCACTGATTTGATCTTTCTTAAAGATTAGCTACGTCTACAACCAAACTGGACACCATGTTAGCTTGAGCCCTAACACTAGCTATACTACGAAAAAAACGAGTGTTTTTATCTCCTTCCTTCAACTAAATCGCCCTCGATCTTTGGCGTCATTAAATTTCCTCCTCCCTTGCCTTGCATAATTAAGGGATGGTCCTTCGCTCCTCTTTCTATCTTCTTCCGTCGGTCCTATCGTCTCCTCTTTTATATCCAGCTCATGAATCTCATCAGCTATCTTTTCAAACTCCTCCTCTCTTTTAGCCAGGACCTCTGTCTTCCATATCTTCAGCTTCTCTTTTAGCATTTTCAACTTTCTAGCTAATTTGAACCCAATGAAGCCTTCCATAGAAAACGATGCCCACCACTTTGCCACTAGCTCCTGAAATCCTTCGATTTCCATCCAAGCCATTTCAAACCTGAATGGTTTTGGCCCCCAATGTTCTTCCTCTATATTCAACAAAATAGGACTATGATCAGAAATAATTCTTGGAAGCCCCCTTTGTGAGACAAGAGGATATCTTTCTAACCAATCTGAAGAAACCAAAAATTTGTCCATCCATGACATGATAGCCTTCCCTTGCCCATTCGACCAAGTGAATCTTGTACCCCCTAGCGGCAGGTCTACCAGCTCATGGCAACCCACCCTTTCCGAGAAGTAAGCCATACTTTTCGTGATCCTGCCTCCCCCAGATTTTTCATGAGAGAAGCGAACCACATTAAAGTCCCCTCCGATCACCACGGGGCAACCCACAGAAGTCTTATCTTGTCCAACTCCTCCCAAAACTGATTCCAAAGATTATAGGCATAAGGGCCATAGACAGAAGTAAACACCCAACGAAAACGCAAAGCCACCTCACTAAACAACACCAAAATAGAAAACTCCCCCACCAAAGACTCGATTTTTCTCAACCTGTTCGAGTTCCAAGCGATGCAAATTCCCCCAGACCTCCCCGACACATTCAAAGCCACCCAATCTTTTGATTTTAAACCCCAAACAGAAGCAAGTGTACTTGAATTAAATGCCTAAAGCTTCGTTTCTTGGAGTGCAATCACATCAGCCTTCGATCTACTACACATTTTCTTGATTTGGGCCCTTTTGGTTGAGTTCCCCGGTCCCACGCACATTCCAGGATGATAAAATCATTGATCACCTCCTTTCCCCGATCTCTCCCTCTTCCCACCAGATACTCTAGCTGCCAAATCGTAATTTATATTGCATTCGAGCCTAAGAAGCTCCCTCCATCCTCTGGGATTCTTCTATAATTTGAGTTGTATTTCGTTGAGAAATTGAGATGCCTTGGCGTGTGCGAATTGAAAAAATGCTTGCACATGCTCATCAGTGACCCCATAAGACATCCCAACCAAACCCCCTACTCTCTACAGCACATCATTAGCCACATCTGATCTTCTGCCGAAATTCTCCCGATCGACACCTGAGAGTCCTGATTCGTAATATCCATTATAACAACAGGGCCCCTCTTTTCTACGCAAAGAGAAGTGACGTCCAGCGCTTCTTCAAACCTCTCGGTCTTGGCCATATCACCTACTAGAGTCAAATTCATGTCTTCTGAGCCGTCTTCTACTATTAACCGAATCTGAACAGGATGGATTTCTTCACTGGTCGCCCAACCTTCCACCATTGAGATGGGATACGAATCGCCGTTGTTTCCTTCAGTCAAAGAAGGGGGCTGAGGAATGAGAAAAGCTACCTCTTGAGACGTCCCCTCATTAGCTGTCGAATTTAGTGAAGAAACCTCCCTCAAATCTACCAAGGTCCTCGAATCCGAAAGATTTGCTATTAAGACGATCGCACGTATACATCTTGGGCACATGAGACAGGGAAATAAGTGATTGCACGTGCCGATCACACACTTTGTTCGTGCTCATCTCACTTACGGCATCTACCATTGCACGTGTTTCGTTGTTCGTATATCAGTGCAGCGCCAATGTGTTGACAGGTGATAGGTGTATAGCCTCCGCTTCCGGGTCGGACCAAGCCACCAAAGAAAAATCCCGACCCGTGTCCGAATTCGAGCCCCAAGCCTGCTTGATGCCGCCAAATCCCAAGTTCGGGACAGGTTCGGACTCCAAACCTGGCTGATATTTTAAGCTCGGGGCAGCATTCTCATCACCTGATACTCCCACAAAGCACCTAGTGCCACGTCTTTTCTATAGTCATCTTTCTGCCACTGACCTTTCTACTACCAACGGATGAGGGACGCGTGTCGAACCTCAAACCTGGTACTCCAAAGGAGCATATCTCCAGTGTTCCTTCTTCCTCAGCCTTTGAGACCCGCTTGCAAGATCCGTTCGTCACCAACTCCCTCGACCTCTAGAGATCTCCCCACTTGGGTAAAGCGACCTCCTTATCTTCCTTTTGGATAGGCAGGAATAATTTCCTTTCTCCCATGAAAATAGTCATGAAACTTGGAATGGCATCACCTTTCCTCCGCCTAACCCGTACCCTGATAACACCAACCTCCTCCCCAAGCTTCGTCTTAGAGTCCAACTCCAGAAATTCTCCAACACAAGAGGCTGTCGCGATAAAGAATTCGTCAATCCACAATTCCATTAGCACCACCCGTATCAGAAGCCATATATCTTCCTTCCCAACGAGAGAAAATTCATCCCGCCTCTGGACCCAAAGGACTAGACCATCTCTATGTATTGCTGCCCGCCATCAACACCATATCGATGTTGGCTCCCAGGCTTAATCGAATCCAAAGTTCATTGTAACCGATGGGTTTTATGTTGTACATCTCCGGCGGCATTCTACAGCAGTCATCTAGACATCTCCTTACTTGAGAAATCAAAAGCACCTTCTTTAACGACAGCAACCACCGACTGTTGCAGTGATTCCCAAGAGCAATTGATGACTTTCTGGCTTACTCTCACCATTTTTTCTTCCCCTACTAACTCCGTCTCCACCCCTCTTCCCTAGGCTTTCTTGTTCGCCATGTCTCTTTCTTCTTCCCTTGTTGTTGTCTGAGATGTAACCTTCTCCCCCGCCAACACCTCCTTACAGGAGATTTTCCCCAACCCAGAGGGAGTGCCCACTTCCATAACTAGATGATTATCTCAAACCATGATTTTCGGCGGATGGAGCAAATACTTCTTCTTTCCAAAGTTCTCTCCTTCCTATATTTAAGTTATGGCCCAAATCTTGCTCTTTGGACAAAGCATTTGCATCGCCCTACCTAGCTCCTCCTCTGAACTCATCCACACGAAAGCAAATCCCTGGGAAGAGTTGTTGTGGCTATTCCTAGGCAGGACGACATCCATTGCAACCCCCGCTCTAGTGAAAACTCTTGAAAAGTTTATTGGTAGCCATCCTCTAGGAAATCCTTGCACAAACGGGGTGGGGTATTCCGAAACGTCAGCTTTGAACATTCCTCTCTTCGATGATTTTGTTCTTCTCCTAGCCACATGTGTCCATTCGTCTCCATCCACCTCTGTCGTGGCTTTATCTCCATCTTCGTTACCTCCCTTCCCCTTTGTGTCTGCCAATACCTTCTCATTGTACGTGCTTACATTGTCAAGGCTTCCGCTGCAAATAGTCTCCTTCCGTAGTGGTTCTTCCGCTACAAAATGAAGTTTATTTTCTTGTAAGTAACATACATCATAGAATGGCAAGGTAACTTGTAGACACCCCACCCTTTTTTTCTTAACATTGATAATTTTATTCAAAAGGCGACCAAGGCCTAAAGAATACCAAGAAACAAAACAAAGAAAAAGAAAGGCCATCTATCTGGAAACTAAGCAATAAACTTAGATGACAAAACCTACTCAATTACATGCATTTTAACCATACTAAAAACATTCGAAACTTGCCCCTTCCAATTCCTGAAACATTGATTATTCATTTCTAGCCAAAGGAACCAGATTCCCGCTACTAGGCAAAGGCGCAAAACTTTTTTCCCAACCTTACCTATTCCCCCTCCATTTCCCCTAAAAAAAACTCCTCAATGCACGTCGGCAAAATCCAAGTTTTCATTAGCTGTCCATTTGTCTCCAACACGACGCCCACCTTTTGAGTGCACAGGCCTAACTTTTGAGCTGAGCCACTTGCATGGCAAGACCATCAAGATGGATGGATTGGATCTCACACTTGTATACATCCCTGCCAGGATCTCACACTTGTCTGAAACATGGCACATGTCTCAGTGGCCAATCCTGGGCACCGGCTTGGATTGCAAACTCAAGCCTAGCCCTCAGGCCAAGTTTAGGGAACCAGTCCCAGGCCCTACAGGGCTGGACCTCCCAACCCATTGCCACCCATTATGAGTGAAATAAACTCTTTAGCACTTGCCAATATCCAGGTTCTACAAAAAGGTATTTAACATTTTAAAAATGTTTATTTTTATTTAAGACTCAGACCTCGGTGCAATTATCATACATGTCAACCAGACACCAAATCAATATATATATTAAAAAATGTGATTTTCCAGAACCAATCTGATGTCACCTGGACTATAAATTAAAAAGTATCCCAATCCTCCCACATACGTCAATATTGACAAGTCTTAGAAAAACATGAAGCTCTGGATCACAGACATCTCAAGATCCAAGCACTATCCTTGACAATTCAGATCTAGCCATTAATGGAGAAAATTTGGGTGTGATGGATCATGGAACCCGAGTTTAGAAGATTCTCCTCAAAGTGAATTTTCATGCTATCCTAACTACTCTAATCATATGCTAGAAGAAGCTTCAAAGAAAGAGAATAAAGACATAAGCAGTAACCAAATAACTAACAAGGACGACAACTTGCAAAAATTCCATCACTTTACTAGCCTTAGATCGAAGCCTCCCTCAGCTTGTGTCGGGTGGTAGTGATGGGAAGTACTGTTCAATGGATAAGCTCACTTTGATTCATGTTCCTAAAAGTTACGTACACAGTGCTGGGAAAAGCCTATGGTGATGAGCATAATGATGATGACAACTCACATGCACAGTATGCGTTGCCCATTATCTTACTGACCACCAATAATGGATAAGAGGGAAAATAAGAAAAAGTGCTAGGTAACAATAGGCAATTCAATTTCTTGTATCCAAGGTTAATACATAGGACTCACGTATCCATCCATAGATACAAGAACTAATTTATCTACGTTATTTCACATGTTTCGGCATTGTTATCTACAATGTGCACATGGATGTTTTATGCATGTGGGTATGAATGTCTCACATTGTTTATATCAAGCTTTTTACTTACATATGTTGTATCTTTCCAACATCTTTGTGCTTCTATCCATTCAAGATCTATCACCCAATAGGAGCTCTATAGATATGCTCATATAACAGTTTTCCAGAGTAACTATATCTGGTTCTCCACCCCAGCACATATATGTGCATCATTATCCAAGTTACACACCTATAAAAGGCTTCATAATAGTGCTAGGAACCTTCACCAATAATACAGATTCCTTTTGCCTAGCATGGCACTTTTTTAGCTTTTAATACTTGGTCATGAACCCAAGACCTCGATGTTATAACATGGGCTGTCTACCATAGAGCTATGGGCTCAAAACTTGCATGATGCCCTAGAAGACCTACAGACAAACTCAAAAGAAAAAGAACTGTGGCACCAAAGTAGCCCATTTATATTATGAAATCTTTTTGACAAAAACAAAAGCCACAAAAGAAGAAACAAATAGCCTCCTAAAAGAAGAAATAGCAGAACACATTAAGAAACATTTTTGCCAGAAGACTGTAAGTGGAATTCTGAGCATGTGCGAGCACATTGCACGTTGCTTGGTGGCATAGTTTATCGTTGCCCCAGGTTGAGATAATATGCCATAAGATTAACACAGGTTTAACACTGAGCTTTTAATCTGAATTATTAATTCAGGAACTAATACTTATTCTCCAAATAAAGCAGTGTGATAATCAACTCTTCACATTAAGCTGTATGGATCCCTTCTTAAGTCTACTTTAAAAAGTGATTGAAAGCAGCTTGACTTACTTCTGTACTCATTTGTTTTTTCTTTTCCTTCTCCTTCTCATGCCACTCATAGATTGGGTTGAAATCACAGAGCTCAAATTTCTTAATTACATGGTTTCGACCAAGTATCACCCTCCAATCATTCATAAAGTTGTCGATAAATGTATCCTTAGTTGCGTATTCTGTGTCTTTCATCACTGCAAACATGGTCGCTACCTGCAAACCAAAGGCTTCATGAGATATAAAACAAATAGCCAATCCCATTTGACAGGATCTCACAACGCTCGCGTCCAGCCGGTTGGACAATAAGTTATTGCCCACCCACTGGATAAGTTCCAACATATCATGTGTGTCCCAAGTCCCTACCCATCACACGTGCTCATGTCCAACCAGTTGGACAATAAGTTATCGCCCAACCAGCAGATAAGTTCCACCTATCATGTGTGTTCCAACCCATCCAATAGGTTGGCCACACCATAAGGATAACCTTTGTCAAAGATCTACCTGATTCACTTGTCAATTGGATCCAAATCATAGAAAACAAAGGATATCTGCTGATATAAGAAGATTTTGCATAAGGTGATCATTATGGTGGCCCCAGCCTTTTGGATGGGTTAGATGTTGCAAACAAATCACATGATGGAAATTATCTGTTGTTTGGACAAGAAAATTGGCAACCTTATTGGTTGGACATAATCCTTTCCCACATGCATACATACATACATAGGTACATATGGTTTTTTTTAAAGAGTGATTATATAGGTACATATGTTACCTACATACAAACATAAATACATATAAATTATAAATAAATATTATATATATATATATATATATATATATATATATATATAGAGAGAGAGAGAGAGAGAGAGAGAGAGAGAGAGAGAGAGAGGAATGCTCACCTACGAACCATCTCTCACAAGAACTAGTGAGAGATTTTTGAGGACTCATCACACATGATGTGTCCCCAAAATCTGAGCCGTCCACGTGATGCAGCACCCCGAAAAACCCCCAAGACCCAACTTTCAACCTGGTTCACAAATCTAGTGGGCCCACCAGAGTTCTAGATCAGGTTGAAAGTTGGGCCCTGGGGTTTTTCAGGGTGCTGCATCACGTGGACGGCTCAGATTTCAAGGACACATCACGTCTGATGAGTCCTCAAAAATTTCTCATGAGTTCTCGTGAGAGATGGTTCACAAGTGAGCACTCTCTCTCTCTCTCTCTCTCTCTCTCTCTCTCTCTCTCTCTCTCTCTCTCTATATATATATATATATATAGAGAGAGAGAGAGAGATCTCAAGGATCTCATATGTTTAATGCAACAACACCGACTCAATGTGACGAGTACATGACAAGAAATTCAGGACAAGAGGTAAATGATGAATGACCACATCAAGCTACAGATATTGAGCCTCACCTCCTCTTGTTCGGGAGTTAAATCAACCGGCTCTCCATTGTAGAGCATCTTAACCCCATGAGGCTTGTACAGGGGAGGAAAAATGACCCCATTGTGCTCCAAGGTTGTCCATTTTTTACCTCCACCAGAGCCAGGTGGCACCTTCATCGACTTGGAGTACTTAATATTCTGCATCACTTTCTTTGATTTCTTAGTTGTTTTCTTGAATGAAGAAGAAACAACCTTAGTTGGTTTCTTCGAGGAGGATCGATTATTTGAGGGAACTGACTTTTTCATTCGCTGTGCAATCGGTATGTGGTCATCAGCATCCATTTTTTCTTCCTTTTTGACCTCGGGTGCTTGCTTAACTTTCACGAAAGAAGAGGAACTAGAAATTTTTAGCTTTTTAACAGAAGAAGACGGGGATGACCTGTTGACTTCACTTGTCGGCCTCTTGTTCAACCCTGTGCTGGACTTCAAAGACTGCTCATTATTTGAATCTCTCTTGTTGTAACCAATTTTCTGAAACTTAGCAAACAAAGGTTTCTCGTCATCTGAGTCATATGAGGTTTTACTATATGCACCAACACAAGACTTTAATAACTTGGAAGATAATGGTTTCTCATCTCCTGAATCATCGACTGATTTCTTAATGCTGATTTTTGATAACTTGGAATATAATGGTTTCTCATCTCCTGAATCATCGGCGGATTTCTTAATGCTGATTTTTGATAACTTGGAAGATAATGGTCTCTCGTCTCCTGAATCATCGGTGGATTTCTCAATGCAGATTTTCGATAACTTGGAAGATAATGGTCTCTCATCTCCTAAATCATCGGCGGATTTCTGAATGCTGATTTTTGATATCTTGGAGTATAATGGTCTCTCATCTCCTGAATCATCAGCGGATTTCTTAATGCTGATTTTTGATATCTTGGAAGATAATGGTCTCTCATCTCCTGAATCATCAGCGGATTTCTTAATGCTGATTTTTGATATCTTGGAAGATAATGGTCTCTCATCTCCTGAATCATCAGCGGATTTCTTAATGCTGATTTTTGATATCTTGGAAGATAATGGTCTCTCATCTCCTGAATCATCGGCGGATTTCTTAATGCTGATTTTTAATAGCTTGGAAGATAATGGTCTCTCATCTCCTGAATCATCGGCGGATTTCTTAATGATGATTTTTGATAGCTTGGAAGATAATGGTCTCTCATCTCCTGAATCATCGGCGGATTTCTTAATGCTGATTTTTGATACCTTGGAGTATAATGGTCTCTCATCTCCTGAATCATCGGCAGATTTCTTAATGCTGATTTTTGATAACTTGGAAGATAATGGTCTCTCATCTCCTGAATCATCGGCGGATTTCTTAATGCTGATTTTTGATAACTTGGAATATAATGGTCTCTCATCTCCTGAATCATCGGCAGATTTCTTAATGCTGATTTTTGATATCTTGGAATATAATGGTCTCTCATCTCCTGAATCATCGGCGGATTTCTTAATGCTGATTTTTGATATCTTGGAAGTTAATGGTCTCTCATCTCCTGAATCATCAGCGGATTTCTTCATGCTGATTTTTGATATCTTGGAATGTAATGGTCTCTCATCTCCTGAATCATCGGCGGATTTCTTAATGCTGATTTTTGATAACTTGGAAGATAATGGTCTCTCGTCTCCTGAATCATCGATGGATTTCTTAATGCTGATTTTCGATAACTTGAAAGATAATGGTCTGTCGTCTCCTGAATCATCAGAGGATTTCTTAATGCTGATTTTTGATATCTTGTAAGATAATGGTCTCTCATCTCCTGAATCATCGGCGGATTTCTTCATGCTGATTTTTGATAACTTGGAAGATAATGGTTTCTCATCTCCTGAATCATCGGCAGATTTCATAATGCTGATTTTTGATAACTTGGAATATAATGGTCTCTCATATACTGAATAATCAGCAGATTTCTTAATGCCGATTTTTGATAACTTGGAAGATAACGGTCTCTCATCTCCCGAATCATCAGCGGAATTCTTAATGCTGATTTTTGTATTTTCTGGAATGGATGAACTAGGATTAGATGAATTGTGATCCCTGGAAACATGGGAAGAATTGCTTTTTTGACCTGATGCAGGCATTCTAGAGCTCAATGGTATATTATCATCAGAATCTTCATTAGGATCGAAAGCGGATTCAACCGGAGACTTATTCAGAGGCTTCTTTTCCCTATCATAAGCTGCCAAGTCCTGATCTGATGAATATCTTGGCTGATCAGGTATTGAAGCTTTTGAATTAGCAACATTAGACCTTTCTTCTGACAACTTCACAGGTAAAGCCAGCTTAGTCTTTGGAAAATTGGAGTTTTGACGATCAGAAGCACGTGCATCATTTATAGGCCTTCCTGAAGATCCATCATGCTTTTGAGATAATGGCTTCTTTAGTGCAGAACTCAATTTATTTTGCTTGGATGTCGAGCCATTCCTTTTAAAAATCAAAGGTAAATCATCATCATCATCAAAATGATTTTGATTGACACAACCATGAATTATAGGCCTTCCTGAAGATCCATCATGCTTTTGAGATAATGGCTTCTTTAGTGCAGAACTCAATTTATTTTTCTTGGATGTCGAGCCATTCCTTTTAAAAATCAAAGGTAAATCATCATCATCATCATCATCAAAATGATTTTGATTGACACAACCATGAACAGCCATCATTCCAATCTGCTGTGTGTTACACCATCACCTGCAAATGGTAGAGCCATAAAACAACAAGCGTCAAAGCATTAGTGAAGCACAGAATTACACCATTTTTTTCCTACAGTGGTCGTTTAGCAACCTGGAAAACTACGCTACTGGAAATGGAATCCTCGAGTAGGAAAAATTCTTGCGTTTGGCAACCTAGAAAATTTACGAAATCAATTTGAGTTGGAATCCAATTCCAGCAAAAGGCCAGAATTTGAATTCCTGGCCTCAGCGCAGCTTGCAAATTCCAAGGGAAGTGTACACGTTTCTTTAATTTGTTATATAAATAGATATTCCAAGGTAATGAATTCCAAGCTCCCAAGCACATTTCTAATTCTGCAGAATTTTATTCCCAGTTGCCAGACATAACCAACAGATTCAGTTTCTCAGAGAATTTGTTTCCTCGAAATAAATTATTTAGTAACTTCTAAATTCTAGGTTGCCAAACGGCCCCTAAAACACATAACTAGCACAATTTTTGCTGTACATGAAAAAAGAAAAAGAAGAAGAAGAAGAAGAAGAAGACTCTATATGGAAGCAAGTACTTAATCCAGGACAAAAATAGAAAACATGGACAGTAATTTGCAAATGATGCAAATGCAAATAAAAAAAAATTTAAAAAAAATGGTAACAATGCTGCCAATAAATAACAATGCCGCCAAAAATGGTTCACTTGCAATAACAATGCTGTCACTAAGAGCATGTTTGAGTGCCAGTAAGGGTATTGTTATATAATATCTCCGACTCAGCATTGTGTTTCTTTTCTTTCTACTGACTCATATAGTTGGCTCCTTCATTCCAATCCACACTGTACATGCTTTTCAATGTTGTCTTCAGCTAAGGGCATGTTTGGTTACCAATTAAAAATGGGTCCGTCTCATTTTAGTTAATATCAATTGCATATTAGATATTATAGTTTATATACATTGTCAGTTCTAAAAAAAAAAATCAATAGCTAATACATAAATTAAGATTAAATAACATGAGATGAATTCCAAGTGCTCGAGCACAGTTTCTGGATTCCACAGATTTTCATTCCCAGTTGCCAAACATGATCGACAGAATCAGTTTCTCAGAAAATTCGTTTCTACAAATAATTCTTTAGTAACTTTTAAATTTTAGATTGCCCAAACGACCACAAAATACAATATCTCCAAATGGGCATGGTGTTTGGGCGCCACTAATGGCAGTGTACAATATCTCCACTTGAGATTATTTTATTTTATTTTTTTAATGTTACTAACTCATATTTCCGGCTCCTTCATTCCAATGAACTAAATATAGTTTTCAATGCCGTCTTCGCCAAAGGGCATGTTTGGTTGCCACTTGGAGATGAGTTCATCTCATTTGGTTAATATCAATTACCTATTAAAAAACATAGCTTATATAAATTCAGCGATGGTCGAATTCCCATGAAGCACACAAATAAATGCCAACAAATTGATAAAGAATACCACTCCGACCCACACAACTCAACATGCAAGACGTAATATTCATAGAATAGAAGTAGCGTTTTCCATTCCGGATCGAACAATCCGGGCCGTTGATCGTTCACAATAGGATGAACACCTATAATCCATCCATCCATCCAAACTAGCCCACAATTAATAGAAAACCACTCGTTTTTTTTTTCTTTCTTTCTTTCTTTTGTGGATAAATAACATGGAGACTGAAAACCCTAACCTCTTTTGCCGTTCGCATTCAACCTCGATCGTTCGCTCTTTCACTACGTCAGAAAAGTCGGACAATGGCTCCAATATAGCTAGCGTTGAGCGTATCTGCTCTTCTATCTCTGATTTTATAAATTAATAATAATTCGAACAAATAAATTAAAAAAAAATTTAAAAACCTTCAGTTTTGGACGGGCTGCGAGCGTGGCAACCCTGTCGTGAGCTCTTTCTAATTTTCTGTCTCTTTTTCAGGTTTTCTCTAATTTTAAGACGATAATGGACTCATGCTCCCGTGCACTTAGAGTTCTAGAAGTTATAGTGCTCCTTTGTTGCTTAGAGGCACTCAGATAATCCAATCAATTGATCTTGACTGTTCATTAGGACAATAGAATATTGATTGGTTAGAATGCAAATAGCATGCTGATACAACAAATCTCATCCATTTCATTAATGGCCATTGATATGGACGGTCAATACAATTTACACAAAAATAATTCCAATCAACAAATTAACATATTTATTTGTAGCACCTGCTCTTTATTTATTGGGTGCTATTTATTTATTTGTTAGGCAATCTTAAACAGGATTCAGATTGTATAGTGCGGAACACAGCGCCAAGGTCTGTACTTCGTTGGGCGCGAATTAGGTGTTGCCCTGGGAGTGTCTCGCCTGCTAGCCCAGCTATAAGACACCTCGGCGTTTCAACTGCAGATCTAAGGTTCTGAGTGCTAAGGAGACACCCCAACTCCACCAGTGGGTGCGTTGCCCATCTAACAGGTTGGGTGAGATGCATGACTAAATTTAGAGAAAAAAAAAAGGTGTTACCTTGGGAACAGCTTAGTGGGTGTTACCCTCACTGTGTGGGGCCCTTCTTGATGTATTTTCTATATATCGACACCGTCTATCTATTTTTTCATATCATTTTAGGATGTGATCCAAAATCCTAAGAAAATCCAAATCTCAGGTGGACCATACCACTAGAAACAGTATTTAATAACCATTAAAAACGTTTTGTGGGCCACAAAAATTTTGGATAAATCTGATATTTATATTTTCCCTTCATCAAGACCTTATTGACATTATCAAGAGCTTGGATTGAAAATAAACATTGCCAAAACCTTACTATGGGCTCTTTAGAATTTTTAATGGTGGAGCACTCAATCACACTATTTCTAGTGGTATGGTCCACTTGAGATTTAGATCTGCATACATTTTGGAAACACATTCTAAAATAGGCTGTAGAAAAGGATGAATGGCATGCATATACAAAATATCATCCATGTGGGCCACTCGGTAGGGGTAACACCCACTAAGTTGTTCTCGGGGTAACACCTAATTCGCGCCCTACTCCGTTTACGTGTCAAAGTTATGGGCCCACCATGATGTATGTGTTAAATCCATATTGTCCATCCATTTTGCGAGATCATTTTGCCCAAAAATGGAGATAGATCGAACATATAACATAAAACAGTGGAAATTGAATACCTACCATTAAAAATTCTTAGGGCCACATAAGTTTTGGATCAAGATGATATGTGTTTTACCTTCATCCAAGTCTGTATGACCTTATGAACAGGTTGGATGCAATAAACATCATAGTAGGCCCTAAAGAAGGTCTCCACCATGGTGTCATTATCCCTACTCCTTTCTGTGGTGTGGTTCATTTGAGCTTTGGATCTGCCTCGTTTTACACGGGCTCTAAGTTGATCCGGCAAAATGTATGGACAGTGTAAATATAACACATACATCATGGTCCGGGCTACAGAGCTTTATCATGTCAACGCAATATCGCCAGGAACGTTCAAGCGGCCATGAATTTTTTCATAATGTACAGTTAGATTGGAGTGTGTACAAATAACCTGATGTAGCTAGGAGCACTTGCACTGCTCTTAGCACAGGAGCAATTCTCCTTCAGGTAGACAAAAAATAATAATATTTGATGAATTTTGCTTACATTATTATCTATTGTAATCGGCAACGTAGACAAGATGTATTGTGATAGGATATAGATCTTAGTCTTTTGGATCTGGTGTCATCTTTCAATGACCCGGACCGTCCACTGATGGATCACACCTTGGATGTGGAAACCGCAACGTCAAAACTTTTACGGGCCATTTGGATTGGGGGTACTTGAATGACTGAAATATTTTCAATTATCATATATGATAACACCTAACGTAACATTAGAGAATTTTGGGATGATACTTTTCCCCTTTTCATTTCTCTAATGTAACATTAGAGAAATATACATAGGTATACGAGTTTGGTACATAGGTAAATATGGTATGAAAATACAGTGATAGGCAGAACCCCACATGTACTTTTTTTACCCACACTCTCACCCCCACATTTATATATACTAACGGTGAATGGTGCCAGTGCATGAGACGTAGTACACCTTCACTTCCTCGAAGTTTTTCTTATATTTCAATTGGTATGGTTAGATTATGATGCTGACACAAGTGTGGTAATGCATTTCACTTTAGCCAAATGAAGCTTTAGAAGCTATATCTGGATAGAAATCATAGATTCACTTATAGGGTCGGGGATCCTTGACTCAAGCAACTACTCCGGTTGGTCTGTGATCATAGATTTTGTATAAGGGCCTTGGAGACAAAAAATAAAAAAGTTAGGCACCATTTTCTGCCAATGCTTAAGTGCGGTCTCTACTTCACGGGATTTAATGATTTTTAGAAAATTTTAGTAGAACTTTGGTATTATTTACATCCGGCCTCACTTCAGCAAGATTTGAAATCCCGAGTAGGTAAATAAAAAAAAAGTGTGTAAATAGGAGAGAATGGTTAGATAAATAAATAAAAGAGTGACTATGTGCTGGTGTTCTTGGAATGTGTGGGGTTTAATACAGATTGATTTGATATGTGAGAAGGAAATGGAAGACTAGACATCATTTTTTACATAAGGGATAGCCTAATATCCCCGATTCCAACTCTACATTCGCTTTTAGTAGCTTCAATTATAGACATCTCTTAAGTCGGTTTGCACTTTGGCGCAGTCAAGAATCTCTAGATACTCTAGAACCTTGGGCAGAGGCTACACATGCACATGGCACACCCAAAAATTCCAAAAGCACCCTTCCCATCATTTTTCTCTCACTCACAACCTTTCCTCTCACTATCTGTTCACTGCCTTCCTGCCTCTTGCCTTTGGAATGGGTATTGTGATGTGTTATATATAGACAAAAACTAGCGGATTTCTAAGGACCATTGATAGGTCTGTAGGCGTTACTCTTGTAGCCATTAGAGTGTGGTGCACTATTTTAAAAAATCGGCATTCATTAGATGATCGACTATCGATTTTGTTGTTTTTGCACCCCGTGTGTCAGTTTTTATCTTTTTGGGCCCCACGTGTTATACAAATAATTTTTAAAAACTTGCAATCATTAGATGACCGCTTGTCAATTTTTGTCATTTTTGGACTCCAGTTGCTACGTGAATAATTTTAGGGTTGTTGGAGTTGAAGTGTGTGGTTGAGATCTTCCTCATCTGGCTCATTGTTGGGTTGATCAGATCTAGTAGATATCTTTGGGAGGCATCGGGGATCCTTTCAACTTGATTAGTTTTGATTACCTCATTGTTGGAGTCTAGGGAATGTGGTTTGATCAAAGCTGTGCACAACAGGTTTCCGGGTATTTTGGACGATCGTCCAATATTTGATTCATCGAGCTATAGGACGGCCAATCTGGTCCGTTAGTTATTTTCGCGACTTGCCAAAAGCTTATCTTACCCGGGCATGGTTCATTTTTTAATAGGCTTTAAATCTTTTAGAGACATCTTTATCAAAGCCTTGCAAAATGCCAAATAGTAGTTTAATCTCATTTTGGGTGGGGTGTCTACAGATGTCCTATTTAGCAAAGGTTGTGGACAACCGAATGTCAAAGCGAGTGGACACCCCATCTTTAAAGTTAGATGTAGACATTATCTAGCTTATTCCAACTGAAGTGTCATTGTCGAAAAGCTCGTCTACTTAAAGAAAAATCCGATTGTCTCCTAAGGATTGGAAAAAACATTGTGGTTTATCCCTATTGTAGACACCCCACCTTCGGCTACACTGTTGATAGAGATAGCTGGTTGAACGGAGGACCATACCCCCAAATCCCAAGTCTAAACTCAGCCAAACTCACCCTTGTAAGCCCCATTCCGTAGCCCAGTTCAAGCCTGAACCCAGTCAACCCAGTCCTAAACACCACCCAGAAAAACCCCCCATAAAAAAGGCCAGTCAAAAAATCCCAAAAAAGTCAAACTCACTGAGTCAACCCGCTGAGTCAACCCGCTGAGTTAACACGCTGAGTCAACCCGTCGAGTCAACCCGTCGAGTCAAAACACCGAGTCAACCCGTCGAGTCAAACCACCGAGTCGACCCGCTGAGTCAACTCACTGAGTCGACCAGCGAGTCCAACAGCAGCCCCGAGGGAACGGCCGTACTCGCTGGAAACCGAGGAGCGGCCGTACGGGCGGCCCATGGCAGGCCACCCGGACAAAATTACGACTTCTGCCACTCTCTGCTGCTATAAATACCCCCCTCCCCTTCTCATTTCAACAGACCACTCAGCCAGAGAGAGCCCGTCCGTCTGGGTCACCCTCCTTCATCCTTTAGCCCATTCCTTCACCAAGGAGAGCCCGAGTGAGGAGAGTCTAGCCCTGGTCCAGCCCAGCCTGACCACTGGTCCAAGCCTCCCAAGCCATCCAAGTCTTGATCCAGCCACTCGAAGCCAACCCTTGCGACACCTCCGTCCACCCAGCTACTCTTTTCCAGCATCATCTCATTTGCATCTAGCATAAGTGCAACATTTACTTTTCTTCCAACCCCCCTGCTTCACTGCAAACACTTTGATTATTCAAACACACCGCATGCATCTCGCATAAAACACCTGTCAGTTCGAGCGTATGCTCTGGGCTTGCCCGTTGTTGGAACCTGCCCATCAGAAACTCTTACTGTTCAGACCTGCATTCATGCTTCACCATAAAACACCTTGATTACTCAAGCACACATGCATATGTCTTTATATTAAGCACCTGTCAGTTCGAGCGTATGCTCTGGGCTTGCCCGTTGTTGGAACCTGCCCATCAGAAACTCTTACTGTTCAGACCCGCATTCATGCATCATGTCATCCATGAGAATATACGAGGATTAAACTAGACTTTCAAATATTCGATCGATTCTGTGAAGTAGAGACCGTACTTCGGTACGGGCAGTGTGTGGGGTGCCTAACCTCTTCCCACCCTGTAACCGTGATCCCTTACCTTGAATCTCTGGCCGCAGATCAACAGGAGTCATTTTAGAGGAAAGGATCTTCAGATCCCCTTCTCTAACGTTTCTACGGGGTCTAGCCGACTGTAGATTCGAAGTAACTGGCTAGTGGCGACTCTGGTCCTATATAAATTCACTTAAACACATCCAGCTCAATACGACAACCAAACGAAGCCCTCGAGAACGAGGCAAGCCAGTGGCACAAACGACGATTTCGCACGCACGCACCTCTTCTTCTTCTTCTTCCGAAAGGAAAGGGAGAACGACGTCGTGTGAGAGCCCGGAAAAATCGGCGAGGGTCCACAGAATGGCGACTCCACTGGGGATAAGCTAGTCCCATTAGTCGTGATCCGACTTGAAAACAGAATCCTTCCCGTACTTGAAAGTCATTAATCCTCATACAATCTCATCTGCATAGCATTCTACCCAAACCAAACAAAAAAAAATAGAAAATTCCAAAACAAAAAAAATAGAAAATCCCAAAACCCAAAAAGAGTAGAGTATAGTCCTCACCATTGCGCCTCCTCGGGCTCAACGTGTTCGGAGACAGCTTCCCTTCCGCAGCATAATCCGCACTCGGGCTCAGCAAGCCATGTCCGACCACGAAGAAGAAACTCATCACTTCCCAGCTCTTGAAATGACCGAAGCGCAACCTCCAGCGCAACAGCCCGTTGACAATACGCCAATCATACAAGAATTAGCACAAGGAGTGAGAGCAATGCAAGAAATGCTCTTGCAATTCATGCAAGCACAGGCCACCGCAGCAGCCAACAATCAGCTTGGCCCAGTTCAGCAATCTCAGCAACCATGCCGGGTCCTCCCGGCCTCCAGTTCAAATCAAGCACAACCATCGGAGTCTGCCCAAGACTACCGACAGCAGCCATCTCAGCCCTTCGCTATGGGGCATCCTTCTCAATATCTTCCTGCAACGACAAGGCCATCTCAGAGCACTTCCGTTGCAGGAACATCTAGTCAACTTCTAGCCAATCTTGCAAACAACAATCTCAATAGATCTCAGCATGTCCCCGCCGATGGGACACCTTTTCAATTTCAGCACATCCCCGCCGATGGGATTTCAATTCAATTTCCAGCAACAGGGACAGCACTGGCAAATGCCCACAATGGGGGTCAGTGTCAAGCCCACATCAATCAGCGGACAGTGGCGAATACCCAACAAGGGGGTCACTTCCCAGCATCTCAGCCTCCTGCAAACAGGAGCACTTTTCAATTCCAGCACATCCCCGCCGATGGGATTCCAGTTAATTTTCAGCAATCTTCAATTCAGCAAAATCCAGTTAATTTCCAGCAGTCTTCAATTCAGCAAAATCCAGTTAATTTCCAGCAAGTCCCAGTTCAACCTTCCGTACAGTCTCCAGTTCAGTTACAATCATTTCAAGCACAAGTTCATCAGAATCCAGTTCAATCATCAAACCAAGTTCAGCAACCTACGGTTGCTTTTCAGCAAGCCCATAGGGTCGAAGACATCAACCACTATGCCGAAGAAGAACGTGCCTTACTCCAGGAGGCACCAGTCGCTCGAACAGATCATTCAGGACTGGACGAGTTGCGGGAGCAATTCCAGATCTTGCAAAATCAGCTTCAGCGACATCAAGGAATCGACCTACCTTCGACCAAGTTCAGAGACTTGTGTCCTTTCCCAGATGCTCAGGTACCTCAAAACTTTGAGGTTCCGAAATTCAAGAGATACGATGGCAGCGGTTGTCCCACAGCACATCTCAAGGCTTTCTGCGGGGAGCTGAGTGCAATCGCAGGAAATGAAGGGGCCCTTATTCGTTTGTTCCAAAAATCTCTGAAAGGCGATGCCCTAGATTAGTACACTTCATTGGACTGCCACCGCATCAGAACATGGGAGCAGCTCTCCCAGGCTTTCGTCGACAGATTCGCATACAATCTCAACATGACACCCAGAAGAGCCGACCTCGCAGCACTCAGGCAAAGGAATGATGAAACGCTGTCAGCCTACGTGGGACGTTGGCGAGCTATGGCAGCCAGAATGCGGACACCCATCGACGATGAAGAACAAATCTCCATGATTGTTCATTCAACATATCCAGGCATATCCGGATATCTCATCTCGCATCCATATGCGAATTTTTCACAATTGATCCGTGCTGGAGAGCAAGTCGAAGCAGGGATCCGGGCCGGGACGATCTCCCCATGGCCTCATCAAGCCACTCCAGTCAAGAGGAACAGAGTGGAAGGAAGACCTATCGGGCACGGGAATGGAAACCGCAGTGGTTCTCCTCCCCGCCCAACAGAGGTAAACAACATCAACACCACTGCTCAAGGAAATCAACATGCTCCCCCACAGGGACGTCAACAGTATCAGCAGAACCAAGTTCAGCATCAACCTCAGCGATATCAGCCACCACCGAATCCTCAGCCACAGCCACCTCGACAACAGCAGCAGTTCAAGGGAAATGGCCAATACTCATACCAGAACAGGCAGAATTACAGGGAGTTCAGGAAGTTCACTCCACTTAGTCAACCACTTAGTCAAATCATGACTACGCTGGTACAAAAGCAGTTACTCACTCTGATGACACCTAGGCCTCCGCCTCATCCTCTGCCTCCAAACTACCGAGAAAATGAGTACTGTGCCTACCATCAAGGACGTGGCCACACCACTGATCGATGCTATACTTTGAAAAATGCTATACAAGACCTAATTGATGACCGCAAGATCGTCATCTCTGTCCCTGGAACTTCTCCAGCAGCTTCCACCAACATCCTTCAGAATCCTCTGCCTCAACATCCGACGGACCCTAGTTCATCTCGTGGCCCTGCAGTCAATAGTATAGAAGAAGGGGATCATCTCGATCGCTTCTTCTCCCCCATCCAATCCATTTACGCCTACACTTATGAGCCAACAAATCCTCCTCCAATCTTGCAAGGGGCAAGTCCCTTTCTTCCTTCAATCTCCGAGCCAGTAGTGCTTGAAGGAGCACCTCCATATGATATACCAGTTGTTCAAGGGGCACCTTACAACCATTCAAGCTGGGAACCAGTCGTCCTGGAAGGAGCTCAGTCATACATCGTGCCCACATACGAACCTGTCATCTTGCAAGGGGCAACTTCAGAACAATCCAATCCGCAATGGAAGGATTACACTCATCAGCAGCAAGAGCCCGTTGTCTTGGAAGGAGCTCTTCCAGTCAAGCCTGTCATATTGCAAGGGGCAAGTCCCAGAGGCGTATCAACCACGCTACGGCAGCTCGGACGAACAGAGAAACCTCCTGCCATATCAAGAGGACCAATATTCATTCCACGGGAGCCTCCCACCCCAGGAACAGTCAAGCCAAGACCACGACCTTATGTGGTCTATGAAGACAAGCCTCGATACTACCCCTTCAGCACAGGCAACAATGTAGTCCTCAAGGCAAAAGCTCCATACGAGGAAGATCTGGTACCCACACCAGCACCGTTGCAAGAAACGGTGGTCCTAGAAGGCAAAAGGGAGGAAAGCTACAAAGAGGTTCCATGGCACTATCCAGAATGCGCAGAAGTGGGGAACATGAATCCCAATGGGCGTTGCATCCGAAGAGATAATCAGAACAGAGGAGATCCTAAAGGCGCCCTTTCAGGCCTCGGCAACAAAAATGAAGCCGCATACGATGTGGCGAATCAGCTCAAGACAATCCCTGCACAAATCTCAGTATGGGAGCTACTCTGTACATCTCGCATACACCGAGAAATGTTTGCCAAGACCTTGAACGATGCTCACGTCTCCTCTGATACGGCACCAGAAATGATAGCTTTGATGATTGGACAACTCCTGGCTCTGCGTGCCATCACCTTCACAGATAATGAGTTGCCACCAGAAGGACGAGATCATGGGCGATCCCTCAACATAGCCTTACGATACAAAGACCTCTGCGTCCCATTGGTCCTTATCGATAATGGCTCAAGCTTAAATGTCTGCCCACTCAAGACTGCGGAACGTTTGGGAATCAGTCCCTCTTCATTTCGACCCAGCACCATATGTGTCAGAGCATTCGACAACACCCGCCGATCAGTGGAAGGGGAAGTCGACATAGAGGTACAGATAGGCCCGGAAGTCTCCACCATCACATTCCAAATCTTGGATATATCAGCCTCTTTCAACATGTTGCTTGGACGACCGTGGCTGCACAAGATCGGAGCTGTATTATCAACCTTACATCAACGGGTGAAGTACATCTGTGGAAATCAAGTGATCTCTATCCACGCAGAGAAGGAGCTCATCATTCCTTCTAATGCTGCTGCCACTGAACCAGACATCCCGGTCATCGATATCCAACACTCTGAAGAAGACATCTCATTTCACAGTTTCGAATTCGAGACTGTGAACTCTATCGCCAATCCAGAACCGATAAGGGTAGACCGTGTCTTTTCACCGGCAGAACGTCTGAGCCTCAAATACCGAATGAAGAACCACTTCAAGTCCAGAAAGGTACCACTGATATATAACCAGCGCAAATGGGGACTCGGATACAAGGCAACCTTCATGGATAAAAGAAGGAAGAAATTTCGGTGCTCACCCATCCAATTCGTCAAGCCAGGAGAACCTTGCAAAGATTCAGGAGGGAATCAACCGACTGTACTACACAAAGGCCTCCCGATGAGCCTAGTTTGGGCCACGTGGCCCCCCATTCGATGGGATCAGATTCTCGAACCATCTAAGCCTCCAGAAGAAGAAGGAAATGATGAAGACGAAGAAGGAAGACAAATACAGCAGCTTCAGGACCAGGTTACTCTGACACCTGCTCCCAACCAGGGGCACAACTTGCCCACTTCTCTCAACCAGGGGCACAACCTGCCCACTTCAATCAGCCAGGGGCACAACCTACCCACTTCAATCAGCAAGGGGCACAACTTGCCCATCTCAGCACCAATTAGCAAGGGGCACGACTTGCCCATCTCTGCAGAATCAACATCATCAATCATCAGCCAGGGGCAGAAGCAGCCCATCCATTGGACCAAGAAAGGGAAGTGGCCAGCCCTAGATTGGTCTGATGTCCAGGTTCCAAACTTGTGTCTCACTGTGGAACCAGACGAACTGCAATGCGAGGTAAGTGATCCGGGAGGGACTGAGTACGACTCAGATCTCGAACCTGACCAGCAAGAAGTCATGGTCATTGGGCCAGATCGTGACTCTTCGCCCAAATCATCAACCCCCACCTCTTCAGGGGAGGAAGTGTGGGGTCCTGAATGGTCATCTGTTCCCCTCACCTTTGAATCAGCCAAAGAGCCATCTGAGGGCTCTGGCTTCCAAAAAAAACGCCTGTTTAAGCAGCGACCGAAACTTTGGAACAAGTTGGGATCAATCATGGTCTGCAATGCCCGCTTGTTCAAAGTCCCATGAATTTCGAAAATCCAAAAAAATCAAAAACTTTCAAAAGCCAAAAACATCTAGTATTTCCATTTCAGAAAAATCTCAAAAACCAAAAAACATTTCTTTTCCTGCATTCAATAGTGTGCCAAGTTCGTCTAAAGAGTCACATGAGTTTGAAGTCGAATCATATGACTTTGACATCGAATTAGACTTCGAGCTCATGGATGAGGAAGATGATGATCCTGCTCCCGAACTTGAGGATCTCCTCAAAAAGTTCGAATCTAAAGCCAATGTTGTAGCCGATGATTTCGAGATAGTAAACTTGGGGACACCTGAGATCCCTAGGGAAGTACGCATTGGAAAATCGTTGCCACCTGAGATGAAGCAGAAAATGATAGAGTTCCTAGCTCCAAGATTGTCCAACTTCGCGTTCTCATATGAAGACATGCCGGGGCTCGATGAAGAGCTCGTTGTACACCATCTGCCAACCAAGGCAGATATGAAGCCAGTGAAGCAGAAACTTCGAAGAATGAAGCCAGAATGGGCTCTGAAAGTCCGAGATGAAGTCATCAAGCAATACAACGCGGGATTCTTGGTAGTCTCCAACTACCCTGAATGGCTCGCCAACATCGTGCCAGTACCAAAGAAGGACGGCAAGGTTCGAATGTGCATCGACTTCCGAGATCTCAACAAAGCCAGTCCAAAAGATGACTTCCCTTTGCCACATATCGACACTCTGGTCGACAACACCGCTGGATACAAGATCTTCTCATTCATGGACGGGTTCTCAGGTTACAATCAGATCAAGATGGCCGTCGAAGATCGCGAGAAGACAGCATTTATCACTCCCTGGGGAACCTTCTGTTACAGGGTAATGCCGTTCGGTCTGAAGAACGCAGGAGCAACATATCAGCGAGCAATGACAGCATTATTCCACGACATGATGAACAAGGAGCTCGAAGTATATGTGGACGACATGATTGTCAAATCTCGCACAATTGAAGGACACTTTGAAGATCTGAAGAAGTTATTCAACAGATTAGAAAAGTACAAGCTCCGCCTCAACCCTCAGAAATGTGTCTTCGGTGCAATGGGAGGTAAGTCCTCGGTTTTATGGTGAGCGAGGATGGCATCAGGGTCGACGAGACCAAAACCAGAGCAATCATCGAGATGCCCCCTCCTAGAACAGAGAAAGAAATTCGTGGCTTCCTCGGCAGAATTCAATACATCAGTCGCTTCATCGCACAGCTCACACCTATCTGTGAGCCCATATTCAAGCTCCTTCGGAAGAACGTCCCAAAAGAATGGAATGATGATTGCCGAGTCGCCTTCGACCGCATCAAGAAGTATCTCATGAATCCTCCAGTCCTAGTGCCGCCCACTCCTGGACGACCACTATTGTTATACATCTCGGTAGCAGCAGAAGCCATTGGCTGTGTCCTTGGCCAACACGATGAAACCGGGAAGAAAGAACAAGCAATACACTATTTGAGTCGAAAGTTCACCGACTACGAGACCAGGTATTCCCCCATCGAGAAGACTTGCCTCGCCCTAGTCTGGGCAACTCAGCGACTCCGTCAATACATGATTGCATTCCCTATTCTCCTTCTCGCTCACATGGATCCGCTCAAATACCTGTTCGAGAAGCCAGCACTCACTGGAAGGATAGCTAAATGGCAGCTACTCCTGTCTGAGTTCGACATCACCTATGTCACTCAAAAGGCAATCAAGGGACAGGCCCTCGCCGATCATCTTGCGGCTCACTCTCTCCTGGACTATCAGCCGCTCAAGACATTCTTCCCTGATGAAGATCTCTTGCTCATTGAAGAGGAAGAAAAGAAGAAAAAAGATGAGTGGACGTTATTCTTCGACGGCGCAGCAAACTCTAAAGGGAGCGGTATTGGAGCAATCCTCTACTCTCCAGACGATGTCCCTATTCCTATCTCAAGGCGCATAGCATTCGAGTGCACCAACAACATGGCAGAGTACGAAGCATGCATCGCTGGCTTAAGGGAAGCCATAATCTTGGGCGTCAAGAAGCTACGAGTATTTGGAGACTCACAGCTTATCATCAATCAGACCAATGGCGAATGGAAGACCAAGGATGAGAAGTTGATACCATATCATGTGTATCTTGACAATCTGATCGAAGAATTCAAAGAAATCACTTTCTCATACATGCCCAGAGCCAAGAACCAGTTTGCAGATGCTCTCGCCACACTTGCATCAATGCTCGAGATCCCAAAAGGAGCTTCAGAATGGGAGCTCACAGTCGAAATTCAAGAAGAACCTGCTTTTTGCCTACAAATAGAAGAAGCCGAAGCTGTCCCTGACAAACCCTGGTATGCCGACATCAAGCAATATCTCGAAACCCAGGAGTATCTAGAGTCAGCAACAGCAACAGATCGCCGAACCATTCAGCGTTTGGCCGGCCAGTTCACCATCAGTGGCGAAGTTCTTAACAAGCGATCCTATAATCACATCCTTCTTCGCTGCGTCGATGAAACAGAAGCTGCAAGGATCATGGAAGAAATACACGAAGGAATCTGTGGCCCACACATGAATGGGCACATGATGGCAAAGAAGATTCTACGACTCGGCTACTATTGGCTCACCATGGAGACAGACTGTTGCCAGCACGTCAGAAAATGCTTCAAGTGTCAAGAGCATGCGAATCAAAACCATGCCCCATCATCAGAGTTATACAACCTGACCACCCCCTGGCCCTTCTCCATGTGGGGACTCGACATCATCGGCAAGATCAGTCCCAAAGCATCAAATGGTCACGAGTATATACTTGTGGCAGTCGACTACTTCACCAAGTGGGTAGAGGCAGCCTCCTACACCACGATTGCAGCATCTCAAGTGATCAAATTCATGAAGAACAACATCATATGCCGGTACGGAATCCCCAATGCTATCATCACAGATAATGGAACCCCGTTCGTCAACAAGAAGATGGATGACTTCCTCAGCAAGTTCAAGATCCAACGTCATCGATCAAGCCCCTACCGTCCCCAGATGAATGGTGGGGTAGAAGCCGCAAACAAGACAATCGTCAGGATACTTGAGAAGATGGTCGTGACATATCGAGATTGGTCAGATATGCTCCCATATGCACTTTGGGCCTATCGAACGTCTGTACGGTCTGCTACGGGCGTTACTCCTTTCGAGCTTACTTACGGAATGGAAGCAGTCCTACCAGTCGAGGTGGAAATACCATCACTACGAGTGTTACTCGAAAGCGGAATTGAAGAAGGAGAATGGCAACGGGCCAGATTCGATCAGTTGCAGCTGGCAGATGAAAAACGCATGCTTGCACTAAGTCATTCACAGTGCTATCAGAAAAGGATCGCTCGGGCTTACAACAAGAGAGTCCGAAAAAGGAGCTTCAAGGTAGGCGACATGGTCATGAAGAAGATTCTACCGTCGCACCTTCCAGATCCCAGAGGAAAGTTCAAACCCTCGTGGGACGGGCCACTGATCATCAGAGAAGTACTTCCTGGAGGGGCCCTCAGACTCACCAGCATGAGAGGGGTGGATCTTCCTGAGCCAACCAACGCCGACAACGTGAAGATCTTTCACGGGTAAGTCATTCTGACCTTATCAAGAGTTACTTTAATAGAGCTGAAGTCAGGAGGTCGAAGCTAAGACCTCTGAGAAATCATCCCGTCCACCAACAAGTGTTTCAAATAAGGGGATTCCAAAAGAGAAAAATACAAAAAAGGGGGGGGGATTCAAAAAGAAAAGACAAAAAAAAGAGAGAGAAAAAGAATACAGAAGAAAAAGAAAAAAAAAGAGAAAAGAGAAAGAAAAAGGGAAGCCAAAGCAAGGCACCCGAGGAAAAAATCAACCCAAAAAGAAACACAGTCATCCATCCATTCATCTCAGAGGAGTCTTTAGCAAAGACCGACAGCTCTATCATCGTAACTTAGGATAAGGGCTGAAAGACTGCCATCGGCCGGCAACGACGGATTCCCGACCTCTAGCCGCCGCAGTTATCCAGAGATCCAGAAAGAAAAGAAAAAAAAAGAGAGAAAAGAAAAAGAAAAAGAAAAAGAAAGGTGTGCCTAAACAAAGAGGGCGGAGTGAAAACCCGAAAGGGCGCTCCGAGTAAAAACAGTGGGCATACAGCGGACTTGGTGAAAACCTGAAAGGGCGCCAAGGGTAAAAACAGCACAGCTGCCAAGGGGCAGGCAAGACCAAATACCCGGGACGTGGTGAAAACCCGAAAGGGCGCCACGGGCAAAAAAGACGGGAAAAAGCCGGCTGTGGTGAAAACTCGAAAGAGCGCTGCAGGCAAAAATGGCTCAAATAAAAAAAAAAGAAAAAAAAATAAAAGTGCAGGTACCAAGAAATCAGACAGTCCAGATCGGTTCAAGCAGTAAAAGTACAAGAACAAGAGGAAGTACAGTCAGGAGCAAAGAACTCTACAAACTCTGACAATCTCAGGAAGCAAGAGTTTCCATTGCCTACACCTCTAGGGAACCAAAGGATCAAGCAAGTCGAATCTCGAGACATCGGTCAAATCATTGACCGAGCCCCAGTTCTGATTCCTATATCCTGACACAAAATCCAGACACACTCACAAGACAACTCATGGCACAGTAGATTTTCAAACAGTTCTCTTTTTTTTAATTAAATGCATCATATTTCTTTTACATATAACATATCACCTTTTTCAAAAAATACAAAAATGCATCATCATCAATCATATATGCAAAAAAAGAATGTGCAGGTGGCCAACACAATCAATCTCTACCCTCCTCCTCGGCCACATCAGGTGAGTCCTCTGACTCATAAAAAGATAGTCTCGCTCTCAACCTGCTCACCTCCATACGCAGGTAATGCACCTCATCGCGCTCAAGGGTACGGATCGCTGTCTCCTCATCAGACAACCTCCGATCGGCAGCCAATCTCCTCGACATCATCTCACAATGATACCGAAGTGCAGAGATCTCAGACAGCAGATGACCATGAGTGGCCAAGAGGAAGCCAGGATCGATAAACGGGCGCTCCTCAAAAGGTTCATATGAACCAGATGAAGAGCCAGCATCTCCAAGAATATCCTGCTCATCCTCATCAGCAGTCTGGTGCCAACAAGGGATACGTCGATACAAAGACTGCTCAGCAACCCAGTACTGATATGGGGCGGTCGCCATCGAAAAAGTCCGCAGCTCAAATCCCAACAAATCAGCTGTCAAATAACTTGCCCAGGAACAATCAATCCGGGTCCTGAAGTCAGAAGATCTAGAGGGGAGTACTCGACGCCCGATACCCGTGAAAGCAAAATGAGGAACATCCTGCTCATACCCAAACTGCCGCAGGAACCGGATGGGATGGGAAGAAAAGTAGGATCGAAAGCCTACCAACATCAGAGGATGGCGGTGTGCATCGCAAAGCACTGGAGGAAGTGAAAGCCAAGATGACTCCCAACGAACGTTCCAGTCACGAAGTTCAGCGAACATCCTGCGATACAAGGGCTCGCTCATCCTAGCCGTATGCGGAAGGAACTCTATGATATAACGCATGATGTCAGAGCTAGGGATGCCAGGAAGAGGTACAGGAACGGTCAGAGAAAGACGCTCCCATAGCCATACCTGATCACAGAAAGCAAAAGAAGTTCAGCTAGAGCAAAACAATTCCTAGCAAAGCAAGAAGAAAAAAGGTGCAGAAAAGATACCTGAAGGAAAGCACAACAGCCGCGAAGGACACGAGTGCGGCCCAGGGCACAGTCGGTCAGCCCATCAAATAGCTCGGCCAAGATGAGAGAAATGATCCCCTGCCGACGGACAGCTCGGCTCATCACCTCAAAAAGCAAAGGAGTCTGGGACCTGCGCCATCCCGAGAACAGCACCTCAGCAATCAAACAGAACATCAGTGCATTCCGAGCAAAGGTAGAACCGGCCGTACTCTGAGGACCCGAAAAAAGATCATACAGCAGGTCCAAAGAGAACACAACAGCATCCTGGCCACCAGCTGCAGGCCGAACAAGATAGGGGATCCCAAACCAGTTCTGCGGTGTAGCAGTCTTCGGCGATGTCTTCGGCGAGAAGTACTGAGTATAATCCAAGGGTAAGCCTGTCAAGCGTGCAAGCTCTTCCAAAGAAGGCCCCATCTCCATATCGTTGAACGCAAACAAGTTCAACGAAGGGACCCAGTCAATCAAGGCAGCTCCGAGCATCCTCCAGTCAATGTCAACTCTAGCCATATGAATCAGACTGCCAAAGCCATAGGACTCCAAATCTCGAATCTCATGAACCGACAAGCTGTCAAGCCAAGCAAGCAGTCGTGGCGAGCAAGAAGAACGAGGAAGCAGCAGACAAGTCCTCACCGGTATCCCCTCCAGTACAAAAGGCCCAGAAATCGAGGACAACTCATCGAGGATCGGAAGGTCAACAGGCAAAGGAGAAGGAAAAGCTGGAACCTCTGCCGACTCGACAACCCCTGATCGGCCCTCAGTGGCCGCTATGTCTGATATAGTCGCATCGCTGTCTGAAACTGTCACAACCTCAGCCGCATGAGAAGACTCGCCCACCTCATGAACAGAGTGCGCAAAAGACCGACGACCAAGGGAAGGATAATGCTCCCCATTAAAAGGAATATCAGTGAAGATCACACCGCACATCGTGGCATCCTGGCTAACCTGACATTCGAAGAATACATCTGAACCATAAAAAAGGGTCCCGGCAGCCCCGATTGAAGAATCAACGGTCAGATCTGGACCTGCGACCCCCTCCAATAGAAAATCATGTATCCAGTCATCATCCTGGCCGATCAAAGGGATCATCGAGGCATCCACACCGTCCATCATCAAGGGGACATCATCAATGATCACATCAAGTCCACCCAAAGAAGTATATCGCACATCCTGGCCCTCATCCAGAGCATCCAAACCGTCAAAGGTACCATCTGAGCCATCCATACCATCCAGACATGAGATCAGCCCATCTATGTCCATCATGGTCCCATCACCACCATCCATCACATCATCCATGGGGCCCACACTCAAGGGATGCATAGCCTCACCTATGTCCCATCTCATCATCCCATCCATACCATCCATTCCTCCCATGATGAAGGTCCCATTCAAATCAGAAAATCCAGCCATCCCACCATTAATGGAGCCATTCAAAGCTCCACCAACCACCATCCCTAGCCCCTCATCAATGCTTCCATTCAATGCCCCATCTCCCCCATCCATTAAAGACATCTCCCCATTATCAAAGCTCAATTGAAAATCTGAAGTGTGGCACCCACCTTGGACAGCCCCCATAGCCCCCAAATCTCCACCCTCCATTGCCCAAGAAAGGACAAACCAAGAAAGAGAAAAAAAGAGAAGGGAAGATGAGACAAGAAGAATATTCATGGCTGGAATCAAACTCGCCCGTGCAAAGCAGATGGAGACAGGGACAGTGGACAGCAGAGGATGTCCGAACCAGGGCCAGCCCAGGCCGCTCAAGAGGCGAGCCTTGGGCGGCCTGCCCTGGGCCGCCCGTACGGACGCAAACTTCCTCTCTCCGCGGGATTGGCTCTAGGGTTCTTGGTAGGTGAGGCTGACAGTCCACGTCAGCAGATGGCACTCCGTGGGCCGCCCAAGGCTCCGGTCCACTCCAAATTTCAACTGAAGATGATCAAGATCATACAAAAGGTGCCCCACTGGTCCAATCACGAAGCAATGTGGCCGGAATATGGCTGATCAAGCCAAAGAAGGGGGAAAGTGATCAAGTGGGGGCCACAAGCAATCCAAGTCATTCAAAGAATTAGATTATCATGATCTAAACCATTGAAGAACCTGCATGAGCCATCAAACAACAAGATCAAAGGGCTGATCATCAAAAGAAGGGCCAGAATCCAAGATCTAATCATCAAGTGGGCCCACAGGGCCAAATCAAGCAATTCGGACCACTCAAATCACAGTCAGCCCCGTCAGAAGCCAAATAAAGCAAGGTAAGTATGCCCAACCCCATCAACTGGGTCCGAAGACCTTAAACTACGTCGGGATCAAGATCCCGAGGGATTTTTAATAAAAATGGGTATCGATCTCGACCATCAAAATCAGAATCGATGACCCAGAATATTTTTCAAAAAAGAAAACAAAAAAATGCCCTTCCTCTTTTAAAGTTTTGGGTCCGAAGACCTTAAACTACGTCGGGATTCACATCCCGAGAGATTTTCAATAAAAGCCGGTATTGGTCTTGATTGTTCGAATCAAGATCCGACGACACCGGGTATTTTTGAAAACCACAAAAATATATTTATGCATTTCCAACACTTATTTGTACATGTTTTGGGTCCGAAGACCTTAAACTACGTCGGGATCAACGTCCCGAGAGATTTTTAATAAAAACCAGCATCGATCCCAGCCTTTCAGGCCAAGATCTGATGATCTGGATCATTTCGAAAAACAGAAAATATGTTTGCCCCCTCTTGTACATGTTTTGGGTCCGAAGACCTTAAACTACGTCGGGATCAACATCCCGAGAGATTTTCAAAAAAAGCCGGCGTCGGTCTTGTTTGCTCACATCAAGATCAATGACTCCGGACATTTTCAAAAAATCATAAAAATATATTACCAGCCCCGCTTTTAAAGTTTTGGTCCGATGACCTTAAACTACGTCGGGATCGACATCCCGAGAGATTTTCAATAAAAATCGGCATCAGTCTGGATTGTCCATCCGCTGACACCGGGCATTTTTCCAAAAACAAAAAAACATGTTTGCCCCTCTTTTGTACAGTTTCATGGTCCGAAGAGCTTAAACTACACTGGGATTAATTTCTCGGGGGACCTTTCTCGCTTTCAACTAAAAACCGGCATCGGCCTCGACCGTGGGGATCATGGTTCGATAACCCGGATCATTTCAAAAATACTAAAAATATTTTAAAGCTTTCCATAAAAACCAGTATCAACCTTGATCATCTGAGTTGAAATCTGGAACCTTTTCAAAACAAAAAAAATATATATATATATATACAATATAAAACAAAAATTTTTCACCACCAGTTTCAACCCACCAATTTATCCCCAGCGGTCCGAAGACCTAAAACTACACTGGGATTAACTTCTCGGGGGCTTTCTTTCCTAACCTGTTCTAGGCATGGCTGACACTTGATCGTACGGGTGTCTGGAATCTCTTAAACAGGTAAGGGCTGTGGCGGGCAGAACTCCGCAATCCTGTTCGTGTTGAACGCACCGTGATAGACAACCTTGATTTGGAAGTCGCTGTTGAAGCTGACGGATGTTCCCTGTTCCTAGAACTCATGAAGGGGATTAAGGCTGTTGGGAGGTGGAGCTCACCCTCACGGAATTGTGAGCAACGTAAGACCCCAAACTGGATTGACTAAGGGAAATGTGAGGATGTGGCTCATTTTGTGGCCGAAGGAGTCCGTCGGACGATACGTGGTCTATGTGCATTGCACATGAGAAACAGGCAACTTTGTGGGTGTGTTGACTGAAAACCCTCAAAATCTCCTCATCCGAAGATGTAAAACTACGGCACTTAACTGTGTGAGACTCGTCTTGCTCGCTGACGTAAAATGGATCGGGTGCCTTACTAGCAGTAGAAGCTGGAAGTGGATGGAAATTCCACATCTTTTCCCTGCATTTCAGAAAAATCACAAAATACAAAAAACATTGCAAAATCACCTCTTCAAAAATCACAAAAAAATATTTCCATCAAATCAAATATCTGCAAAAATCACAAAAATACTTTTCTTGCTTTCATCAAAAATATTTCGAAAAATCACAAAAATATTTCCTGTGTTTTCAATAACCAAACTCTATCCTGATCGCTCAGGTAAAGATTCGGACCACATATTTAAAAAAAAAAAATCACAAAAATTAGCATCCCCAGCACTACAATTCAGGAGTCTTGAACTCCGCTCACTTCACAGTATGGGATGACGGATCCAATCGCCCGCAAATTGGAATCTTGACCAAAACGGGCAACTAAACACCATCTAAATCACATGAATGCCCAGAAGAACATCTTGAAGTCGAATGATATCCTCGTACGTTCTCATTAGCAAAGAAACAGCATCTTGGGACGATGGACCTGATCGACCACGGGTCGGGATCTTGACCAACCCGCTGTCCAAACCTCCGTATCAAAAAGGAAAATCCCCAAGGGAGTACAACCCTACAAGCAATAAGCTCAAAGTTCTCTGCACCCACAGCAAAAGCAAAACCATCAAACGAGAAGAGAATGAGCCAAGCCATGCATTCATCATGCATCTCCATGCATCAACATCCATCGCATCAATCATCATGTTTACCTGCTTTCAAAATAAAAGCCGGTTAGCCAAAGACCCCACAGGCATCCCTAGTGGAGGCACGTGCAAACCAGGTTCCCATTTCAAAAAGATAAAAAAATATTGCAAATAAAAACCCCACGGAGTATCACTCCCCAGAGTGGGTGTCTTTTCAAAAATCCAAAAATATTTTCCCAGTAGAGCGTTCTGCCCCCAAAACACCAGGAGATCTTCCATATCTCTGGGTAGGAGCCGACGCAAAAATCAAATAAGATCCGATGTCTCGCGGTTTCCCCGGAGACCATTGGATCCAATGCACTCAAAGTACGGTCGAACTGAACTCCAGTGTCAGTGCGGTCGTACCACATGCCAAGATACGAAAAGATGAAAAGCCAAAAGGCTCGGTCAAAGAAACCATTTGAACAGGTGGAAACAATGAATTGTAACCCAAGTATCAAAATCAGCAGATTGGGTGGAAAGAGTTCACCCGCACATACCTAGGCGTGGATGCCTGAAGTACCTTGACTGAGTCCAAGTCGGCGTAGTAGAATCCCGTAAGACTATCGGACGTAGGGCGTCTAACCACTTTGACAGTCAAGCGAAACAAGTACTCCTGGAGTGATCTGGGAAAACATCAAACATCACACAATCAGTCTCAGGGTCAGCATCCTCGTAAGACTGTCGACGCAGAGGCTCTGCTGTACCTTTCCGTTGTTAGTACCGATCGGGAATGGAAGGGTTGCGATTGGGTACCCAGGTTGCAGCAAACTGCAGGGACAATCGCAACGTTTTCTCCAAACTCTCGCGGTATGTGCGAGTTATCAATTTCCAGACAATCAACTGACTCAGATACAAAGGACAACAAAGACTCCAGACCACAATCAAGGAAAGAATGAATCGCAAACCAAGCATCGAAACCAGCAGATCGGGTGGAAAAAGCCCACCCGCACATACCTAGGCATGGATGCCTGAAGTCCCTTGACTGAGTCCAAGTCGGCGTAGTAGAATCCCGTAAGACTATCGGACGCAGGGCGTCTAACCACTTTGACAGTCAAGCGAAACAAGTACTCCTGGAGTGATCTGGGAAAACATCAAACACACAATCAATCACAGGGTCAGTAACCTCGTAAGACTGTCTACGCAGAGGCTCTGCTGTACCTTTCCGATGTTAGTACCGATCGGGAATGGAAGGGTTGCGATTGGGTACCCAGGTTGCAGCAAACTGCAGGGACAATCGCAACGTTTTCTCCAAACTCTCGCGGTATGTACGAGTGAGCGATCTCCAAACGATCAACTGGCACAGATGCAAAAGCAAGCAAAGATTTCAGACCATGATCTATGAATGACCGGGTCAGAAGTGGGGTGTCCACTCGCTTTGGCATTCGGTTGCACGCAACCTCTGCCAAAGAGGGGCATCTGTAGACACCCCACCTTCGGCTACACTGTTGATAGAGATAGCTGGTTGAACGGAGGACCATACCCCCAAATCCCAAGTCTAAACTCAGCCAAACTCACCCTTGTAAGCCCCATTCCGTAGCCCAGTTCAAGCCTGAACCCAGTCAACCCAGTCCTAAACACCACCCAGAAAAACCCCCATAAAAAAGGCCAGTCAAAAAATCCTAAAAAAGTCAAACTCACTGAGTCAACCCGCTGAGTCAACCCGCTGAGTTAACACGCCGAGTCAACCCGTCGAGTCAACCCGTCGAGTCAAAACACCGAGTCAACCCGTCGAGTCAAACCACCGAGTCGACCCGCTGAGTCAACTCACTGAGTCGACCAGCGAGTCCAACAGCAGCCCCGAGGGAACGGCCGTACTCGCTGGAAATCGAGGAGCGACCGTATGGGCGGCCCAGGGCAGGCCACCCGGACAAAATTACGACTTCTGCCACTCTCTGCTGCTATAAATACCCCCCTCCCCTTCTCATTTCAACAGACCACTCAGCCAGAGAGAGCCCGTCCGTCTGGGTCACCCTCCTTCATCCTTTAGCCCATTCCTTCACCAAGGAGAGCCCGAGTGAGGAGAGTCTAGCCCTGGTCCAGCCCAGCCTGACCACTGGTCCAAGCCTCCCAAGCCATCCAAGTCTTGATCCAGCCACTCGAAGCCAACCCTTGCGACACCTCCGTCCACCCAGCTACTCTTTTCCAGCATCATCTCATTTGCATCTAGCATAAGTGCAACATTTACTTTTCTTCCAACCCCCCTGCTTCACTGCAAACACTTTGATTATTCAAACACACCGCATGCATCTCGCATAAAGCACCTGTCAGTTCGAGCGTATGCTCTGGGCTTGCCCGTTGTTGGAACCTGCCCATCAGAAACTCTTACTGTTCAGACCTGCATTCATGCTTCACCATAAAACACCTTGATTACTCAAGCACACATGCATATGTCTTTATATTAAGCACCTGTCAGTTCGAGCGTATGCTCTGGGCTTGCCCGTTGTTGGAACCTGCCCATCAGAAACTCTTACTGTTCAGACCCGCATTCATGCATCATGTCATCCATGAGAATATACGAGGATTAAACTAGACTTTCAAATATTCGATCGATTCTGTGAAGTAGAGACCGTACTTCGGTACGGGCAGTGTGTGGGGTGCCTAACCTCTTCCCACCCTGTAACCGTGATCCCTTACCTTGAATCTCTGGCCGCAGATCAACAGGAGTCATTTTAGAGGAAAGGATCTTCAGATCCCCTTCTCTAACGTTTCTACGGGGTCTAGCCGACTGTAGATTCGAAGTAACTGGCTAGTGGCGACTCTGGTCCTATATAAATTCACTTAAACACATCCAGCTCAATACGACAACCAAACGAAGCCCTCGAGAACGAGGCAAGCCAGTGGCACAAACGACAATTTCGCACGCACGCACCTCTTCTTCTTCTTCTTCCGAAAGGAAAGGGAGAACGACGTCGTGTGGGAGCGCGGAAAAATCGGCGAGGGTCCACACCTATGCTTTTTACAACTTTGCAAGGCATCAAATTGCAACCATTTCACATTGTGAGAGGCATTTATACATCAAGGGTGTCTATAAGTCTGGATTTTAAATGGTTAGAGACCTTGTACATTTTGTGGCCTTACGAAGAGGGCATCAAATTGCAACCATTTCATGTTATGGTCAACATTTATACATTAAGGGTGTCTGTAAGTCTGGATTTTAAATGGTTAAAGTCCCTGCGCATTTTGCGGCCTTATAAGGATAATGCACTTAGATTTGAAAAGGTAGTTCTCAATGTTACAAGATCTCCTAGAACTGTTTGTAAGATAAGTCAATGGTAACAGGTAATTAATTACCTACGCATTTTTATGACTTTACGGATCTTCCGCTGTAACACCCTAACCCTCCAATACTCGGGTATTGGAAGTTCTCGTGTGTCACCTAGAAATTTTCTAAATAATCATGCTGTCGCATGTGTGCACACACATCTAAAACTTGAAACTTAGAGATTGTAAGTGAAACCTTAATTATTCTGGAAACCCAAAATAAATAATTACTAAAAACAATAAGCTTTTCGTAAAACTGGGATTTTGAAGAGGAATGAGTCATTTTCTTGCGAAACAGAGTAATGTAACCCGCTTATGCTAGTTGGTTGGCCACGAATGGCTTATTTTAGTCAAAATTCATAGTCGTGCGTCCCATAACTCATCACAAATCAAAAGTGATGGTCGATTTACGATTTACACTTCAAGCGGTCAGTTCTCCCTATCCAGAATGAATTTCTTTGATCCAAACACACCTAGGATCTAATTATGTCATGCCCTATGTAGGATTAGGCCCGAATCTGTTGAACTAGGTCCGCTTCAATTCGGGCCTCTTTCGGTCCATCTGTGTAATTTTTGTATAATTCTCGTGAATATGAAGATTAGCATGATATTGTATAAATATATATGTGCTAGTTTGTTGATATGCTTAGAATCATGGAATTGTAGTAATTGAAATCTAATTATGAAATTCGTGGAATCTTAAAAATTGTTTATGGGGTTTGATTGCCAATTCTATGAACTATCTATGTGGTGTTGGATCGCCATTTTTATGATTTGATGAAATCACACCTTGGACTAGTGGCCCTGCCTTATGGAAGTATATACATTAGTTAATGAATTCCATCTTTTTGTTATATATGTGTTCTTTAACAGACTTTTGAAATTACGCAGGGGTATTGTACTAATACTGTGGATGCTTGTTGAGCTCTTAAATATGTATATTCTAACCCGATTTCATCACTAACTATGCACGATTTATACATTTAAAGTCATATCTAATGCATGGTTTTGTGATTGCAGGAATAAGAGAGAAGTCTCATTATTTAGGCATTAAAGGACACTTCAAAGGGACATTGAAGAGTCAAGAAAAGGAAGAATGAGAGGAAGAAATCAAGCAAAGAAGATCCGAAGAGAAAGCAAAAGAAAAAGAAGAAATCAGCATTCCTGATGGATCGCCGATAGGTGTTCGATCAATCGGAGGAGTTTTCGATGGATGTCCAATCGATCAAACCACCAATCGGACATACCAAAAATATCAGATTTCTCTGGACACATTTCCGATCAATCAGCACACCTCCGATCAATCAGAACGAGCTATCCGATCAATCGGAATAAGTTGTAGAAAATAGCAACTCTCTGGACTCTTTTACGATCAATCAGAAGATCTACGATCAATCGGATACCACATTCTGATCAATCGTAGGGAGCTTGATCAATCAGACCTGTCTGCATAAGCTGCGTAATGAGTTACGTAATTTCAGAAGCTTCCAATCGAAAGACGGATTTGTGCTATAAAAGGGGACCTCTCCATCATTCCTAATCTATCCTAGAATAGATCTACGAAAGTGGGAGGCGGAGAAAGACGGATTTGGAGTTCTACAACTCTCTTCTCTAGTTTGCTTTTTAGTTTATGTTTTTAGTTGATTTCATGTTTCCTTTAATCATGATCGGCTAAACTTCTTAGCTAGGGCTAAGAGGTGAAGCTTGTAGTGAACCTAAGATGCTTTAATTCGTTTGTTTGGTTCCAAGTTTGAATTTTTATTGAAGAATAATGGTTATTGAAGTTTGAATAAAGTTCTAAGTAGCTTTTCTTAATCTTATGATGACTCATGGATGTTTGGAAGAATTGCTTTAGTTCTTAGCTATTTTGCATGGACTAGACCTGTACGCTTCGAGGAATCGGATTCAAGATACTCTAGACTTGGATCCTCATATGGGAACTTCAAACCAAAGTTATACCTTTTGTTCTAAAGTCTAATGTAAGTGTTGCTTATGCATGTGATTTGAATGAAGTTCAAATCATGATAAAGGTAAGCTTTGTGACAGGGTTTGATGATTATTATGGTTGTGATCTTAACCTATTGGAACTAGGATTGACCTATGCAATTGAGTGTGCTCAAGTCCTAACTTGAATTAAGGGAATCATGTTTATGAACAACTCATGAATTGAATTGTTTTAATGAATTAACCGCTCTATCATCCGGCTGGATAGGATTTGATTTCGATTCCAGTTGTGTAATTGGGGAACCACATTGAATTATGCATCAAGGATTGGTACAAGTGGATCCTTGAACCCCTAGTACACTTTTATATATTAATTACAATTACTTTTAGTTTAAGAATACTTCCCTACATTCAAATTCTAAAATCTATTTAGTTTGATCTCAATTAGAGAATGTTAAAAGTAGTTTTGTGAATTCCTAAACAAGTTCCTGAGAACGATCTCGGTATCTACCGAATTATTACTACCTACACTTGGGGAAGTGAACCAGTTTTTGGTGCCGCTACTGGGGATTTGACGATTTTTACAAAAAAATTTAAAATAATTTCTTATTGAGATTTTTAAGAGTCCTTTACTAACTTAGTTTGTTTTGTTTTATTTTTGCAGGGATTCTAGAAGTCGAAGTAGTCACTTCAATCAAGTTTTTCTAACTCTTTTCTTTTAATTTTTCTGAGATTTGCATGCCACATTGGGTTTGGGATTCTAATAACCAACTAATTAGTGAATGAGGAATTGTTGAGGGGATTGATAAGGAACCACGTGCTAAGAAACATTTAAATTCCCAAACTTTTTCTGAAAGTATGGCTGAATCAACCTAATCCAAGACTTAATCAAAATCTGGGCCAAAACCAAACAGAAACGAGAGAGAATAAGGTTGAGAATGTTCCTCGACCTAGAACTCTACGTAATTACTTGCAACTTGCAAGAGCAAGTACTCCCCCATGCATAATTTTTCCATACAATGCAGGGAATATTGATCTAAAATCAGGAGTAATCAAACTCCTTCCCAAGTTCCTTGGATTAGACAATGAAAGCGCATATCAACATCTTAAGGAATTTGATGAAGTGATAGCCACATTACTGTAGACACCCCACCTTCGGCTACACTATTGGTAGAGATAGCTGGTTGAATGGAGGACCATACCCCCAAATCCCAAGTCCAAACTCAGCCAAACTCACCCTTGTCAGCCCCATTCCATAGCCCAGTTCAAGCCTGAACCCAGTCAACCCAGTCCTAAACACCACCCTGAAAAACCCCCCATAAAAAAGGCCAGTCAAAAAAATCCTAAAAAAGTCAAACTCACTGAGTCAACTCGCTGAGTTAACCCGCTGAGTTAACCCGCTGAGTCAACCCGTCGAGTCAACCCGTCGAGTCAAAACACCGAGTCAACCCGTCGAGTCAAACCACCGAGTCGACCCGCTGAGTCAACTCACTGAGTCGACCAGCGAGTCCAGCAGCAGCCCCGAGGGAGCGACCGTACTCGCTGGAAACCGAGGAGCGGCCGTACGGGTGGCCCATGGCAGGCCGCCCGGACAAAATTACGAGAGCTGCCACTCTCCGCTGCTATAAATACCCCCCTCCCCTTCTCATTTCAACATCCCTTCAAGTCCATTTCAGCCCGAGAGCTCTGAGTCCACCTCTCCACCCTTTAGCCCATTTTTCCACCGAGGAGAGCCCGAGTGAGGAGAGCCTAGCCCTGGTCCAGCCCAGCCTGACCACTGGTCCAAGCCTCCCAAGCCATCCAAGTCTTGATACAGCCACTCGAAGCCAACCCTTGCGACACCTCCGTCCACCCAGCTATCATTTCTCCACCATCATCTCATTTGCATCTAGCATAAGTGCAACATTTACTTTTCTTCCAACCCCCCTGCTTCACTACAAGCACTTTGATTATTCAAACACACCGCATGCATCTTGCATAAAGCACCTGTCAGTTCGAGCGTATGCTCTGGGCTTGCCCGTTGTTGGAACCTGCCCATCAGAAACTCTTACTGTTCAGACCTGCATTCACGTACATATCACTATAAGCACTTTGAATATTCAAGCACACAGCATGCATCATCTCGCATAAAGCACCTGTCAGTTCGAGCGTACGCTCTGGGCTTGCCCGTTGTTGGAACCTGCCCATCAGAAACTCTTACTGTTCAGACCCGCATTCATGCATCATGTCATCCATGAGAATATACGAGGATTAAACCAGACTTTCAAGTATTTGATCGATTCTGTGAAGTAGAGACCGTACTTCGGTACGGGCAGTGTGTGGGGTGCTTAACCTCTTCCCACCCTGTAACCGTGATCCCTTACCTTGAATCTCTGGCCGCAGATCAACAGGAGTCATTTTAGAGGAGAGGATCTTCGGATCCCCTTCTCTAACGTTTCTACGGGGTCTAGCCGACTGTAGATTCGAAGTAACTGGCTAATGGCGACTCTAGTCTTATACAAACACACTTAAACATATCCAGCTTAACACGATAACCAAACGAAGCCCTCGAGAACGAGGCAAGCCAGTGGCACAAACGGCGATTTCACACTCACGCATCCTCATCTCCTTCTTTTCCGAAAGGAAAGGGGAAGGGAGAAGAACGTCGTGTGGGAGCGCGGGAAAATCGGCGAGGGTCCACAGAATGGCGACTCTGCTGGGGATAAGCTAGTCCCACTAGTCGTGATCCGACTTGAAAACAGAATCCTTCCCGTACTTGATAGTCATTAATCCTCATACAATCTCATCTGCATAGCATTCTACCCAAACCCAAACAAAAAAAAATAGAAAATTCCAAAACAAAAAAAATAGAAAATCCCAAAACCCAAAAAGAGTAGAGTATAGTCCTCACCATTGCGCCTCCTCGGGCTCAACGTACGCGGAGACAACTTCCCTTCCGCAGCATAATCCGCACTCGGGCTCAGCAAGCCATGTCCGACCACGAAGAAGAAACTCATCACTTCCCTGCTCTTGAAATGACTGAAGCGCAACCTCCAGCGCAACAGCCCATTGATAATACGCCAATCATACAAGAATTGGCACAAGGAGTGAGAGCAATGCAAGAAATGCTCTTGCAATTCATGCAAGCACAAGCCACCGCAGCAGCCAACAATCAAGTTGGCCCAGTTCAGCAATCTCAGCAACCATGCCGGGTCCTCCCGGCCTCCAGTTCAAATCAAGCACAACCATCGGAGTCTGCCCCAGACTACCGACAGCAGCCATCTCAGCCCTTCGCTATGGGGCATCCTTCTCAATATCTTCCTGCGACGACAAGGCCATCTCAGACCACTTCCGTTGCAGGAACATCCAGTCAGCTTCCAGTCAATCTTGCAAACAACAATCTCAGTAGACCTCAGCATGTCCTCGCCGATGGGACACCTTTTCAATTCCAGCACATCCCCGCCGATGGGATTTCAATTCAATTTCCAGCAACAGGGACAGCACTGGCGAATGCCCACAATGGGGGTCAGTGTCAAGCCCACATCAATCAGCGGACAGTGGCGAATACCCAACAAGGGGGTCACTTCCCAGCATCTCAGCCTCCTGCAAACAGGAGCACTTTTCAATTCCAGCACATCCCCGCCGATGGGATTCCAGTTAATTTCCAGCAATCTTCAATTCAGCAAAATCTAGTTAATTTTCAGCAATCTTCAATTCAGCAAAATCCAGTCAATTTCCAGCAAGTTCCAGTTCAACCTTCAGTACAGTCTCCAGTTCAGTTACCATCATTTCAAGCACAAGTTCATCAGAATCCAGTCCAATCATCAAATCAACTTCAGCAACCCGCGGTTGCTTGTCAGCAAGCCCATAGGGTAGAAGACATCGACCACTATGCCGAAGAAGAACGTGCCTTACTCCAAGAGGCACCAGTCGCTCGAGCAGAACATTCAGGACTGGACGAGTTGCGGGAGCAGTTCCAGATCTTGCAAAATCAGCTTCAGCGACAACAAGGAATCGACTTACCTTCGACCAAGTTCAGAGACTTGTGTCCTTTCCCAGATGCTCAAGTACCTCAAAACTTTGAGGTACCAAAATTCAAGAGATACGATGGCAGCGGTTGTCCCACAGCACATCTCAAGGCTTTCTGCGGGGAGCTGAGTGCAATCGCAGGAAATGAAGGGGCCCTTATTCGTTTGTTCCAAAAATCTCTGAAAGGCGATGCCCTAGATTGGTACACTTCATTGGACTGCCACCGCATCAGAACATGGGAGCAGCTCTCCCAGGCTTTCGTCGACAGATTCGCATACAATCTCAACATGGCACCCAGAAGAGCCGACCTCGCAGCACTCAGGCAAAGGAATGATGAAACGCTGTCAGCCTACGTGGGACGTTGGCGAGCTATGGCAGCCAGAATGCGGACACCCATCGACGATGAAGAACAAATCTCCATGATTGTTCATTCAACATATCCAGGCATATCCGGATATCTCATCTCGCATCCATATGCGAATTTTTCACAATTGATCCGTGCTGGAGAGCAAGTCGAAGCAGGGATCCGGGCCGGGACGATCTCCCCATGGCCTCATCAAGCCACTCCAGTCAAGAGGAACAGAGTGGAAGGAAGACCTATCGGGCACGGGAATGGAAACCGCAGTGGTTCTCCTCCCCGCCCAACAGAGGTAAACAACATCAACACCACTGCTCAAGGAAATCAACATGCTCCCCCACAGGGACGTCAACAGTATCAGCAGAACCAAGTTCAGCATCAACCTCAGCGATATCAGCCACCACCGAATCCTCAGCCACAGCCACCTCGACAACAGCAGCAGTTCAAGGGAAATGGCCAATACTCATACCAGAACAGGCAGAATTACAGGGAGTCCAGGAAGTTCACTCCACTCAGTCAACCACTTAGTCAAATCATGACTACGCTGGTACAAAAGCAGTTACTCACTCTGATGACACCTAGGCCTCCTCCTCATCCTTTGCCACCAAACTACCGAGAAAATGAATATTGCGCCTATCATCAAGGACGTGGCCACGCCACTGATCGATGCTATACTTTGAAGAATGCCATACAAGACCTGATTGATGACCGCAAGATCGTCATCTCGGTCCTTGGAACTTCTCCAGCAGCTTCCACCAACATCCTTCAGAATCCTCTGCCTCAGCATCCAACGGACCCCAGTTCGTCTCGTGGCCCTGCAGTCAATAGTATAGAAGAAGGAGACCATCTCGATCGCTTCTTCTCCCCTATCCAGTCCATTCATGCTTACACTTATGGGCCGACAAGTCCTCCTCCGATCATGCAAGGGGCAAGTCCCTTCCCTCCTTCAGTCCTCGAGCCAGTAGTACTCGAAGGAGCACTTCCATACAATGTGCCAGGGGCGCCTTACGGCCCCTCATGTTGGGAACCAGTCGTCCTAGAAGGAGCACAATCATACATCGAGCCCGCATACGAACCTGTCATCTTGCAAGGGGCAACTCCAGAACAATCCAATCCGCAATGGAAGGATTACACTCATCAGCAGCAAGAGCCCGTTGTCTTGGAAGGAGCTCTTCCAGTCAAGCCTGTCATATTGCAAGGGGCAAGTCCCGGAGGCGTATCAATCACACCACGGCAGCTGGGACGAACAGAGAAACCTCCTGCCATATCAAGAGGATTAGTATTCATTCCATGGGAACCTCCTGCCCCAGGAACAGTCAAGCCAGGACCACGACCTTATGTGGTCTATGAAGACAAGCCTCGATACTACCCCTTCAGCACAGGCAACAATGTAGTTCTCAAGGCAAAAGCTCCATACGAGGAAGATCTAGTACCCACAACAGCACCATTGCAAGAACCGGTGGTCCTAGAAGGCAAAAGGGAGGAAAACTACAAAGAGGTTCCATGGCACTATCCAGAATGTGCGGAAGTGGGGAACATGCATCCCAATGGGCGTTGCATCCGAAGAGATAATCAGAACAGAGGGGATCCCAAAGGCGCTCTCTTAGGCCTCGGCAACAAAAATGAAGCCGCATACGATGTGGCAACTCAGCTCAAGTCAATCCCTGCTCAAATCTCAGTATGGGAGTTACTCTGTACATCTCGCATACACCGAGAAATGTTTGCCAAGACCTTGAATGATGCTCATGTCTCCTCTGATACGGCACCAGAAATGATAGCTTTGATGATTGGACAACTCTTGGCTCCGCGCGCCATCACCTTCACAGATAATGAGTTGCCACCAGAGGGAAGTGATTATGGGCGATCCCTCAACATAGCCTTACGATACAAAGACCTCTGTGTTCCGCTGGTCCTTATCGATAATGGCTCAAGCTTAAATGTCTGCCCACTCAAGACTGCAGAACGTCTGGGAATCAGTCCTTCTTCATTCCGACCCAGCACCATATGCGTCAGAGCATTCGACAACACCCGCCGATCAGTGGAAGGGGAGGTCGACATAGAGGTACAGATAGGTCCGGAAGTCTCCACCATCACGTTCCAAGTCCTGGATATATCAGCCTCTTTCAACATGCTGCTCGGACGACCTTGGCTTCACAAGGCTGGAGCTGTGCCATCAACCCTGCATCAACGAGTGAAATACATCTGTGGAAATCAAGTGATCTCTATCCACGCAGAGAAGGAGCTCATCATTCCTTCCAATGCTGCTACCACTGAACCAGACATCCCGGTCATCGATATCCAGCACTTTGAAGAAGACATCCCGTTTCACAGTTTTGAATTCGAGATTGTGAACTCTATCGCCAATCCAGAACCAATAAGGGTGGACCGTGTCTTTTCGCCGGCAGAGCGTCTGAGCCTCAAATACCGAATGAAGAATCACTTCAAGTCCAGAAAGGTACCGCTGATATATAACCAACGCAAATGGGGACTCGAATACAGGTCAACATTCATGGACAAAAGGAGGAAGAAATTTCGGTGCTCACCCATCCAATTCGTCAAGCCAGGAGAACCTTGCAAAGATCCAGGAGGGAATCAACCGACTGCACTACACAAAGGCCTCCCGATGAGCCTAGTTTGGGCCACGTGGCCCCCCATTCGATGGAATCAGATTCTCGAACCATCTAAGCCTCCAGAAGAAGGAGAAAAGGATGAAGACGAAGAAGGAAGTCAAATACAGCAGCTTCAGGACCAGGTTACTCTGACACCTGCTCCCAACCAGGGGCACAACTTGCCCACTTCTCTCAACCAGGGGCACAACTTGCCCACTTCTCTCAACCAGGGGCACAACCTGCCCACTTCAATCAGCAAGGGGCACGACTTGCCCATCTCAGCACCAATTAGCAAGGGGCATAACTTGCCCATCTCTGCAAAGCCAACTTCTACAATCACCAACCAGGGGCAGAAGCAGCCGATCCATTGGACCAAGAAAGGGAAGTGGCCAGCCCTAGATTGGTCTGATGTCCAGATTCCAAACTTGTGTCTCACTGTGGAACCAGACGAACTGCAATGCGAGGTAAGTGACCCGAGAGGGACTGAGTGCGACTCAGATCTCGAACCCGACCAGCGAGAAGTCATGGTCATTGGGCCAGACCATGATTCTTCGCCCAAATCATCAACCCCCACCTCTTCAGGGGAGGAAGTGTGGGGTCCTGAATGGTCATCTGTTCCCCTCACTTTTGAATCAGCCAAAGAGCCATCTGAGGGCTCTGGCTTCCAAAAAAAATGCCTGTTTAAGCAGCGACCGAAACTTTGGAACAAGTTGGGATCAATCATGGTCTGCAATGCCCGCTTGTTCAAAGTCCCGTGAATTTCAAAAATCCAAAAAAATCAAAAACTTTCAAAAGCCAAAAACATCTAGTATTTCCATTTCAGAAAAATCTCAAAAACCCAAAAATATTTCTTTTCCTGCATTCAATAGTGTGCCAAGTTCGTCTAATAAGTCGCATGAGTTTGAAGTCGAATCATATGATTTCGACATCGAATTAGACTTCGAACTCATGGGTCTGGACGAAGCTCGGGACGAGGAAGATGATGATCCAGCTCCCGAACTAGAGGATCTCCTCAAAAAGTTCGAATCTAAAGCCAATGTTGTAGCCGATGATTTCGAGATAGTAAACTTGGGGAAGCCTGAGATCCCTAGGGAAGTACGCATTGAAAAATCGTTGCCACCTGAGATGAAACAGAAAATGATAGAGTTCCTAGCTCCAAGATAGTCCAACTTCGCGTTCTCATATGAAGACATGCCGGGGCTCGATGAAGAGCTCGTTGTACACCATCTGCCAACCAAGGCAGATATGAAGCTAGTGAAGCAGAAACTTCGAAGAATGAAGCCAGAGTGGGCCCAGAAAGTCCGAGATGAAGTCATCAAACAATACAACGCGGGATTCTTGGTAGTCTCCAATTACCCTGAATGGCTCGCCGACATCGTACCAGTACCGAAGAAGGATGGCAAGGTTCGAATGTGCATCGACTTCCGAGATCTCAACAAAGCCAGTCCAAAAGATGACTTCCCTTTGCCACATATCGACACTCTGGTCGACAACACCGCTGGATACAAAATCTTCTCATTCATGGACGGGTTCTCAGGTTACAATCAGATTAAGATGGCCATCGAAGATCGTGAGAAGACAGCATTTATCACTCCCTGGGGAACCTTCTGTTACAGGGTAATGCCGTTCGGTCTGAAGAATGCAGGAGCAACATATCAGCGAGCAATGACCGCATTATTCCACGACATGATGAACAAAGAACTTGAAGTATATGTGGACGACATGATCGTCAAATCTCGCACAATTGAAGGACACTTTGAAGATCTGAAGAAGTTATTCAACAGATTAGAAAAGTACAAGCTCCGTCTCAACCCTCAGAAATGTGTCTTCGGTGCAATGGGAGGTAAGCTCCTCGGCTTTATGGTGAGCGAGGATGGCGTCAGGGTCGACGAGACCAAAACCAGAGCAATCATCGAGATGCCCCCTCCTAGAACAGAGAAAGAAATTCGTGGCTTCCTCAGCAGAATTCAATACATCAGTCGCTTCATCGCAAAGCTCACACCTATCTGTGAGCCCATATTCAAGCTCCTTCGGAAGAACGTTCCAAAAGAATGGAATGATGATTGCCAAGTCGCCTTCGACTGCATCAAGAAGTATCTCATGAATCCTCCAGTCCTAGTGCCGCCCACTCCTGGACGACCACTATTGTTATACATCTCGGTAGCAGCAGAAGCCATAGGCTGTGTCCTCGGTCAGCACGACGAGACCGAGAAGAAGGAACAAGCAATATATTATTTGAGCCGAAAGTTCACCGACCACGAGACCAGGTATTCCCCGATCGAGAAGACTTGCCTCACCCTAGTCTGGGCAACTCAGCGACTCCGTCAATACATGATTGCATTCCCTATTCTCCTCCTCGCTCACATGGATCCGCTCAAGTACCTGTTCGAGAAGCCGGCACTCACTGGAAGGATAGCTAAATGGCAGCTACTCTTGTCTGATTTGACATCACCTATGTCACTCAAAAGGCAATCAAGGGGCAGACCCTCGCCGATCATCTTGCGGCTCACTCTCTCCTGGACTATCAGCCGCTCAAGACGTTCTTTCCTGATGAAGATCTCTTGCTCATTGAAGAGGATGAAAAGAAGAAGAAAGATGAATGGAAATTATTCTTCGACGGCGCAGCAAATTCTAAAGGGAGTGGTATTTGAGCAATCCTCTACTCTCCAGATGATGTCCCTATTCCTATCTCGAGGCGCATCGCATTCGAGTGCACCAACAACATGGCAGAGTATGAAGCATGCATCGCTGGCTTAAGGGAAGCCATAATCTTGGGCGTCAAGAAGCTACGAGTATTTGGAGACTCACAGCTTATCATCAATCAGACCAATGGCGAATGGAAGACCAAAGACGAAAAGTTGATACCATATCATGTGTATCTTGACAATCTGATCGAAGAATTCAAGAAAATCACCTTTTCATACATGCCCAGAGCCAAGAACCAGTTTGCAGATGCTCTCGCCACACTTGCATCAATGCTCGAGATCCCGAAAGGAGCTTCAGAATGGGAGCTCACAGTCGAAATTCAAGAAGAACCTGCTTTTTGCATACAAATAGAAGAAGCCGAAGCTGTCCCTGACAAACCCTGGTATGCCGACATCAAGCAATATCTCGAAACCCAGGAGTATCCAGAGTCAGCAACAGCAACAGATCGCCGAACCATCCAGCGTTTGGCCGGCCAATTCACCATCAGTGGCGAAGTTCTCTACAAGCGGTCCTATAATCACATCCTCCTCCGATGCGTCGATGAAACAGAAGCTGCAAAGATCATGAAAGAAATACACGAAGGAATCTGTGGCCCTCACATGAATGGGCACATGATGGCAAAGAAGATTCTACGACTCGGCTACTATTGGCTCACCATGGAGGCAGACTGTTGCCAGCACGTCAGAAAATGCTTCAAGTGTCAGGAGCATGTGAATCAAATCCATGCCCCATCATCAGAGTTATACAACCTGACCACCCCCTGGCCCTTCTCCATGTGGGGACTCGACATCATCGGCAAAATCAGTCCCAAAGCATCAAACGGTCATGAGTACATACTTGTGGCAGTCGACTACTTCACCAAGTGGGTAGAGGCAGCCTCCTACACCACGATTGCAGCATCTCAGGTGGTCAAATTCATGAAGAACAACATCATATGCCGGTATGGAATCCCCAATGCTATCATCACAGATAATGGGACCCCGTTCGTCAACAAGGAGATGGATGACTTCCTCCGCGAGTTCAAGATCCAACGTCATCGATCAAGCCCCTACCGTCCCCAGATGAACGGTGGGGTAGAAGCCGCAAACAAGACAATCGTCAGGATACTTGAGAAGATGGTCGTGACCTATCGAGATTGGTTAGATATGCTCCCATATGCACTTTGGGCCTATCGAACGTCTGTACGGTCTGCTACGGGCGTTACTCCTTTCGAGCTTACTTATGGAATGGAAGCAGTTCTACCAGTCGAAGTGGAAATACCATCACTTCGGGTGTTATTAGAAAGCGGAATTGAAGAAGGAGAATGACAACGGGCCAGATTCGATCAGTTGCAGCTAGCAGATGAAAAGCGCATGCGTGCACTAAGTCATTCACAGTGTTATCAGAAAAGGATCGCTCGGGCTTACAACAAGAGAGTCCGAAAAAGATGTTTCAAGGTAGGCGACATGGTTATGAAGAAGATTCTACCGTCGCACCTTCCGGACCCCAGAGGAAAGTTCAAACCCTCGTGGGACGGGCCACTGATCGTCAGAGAAGTACTTCCCGGAGGCGCCCTCCGACTCACCAGCATGAGAGGGGTGGATCTTCCTGAGCCAACCAACGCCGACAACGTGAAGATCTTTCACGGGTAAGTTATTCTGACCTTATCAGAGGTTACTTTAATAGAGCTGAAGTCAAGGGGTCAAAGCTAAGATCTCTGAGAAATCCTTTCCGTCCACCAACAAGTGTTTCAAATAAGGGGATTCAAAAAGAGAAACATACAAAAAAAAAAGAGGGATTCAAAAGGAAAAGAAAAAAAAAAGGGGGGGGGGGGGGGGGGGGGGGGGGGGGGGGGGGAGAGAAAAAGAATATAAAAAAAAAGAGAAAAAAAAGTGAAAGAAAAAGGGAAGCCAAAGAAAGGTACCTAAAAAAAAAAAAAAATCAATCCAAGAAATACAGTCATCCATCCATTCATCTCAGAGGGGTCTTTAGCAAAGACCGACAGCTCTATTATCGTAACTCAGGATAAGGGCTGAAAGACTGCCATCGGCCGACAACGACGGATTCCCGACCTCTAGCCGCCGCAGTTGTCCAAGGATGCAAAAAAAAAAAGAAAAAAAAAGAAAAAGAAAATGTGTGCCTAAACAAAGAGGGCGGAGTGAAAACCCGAAAGGGCGCTCCGAGTAAAAACAGTGGGCATACAGCGGACTTGGTGAAAACCTGAAAGGGCGCCAAGGGTAAAAACAGCACAGCTGCCAAGGGGCAGGCAAGACCAAATACCCGGGACATGATGAAAACCCGAAAGGGCGCCACGGGCAAAAATGACGGGAAAAAGCCGGCTGTGGTGAAAACTCGAAAGAGCACTGCAGGCAAAAATGGCTCAAAATGAAAAAAAGAAAAAAGAAAAAATAAAAGTGCAGGTACCAAGAAAGTAAACAATCCAGATCGGTTCAAGCAGTGAAAGTGCAAGAACAAGAGGAAGTACAGTCAGGAGTGAAGAACTCTACAAACTCTGACAATCTCAGGAAGCAAGAGTTTCCATTGCCTACATCTCTAGGGAACCAAAGGAGCACACAAGTCAAATCTCGAGACATCGGTCAAATCATTGATCGAGCCCCAGTTCTGATTCCTATATCCCGACACAAAGTCCAGAAACACTCACAAGACAACTCATGGCACAGTAGATTTTCAAACAGTTTTCTCTTTTTTTAATTAGATGCATAATATTTCTTTTACACATATCATACCATCTTTTTCAAAAAAATACAAAAAATCTTTCATCATCATCAATCATATATGCAAAAAAGAATGCGCAGGTGGCCAACACAATCAATCTCTACCCTCCTCCTGGGCCACATCAGGTAAGTCCTCTGACTCATAAAAGGATAGCCTCGCTCTCAACCTGCTCACCTCCATACGCAGGTAATGCGTCTCATCGCCCTCAAGGGTACGGATCGCTGTCTCCTCATCAGACAATCTCTGATCGGCAGCCAATCTCCTCGACATCATCTCGCAATGATACCGAAGTGCAGAGATCTCAGACAGCAGATGGCCATGAGTGGCCAAAAGGAAGCCAGGATCGATAAACGGGCGCTCCTCAAAAGGTTCATATGAACCAGATGAAGAGCCTGCATCTCCAAGGATATCCTGCTCATCCTCATCAACAGTCTGGTGCCAACAAGGGATACGTCGATACAAAGACTGCTCAGCAACCCAGTACTGGTACGGGGCGGTCGCCATCGGAAAAGTCCGCAGCTCAAAACCCAGCAAATCAGCAGTCAAGTGACTCGCCCAGGAACAATCAATCCGGGTCCTGAAATCAGAGGACCTAGATGGAAGCACTCGACGCCCGATACCCGTGAAAGCGAAATGAGGAACATCCTGCTCATACCCAAACTGCCGCAGGAACCGGATGGGATGGTAAGAAAAGTAGGATCGAAAGCCTACCAACATCAGAGGATGGCGGTGTGCATCGCAAAGCACTGGAGGAAGTGAAAGCCAAGATGACTCCCAACGAACGTTCCAGTCACGAAGTTCAGCGAACATCCTGCGATACAAGGGCTCGCTCATCCTAGCTGTATGAGGAAGAAACTCCATGATGTGTCGCATAAGGTCTGGGCAACGAGTGTCAGGAAGAGGTACAGGAACAGTCAAAGAAAGACGATCCCATAGCCAGACCTGATCACAAAAAAGGAAAAGAAGTTCAGCTAAAGCAAAGCAATCCCTAACAAAGCAAGAAGAAAAAGGGTGCAGAAAAGATACCTGAAGAAAGGCACAACAACCGCGAAGAACACGAGTGCGGCCCAGGGCGCAGTCAGTCAGCCCATCGAATAGCTCGGCCAAGATGAGATAAATAATCCCCTGCCGACGGATAGCTCGGCTCATCACCTCAAAAAGCAAAGGAGTCTGGGATCTGCGCCATCCCGAGAACAGCACCTCAGCAATCAAGCAGAACATCAGTGCGTTCCGAGCAAAGGTAGAACCGGCCGCACTCCGAGGACCCGAAAAAAGATCATACAGTAAGTCCAAGGAAAACACCACAGCATCCTGGCCACCGGCTGCAGGTCGAACAAGATAGGGGATCCCGAACCAGTTCTGCGGTGTAGCAGTCTTCGGCGATGTCTTCGGCGAGAAGTACTGAGTATAATCCAAGGGTAAGCCTGTCAAGCGTGCAAGCTCCTCCAAAGAAGGCCCCACCTCCATATCGTTGAACGCAAACAAGTTCAACGAAGGGACCCAGTCAATCAAGGCAGCTCCAAGCATCCTCCAATCAATATCAACTCTGGCCATATGGATCAGACTGCCGAAGCCATAGGACTCTAACTCCCGAATCTCATAAGCTGACAAACTGTCAAGCCAAGCAAGCAGTCGTGGCGAGCAAGAAGAACGAGGAAGCAGCTGACAAGTCCTCACTGGTACCCCCTCCAGCACAAAAGGACCAGAAGTCAATAATGGCTCATCAAGGATCGGAAGGTCAACGGGCGAAGGAGAAGGAAAAGCTGAAACCTCTGCAGACTCGACAGCCCCTGACCTGCCCTCAGTGATGGCTATGTCTGATATAGTCGCATCGCTGTCTGAAACTGTCATAACCTCAGCCGCATGAGAAGACTCGCCCACGTCATGAACGGAGTGCGCAAAGGACCGATGACCAAGAAAAGGACAATGCTCCCCATCAAAAGGACTGTTAGTGAAGATCACACTGCACATCGTGACATCCTGGCTAATCTGACCGTCAAAAAATACATCTGAACCATCAAAAAGGGTCCGGGCAGCCCCAATCGAAGAATCAACGGTCAGATCTGGACCTGCGACCCCCTCCAACAGGAAATCATGAATCCAATCATCATCCTGGCCGATCAAAGGGATCATCGAGGCATCCACACCGTCCATCATCAGGGGGACATCATCAATAATCACATCAAGTCCACCCAAAGAAGTATACCGCATATCCTGGCCCTCATCCAGAGCATCCAAACCGTCAAAGGTACCATCTGAACCATCCATCCCATCCAAGCATGAGATCAGCCCATTTATGTCCATCATGGTCCCATCACCACCATCCATCATATCATCCATGGGGCCCACATCCAAGGGATGTATAGCCTCACCTATGTCCCATCCCATCATCCTATCTATACCATCCATTCCTCCCATAATGAGGGGCCCATTCAAATCAGAAAATCCAGCCATCCCACCATTAATGGAGCCATTCAAGGCTCCACTAACCACCATCTCTAACCCCTCATCAATGCTTCCATTCAATGCCCCATCTCCACCACCCATTAAAGGCATCTCCCCATTATCAAAGCTCAATTGACAATCTGAAGCGTGGGACCCACCTTGGACAGCCCCCACAGCCCCTAAATCACCACCATCCATGGCCCAAGAAAGGACAAAGCAAGATGAGGACAAGATGATGATGAAAGAGGAGACAAAGAGAAGATTCATTGTTGGAATCGAACCTGAACGTACACAGCAGGTAGGGACAGCAGCAACAGGGACCAGGGAATGTCCGAGCACGAGCCATCCCAGGCCGCTCAAGAGACGAGCTCTGGGCGGCCTGCCCTGGGCCGCCCGTACAGACGCGGTTCCCCTCTCTCCGCGGGATTGGCTCCAGGATTCTTGGTAGGTGAGGCTGACAGTCCATGTCAGCAGATGGCGCTCCATGGGCCGCCCAAGGCTCCGGTCCACTCCAGATTTCGATTGAGGCTGATCAAGATCATATAAAAGGTGCCCCACCGGTCCAATTATGAAGTAATGCGGCCAGAGCATGGCTGATCAAGTCAAAGAGAAGGAAAATTGATCAAGAGGGGCCCACAAGCAATCTAAGCCACTCAAAGGCTAGATCATCATGATCTAAACCATAAAAAAGCTCACAGGAGTCACCAAATAGCAAGATCAAGGGTTTGATCATCAAGAAAGAGGGCCAGAGTCCAAGATATGATCATCAAAAGGACCCACAAGGCTGAAAAGAGCAATCTGAGCCGTTCAAGTCATCATCCGCCATGAAAAGCCTTCTTAGCCTCACAAAACATCAAGGATATGTACTCCAAAGCAAAGATGAAGTCTGAAAAGGGACAACAGGGCCAATTCAAGCAATCCGGACCACTCAAATCACAATCAGCCCCGTCAGAAGCAAGGTAAGTATGCCCAACCCCAAAAAACGGGGTCCGAAGACCTTAAACTATGTCGGGATCAACATCCCGAGGGATTTTAATAAAAACAGCATCGATCCCAGTCTTTAAGACCAACATCGGATGATCTGGATCATTTCGAAAAATAAAAAAATATATCACCAGCCCCTCTTTTAAAGTTTGTGGTCCGAAGACCTTAAACTACGTCGGGATCAGGATCCCGAGGGATTTTCAATAAAAGCCGACATCGGTTTGGATCGAATCAAGACCTGACGATCTCGGACATCTTCAGAAAATCAAAAAAATATATACATCACATGTATAGTTTCTGGTCCGAAGACCTTAAACTACGTCGGGATCAACATCCCGAGGGATTTTAATAAAAACAGCATCGATCCCAGTCTTTAAGACCAACATCGGATGATCTGGATCATTTCGGAAAACAAAAAAATATATCACCAGCCCCTCTTTTAAAGTTTGTGGTCCGAAGACCTTAAACTACGTCGGGATTAGGATCCCGAGGGATTTTCAATAAAAGCCGACATCGGTTTGGATCGAATCAAGACCTGACGATCTCGGACATTTTCAGAAAATCAAAAAAATATATACATCACATGTATAGTTTCTGGTCCGAAGACCTTAAACTACGTCGGGATCGAGATCCCGAGGGATTTTTAATAAAAACCAGCATCGATCCCAGCCCTTCAAGCTAAGATCTGATGATCTGGATCATTTCGAATATATATATATATATATATATATATATATATATATATATATATATATATATCTGCCCCCTTTTGCACAGTTTCATGGTCCGAAGACCTAAAACTACACTGGGATTAATTTCTCGGGGGACCTTTCTCGCTTTTAACAAAAACCGGCATCGATCCCAGCAATTCGAGCCAGGATCTGATAACCCGGAACATTTCCAAAAATACCAAAAAGATTTCAAGTTTTCCATAAAAACCAGCATCAACCTCGGTTACCCGAGTTAAAATCTGAAACTTTTTCCAAAAAACACAAAAAAAAAATGATTCACCAAAAATTTCAACTACACAAATTCATCCCCAGTGGTCCGAAGACCTAAAACTACACTGGGATTAACTTCTCGGGGGCTTTCTTTCCTAACCTGTTCCAGACATGGCTGACACTTGATCGTACGGGTGTCTGGAATCTTCTAAACAGGTAAGGGCTGAGGCGGGCAGAACTCCGCAATCCTGTTCGTGTTGAACGCACCATGATAGACAACCTTAATTTGGAAGTCGCTGTTGAATCTGACGGATGTTCCCTGTTCCTAAAACTCATGAAGGGGATTAAGGCTGTTGGGAGGTGAAGCTCACCCTCACGGAATTGTGAGCAACATAAGACCCCAAACTGGATTGACTAAGGGAAATGTGAGGATGTGGCTCATCTTGTGGCCGAAGGAGTCCGTCGGACGATACGTGGTCTATGTGCATTGCACATGAGGAACAGGCAACTTTGTGGGTGTGTTGACTGAAAACCCTCAAAATCCTCTCATCCGAAGATGTAAAACTACGACACTTAATTGTGTGAGACTCATCTTGCTCGCTGACGTAAAATGGATCGGGTGCCTTACCAGCAGTAGAAGCTGGAAATGGATGAAAATTCCATACTTTTCCCTGCATTTCATAAAAATCACAAAAATACAAAAACATTGCGAAATCACCTTTTCAAAAATCACAAAAAATATTTCCCTTGCTTTCAACAAAATATTTTCAAAAAATCACAAAAAATATTTCCCTTGCTTTCAACAAAATATTTTCAAAAATCACAAAAATATTTCCCTTGCTTTCAATCAAAATATTTTGAAAATCACAAAATATTTCCTGTGTTTTCAATAAACTGATCTCTACCCTGACCGCTCAGGTAAAGATTCGGATCCACATATTTACAAAAAATCACAAAAATTAGCATCCCCAGCACTACAATTCAGGAGTCTTGAACTCCGCTCACTTCACAGTATGGGATGACGGATCCAATCGCCCGCAAATTGGAATCTTGACCAAAACGGGCAACCAAACACCATCTCAATCACATGTATGCCCAGAAGAACATCTTGAAGTTGAATGATATCCTCGTACATTCTCATTAGCAAAGAAACAGCATCTTGGGACGATGGACCTGATCGACCATGGGTCGGGATCTTGACCAACCCGCTGACCAAACACCCGTGTAAAAAAGAAAAACCCCAGGGAGCACAACCCTGCAAGCAATAAGCTCAAAATTCTCTGCACCCATAGCAAAAGCAAAATCATCGAACTGAAAAGAGAATGAGCCAAACCATGCATTCATCCTGCATCTCCATGCATCAGCATCCATCACATTAATCATCACGTTTACCTGCTTTCAAAATAAAAGTCGGTTAGCCAAAGACCCCACAGGCATCCCTAGTGGAGGCACGTGCAAACCAGATTTCCATTTCAAAAAGACAAAAAAATATTTCTATTCGCAAATAAAAACCCCACGGAGTATCACTCCCCAAAGTGGGTATCTTTTCAAAAATCCAAAAATATTTTTCCAGTAGAGCGTTCTGCCTCCAAAACACCAGGAGATCTTCCATATCTCTGGGTAGGAGCCGACGCAAAAATCAAATAAGATCCGATGTCTCGCGGTTTCCCCGGAGACCATCGGATCCAATGCACTCAAAGTGCGGTCGAACTGAACTCCAGTGTCAGTGCGGTCGTACCACATGCCAAGATACAAAAAGATGAAAGCCAAAAGGCTCGGTCACAGAAACCATTTGAATAGGTGGAAACGATGAATTGTAACCCAAGTATCAAAATCAGCAGATTGGGTGGAAAGAGTTCACCCGCACATACTTAGGCGTGGATGCCTGAAGTACCTTGACTGAGTCCAAGTCAGCGTAGTAGAATCCCGTAAGACTATCTGACGCAGGGCGTCTAACCACTTTGACAGTCAAGCGAAACAAGTACTCCTGGAGTGATCTGGGAAAACATCAAACATCACACAATCAGTCTCAGGGTCAGTATCCTCGTAAGACTAGCGGACGCAGAGGCTCTGTTGTACCTTTCCGATGTTAGTACCGATCGGGAATGGAAGGGTTGCGATTGGGTACCCAGGTTGCAGCAAACTGCAGGGACAATCGCAACGTTTTCTCCAAACTCTCGCGGTATGTGCGAGTTATCAATTTCCAGACAATCAATTGACTCAGATACAAAGGACAACAAAGACTCCAGACCACAATCAAGGAAAGAATGAATTGCAAACCAAGCATCGAAACCAGCAGATCGGGTGGAAAAAGCCCACCAGCACATACCCAGGCGTGGATGCCTGAAGTACCTTGACTGAGTCCAAGTCGGCGTAGTAGAATTCCGTAAGACTATCTGACGCAGGGCGTCTAACCACTTTGACAGTCAAGCGAAACAAGTACTCCTGGAGTGATCTGGGAAAACATCAAACATCACACAATCAAATATAGGGTCAGTAACCTCGTAAGACTGTCGACGCAGAGGCTCTGCTGTACCTTTCCGATGTTAGTACCGATCGGGAATGGAAGGGTTGCGATTGGGTACCCAGGTTGCAGCAAACTGCAGGGACAATCGCAACGTTTTCTCCAAACTTCCGCGGTATGTGCGAGTGATCGGTTTCCAAACGATCAACTGACACAGATGCAAAAGCAAGCAAAGATTTCAGACCATGATCTATGAATGACCGGGTCAGAAGTGGGGTGTCCACTCGCTTTGGCATTCAGTTGCACGCAACCTCTGCCAAAGAGGGGCATCTGTAGACACCCCACCTTCGGCTACACTGTTGGTAGAGATAGCTGGTTGAATGGAGGACCATACCCCCAAATCCCAAGTCCAAACTCAGCCAAACTCACCCTTGTCAGCCCCATTCCATAGCCCAGTTCAAGCCTGAACCCAGTCAACCCAGTCCTAAACACCACCCTGAAAAACCCTCCATAAAAAAGGCCAGTAAAAAAAATCCTAAAAAAGTCAAACTCACTGAGTCAACTCGCTGAGTTAACCCGCTGAGTTAACCCGCTGAGTTAACCCGCTGAGTCAACCCGTCGAGTCAACCCGTCGAGTCAAAACACCGAGTCAACCCGTCGAGTCAACCCGTCGAGTCAAACCACCGAGTCGACCCGCTGAGTCAACTCACTGAGTCGACCAGCGAGTCCAGCAGCAGCCCCGAGGGAGCGACCGTACTCGCTGGAAACCGAGGAACGGCCGTACGGGCGGCCCATGGCAGGCCGCCCGGACAAAATTACGAGAGCTGCCACTCTCCGCTGCTATAAATACCCCCCTCCCCTTCTCATTTCAACATCCCTTCAAGTCCATTTCAGCCCGAGAGCTCTGAGTCCACCTCTCCACCCTTTAGCCCATTTTTCCACCGAGGAGAGCCCGAGTGAGGAGAGCCTAGCCCTGGTCCAGCCCAGCCTGACCACTGGTCCAAGCCTCCCAAGCCATCCAAGTCTTGATACAGCCACTCGAAGCCAACCCTTGCAACACCTCCGTCCACCCAGCTATCATTTCTCCACCATCATCTCATTTGCATCTAGCATAAGTGCAACATTTACTTTTCTTCCAACCCCCCTGCTTCACTACAAGCACTTTGATTATTCAAACACACCGCATGCATCTCGCATAAAGCACCTGTCAGTTCGAGCGTATGCTCTGGGCTTGCCCGTTGTTGGAACCTGCCCATCAGAAACTCTTACTGTTCAGACCTGCATTCACGTACATATCACTATAAGCACTTTGAATATTCAAGCACACAGCATGCATCATCTCGCATAAAGCACCTGTCAGTTCGAGCGTACGCTCTGGGCTTGCCCGTTGTTGGAACCTGCCCATCAGAAACTCTTACTGTTCAGACTCGCATTCATGCATCATGTCATCCATGAGAATATACGAGGATTAAACCAGACTTTCAAGTATTTGATTGATTCTGTGAAGTAGAGACCGTACTTCGGTACGGGTAGTGTGTGGGGTGCTTAACCTCTTCCCACCCTGTAACCGTGATCTCTTACCTTGAATCTCTGGCCGCAGATCAACAGGAGTCATTTTAGAGGAGAGGATCTTCGGATCCCCTTCTCTAACGTTTCTACGGGGTCTAGCCGACTGTAGATTCGAAGTAACTGGCTAGTGGCGACTCTGGTCTTATACAAACACACTTAAACATATCCAGCTTAACACGATAACCAAACGAAGCCCTCGAGAACGAGGCAAGCCAGTGGCACAAACGGCGATTTCGCACTCACGCATCCTCATCTCCTTCTTTTCCGAAAGGAAAGGGGAAGGGAGAAGAACGTCGTGTGGGAGCGCGGGAAAATCGGCGAGGGTCCACAATTACACTTTGCCAATATATCTAACAATGTTGTGCGACTTAGCTTATTTTCTTTTTCTTTGAAAGAAAAGGTTAAGGCTTGACTTCATGCATTAAGGCCAAGATCAATTAGTACATAGACTGAGATGACTATGGAGTTCATTAAAAAGTTTTTCCCTACTCATAAAACAAACATGATGAGGCGCCTAATCATGAATTTTGCTCAAAAAGAATATGAGACCTTCTTCCAATGTTGGGAGAGGTTCAAAGACCTATTAAACATATGCCCACATCATGGCTATGAAATTTGGCAGTAATAAGCTTTTTCTATGAAGGATTGACTTCGCCCATGTGCCAATTCGTAGAGATAATGTGCAATGGAGAATTCATGAATAAGGAAGCCGAGGAAGCATGTGACTACTTTGATATCTTAGCTGAGAATGTACAATCTTGGTATACAACTAAACCAGCAAATTCCAAGATAAGCCAAAAAAAGAGAAAATGGAAGAATCTACATCCTCTCCGAAGAAGATAACATAAGTACACGTGTGGGTAGCCTCACAAGAAAAGTTGAGGCCATTGAATTAGGGAAGGGGGAAAGATTCATTCCAGTAACCAACATACAACACAGGATTGTCCTACAATCTCTGCGTTTCAAGAAGTTCTACAAGAACGATCAAATGTCATAATAATTATCAATGACCATTTAGTAATCCAAACTCGAACACGTATAATTCTAGTTGAAAGAACCATCATAACTTCAGTTGGAGGAATGGGCCATCAGAGAATGCAAACAATAACTCAAAAGTTACACTTGAGGAGATATTGGGTACATTTGTCTCGGCCCAAACTGAGTACAATAAGACTAATTCTCAGAAAATCGATGGGTTCATCCAAGAACAATTAAAATTCAACCAAAATTCATCTCAAGCCATTCATGACCTGAAAACTTCAATGGCTAGAGTTGAATCTCATCTTAGTGTTAAGGAGAAAGGCACACTTCCTGCCCAACCTCTCCCTAACCCAAGAACCTAATTTAAGATACAAGACTTCAGCTCATCCTCCCAAAATATGGAGCATGTTCAAGCTATCACCACTTTGATGAGTGGTAAAACAATTGAAAAATCCAATCCGGTGAAGGCCCCATAGCCTAATGATCCAAAAGTTGCCAATAAGGATGATATCTCAAACAACACTCCACATGAGAAAGAACCGAAAAGGCAATACAAGCCGGTTGCCCCATTTCCCCAAAGGTTGATTTCACCCAAACCTTTAGATAAAAATCTGAAAATCCTAGAGGTTTTTAAGCAAGTGAAGATCAACATTTCATTGTTTGATACCATAAAACTATTGCCATCATATGCCAAATTTCTAAAGGAATTATGTACAGTCAAAAGGAAGCATAATGTACACAACAAAGTACTTTTAACTGAGAATTTAAGCGCCATTATCAAACAAGAGATGCCCCAAAAATATAAGGATCTGGGTAGGCCTACCATCTCATGCATCATAGGTGACTACCAGATCAAGCAAGCTTTACTCAATCTTAAGGCAAGTGTTAACCTCATCCTATACTTGGTTTATAAACAACTTGGGTTAGGTGAATTAAAACCTACCAAAACCACACTTCAACTTGCTGATAAATCTATTCATATACCGAGAGGGATGATTGAAGATGTCCTTGTCCAAGTCGATAAATTTACTATCCAGTGGATTTTATTGTCTTGGATACACATCCTGTGATGGGAATTGGTGCTCAAATTCATGTCATACTTGGTCGCCCTTTCTTAGCCACTTCAAATTCAATTATTAATTGTAGAAATGGGCTAATACAAATGTCCTTTGGAAATATGACACTCAAGCTGAATATTTTTTATTTATGCAAACAACAACGGGAAGTTGATGATGAGGTCCACAAAATAAATCTGATCGAATCATTCGTGGGAAGCACATCCCTCTTGACATTCTATTCCGATCCCTTGGAAGCATGTTTGGCCCATTCTCATGAGATTGATGATAACATGATAAGAGAGATGGTTGCCATTTTAGATTCTATGCCGGTACTTGATAATAAAAGATGAAAGACATCATTTGAGCCTTTGCCTCCAACTGAAAATAAGCCTCTTCCATCTAGTATCAAGGCTCCGAAGCTCGACCTAAAACCTTTACCTACTGATTTGAAATATATTTACTTAGGTTGAAATGAGACATATTCAATGGTGATTTCTTCCCACTTGGATGAAGACCACGAGAGTAGGCTAATAGCCACTCTAAAAGAGCACAAGAGCACCATTGGGTGGTCAATTGCGGATCTCAAAGGTATTAACCCCCTGATTTGTACTCATCGTATACACCTTGAGAAAAATGCCAAGATATCTAGGCAACCACAAAGACGCTTCAATCCAAACATGAAGGAAGTGGTTAAAGCCGAGGTATTGAAACTATTAGATGTGGGTATCATCTACCCAATATCCGATAATCAATGGGTGAGTCCAACTCAAGTGGTACCTAAGAAATCTGGAATAACCATCGTAGCCAATGCCAACAATAAACTCGTGCCAACCAGAGTTACTACCGGTTGGAGAATGTGCATTGACTACCGAAAGCTAAACACAGTTACGAGAAAAGACCACTTACCCTTACCATTTGTTGGTCAAATTTTAGAAAGGTTGGTGGGTCATTCCCACTTTTGCTTCCTTGATGGGTATTCAGGATATAACTAAATAGAGATCGCCTTAGAGCACCAAGAGAAGACTACATTCACATGCCCATTCGGCACTTTTGCCTATAAAAGGATGCCATTTGGACTGTGCAATGCCCTTACCACATTTTAGCGTTATATGTTGAGCATTTTTTCTGATATGGTGGGATCGATTCTCAAAATCTTCATGGAACGATTTCTCGGTATTTGGTTGTAATTTTGATGAGTGCCTTATGCACTTAAAAACTATTTTAAAAAGATATGAAGAGAAAAACCTCATTTTGAATTGGGAGAAATGTCATTTCATGGTTCAAAAAAGAATATTCCTTGGTCACATCATCTCAGAAAAAGAAATCGAGGTGGACAAGGCTAAAATCGATCTTATCTCTAACCTTCCACCACCCAAGAGCGTACGAGATGTGCGGTCCTTTTTAGGACATGCTGGATTTTATAGAAGGTTCATAACGGACTTTAGTTCACTCTCTCGTCCTTTATGTAACCTCCTTCAAAAGAAAAACTTATTCGAGTGGAATGAGGATTGTCAAAATGCCTTTGTAAAACTTAAAGGTATGTTGACAAGTGCTCTTATAATGCAACCACCTGATTAAAGCCTTCCTTTTAAAATTTTGTTCGATGCGAGCGACTACGCTATTGAGGTAATATTAGGCCAAAGAAAATAGAAGAAGCCATACACTATATACAATGCAAGTAGAACTCTAAACTCGGCTCAAGCAAATTATACCACTACGGAAAAGAAACTCTTAGCCGTAGTATTTGCTTCGGACAAGTTTCGGTCCTACTTGATCGGATCCAAGATCATTATATTTACCAATCATGCCGCGCTTAAGTACCTTCTCTCTAAGAAGGATGCTAAACCGCGCTTGTTGAGATGGATCCTCTTACTCCAAGAATTCGACATAGAAATATGAGATAAAAAGGGAGTAAAAAACGTAATGGCTAACCATCTCTCACGACTTGTCCTCACCGATTCCCCTAAGACAACTGCGATTAATGACATGTTCCCTGATGAATAACTTTTCAAAGTCTCCCAATTACGATGGTATGCGGATGCTAACTATCTTGCTAATTCCGACATATTAGAAAAAGTAAGATAAGGATAAGTTCTTCAACGAGGTGAGAAAATTCCTATGGGACGACCCGTATTTATTCAAGTATTGTTTTGATCAAATTATAAGGAGATGTATGCCGGATGATGAGCAATAGAGTATCATCTCCTTTTGTCATTCTTAAGCGTGTGGTGGTCACTTTTCGGCTAAGAAGACCACAGCCAAAATTTTATAATGTGGATTTTATTGGCCCACCATATTCAAAGATACCCATGAGTATCGTAAAACGTGTGAGCCTTGTCAGAAATTAGGAGGAATATCCCGTAGAAATATGATGCCACTCAATCTAATCTTACCAATTGAAATTTTTTATTGTTGGGGCATCGATTTCATGGGTCCATTCCCATCCTCTTTTGGAAATTTATATATTTTACTTGCTATCGATTATGTTTCAAAATGAGTCGAGGCGATTCCATCCCGGAATAATGATCATACAACAGTCATTCGATTCTTAAAAGAAAACATTCTTTCCTGGTTTGGAACTCCTCGATTCATTATCAGTGATGGAGGGTCTCACTTTTGTAACCGCCCATTTGAAGCTTTAATGAAGAAATATGCTGTAACTCACAAAGTGAGCACTCCTTATCTCCCACAAACAAGTAGACAAGCTAAGATATCCAACAGGGAAATTAAACATATCCTAGAGAAAACAGTAAACCCCGATCGCAAGGATTGGTTACTTCGACTTATAGATGCTCTATGGTCTTACCGTACAGCTTTCAAGACTTGGAATGTCTCCCTACAGACTTGTCTATGAAAAAGCTTGTCACTTACCTGTGGAGTTGGAACATAAGTCATTTTGGGTGATAAAGAAAATAAATTTTGATTCTGACAAAGCAGGCTTGTTATGCAAACTTCAATTGAATGAATTTACGAACTCCGGAATGAGGCTTACGAGAATGTGAGAATTTACAAGGACAAGACGAAGGTATTCCATGACAAGAACATCCTTCCTAAGAATTTCACGATTAATCAAAATGTCCTTATGTATAATTCTCGATTACACTTATTTTCAAAAAAATTGAAGTCTCGATGGACCGGTCCTTTCATTGTGAAAACTATTTATCCATATGGGATTGTCGAGTTGTTGAATCCAATGAGCGGCAACATCTTTAAAGCAAATGGTCAGCGATTAAAGCGGTTCTCTAAGAACTTTCCCTCAGAAGGTATGTCCATACCTTTTACTGATCATGTGTATCAGGATATTTGATCTCCTAGTCTAATGGAGGTATAGAATAGTTTAGGATTAGGATTTCATGCTTTTTGTCATTTGTTTTCAATAGGTTTGTTAGAAGGAGGTGGAATTCGAGCTTTTTACTCTCTCAGGTACTCTCATTCCTCACTCCCTTTATTTTTATCATTGCTCTCATATTTTGCTCATTGCATATCTTTTACATTGAGGACAATGCAAGATTTGATTGGGGAGTAAGACTTCTAGATGAAGCAAGTGTTTTGTAACATTTCGAGCAATGATATGTAAAAAAAATTTCAATTTTACTGAAAATTCAAAACCCCTTTGGAAAACTCTGTTTATATGCATTCGGGATAATACAAGTATAAGAAAAAGAGATACAAAGTAAGTGATGTTGAGCATCTTGAAATATCTTTAACATAATGGTTTTCTATGAGAATTCCCCTACTTATGTGATTGATAGAAAATTGAAACACTTTTGCACCTAGTTCACGTTACACGATTCTCATGATTTGAAGGGATAATGTACATTTATGGATTGGCTATACTTATATTTAAGGTGTTGAAAAACCAAGCCAGGGTACTTTGCCTATCCTTATCCATGGGAAAAGAACGAAAGATATGGATTTCTAAAAATTCTACTAATGTCTATGAAAATGAAAGGAATGATGAAAATATGGGAATGAATATGTGGTGGAAAATTCTGAAAAGGGTTGCCTATTACCAACCAGGGGATGGTATACCCATAACCAAAGCCAGGAATGGGAAGTATTATGAAAGCTGTTGGAAGGACGGTAAGGCAAATTCCTGTCGTAGGCTTATTGTTGATCTATACACCTTCAGATCCCTAATCTAGTTGATTCATGAAGAAGTTAATCCTGAAAATTCATGAGATGAACATTCACTATGCACACTAGGTTAAAATTGTTTGGATTCTTCTATTTATCAATCAATCAATGGGAATTCTATATGTACACTTGTTACGTTTTAAGAAATTCAAGGTCTCAACTTCTATCACTCAGTTTTGCTTATTTTTGTACTTGCAAATCTTGGAATGTATAGAAACATAGTTTTCGAAGAAGAGTTGAGTTTTGGAGAGCACGCATGTTTTGCTCGGGACTAGCAAAATGCTGGTTGGGGGGTGTTGAGCTCTTAAATGTGTATATTTTAACCCCATGTCATCACTAACTATGCACGATTTATACGTTTAAAGTCATATCTAATACATGGTTTTGTGATTGTAGGAATAAGAGAAAAGTCTCATCATTTGGGCACTAAATTAAGGACACTTCAAAGGGATATTGAAGAGTCAAGGAAAGGAAGAATGAGAGGAAGAAATCAAGTAAAGAAGATTCAAAGAGAAAGCAGGAAAACAAAGAAATCAGCATTCCCGATTGATCGTCGATAGGTGTCCGATCAATCGGAGGAGTTTCCAATGGATGTCTGATCGATCGGACCACCCATCGGACATACCAGAAATACCATATTTCTCTGGACACATTTTCGATCAATCGGCACGCCTTTGATCAATCAGAATGAGCTGTCCGATCAATCGAAAATATGTTCGATCAATCGGAATAAGTGGCAGAAAATAGTTACTCTCTGGACTCTTTTTCGATTAATCAGAAGATCTACGATCAATCGGAGACCACATTCTAATCAATCGTAGGAAGCTCCGATCAATCAGACCTATCTGCGTAAGCTACGTAATGAGTTACACAATTCCAAAAGTTTTCAAGTGAAAGACAGCTTTGTGCTATAAAAGGAGACATTTACATCCTTTCTAATCTATCCTAGAAGAGATCTACGAAAGTGGAAGGCGGAGAAAGACGGATTTGGAGTTCTACAACTCCCTTCTCTAGTTTGCTTTCTAGTTTATGTTTTTAGTTGATTTCATATTTCCTTTGATCATTGTTATAGTCAAAATAGCGGTGATCGCCTATTCTCGCGATGTCCTGATTCTACGAGCAGCTTTACATTAAACAATATTCGACTCGCGAGCTCATATGGTCACGTCTCGCATATTAGATAAATACGACACACAGTTACCGATTCATCGAGCCCTTATGGTCAATAGTCGAATATTGGAAGGCGAGAAATGTAATGCCCCGAAAATTTGAGCGCACGAGTAAGTACACGAGTGCGTGTCCAGACGTGAGAACTTAAATTCTAGGCCGTGTTGTTCACTCGCATACACACACGTATGAACTTTGATACGCGTTCCAACACCTTTAAGGCCTTTGAAAACTTAGTATACTTAACTAAGTCAACAAATTGACCGTTAGAAGGATCTATCGTTACTAGACCGGAAGATCTAACCTTCCATTATGATTTCGAATCTCGCGATCAATGTGAACCGCCGTACATTGTCCTGCACACATGTTTGTCTATAAATCTGATTCGTACATCATGTCCGTCTCAGGGCATATGCTTAGACCAGCAAGTTCTCGACCCTACGAAAGCTGCTCGGGTGTGTTTGTAACACCCTAGGATTTTAGAATAATCTAAATTATAAATTAGTTATTTATTTAAGAAATTAAATAAATTTAATATAAATAAATTAATATTAATTAATCCTTAAGAAATTATGGTATGGCTCCTTCATTAAAATCGCTCAACATGAACCCTAGGATAGTATGGAAGTGGCAGACTTCGCAAAACTTATAAATCTACAAGTACTAGGAAAGTACCATTAGTCAACTTAAGTTATAGGACCAATTGCAAGTTTTATGATTTCTGGAAATCATTTTCACGCAAAACTCCACATACTAGTTTTAGGGCACGATCCAACCATGCATGTCAAATTTCAACCCTCCGATCATCCTACAAACGCCCTAATCGAAAATCGTGTCATAAGTGGGCCACCGCAGCTCGGATCTGCCTCATTTTTTTGTGTCACACCTCTAAATGTGATGGCCTACCGAATGATTGGAGCGGATCTTGCATATACATCAAGGTGGGACCCACGTGTACAAGGCAGCGGCCGGCCACGCGGTCAACGCGCGTTGACCGCGTATCTCACGCGTTACGCACGAGAGTCCTCTTCGGACGCTGCACAGCAGCAGCGCCACCGCTGTTGCTTTTGTGGCCCACACCGTCCATCACCGTGGACCCCGTCAGTTGATCCAAGCCGTCCATCTGGAGCGTCCCTCGCACGGACGTAGGAGGTAGGTGACCTCATTGTTTTCGGGCGAGCGTACGGTCCACCACAGCCTTCCAAACTCGACCATATGATTCTAAATCGGCCAAGATCGTTGATTCTACCGTGCATGGTTGGGCCAGATCGCTTCCAGGCATTCGTGTGGACCTCACCAGGGACGTCAACGGTCCGTTTTGTTCATGAACAACAGGAAGGAAGTTTCCTTCTTCAACTCGGATACGCATCCGAGAATCCGTCCGCAACTCGTCGACCGTCCGTCCGTCGTCGAGCTGTATATATGGGCCATGGTAGTCCTCTCTTTTCCTCCAAGAGAGCGCCAGAGATAGAGGGTGAGAGAGGGAGGAGTTGCAAGCGAGGGAGAGAGAGAAGGGTGGGAGTTAGAGAGAGAGACAGAGCGAGAAAGAGTGAGAGAAGGAGGTGGGGTGCTGTGGCCTTGCTGTTGCTGCGCCACAGCACTACCAGCGCTGCTGGGCTCTTCTCTAGCAAGAGAGAAAGAAGAAAGAAAGAAAGAGAGAGAAAGAAGAAGAAGAAGAAGAAGAAGAAGAAGAAGAAGAAAGAAAAAGGAAGAAGAAGAAAGGAAGAAAGAGAAGAAGAGAAGAAGGAGAAAAGAAGAAAGAAGGAGAGAAAAAGAGAAGAAGAAAAAGAGAAGAAGAAAGGAGAAAGAAAAGAAAGGAGAAGAAGGAGAAGAAGAGAAGAAAGAGAAAGGAAGAAGAAGAAGGAAGGAGGAGAGAGAGAGAGAGAGAGAGAGAGAGAGAGAGAGAGAGAGAGCCGATCTGACCCGTTGGGTCAACTCAGACTTGAACCAGGAGTATTTTTCAAACGTGACACACGTCGTCATATGTGTGAGTGATTCATCTCACGTAACTTTCTCTGTTAATATCCTTTAGTGTTCTTCCTTGTCTGCATTCAATTTAAAAGGACTTAGTCTCTAGTTAGGAATTTAGGTATACTTTTATAACATTCTTTCATATCATGGAATCCTAGGTAAGGGATCCGTCCATGTCCTATCTCTATATCCATAAGAGCTCATCGCTAATTACCCTGTTCTTATTTAATTAATCTTCTCAAGTTTTCCATTTCAATACACATGTTAGAATTCCATGACAATTCGATTTAGGATTTGTTACATATGACGTAACCAACGTGCAGCACTAAATACATGCAGTATTCTCAAGATTCCCCGTGACATCATTCTCAAACTTCCCGATAAACAACAACTTAGGGTTTGACGGTATACAATACATAATTCTTGAAACAATGTTAGCTTGTCGACATACTAAACCTTACACGACGACCTCCTCAAACTCCTCGATTGACAATAACTAAAGTAAGATAAAGAATTACCTAAGTGAAGATAACACATGCATGTTGTGATTGGACTTGAATATTGATATGCATTGTATGCTTGATGAATGCTTCCATAAACATATACATGTGCATATATTTTTACACCGCGACAGAACAGGAGCATGGTTGATTTGACTCCTGGCGTGCATGGTTGATTTGCCGCCTCGCTGTACTAGTTAGGTGAGCATGGTTGATTTGCGACAGGTTCCTAATGTTCAGTGGCAGCGAGTTCTGGTCGTTTCACTTATTGAGCATGGTTGATTTGCTCGGTTGGATCAATGGTGCATGGTTGATTTGCCCACTGGCGTGCATGGTTGATTTGCCGCCTCGTTGTACCGGTTAGGTGAGCATGGTTGATTTGCGACAGGTTCCTAATGTTCAGTGGCAACGAGTTCCTAGACGTTTATTGCTCTCACACGTATCATGACATACATGACATCATGATAATCATGTTCTATTCATAATAAATCATAAAGTGTATCAATCATGACCTTATCCTTGTATGTTTCATACAATTATATCCGTTGATTATTCACGACCTATCTTTTATTAATTGGAATATTACCTGTGATGGAAATGACCTCACTGGGCTTTTAGCTCACCAAATCACCACAGTTCTTGCAGGTTTTCAGGAAGGAAAAGACGTAGACAGAGCAGAGTATTCAGATGGTCACGTGTTACGCAAACGCCAACTGTAGTTGATTTATTTTATCTTAAAAAATTCAATGTAACAAGATATCAGTGGAAAAGAAATTTTATATTTGGGGATTCATTTTAGTTATGCGATGTGTGGAATGGAATTTTAAGGAATCTATGCTCGAATTTTAAATTCACACCCTGGAACTCGGGCTTTGGGTTATTGTACTCGGGTTCCGAATTTCAGGGCGTGACAGGAAATGTCCTTCCCGACCTGCGAGCAGTTCTTCTCGTAGTCATTAAAAGGCACCACATCTCAATATGCGAATAGCTTGTCTCGCGAGCAGCTCCCGACGTGCGAGCAGCTTTGACTACTGATGATTAGTGATGATATCCCTTAGCCTATAGTACCAGCAGCCCGTATAGGCCGATTTTGGGCTTATCTTCGTTTACGGTTCCGTATCTCAAGGGATCGCTATCAAGGAACGTAATTGACCAGATGAGTAATTGGATTAGACTATTCCTTTATCTGAGGATAAGCAGGATAAACACCTTATCCCATGAAATCAGTAGATGATCTCAGTATCTTACGTAATAGAGTGGGACATTCGGATCTATATAAATAGATGGTTTCATCAATAAGAAGGTACAGAATACTCAGTCTCTAACCCCCATCATCTATTTTGCTCTTCTTCCAGCCCTACCTTATTTAACTTAAGCATCGGAGGGCCAACGGCTGGACGCCGACCACCCATAGTTTCTCTCCGTCTCTTTTCAGGTCCAAGAAGGGAATCTCTTAGAAGGAAGGCGAATATCTGGAGGATTCTGTTACAAAACGTGACGTAAACAGCTTGACGCCGTCTGTGGGAACGATTTGATCATCAAAATCAGTCGCTCTCACCACTGATCAAAATCCTTCCACTATGCCTCCTAAAAAGACAGTTCATCCTTCCACTTCAAGGCAGGCACCACCTCCGCCTGACGATACGGAACCAATGCCTATCCCTCCAACTACTTCGACAGGCATCCTTCAAGGATATCCTAACGTGCCATCACAAAATCCATTGTTTGAGGCTTCCGGAAATCAAGAAGATGCCATGCGTTTCCTTGGAAACACGCTCCTAACCCTCAACGTTGGATTTCAAGCCCTGTCGAATCGGCTTGATCAGCATTTCCTGGGGCCTCAGAGACTACCTTCCGAAGGGTTACCGGCACAACCCATACCGATAGCTTCCAAACACTCTGTGGACGAACCACAGGTCCAACCAAACCATCCTCCATCAAACCGAATGCCACTCGGCAACCAACCTCTTGTGCTGTCCCCGCATTCCATTCATTCCAGTGCTTCTCGCCAACAGCAACCTCAGGGGTCCACCGTCGAAACGTCAGCTTATACTTTACCATGGGAAGGAGACCTCAAAAGAATCCATGATCGTTTTGATGACATGGAGCAACGATATCAGGCAAATTGACTGTCTGCCGTAGTGGCGTCGATGCATCGATCCGAGTCTCCATTCACCTGCGAGGTCATTGAAGCACCTTTACCTAGAAAGTATCGTACGCCCGTCATCACCCCATATACAGGTATTGGCGATCCTCTCGAACACCTGGAAACGTATAGATCTCTTATGGAGTTGGAAGGACATGGGTCGGAAATCATGTGTAGAGCTTTTTCCCTAACCTTAAAAGAGGCAGCTCGTACGTGGTTCCGGGGGCTGAAGCCTCGATCTATCAGTTCCTTTTCACAGCTATCGGAGTTGTTCCTCTCTCAATTCATGGGAAGCATCCGCACCAAAAAGCCGACGTCTCAATTAATGGATTTGAAACAGTAGCATGGGGAAACAATAAAGGAATTTACAGTATGGTTCACTACCGAAGCCGTCCAAACTGAAGGTTATACCGAAGAAAAAGGTCTCACCGCCCTCATAGCCGGAATTACGAGCGAAAAATTCAGATTCGCTTTAGACAAAAACCCTCCTAAAACCATGACAGAATTCCAAGCTAAAGCTCAGAAGTACATTAATGCAGAAGAAGTTGCTCTAGCACGTCATGACATACAGGGCAAGAAGCGTAAGACGAAGGAAACATCTCCTTCGGATAAGAAATATCGGTGCGACCGGCGAGACCGCTCTCCCAAGAAAGTCTTCTCCGGTAAGTACCATAACTACACTCCCTTCAACCGGCCTCCGGAAAAGGTGCTAATGGAGATCAAGAATAGATCATATGTGAAATAGCCTGCAAAGATCAAATTTGATCCCAAAAAAAGAGATAAGAGCAATTTTTGTTATTTCCACAAAGATCATGGGCACAACACCCAAGATTGTATATCTTTGCGTGACCACATCGAAGCTCTTATTCAAAAAGGTCATCTTCAAGATTATGTTATCCGACAAGGTCGTTCACCAAAGAGGGGGGAAGCCCCGCCACATCAGAAGAAATCACCTCATGGACATACTTCACAAGAAGACGCTGAGCCTACCGGGGAAATACGGATCATCGCCGGAGGACCGACTTGTGGGGGAGATTCTCAAGCTTCAAGAAAAGCATATACCCGTAAGGCATCCAAGAAGCCCCAGCATATCTACTGGCTGGAACGAACTCCCGATACATCAAAGTCCAGCCATCCTTCAATCTCTTTCTCCCTCGAAGATGCAGAGGGAATTCACTTCCCTCACGAAGACTCTATCGTAGTCACGCTAAAGGTATCAAACTATCTGACTCATCGTATTATGGTGGATACAGGTAGCTCTGCTGATATTCTCTACCTGGAGGCTTTCAATAAAATGACACTCGCCAAAAGCCTGCTCAAGCCAGTCTCAACTCCCCTCGTCGGCTTCGGGGGCGAAGTGGTGACACCAAAAGGAAGCATTGACCTTCCGGTCACCTTTGGTGAGAATCCAGCGAAAATGACTATCTGTGTGAATTTCCTCGTGGTAGATCAAAGATCAGCATACAACGCCATTTTAGGGCGGCCATCGCTTAATAAGGTTGGGGCAGCTTTACATCCTTTATATTTATGCATGAAATTTCCTAACCCGAATGGCGTTGGAGTTTTGCGAGGGAATAAAAAAGAAGCCCGATCATGTTATGAGATAGCTGTACAAGATCGAAAGAAAGCACAGGCGACATCAGTTATGATGGTGGCACAAGATTCATCAAGTCTTCCGACGGCCGCATCGTTGGATCCAAGGGAGAATGCTCTCCAATCAGGAGCTCCCGGTGAAGAAACAGTGGCAATCCCCTTAATCGAAGGGGATTCGTCAAAAGTTGTATATATTGGATCCTCTTTAACCAACGTCTTTCGAAAAAATTTGATTAGTTTTCTCACCGAATACCAAGACGTGTTTGCTTGGTCTCACAGAGATATGCCTGGCATCGATCCCAGTATCATAGTATATCGTTTGAACGTTGATCCAAAGTATAAACCAGTTCATCAGCGTCGACGTGCCTTCACTGCAGAAAGGCAAATGGTGATCAAGGCCGAGGTTGAAAAGTTGCTTACAGTCAATTTTATAAAGGAAGTCGACTATCCAGATTGGGTCGCGAATGTGGTTCTCGTTCGAAAATCCAATGAAAAATGGAGGATGTGCGTTGACTATTCTGATTTAAATAAAGCGTGTCCAAAAGACAGCTTCCCGACACCACGAATCGATCAACTGGTTGATTCGACGGCAGGGCACGCCCTGCTAAGTTTCATGGACGCCTATTCTGGTTACAATCAGATTATGATGTACCCACCTGATAGCCAGCACACCGCCTTCATCACTGATCGAGGTCTGTATTGCTACCAAGTGATGCCTTTTGGTCTAAAAAATGCAGGGGCCACCTATTAGCGTCTCGTCAATAAAATATTCGCGGCACAAATCGGCAGGAATATGGAGGTTTATGTCGATGATATGCTCGTGAAAAGCGTCATAGGAAATGACCACCTTGCTGATCTTCGAGAAGCCTTTGACTTAATGAGGAAGTATCGGATGAAATTAAATCCAGAGAAATGTGCGTTCGGAGTGTCAGCCGGAAAATTTCTTGGATTTATGGTTGGTCAGCGAGGAATCAAGGCGAATCCCGAAAAGATAAAAGCATTGATCGAAATGAACTCTCTGGCCACTCTCAAGGACGTCCAACGCTTGGCTGGTCGCATTGTATCGTTAAATAGGTTCATCTCACGGGCCTCTAACAAGTGCTTACCCTTCTTCAAACTCCTCCGAACCACTGCAAAATCTGGTTGGGAGTGGATGGCGCAATGCGAAGAAGTGTTCCAACAACTGAAGCAATACATGAGCGCACCCCCCCGTATTATCAAAGCCTGTGGCGCACGAGCAACTTCTTCTTTATTTGTCTGTGTCTTCTACGGGCGTTAGTGCCGCTCTAATAAGAGAGGATTCTGGGTACAAAGACCTGTTTATTATATTAGTCGAGCAATGGTGGATGCCGAAACCCGGTACTCTGATATGGAGAAGTTGGCCCTTGCTTTAGTCACGGCAACCCAAAAACCGCGACCATACTTCCAGGCCCATGCTATATTAGTACCAACAAATCATCCGTTATGGTAGGTCCTTCAAAAACCCGACGTTTCAGGACGATTAACTAAATGGGCGGTCGAGATCAGTGAGCACGATATTTCCTTTTGCCTCAGGACCGCGATCAAGGGACAAGCCGTGGCTAACTTCATCGCCGAATTCACATACTCCTCTCCCCATGATAATTCCGCGACCAGCGACCAACCATCCTGGTCACTCTTCGCGGATGGGTCCTCTTGGGTCACTGGCAGCGGAGCAGACCTGATTCTAGTTGCTCCAGATGGGTCGCATTTCCAATACGCCTTACAGTTCGATTCTCGCATCTCAAATAATGAGGTAGAATATGAGGCTCTGATCGTCGGCCTTGAACTTGCCAACGTTTTCTCCATTCAGAATCTACTCATTCACAGTGACTCTCAGCTCATAGTCAATCAGGTACTCGGCGAATTCGAAGCAAAAGAAGAAAGAATGGCATTATACAAATCTCGAGTGCTCATCCTGCTCGCAAAACTGAAGAATTATGAAATAACTCACATCCCTCGCGAGAAGAACAAACTCGCAGATTCTTTAGCAAACCTGGCCTCCGCAGTGGAATCTGAGTTATCCTGTTTAATTCCTATCGAGCACCTCCAGACATTGAGTATCAACCAAATAACTCCTGAGGAAGCGACCGAGGTCCATCTCTCTCCATGTTGGATGGATCCCATTACCCTCTATCTCAGAGATGGAGCTCTTCCAGACAACAAGAAATCCGCACGGCGAATCCGATATCGAGCTGCCAGGTACACTTTATAAAATGGGATCTTATTACGTAAGAGTTTTTCTTTGCCTTATTTACGGTGTCTTCACCCAAAAGAAGAACATCGTGTTCTAGATGAAATACACCAGGGGGCATATGGTAACCATCCAAGGGGACGATCTCTAGCATACAAGGCGATGAGGCAAGGGTACTACTGGCCCACTATGAAAGCAGATGCAATTGAGTTTTCTAAAAAATGCGATAGGTGTCAGCGATATTCTCCCATACCTCATACACCGTCTGAGCAAATGACACCAATTGATAGCCCTTGGCCCTTCGCCCAATGGGGGGTCGATATCATCGGGCCCCTGCCTATCGAAAAAGGACAAAATAGGTTCGCAATCGTGGCGGTCAATTATTTCACCAAATGGGCCGAGGCAGAGCCATTAGCCAAAATCACTGAGAAATAGACTACTAAGTTCATATGGAGAAATATCATATGCCGTTATGGACTCCCCCACACTATAATCACCGACAATGGAAAGCAATTCGACAATGCCGCCTTCGAGGAATTTTGCGAAAAATGGAAGATACGCAACATCCACACCTCTCCATATCATCCTTAGGCAAATGGGCAAGTTGAAGCAGTGAATAAAATCATTAAGCACCATTTAAAGACCAAGCTTGGCGAGTGCAAAGGCATGTGGCCAGAACTCCTACCAGAAGTCTTATGGGCATATAGGACTACAACTCGTACATCAACAGGCGAAACTCCTTTCTCTTTAACATTCGGTGTCGACGCAGTAGTACCAGTTGAAATTTAAGTGCCCTCGTATCGAATCAAGCAGTATGACCCCACTTGTAATCAGGAACGTCTTCGACTTCATCTCGATTTCTTGGAAGAGCGAAGAAATGCCTCCCAGATGCGAGCAGCCGCTTATCAGCAGCGTATTGCTCGCTACCGAAATGCAAAAGTTCGGCCTAGAGCTTTCCAGATCGGCGATTTAGTCCTCAGACAGAACCTTGGAGCTCCTACTCGTTCGCTTGATCCAAATTGGGAAGGCCCTTATCGAGTCATCAAAATTGTACGACCCGGTACTTATTATCTCGAAGATATTCAGGGAAGACCCGTACGTCACACTTGGCACATGAAACATTTGCTACAATATTTCCCTTGATTCGATGTAACTCTTAACGACATTCGAATGAATAAAAACTAAAGTCGTCTTTTGGTCGCTACTCCATTTACTTGGACCAGAATAGCCCCGAAGAGAATATACATTCTCTTGGCCAATCGTCTACCCTTGGTAGAACTAAAGTCGTCTTTTGGTCGCTACTCCATTTACTTAGACCAGAATAGCCCCGAAGAGAACACACATTCTCTTGGCCAAATTGTCTACCCTTGGTAGAATCAAAGTCTCAATCGATAGATCAGTCTATCTCCGCGAGGGCATGGTCATCACGACCCCCCGGATTGAGCATAACTCATTACTGCTGAGTTAAATATGAAGACATTCATTGCATAATGAAGGAAAAACGAGAGAAAGGAAATGAGAAGACCAACATCATCATCAAAAGGTGTTTCTTTCCATTCATAATCAATTGTTTACAACGATTTGATCATAAGCAAAATAAATACAGGAGAGAGAAAAGAAAAGATAAATCAGTCTCTTGGAGAAGGAGCCGCACTCTCGACTTCAGGGCCCACCTCGGGAACCCCTCCAGCTTGAGTGACTTAGGTCACCTCATTCTCAACAGCTGCTCGTTCCTCCGCAGCTATGATAGCCGCGACCCGCTCGAACTCCCCCATATCAAAAGATGAGGACATCCGTTGCACTACTCGAAGTGCAAAGTCGCGACCAGCATCGTATGACTCATATCTTTCTTCGTCGTACAGCTACGAAGTTCGAAACTCGGTGATGGCTCGAGTTCCTTCTTCAGAGAGTGTTTTGACAAGGGCGACTCTCTCCTCGTCCCAGTGGATCGAGTCATCCTTAAGCTGCGAAAGAATGGAACGCTCTTTCTCTAGATTTTCGCTGGCTTCTTTGAGCTGCGACCTGGTCTCTGCGAGCCGCTCCTCGAACGAGATCTTGTCTTGGCGAAAGATCTCTCTCTCTCTCTCTCTCTCTCTCTGCCTTTTCCTTCAACTCCGTAAGCTTGGCGAAGTTGGAATCCAAAGCCTGGTACTTGTCGGTCAGGACTTGGATATTTTCAATGAGGATCTTCTTCTCCTCCTCCATCTTCGAGATCGATGCCTCGCGGGACTTGAGGAGCTGATCCCTTCCGAGGACCGCTTTTTCCAAAGCAATCCTCTTCCCGTTAGCCTCATCAATCACACGACGGTCGACGAAGATATCACGCCTCGTTCGTAGGATGAGGTCCAAGCCCTACAAAACAGAAGAAAGATTATGAGATAAATACTCGGGAACAAACATAGGTAGCACGACATCAACATCAACAAGCATGTTACCTGAACTATCCTCACTCATGCCTCGAGGAAGAGGTTTTCACGGCTTGGCTCGGGGAGGGTGTCGAAGGTCTAGGGGGAGATATTGTCGAACAGAAATTTGCAGATCGGATGGAGATGACGAGGGACGGTAAACGACCCACTGCCAGAGGGCTGGGTAACGACCAGCCCAACCGTGCTCGCGACAGGAGTGGCAACCGTCTCGCGAGCAGGAGTCGTCTCACGAGCAGAAGCCAACTCGCGAGCAGGAGCCAACTCCCAAGCGCCTGTCGGCTCGCGAGATTCTTCGGCTGGTGGGCAGCAGGACCCTGCTCCATCATCCCTCGGGGAGTTATCGGTAATATTAATTACTGGTGGTCCAGGTGGAACCACCAGTGAGGAAATGACGGGCGCAGGTGCCGCTGGCACACCTACCGCAGCCTCGAGGTGGGGAGACTGGTCGACACCCTTCTGGTTAGACGGATGGGAAGGACCGGCAGACGACTTCTTCTGCCTTTTAGAGTTTGTGCCTTTAAGTCGAGGCAACAAACCCCTCTTCTTTCCAGCCTTCGTCATTGCGATCTCTTTACCGGATATTAATCCTGCCGCTGCGAGTCGCGAGGCTGATAAACAAGCCTCGATGTGCCTGTCGCGAGCAGGCAGTTTGTACACTTTCACAATTTTCTCGTGAATCCCTCGCTTTAAGTTTGGCTTCGTCAAAGCCGGGATACCTGCGAATATGAACAGAAGTTAAAAACGCCAAAACCCTAAATTGACTGGAGAAATTTATATAATGTGGAACTGTGCCTACCTTCACAGAAAAATTGATTCACCCCAGGGCCCCTAGAAGAAGCGGATTCCCAGTTCCCGGAAGCGTAGAACCAGCGTTTACTCCATCCGGGATAATTCAAAGAGGGCTTCCCCAGCACAAAATTATCCCCGGTGCCAGTAGCATAGGTAATACCAGCCTTCGCTGGAGGGTGCCTCTTGAGTCGAAACATTCGGAGGAACTCTTTAGCGGTGAGCTCCCCGTTATCGGCCTGCGCCCAGAGGGCAAAGGAGCTCAGGACCACCCTCCATCCGTTCACGATAAGTTGCCCCGGGGGCAATCTTATAACATCGGAGGACATCGCGAATGAAGGGAGGGAGAGGAAGGCGCACCCCAAGAATGAGGAGGTATTCATAGATCGCCACACATCCTGGGGGAGGGGAATCCGGAGTTTCTCCATCTCCGGGTAGCCGGAGAACGACCGAGTCAGGGATTAGGTATCTTTCCCGTAACTCAATCAGCCATTCCTCCGACAAAATAGAGGGGTACCCGGACGCTGAGTATTTGCCTGCCGGAACCCTCGCATTACTGGAGGCAGAGGATTCCACGGTAGCATCTCCCAAGGGGACGGTGGTCTCATCGGAATCTCTAGCCATGGAAGTTTTTAAAGAAGAAAAAAAGAAGAAAAAGAAGCAGAATATACCAAGTATGAAAAGTGGAAGGAGAATGACACCAGAGGAAGAACAGAGACAGAGACACCAAGTGAGTGAGGAAGAGTTTTTCGAAAGCTTCTGTGAAAATCCGAAGATTTGGTGGACTCCGTATATTTATAAACAATCATTCCGCCGGATTTGGCGACACGTGGCTACCACCCGTTCAGCACGGCAGTCAAGTAGGCATGCCCATTAATTCCCCAGACACATGGAGAGCGTCTCTTCATTTCCTATCTGCCGAAAAGCTGCGGAAGGCTGGCGCTCATTAATCCCAGCCCAATCATGTACGACTTCATCCTCGATAAAGGTGGTAGGCGGTTATGCATGGCAGTGAGTAAGTCCTTCCCTTGGAATTCTTGGTGGTAAGGACTTTGGGGGCATCTGTTATAGTCAAAATAGTGGTGATCGCCTATTCTCGCGATGTCCTGATTCTACGAGCAGCTTTACATCAAACAATATTCGACTCGCGAGCTCATATGGTCACGTCTCGCATATTAGATAAATACGACACACAGTTACCGAGTCATCGAGCCCTTATGGTCAATAGTCGAATATTGGAAGGCGAGAAATGTCCTTCCTGACCTGCAAGCAGTTCTTCTCGTAGTCGTTAAAAGGCGTCACATCTCAATATGCGAATAGCTTGTCTCGCGAGCAGCTCCCGACGTGTGAGCAGCTTTGACTACTGTTGATTGGTGATGATATCCCTTAGCCTATAGTACCAGCAGCCCGTATAGGCCGATTTTGGGCTTATCTTTGTTTACGGTTCCGTATCTCAAGGGATCGCTATCAAGGAACGTAATTGACGAGATGAGTAATTAGATTAGACTATTCCTTTATCTGAGGATAAGCAGGATAAACACCTTATCCCATGAAATCAGTAGATGATCTCAGTATCTTACGTAATAGAGTGGGACATTCGGATCTATATAAATAGATGGTTTCATCAATAAGAAGGTACAGAATACTCAGTCTCTAACCCCCATCATCTATTTTGCTCTTCTTCCAGCCCTACCTTATTTAACTTAAGCATCAGAGGGCCAACGGCTGGATGCCGGTCACCCATAGTTTCTCTCTGTCTCTTTTCAGGTCCAGGAAGGGAATATCTTGGAAGGAAGGCGAGTATCTGGAGGATCCTGTTACAAAACGTGACGTAAACAATCATGATCGGCTAAACTTCTTAGCTAGGGCTAAGAGGTGAAGCTTGTAGTGAATCTAAGATGCTTTAATTCGTTTGTTTACTTCCAAGTTTGAATTTTTATTGAAGAACAATGGTTATTGAAGTTTGAATAAAGTTCTAAGTAGTTTTTCTTAATCTTATGATAACTCATGGATGTTTGGAAGAATTGCTTTAGTTCTTAACTGTTTTGCATGGATCTAGACCTGTACGCTCTGAGGAATCAGATTCAAGACGCTCTAAACTTGGATCCTCATGTGAGAACTTTAAACCAAAGTTCTACCTTTTGTTCTAAAGTCCAATTTAGGTGTTGCTTATGCATGTTATTTGAATGAAGTTCAAATCATGATATAGGTAAGCTTTGTGACAGGGTTTGATGATTATTATGGTTGTGATCTTAACCTATTGGAACTAGGATTGACCTATGTAATTGAGTGTGCTTAAGTCCTAACTTGAATTGAGGGAATCATGTTTATGAACAACCCATGAATTAGACCGTTTTGATGAATTAACCGCTCTATCATCTGGCTAGATAGGATTTGATTTCGATTCTAGTTGTGTAATTAGGGAACTATAGCGAATTATGCATCAAGGATTGGTACAAGTGGATCCTTGAACCCCCAGTGCTCTTTTATATATTAGTTACAATCACTTTTAGTTTAAAATGCTTCTCTACATTTAAATTCTAAAATCTGTTTAGTTTGATCTCAATTAGAGAATATTAAAAGTAGTTTTGTGAATTCATAAACAAGTCATTGAGAACGATTTCGGTCTCTACCGAATTATTACTACATCGTAACCCTACACTTGGGGAAGCGAACAATGCCTAGGAGGTTTAAAATTATGGCCAAGTCATATGGGGGGTGTGAATAGGACCTTTTAAGAATATTTACCAATTAAAACAATTAAGCCACAATGTCTAATGGGTCCAAGATCATAGACTCTAAAATTTACAATTATATGTGAAAGGTAGTCTATAATGTGAGATATGAATATCAAATGTGTGCACACTAAACTAAACACCTAGCATACATTCTATTCATACATTCATATAAAATAAATAAATCAAATCACAAGAATAAATAGAATTGCATACACATCAACAATTGCAAACACAATTATGTATAGTGGTTAGGCTAAATCCCTACTCCATTCCCAGATGACGAACTCAAACTTGAGTTTTGTAGATTTTACGATCTCAATGGTTTTCTTTAGGTTCACCATTAACTGTTACAATCCTACTCGATGACCCACGTACACTCCCATCAGTGGCCTACACAAAGTCTTACTCGATAAGTCCTACACAAGAACTAATTCATGTACACTCCCATCGAAAGCTCACATAGAGACCTACACATACACACCTGCTAATGGCTCACATAGAGACTAACGCATACTATAATATATTGAACAAATTTTAGGGGTATAATTTTTTTCCTTAAAAATTAAGATAAAATTTGACCATTGAGTGGATCATATGGCTCCTGAATATGATATAGATTAATCTGTCCAACAAAATACCGATCTAAACCATGGATCATACACGCATATCATATGAAGCTTAAACCTACCTTTGGATCGTCAATTCAAATACTATAAATAGTCTGATCGATGGACAGATGACTAAAATCCTCCAAATTGACCATCTTAAAGAATGATCCATCTAACGTGTACCGATCATCTTTTTAATCATATTATACCTTCAAAATGGTATAAGTATAAAAATTTCTCCCTAAGTAAAACTTTAAATATACGGCCAAATGTATGGATGGCCACGGTTTATCGAAGATGTTGACCAATCTTGTAATATAATTTGTGTTTTGAGTAGATGTATCATACTATATGATTTGATCATATCATATATGCTTAAATCCCATTGGATCATGCGCATATGTATAGGACATCATCATGATTATCCATTATCTCATCTATCATGCATATTGAACATTGACACTATTTTTCCCATGATCTTTGTAATGAAAGCTTTATTTTGATATAATGATTGTATATAGAATCTTTTAGTATGACCAACACGACCATAGCATGTACACATTTAATTAATACACTTTATTCCACATGAACGCATGTATATAATAATTGGTACACTACCACTCCTATGAATGCTTCCCTATAATTAACCATAGTCATTTAGATCAATAAATCATTTTTATAAGAGAGCATAAGTTGTAAACAATCTAATCATGCACTTAGATCAAGAAGACTGTATGCACATATTGTTTGTACCCTCATCCATCTTAAAATATCTTCTCATTACCTCATACCTTTAAGATGAGAGTTACATGCATTTACCATGTGTTTATCATTTGTTTACCATGTGTTTTCATGCATTTGTTTTAATGTAAGAGGGTTTTGCTTCCTCTATATAAAGCAATGTCAAACATCATCTCATAAGCACTTATGCTTTAAACAAGGAGAGAGAGAGAGAGAGAGAGAGAGAGAGAGAGAGAGAGGTTCCATGAGCTTTCCTTCTAATCTAAGTCGTTTATCAAGCGAGTGCTTTAAGATTACATCTCTTAGATGTTTTCTCAAATTCAAGTGGACCCTACAAAGTGTAAAACTTAAATGAACCATGGGCTAACCATGAGGTAGCATATATAGGCCCCACATGCCATCACGTAGGCATCAGCATGGTACCCCACACACTGCCTCACGTGAGCAAACACATGGGTCTCATATGCAGACATAATGAATGACAAGGGTGGGCCCCACTCTTCTATAAGGTTTTTGGCGAAGCGTAGACGGGGTGTGGGATCAAACACTGTCTCTCCTCATGGATAACTATTCTGAATCCACAGAACTATCGGGAATCCTCGACCGATCTTCTTTGAGTCTACGAATGAATACACGAATCCACGAGCAAAAGAGTAGAAACTTAAGAGTTTTGTATTAAAAGATGAATAATATCCTTAACAATGAATTAAAACGAGTATTTATAACCTAGGTTGTGTAATAGAAACCCCTAAACTGCGTAAATCAAAAGTCTTAAATGAACTAGGAAGGAAAAACATTCAAAATAAAAAGTTTGCGTAACTGATCGCGCGTCGTCGAGCGCCCAATGAAGGCGGTCGGATGCTCACCAAATTTAAAAGTAGTCTAATAACCTAAACATAAAACCCAGATGAATATTGGATGTCCGATCAAGGGTGGTCTGGGGAAGGACAAAACTATCCAAAGGGTTGGGGCATAATTCGAACGAATTTCAAGTGCCCGAAAGTGAGGTGGTTGGGCGTCCGATGAAGGTCGGGCGCCCGATAAATTGTTGGTCGAGCGTTCGAAATTTAAAAATCTACCCGAAAACTCTTTGGACCACTCTAGCTCAGTCTTCCATACTTGCTGATGGTGTCGATACAATATCAATAATTGATTTTGGTTTCCTCTAACTTATAGATTTTCTTTAATATCATACACGAAACTTGGGGCGGGTGGCTTGAACTCTATATAAAGCCACAAAATGTACAAGAAACTACCCATTACAAATGACTTGTCTTACAAGCGATCCTAGGAGATCGTGCAACATCAAACACTTCCTTTCCAGATTAAAGTGCATTATCGTAGTTAAGGTGGCACAAAACTCAAGAGCTCTAACCACCCACAATCCAAACTCATAGACTTCTTCGATGCACACATGCCTATTACGGCATGAAAGGGTTGCAATTTGACACCTCATAAAGCCACAAAGTACACAGGGACAAATTGCAATTTTTTTCCAACCCTTATGAGACATCCTGATTGAGCTGTAACAAAGTGAACATCTTGACTACAACACTACAGTAAAGAATAGACAGGATCACTTCTACATCTAAACCAGAGGTGGGGTGTCCACTCACTTTAGCATTCGGTTGTACACAACCTCTGACAAATGGGGGGCATCTGTAGACACCCCACAATAACAGCCCTGTAGAGACCATTTTGGGTAACCAATCCTGCATGAACTATTTCTGGGGGAAAACGGTCTAACAAGGACCATTTTTTGTAATAACGGATCCACATCTACTATTTCTAAGTGTGGCCCCCACGATTTTAGTATCAGTGTCAATGAAAGCATTCGCACATCTCGGCATTGTTTGGCCATATAAGTTAGACAGGCTATGACTCAAGGCGAGCATTGTAAACAATCATCATATTAGATCAGATGTCGCCGAAGTGGGCAAATGAAAAAAATTAGGGAGGAGCACTTTATCCCCAAACACTGCAGGAGTGCCAAAACACATTTGAATTTGAAAAAGGTAGCCAGCCCAAAAAGGGTCGTTTCTAGGTAAAGACGATCTCACAAGGACCGTTTCCATGTAGAAATGGCTCTAGAAGGACCGTTTTTTAATGGAAACAGCCCATACCCTGCCATTTCTAGGTATGGTATGAAATTATGGCGGTAGTCTAACATGACACCAACATATGTGTGTGCAAAAGCTTAGAGCGGAGCAACTAGAATTATGGCTAAGTCTTAGAAAGGGGGGTGGGGGGGTGATTAGGACCTTTTAAAATCTTTTCGCCTACTTAACAGTTTTAATAAATTAAACTAAGTAAGCAAAAATACTTCGGCTTCGAAACCTAAGTGGGTCCAATCAATAAACTAGCATATAATTAAACAATTAACAACCTAGTCTAAGCATGCATAGATTAACATATGATTAAACTAATCAAGCTCCTAATCTATGCAACTTAAGTAGACTATAGAGGATGGATCAATTAAGCTTAAGTCTACTCAAGGAGTGAAGGTACATCATGCATGTGTGGATGTGCCTATCAAGACCCTAGCATACATTCCTAATTAAGCATTCATAATTAAACAATTAAACACAATGCATAATATGAAATGTGCTCAAATACAATCACAAACACAACGATGTATAGTGGTTCGACTTCATGTCTACTCCACTCCCGGTTTAAGTACTCAACCCCTTTTGAGCACAGCGGCATTCACTAGGGAGTTTAAATATGGTTCCTCCCAACCAAGGTGTTTTAACTCGGATCCACCCAACCAGAAAGTTTATAGGTTGCTTCAAACCTACACGTACACACCCGTATTGGTGGCTCCCCTAGGAGACTTGTTTAGGCTCTACAACCAAAATAAGGTCCTATAACCAAGCTAAGGTTGTACAACCGAACCTCAATTTAGACTCCACTCATGAGTCAAGATCCTACAACCGAACCTCAATGGTTTTAGGCTCTACAATCGATCCAATGCCCTACAATCGAACCTCAATTTAGACTTCACTCATAAGTCAATGTCCTATAATAGAACCTCGATGGTTTTAGGCTTTACAATCGAGTTAAGGTCTTAGACCGGACTTAGCATTTACTCCCGTCGGAAGCTCCCCCTTGGAGACTTAATTCGACCCTACGATCGGGTCTAGTTCCTACAACCGAACCTATTGATTTTGAAGACAAACTCTAAACTCAATTCCCCACGGGAAGAGAGTGAAACCGGACTCTTACAAATGACAACTTACTTATCGGATTGAGCCCCTTTGTTATGCCGCTTCAGGTTACTTCTTCTTACTCTCCCGTGCTCGAATCAGCACCCCTTGTGCTCCCCCGATCTTGATGCTGCTGCTTTGCCAAGGCTTCAGCTCCAAGATTAGCTCCCTTACATATGATGCTCCATTGAAGATGCCCAAGGTGTTAGGGAATGATGTAACCTCTATAAATGGTAGGAAATGGGTTTCTTAGAGAAATACACCTATTTGAACTCCTAGTTGGTGTTTAGACATGGGATTTAACTATGATTAAGGTGTCTAAACTCCTAGGAATTAAGAGGGAACAAGCACATTCTCATTTTAACATTGAATGCCCTAAGCTTGTGATGAATCACAAGAAGAATGACTTATATAAGTTAGGATTAGAGCTCCAAATGATAAGTAATGGTGGTGGCTTCTAAATCCTCAAAATCTCCTCTCTTGCCCAAAAATCGCATCTCCTGTATATATAGATTTTATCCCAACGGTCAAATAACGGGAAGAAAATGACTATTCCGATCAATCGAAATATAATTCTGATCAATCAGAATATCAGTCTAGTGATTTCATCAGGTTGCTGGACAAGATATCCGATTGATCGGATAGTGTTCCGATCGATCGGAAAATCATTTCCAATTGATCGAAAATTTTTGGGCAGTTTTGTTTACATCAACTTTCACTTCTTTGATTAGTCTAACTTGTCATGTTTTTCAAGGTGTTCTAAGACTAATGATGATGACTAAATGTATTCCTAGTTGGTCCAAGTCATCTTAGAGGTTTTGAGTGTTTTGGTCTAAAGGGTCAGGGTCACCAAGGCATCTCATTTACCTATTCTTCTTCCTTGATGCTTCTGGTCCACTTGAATCTTCAATCTTCAGCTTGTCAAGGCTCAACCGACATTACAACACATAGACTTACGTGATTGACAAATAAAGTGCACTAATATGCCACAAAAAGTGCACTAACATGGTCTGCATACAATCCAATCAGAGGCTTTGACCTCTCTATACATTTGTGAACGCCTCTCGTGAGATGCCCCCGATCCCTCCATCCTGCCCTCAAGGATAAAGTAGTTGGGGTTTCATGCGCTCGTCACTATTTAGAGTACAGTTATGAGGTGTATATGATTTGTTTATCTTAATTTGGCTTCCTTGGTTCTGCAATACCTTTCTAAGATTGCCAGAATAGTGCATTTGAACATTTGGAGTCGCCACTAGCTAATTAGGCTTGATATGGATCCACAGTCAACTAAAGTTCACGGACTTGTTTCTGGAGGTCAGGGAACCAGGAAATTCTCTAACCTGAATGGCTCATATGATTGGCCTATAACCATAAGGATCCAAGTAAGGGCCTCGATTACAAGAGAGGAAGGGATTAGGCACCCTCTCATGCCTCCACCGAATGCGGTCTCTATTTTAAGGGATGTGTGACAATTAATTACAGGAATATGGCACTTGCAAATGTGTTAATCATGTACCCATGCTTTGCATAACCCCATGAGAGGGTCGAGTAGGTGAAAGGAAAAATAAAAGGGATCCTAGCCTTGCTTCGCAAAGTTAAAAGACAATGGGCAGGTGAACATAATAAAATAAATGCAGTAAAAGAACGAGAATATGAGTTAGTTATAATGGAATGTGCAGAATGGGCCGCATTCTGAGCTTAAGTGAGACGTGAGAAAGAAAAAGGGAGGTCAAACATCCTTTCAAGTCAAAAGGGATGGTCAGGCGTCCTTAATCCTAACACTACTCCTCAGTTGACTGGCTTGTCTTAACGAATATATTTTTTGTAGTTGGTTTAAGTGAAGTAGGACCAAGGTATAAGTAGGGGTTGTGCTAGGACGTCCTAGGTGGCAGGGTTTCCTCATTGTTGGTAATAGAAGCTAAGTTAAGGCTTCTAGAACTTCTCATAACCTCTCTGTTATTCTCTCTATCGTTCTGCCTCCCTTTGGATGAGAGGTTAGGGATATATTTATAGAAGAAAATCGTCATCCAGTGGCTCACTGATGATGGAAAATTAGCACAAATTTATGATGCAGGATCTGTCAAAGGGCATCTAAATCTTCGGGTTGTCAAAAGTGTGGTGCCAAGTGTCCATTGGCTAGTGAATAGCTGATGGTACGCTATCTCCACTTTCGGGGCAGTGTCTATGCTTTTCCCCTTTTCCTTTTGGTTTTTTATGTTTTTCTGGCTTTGACGATCAAGGATCCAAGGATCTAGTCTATTTATTTTTCTCAAAATTAGGTTTTTGACATAATCATCTTCATTTGATGGGCTTTCAAAGGTGCTTTTGATAGATTAGTGCAGTTTTATCAGGATGGGTCCGATGGGTGAATTTTAGGGTGGCTACCTAAGTGTCAGGGTTGCTAATCTCTGGATTGGGTCTAGTATCCTGGTTTATGGAAGGTCCGAGAGTCTGCCTTTAAATCTTCTGGGGTTTTAGATAGTGATATTCGGCTCTAGGTGTGGTTTTATTAAGAGGTCAACGAGTTGGTTCAAAAGTAGTGTCTTAGATTCGGGTGAGGTGTCTACAACATCCTACTTTTATTTGTCGCGGTTTGAAATATTTGCCTGAAAATGACCCTTGAATGACAATTATTGGGTCCTCTCCGCTATTTAAGGGGTTCACTAAAAACGAAATAGAGAGAGGAAGGGAGAGAGAGCAGAAGAGAGGCGAGGCTGTAGGAAAGTCATGTCGTCGCAAAGAACCACTCGGGAGTCAGGCTTTCAAGCTTATCACCAGCAATAACACACTGAAAGCTATACGTTTAAATGACTAAATCCTTCTTTCATATCTGAAAAGCCCTCTGTAAGGTCACCCTGTCCAGTTAAGGAACGAGTTATCTAAAGCCAAATAAGATACTAAAGTCAACAAATAAAGTTAAAATTTGAGACATTCAACCATCCCTTTTAACTGAAAAGGGTGTTTGGTTTCCCATTTCCCTTCTCACATCTCCAATCAAACTATATTTTACTCCGCACATACCCATAAGATCAACAACTTTTACACACACACACACACACACACACACACACACACACACATCTTTTACTGTTTTTTTTTCTTTTCTTTGTTCTACTTATCTAGGGTCTTGAAACCCAGTGTAGTATGGCTTAGCTCTCTACTTTGCAGCTGCTTCTACTCTTTTTTTCGCCTATCCGGGCTGTAAAACCCAGTGCAGTATGGCTTAGGTCAGTAACATTGGAAGTTTACTTAAATCCCCCAAAACACATATTGTTCTATCAAGTAGAGACCATGCATTATATGGGCGGGAAAAAAGTGTCTAACCTATTCCTTTTCCATAACCAAGGCCCTTACCTAGAATATATGGTGCAAACCAGCGCATGAGTCACTCGAGTTGAGAAATCTCCTAGTTTCTCGCCCTCTAAGCGATTCTATGGGTCCTAGCCAACCATTGATTTTGAAGCTGCATTCTGGTTAGTGGTGACTCTAAGTTAAATGCACTTTTACTCTTGAGTCAACCCCACATTTAAATCAAATCAAAACTAGAATTGACAAAAGGTGAAAAGCCAAGGAAGTGAGGGCATTTTCTATGTGTGCGGGAGGGCGTTTAGAGTACACCAATAAAAATATCCCAACTCAAGCGTAGCACATCTGATGATCCAATTGACTTAGATGTTTTGTTCCGGTTATCGTTGTGATGCGGTGCATACGTGTCATAGGTTGGATGTTATACACTACCATGTGGACACCACAAGTCTTGAGCTTCATACTTTTAAAGAATTAAAAAAACTTAAGTAGGAAATTTTATAATTTCATCCATGAAAAGCATGTCCATGTTATTTCTAATGGGGAGGCATTATTTGATAAGATGTATATTTCTTAAGAATTTTACTATAAAAATCTCTTTACTTTGGCTAAGAAGGTTGAAATGGAAGTAGTTGATAACCTAAACCAAAAGAAATGCGTACAATGAAATTCTACCATCAGGTAAATCTCTTTGTTTTTCATTTCCATCAGGTAAATGCTGGTAAATAGATGCATGTAGGTAATTATTACAGTTTATTTCTGTTTGATTGGAAAGAGTATTTACTCCTTATAAAAATATTAAAAAAGGATCGCCATACATTTTTGGGCCCCATTGTGATCTCTGTGACACGTCCATGTCATCCATCCATTTTAGTAGAACATTTTAAGGCATGAACCCAAAGATGAGGTAAATCTGAAGCTCAAGTGACCCACACCATAGGAAATTATAGTCGTAAAAGGTTTTTAACTATAGATATTCAACCCACTATTTCATGTGACATGGTCCAGTTGAGCTCTGGATTTGCCTCAATTTTGGGTTCATGCCCTAAAATCACCTTACAAAATGGATGAATGGCGTAAATAAGCCACATGTATCACAGTGGGCCCTATGAAAAATCCATACCTTCCTTAATTTTAGTGCACAAAAAAGAAAATAATCATTTTAAAAAAGTATAGGAATTACGAGTCTGAATCCTCTGCTCGTACCGAGCAGAGAAATCATGCTTTTCACCTCTCTGATTGGTCCAGTTGAGTTTGACAGTCCAGCTGAGCTGGACCAATCAGAGAGGGAGCAACAAAGGTTCTCTGCTCGATATGAGCAGAGGATCCGGTTTGAGGAATTACATGGTAAGTAATCATTACCCATTTACTTGCATTTACACTGAGTAAATGGAAATTAAACACGCCCAAGTATTGGAATAGTTGTGCATCGGCATCTAATCGTGCAATCAGGGCAATCTAATTTAATGTACGCATCACCACTCTGCTCTCCCATAAAACTAACGGGAGTGGATTAGTTGAGACCCCGAATCCACCGAGGTGGGTGAGACCCCTAATTGTGAGGCCACCGTAATGTACGTGACTACATCCATGCCGTCCATCCGTATTGAAAGTTCAATTTAGGGCATGATCCAAAAAATGAAGCAGTTCCAAATCCCAATGGGCCATAGTACATGAAACACTGGTTATTGACCATTAAAAACTTCCTGTTGGCCGCAAAAGCTTTAGATCAAGATGATATTTGTGTAGTTTCTTCATCTAGGTGTTTGTGACGTTATCAACAGGTTGGATGACAAATAAACATTACGGTGGAATCCATGAAGTTTTTAATGGTAGAGATTCAATCATCACTATTTCTGTGGTGTGGTCCACCTAAGATTTGAGTCGGCTTTATTTTTTAGATCATAACCTAAAATGAGCTTTCAAAATGTTTGGACGGTGTGGATTTAAGACACATACATCACTGTGAGCCCCACAGTCGGGGGTTCCACCCACCTCGGTGGATCCGGGGTCTCACCTAATCCGCTCCCAAAACTAACCCATTGAATTTTCTATGGCTACCCCTCCAATGGTGGAAGCGGATTGCGTCCTGAGGAAAGAAATTGGTCCAGGCGGGGGCTCTGTGGGGCCTACCGTGGCTCACAAAAAGTTTTTAATGGTGAGAGTTCAATCCTCACTGTGCGGTCCACTTAATCACTCATTTTTTAGCTCTATATTATTTAATGGTTAGAGTTCAATCCTCACTGTGTGGTCCAATTAATCACTAATTTTTGGGCTCTATTTTAAAATAATCTGAAAAAATAAATGAAGAACATGATACACCACGGTGGGCTTCACAGAGCCCCTGCCGGCGACGCGAATTAGCTACTGACTGCTTTAGTAGCTATCTGCCTTCCGAAGTGACGTCACTAAGTTGTGGGCTCCATCATGATAACCATGACACCCACTGTTGAAACCTTCCTGGGTCCACCAGATGTTTATTTGAGATCCAACCACAGACATGGACGAAGGGAAAACACAAATATCAGCTTGATCGAAAACTTCTGTAGGCCCCAAGAAGTTTTTAATGGATGGTGTTCAATCCCCACTGTTTCCTGCGGTGAGGTCCACTTGAGCTTTGGATCTGCCACAGTTCTTTGAATCATATCCTAAAATGATTTCTCCAAATGAATGGACGGTGTAGATACAAAACATATATCATGTTGGGCCCACAGAACTTGGTGACGCTACTGAAGCCGTCAGTAGCTAATCCGCGTCCGTCCAGCGGTGGCGTGGCAGTAAGCAATCCACTGATACTAGAATATGAACGGAGGAGATCGTAGATGGGATAGACATTTTTTGCATGGCTATCTTTACGTGGCGCCGTGTTATGTCAACACGTGTTTCCTAGACACCAGAATCTAGGCACGTGTATCCTCCAATCCAATCCCTATTACCGTCTCTTACATCATACCCGCTCTTGCATCGTGTATATATCTCCAAATGGTCTCAGGCCCTTCGGGATTCAGCTGTATATTCGCGCGAGTGCAATGGCAACTCTGGTGTATTCCCGTTCCTGCACTTATCTACTCAAGCCAATGCCAACACCCATGGTTCTTCACCATAGCATCAAGGTAATTAATATGACATACTTCTTCCCTCTTTGTATGTTTATACTAAAAACATTTCATTTTCTTTCTTTTCAACAATTCCAGAGTAATTCACGTACGTATAGGCAGGAACGTGCATGAAATTCACTTGAATTCAATCAGCTGCACTGCCTCATGTTTATTGGCCAACCAAGTTTGTTAATGGCCTGATCTTTCATCTTGGCCGTTTGCATTTTAGGATCTTATAGATGGCATATACAAAGCTGTGCCACCACATAATCTTGATGGTTTTTAATGGTAGGCATCTACATTCCAACTGTTTCATGTGGTGTGGACCACTGAGTTTTCGATGGGATGGATGGGACAAAGGACTCGTAGTACTTACTAGTGCTGCTAGAAGGGAAGGAGCCTAAGTCGATCCTCTTCTTTCTTTTTGCCCCAAGGAGAGCCTTAAGAGTGCGAAAATGATTGGTAGATCATGAAAACATGCACATTGGTTTGTAGGTTGAAAGATGAGTAATCCTACAGCCATGATTCACTCCTTTTTTTCAACATGTTGACATGTACGCCACACTATTTTTAGAAAGAAAAAAAAAGTATAGTTTATCATAGTTGCCTGTATGCTAAGTTCTCATATATATAGCTCCAAGTTCCCCAACGTATCACCTCACGTGGTACCATGTCGTGTTCATGGTATCATAGATTATCTCTATTAGTAACAGGAGGGGTCGCATCTACTACAAAGTACTGTAGTATAAAGTTATCATACAAATCAATTTATATGGGTCATCTTATATATGTTGTTTTTCATCTTTAAACCGTTGAATGTGTTTATCTAGTGGGACACTCATCGATAGCTAAAAACCGTTTCAATCCGGACATTAGGTGGGTCACACAAGAGGCAAACCAATCCACACCACTCATACATTGTTAAAAGGGTATTTATGACATTTAAGAACTTAGAGAAGCTACACTCGAAATTAGAAAAGCTACTCTGGCAGCAAATATCTACACGCACCGGACAACCTGGTTCCCCTTCAAGCAAACCTCTTGTCATCCCACTAGCAATGTTAATTACAGGATTGCCGTCGTCATTTGGGTTTTCACTTTAAATGTAAACTGAGGGGCCCCCTTCATTAATTTCTATGATTGACACTATCCATCCGTAATCGTTGATAATGATGCAATATTGCAATTAATAGATAACATTGTGAGACATTGGCAACATATTTTGAAGAAAAACAATAGATTGCATTTTCAATATAAATGATATAAATGCATATCATCGATGTTGTGGATAGTACCAGTGTTGATACCATTCAAAAATTTAGAAAATAAAAATAGAACTCCCAATTTTTAAAATTTTTAGGATCTTTTCAGGGTGTTTTAGTGCATCATATATGCCAAATATTAAGTGATTTAAAAAAAAAAAATGTGCATTAGCGTGATATTAGGATCTTTGTTAATTGACTATTTTTCCAGAAAATACAAAATATAGGCTCATGCAACGGAATTTTATTAGGTATACTTGTATTTTTTGCAGTATGTTGAGTTCTAAGCGTGTAATCATATCTTTTAACAAGTTTCATTGAAAAATTCCAATATTTTCTTAATGTTTCCTCAATCTCCCCCTAACAAACAATACTTTCACCTAGTATGTGCAATATTACTGATTATATCAACAAATTCCATCTGTAATTGTTTTCATATCCTAAGCTATTGATGCATGTAATGATATTGATACTTTCAACAAGGTATTGTGTTCATACATGAGATGTCATTTGTCCATTTTGTGAATTGAAATGTATAGATATCGTTCTAATTAAAAATTAATCTTAGTCTGTTCGTCAAATTGGGCAACAATATTAAAAACAAAGTTTGTCAATGTTGATAGCTATTCATAAAATTTACCACATGCACCTTATGTAAGCCAACCCAATTTCTTCTTAATTAGGGACATCCATTAAATGGGATCCATTTGACGGATGGCTTAGATAACTCACATGTGTGCCACTTTGGCACATGGTGTTGGGTATGGATTGACTCTTTGTATAGGCATTTAAGCTAATTAGCAAATCTCTCTCTAAAGTAGAAATGAATTGGGAGTTAATAAATGAGAATATTGTTGTAATAAATGAATCACTGTTGAACAAGGATATTGTTGTGATGATTGAACGAACATTGCTCAAGAGGGAGATTGAGTGAAGATAACCTCGTTTCAACACTTGAGGTCTTGGTATCGATTCCCAAGGGGGGTGGCTAACATTGTGGTGTGACTAAAAGGGTGGGTGGCAGGGTGGGTGTACTAACAGTGGGGTATGTGTACTAACCAAAAATAAATAAAAAATTTGAATGAATCACTTGAATCAGTGTGGTGTTACTTCCAAAAGCTTTGAGGGTTTTCAGCATGCACAATTGCCAACGTTGCACAAGTTTCAAAGATACCAAGCGATGCACAAGCCTACAACTAAGACCATCAATGTGGGCCAATGAATGTTTGCCAAAAGAGCATCTCTTTTCTAAAAGAGTGTCCTCTCATATGTGACCCAACTATAGCCTAAGTTCCCTTTTCGACGCCTAATCTCCCTTTTTTACTACAGGTATCCTTGCCATGGACCCTCCACATCTCGACATGTTAGAGTGTCGAGTTTTGGAAATGCGGAAAAATTATGTCTTTTAAAAATCCAAAGTTGTTAATTAATCCTTGAGGATCACCATTTAGGTTTCTATAAAAATTCAAAATTGGAGATTCACATTCAAAACTACCACTTGATTGCCATTGTCAAAACCTAGGTTTATTGTTGATGTTGTATCTTCAAGTTAGAATGTTATCTCCCAAATCTATACCTGATGAGAAGGGATGAGCTAATACCCCAACCCTAAAGTGAGGCTAGGACAATGCATAAGATTCCTATCTAGAGTAGATCTCACACGTGATGTGTGGATGTTAGAGGAGAGGAGAAGCAATCTCTCTCTCTCTCTCTCTCTCTCTCTCTCTCCTATGTGCCTAAATTGACCCAATCCCTCTAGTGAAGTGGCTCTCTCTCTCTCTCTCTCTCTCTCTCTCTCTCTCTCTCTCTCTCTCCTACCTATGTGCCTAAATTAACCCAATCCCTCTAGTGAAGTGGCCATCCATCCTTAATTCCATTCTTATGTAAATCAAGTGATGGACCGTAAGATCTCAACCGTCAAAATTACAATAAAATGTGATTAAAATATTTTAACAGTCAAAACAAAAGATCAATGGTTCAAAGCATTTGTAAAACCATTTAGAACCTTCTTGACTATGGGTACCAATGCAAGACCACTTGATGGATGATGCAATCTACTAGATCCAAGTAATAAGAATGTCTTTAGGAGACTAGTGGATCCTTGGTTGAACCATATGGACCTCAATAGTTTCATAATACATGAACCCAACACCACTTACATATAAACCATTACAATTAACTCCGTGATGACTAAAACACATTACATCAATAACATAAATTCCTTATATGACCTTATCTTTAAAGATTAGTCAAAGTTAGCACATACAGAAGTCAATTTGGACCAAGTCTGTAGGATCTCCCAATCCAGAGACTAGAAGTAATCATTTAATGCAACTATATATAGACAGTACAATGATAGCAACTGAAAGTCACAAAATCATGATCTAGTTTTTCCTTGATCCTTCTCACCAAGATATGTGTGTTTTATATATAGATGTTTAAAAATTATAGACCGAAATGGGAATGAATCATAATATGACTGTTGCTAGATCCTTCTCATTTAAATGTGTGTGTTTCTGTAGATGTTTCAGAAGTATAGACAGTGCAGTGAGAAGGCAAGGTCAACGGCAGAGGAATTCAAGAGGCAAGCAAAGGAGAAGGCTGAATCTGCTACTCACATTGCTAAGGAAGCTTGTAAGGAAGTAAAGGATGTGGTGGCCAGCGAATCCCATACTGAGTCTGAGCTCGCCAAAGAGAAGTTCAAGGAGAATGTCGAGAAGGGCAATTACGACAAGATGGGGCAAGATTGATGGTGTACATTTGGCACATGGGATGTGATATTAGGAGGCACGGTTGGCAAAATTAATGCTGAGGGCTGTTTCCTCCTTGTTAAGAGCTGGGAGGCATACACAACAGGGTTCATTTCCATTTTGAAATAGTGCAATGCAGTTTCGTTGATGATCCAGTTGTAACCATAGATGCCCTATATCTATGTGTGTCTATATCAATGAGTTGGGTCTGCTAGTTAAGTAGGTGCCGTTTGATAAACTGATAAATAAGCGATGAAATCATTAAACTTCCAAGTGTTGAATTGTAATTTTCATCAAACAAGTTTCGGAATATTTTGGTCAAAAGCAAAAAGAAATTTTAATGTATAGGACTTTATATTTGCAAAATGAGAAATGATCTAGTGGGTGCTATGTATGGAAATCTCTTATTCACATGGTTCCCTTTGGATTTGTTGGGATTCAGCGTCATCTATCCGGACCGTCTATTAGGTCTGGTCCACTTCATCCACCAGAAATTAGAACAATCCTTGAATCATGACCAATATTTTCCATCCATTTATTGAATACCACCTCCTGGGTTATTTGAAGCATCCTAGTAGTATGTTTTTTCCAAGGAGGCCTAGCTACTAAGATTGGGCACTGGAGCTAATTTTTGGTAGAGAGAGCTGATATGGAAGTCCAAACGCAACTCTGTGCATGAGATGAACTCATATACAATCCGAAAATGTGTATTTGCTGATGGGAAGGCACCCAAGCGCTTAGCCCCATGGCAAGGTACGCGGATTGCGTCCGACCCCTGGTCGGACCTTTAAGCGTCCGACCAGATCTGTTCGAGGGCCCACCGTGATGCATCGGTTTATCCACGACGTCCACTCACTTTCTGAGATCATACTAAGGAATCGGACCAAAATTGAGGCAGATCCAACAGTTATATAGAGCACAGACTCTTGCATTTAATGTAACTTGAATTTCCACTATGTGCATTTAATGCAACCCAAGTTTACTATTTGCTGTGGTTGAATACAGCGTTGGATCTGATTTATTGTTGGGTTCATACTTTACCATGATCTTATAAGAGGAATGGACGGCTTGGATAAACCGATACATCATAGTGGGTCCCCAAAGAGTTCTGGTCGGACGCTTAAAGGTCCGACCAAGGTCGGACGCAATCCGCGTCCCATGGCAAGGATCATTAGCCTTGGGATTATTACCCTAGTCAGATAACATTCTGCTGAAGTGATGCAAGGATCATTAGCCTTGGGATTATTACCCTAGTCAGATAACATTCTGATGAAGTGACGTCATCAAATTATGTGGGTCTCACAGTAATGTATTTATTGTATCCAGACTGGCTCCGTACATTTGGAGAGATCATTTTAGGGCATGAGCCAAAAATGAAGCAGATCGAAAGCTACCTGGACCCACCACCACGGAAAGTTTGAGCCTTCCTAGGGCCCACAATAATGTTTATTTGAGATCCAAACCTGGAAGAAGGGAAAACACAAATATCAGCATGATCGAAAACTTGTGTGTCACCTAGAAGTTTTTAATGGTAGGCGTTCAATTCCCAATGTTTTCTGTGGTGGGTCCACTTGAGTTTGGATCTGTTCCCATGCCCTAAAATGATCTCTCCAAATGTACGGACGGTCTGGATGCAACACATACATTATGGTGAGGCCCACAGAACTTGATGACGCCACTTCAGCAGCAGCGATATAGCTACTGAAGCCGTCAGTAGCTAATCCGCTTCCAATCCTTGTGACGATTACTGCACGTACTAGTAAAATGCACATGAGCAGCACGTGGGAACTGATGCTGACCGTAAATGGTGTTGAAAGATCAAAAAACGATCAATTGATAAACAATGCTTTGGTGAATTGGTAGCCTATAAATTATGTTGATTGTGGGTCAGATGTCAGCACCCTGGAAGTTACTCAGCGAAGAGTGTATGAAAACTTGAAAATTGCACTTATGCCTAACTCCGGCAAGGGAATCTTAATTTCACACCATGCACACAAGGTACAGGATAATTTTTGTTCTCAGAAAATAATTTAACTATCAAATTACCATGTTTGACAACACTTATAATAATGCACAATCCTAATTGATATAAACTATTCTTTTACATCCTAACTTGTAAACTTAAATGGGTGTTGGTGCTGGGAGTGCTTGATCTTAGGCTTCTTTTTTTTTTTTTTTTTTTTTAATTATTAAGTTAGTCATGCAACGCATCCATTTTGTTAGCTGGGCAATGCAACCACTTGGTTAGTGTAACGCCCCTAAAATTCGACAATCGAGTATATAAACTCAAATTCCGAAATCAAGGGTATTATGTAAATAATGAATGAATACCTCACAATTACAAATGATATTTTTCTTCTTTTTTTCCATTCACATGGTACCAAATATATAGAATTAAACTAAACCAAAGTTTGAAAATTAAACCACTAATCAATGAATTCACTAACTTGTTCCAACTGTCTAAACTAATGGTCATCTAATGGACCTTATTACATCAATACTTTCAAACTAAAATTAAAATAAATCAATTCTAAAAAATCTTCTAGAGTATTTCCTCATCTAGAATCGCTTCCTCGAAGTCTTCTAAATCATCACTTGTCACTACGGTTAATCGCATAACACTGCGTCAGCTATAAAAGCCGGTGAGTATTCTCATATAGTTTAGCACATGTAATCCGATATAGAAAATCACTTGACCATTAAATTACAAATCATTACAAATCCAATGGTAATTTCATCAAACTAAAATCTCTTAAACATGCACATGATGCATGGTATGCAAGTATGTCTCAACAATCTCAGTACGGTTATCAGTAGAACATCCAGGGCCAGTTTATAGTCAGGCCTACACTATTTCATAAAATCCATCATGACTGCAGAGTTAGTCTCTTATACACACCAGGGAACTCACCCAACCTGTCAAAATCATCTGATATCCACCGGGTACGCTAGTATGGTATCTTGCATACACCAGGGAGCTGAACCAACCCGTCCACAATCGATAGACTATTAGAATGCATTATACCCTTCTGATAGTCAATTGATTGTGGACGGATTAGTTGAGCTCCCTGGTGTTTGCAAGATACCATATTAGCATACCTGGTAGATATCAGATGATTTTGACAGGTTGGGTGAGTTCCCTGGTGTGTACAAGAGACCAACTCTGCAGCCATGGTGGATTTTGTGAAACAGTATAGGCCCGACTATAAACTGGCCATGGATGTTCTACTGATAACCGTACTGAGATTGTTAAGACATACTTGCATACCATGCATCACGTGCATGTTTAAGAGATTTTAGTTTGATGAAATTACCATTGGATTTGTAATGATTTGTAATTTAATGGTTAAATAATTTTCTATATTGGATTACATGTGCTAAACTATATGAGAATACTCACCGGCTTTTATAACTGACGCAATGTTATGCGATTAACCGTAGTGACAGGTGATGATTTAGAAAACTTCGAGGAAGCGATTCCAAATGAGAAAATACTCTAAAAGATTTTTGAGAATTGATTTATTTTGATTTTAGTTTGAAAGTATTGATGTAATAAGGCCCATTAGATGGCCATTAGTTTAGACAGTTGGAACAAGTTAGTGAATTCATTGGTTAGTGGTTTAATTTTCAAAGTTTGGTTTAGTTTGATTCTATATATTTGGTACCATGTGAATGGAAAAAAAAATATCACTTGTGATTGTGAGGTATTCATTCATTATTTACATAACACCCTTGATTTCAGAATTTGAGTTTATATACTCGAGTGTCGAATTTTGGGGGCGTTACGGTTAGTCACACAATGCACCCACTCACCAGTGGAATTAGTGTCTCCTTAACACTCAAACCTCAGACTTGCTGTTGAAACACCTAGGCATCTTCCAGCTGGGCTAAGCGTCTTCCACCTGCATAATCTTTGAAGTTAATAACATATCAGTGTTGGAATTGCATGATCTTTTAATTTAATAATATATAAATATTGGAATTACATAATCTTATGCTCGTTGAAAAGTTATTTTAAAAGCACATTGTTTCAACTTTCTTTAATATCCCCAAAATCATTGGTTAGAAATGTAATAGAAATAGTAACTAAACACTTAAACCATCTACACAACTAAAAGTACGAGAAATTTTCTTTAAAAGAAGTTGATCTAAGATGGGAGTCATTTAAATAGTGGCCTCTTTATGTGAAGCTATTAGCAGTGGCCAAGTAATATTGGAAACTCCTTAGAGAGCAAAGGTGTGGCTGACCTTCAGTGACCAGACACTGAAGAATTGGCGTTGGCGAGGGCTCCCTATCAAGGTAGGTGCACGTCAATTCTTAACAAAGAGGGCCCTCAATGCGTGGCTAGATTATTGAGTGTTGAGGAAGGCAGGATGATAAGCAGGGATGGAAGTGGATATATTCGTGGTGTTGTTGAAGCTAGTAAAGATACCCCCTATGAGACCAATTCACGTGGCTCATAGGGGCTGGTCTAAAAACTATTGGATTTGTGGATCATTTGGGGCATGTTTTCATCTGACAATGCAATGGTCGGTTTAGATCAATCGCATGACCATCAGGGTGGAGCCTACACCATAGTGGGTGTATATAATTTCGTAGGGCATGAAGTACTATTAGCAACTCTTGAATAAAATTGTATTGGGATCATGTTCTCTTTCAAGGAGTAAGGAGACGCGACTTGGAAAAGTCCTACGATGGGTGAGCTCTTCCCACAGCCACTCTAATTATATAAAGTGCATTCGGTCCCCAGCTTTAGACATTATTACAAGCACGTTTTTCTTATCATTAGAGAACGTACAGGCATGGGTGTACAGAAGGAGGAAGACCCGACGTGCAACCATCTTCTATAGGGTTCTCAACAACCAGTAACATGGCCGATCAAGGTATGCATTCAAATACTTTAATACCATAGTTTTGATGCTAGTAAAGATCATGGAATCTACTGTGATTTTTACAACAAAAAATAATGCACTGACCCTAACCATTGAAGTAGCTGTAACCCAAGGTAGACCTTTGTATAGGTGCTCAACAAAAGTAGCCATTGTGCATGCCTATTGTTGAGCTCTAAATTGTACACGTTCTAACCCCAATTCATCACTCATTATGCATGGTTTCTATGATTAAAGAACTATGTAATACATGCTTTTGTGATTCTAGGAATGAGAGAGGGACTTCAACAATTTGAGGATAAAAGCCCCCTTTTAACATCATTGAAGATTAAAGGAAGATAGGTTAAGAATGAAAGAAATATGCCATGGAATATGGAATTAAGAAATAAAGAAAAACCTTGAAGAAATCATGTTAAAAGACCTGGAAGGGCCAGAAAAACCAATGTGCAGAGCTGCAGGGCCAAAAAAGTAAAGTGCAGAAACGACAGAAAACAGCCTTGTTGTTACACATTCGACCGATCAGTGGTTAGATCCGACCGGTTAGCCGACAGGTCAACCCTAGGGCTAGACAGGTCGGATTTTCAAGTTTTTGAGCTGAACTCGCTGGACTATTTTTACCAGATCTGACCGGTCGGCAGACAGGTCAGCCAGTGCACAGGGAGGTCCAAACAGTTTTATAGTTGGGTTTTTTTTAGCTCCGACCGGTCGGCCAATGTCTAAACTACAATAGGACTTTGTACAATCTCGAACTTTTCAAAGTTTTGCGTGATTTTTCTTATAAAAGGCCACCTCCACTCTCTTCCTAAGGCATCATAGAACGTGGGGAGCAAAGAGATCCAATACCTAGTAGCCTCCTACAACTAGTTTTTCTTTCTTTTCTTAGTTATAGTTCTAGTTTTATTATGCTTTCTTCTAGTTAACTCTTAGCTAGAGCTAAGAGTTTAAGTTTGTAGTTAGTTTCAATGTTTAATTTGTTTATTCAAGTTCCATTTACTTAATTATGGATTTTTAAGTTTTAGTTTGAATAACGTTATTATTTTTAGAGTTTTGTTAGAGTTTGTGTACTTTAGACATAAGTTCCTTGCAATTCTATGAAATTATCATATTGGTTTGATGAGATTTGAATTGTAGTAACCCTAGAGCATGCCATGATCTCTTGGTATGGCTATTACTTCGAAGGCTACAAGTTTAAGTTCTCTATGCTTCATTAGAACTAGAATTCTGATTTTCAGATTGAGTGGGACTGATTGTGTTGAATGCAATATCTTCTAATTAGATGAGAGATAGGACTTTGATTCTAATTGTGTTTATGCTTGGATGAATGATTGGCATTGAGCTACTACAAGCGGATCCTTGGTGCTCTAGTTTCTTCTTAATTCTCAGATTTCCCTGTTTACTATTTCTACTTAGTTCTTAAAATCTGAATTTCCTAAACTCTCTAAATTGAAGTTATTAAAATAGTTTGAATTCAGTTTACCCTTTTCCTTATCGATCGACCACGGTCCCATCGAGTTATTACTACATTGCAGCCTTGCACTTGAGGGGAGCGAACACCTACATCTTAGAGAAGACCGAAGAAGTAAGCAAGCTAAGCCATTGAGGTAGAGCTAGACCAAATAAGGGCCTTAGTTGTTGAGGTGGCCTTGGTGGCCGACCCTGTTATTGTAGTAGAACTAGCATTTAAAACATCCTCGGTCGTTGCACAGGCCTTGGCTGAAGAGAGGCCTCAGTTGTCATGGTGGTATTGGATTGAGCAATAGTGGAAGAAGCTGGTGCAAATGATGATTTGCAAAGGATAGCAACTACAAATCCTTCAGTTGGGAGGAAGATGAAGAAAGCCTAAAGCAAAGCAATCCCTTTCCATGTGATGGTTGGAGTTTAGGGTTGCTAAAAGTTTCCTACAAAGCCACAATGACAACAAAGGTAACCTTTTAGGGGATAAGAGGTGAGTAAGTCAGATTGATATGTATATGGAATAACTTTCTTTAGTTTCAACCTAAAAGTAAAGGGAAGAATGCTCTTGTTGAGAGTTAGTACTAGTTACAGTGCCAAAATGACACTAATTAATACTTTCGCATACATAAGATGTGTTAGTGCACTTTTCCGTGGCATACTAGTGCACCTTGTTTGTCAATCACTTACGTCAGTGAGTCTAGTGTCGGTTGAGCCCAATGAAGACGAAGACCGAAGACTCAGATGGCCCCGCTGCATCAAGGAAGAAGAATCAGGTAAAAGTGATGCCTTGCTGCCTTAACCTCGACCAAAACCCAACCCCTTAACCTCTTTGATGACCTTGACCATATTAGGGAACTTCTAGTCATCATAGATTGGCCCTATGTGTCCCAAAACATCACCTAAAACTTGACCTAAGTGAGAGGGTTGGAGAATGGATGAGTCAGCAAAACAGTAGGCTGAACCCAGGCCTGTCCGACCGGTCACGACCGGTCGTGGACCCCTGGCCGACCGGTCAAGACCGGTCGGACAGTCAGTCCAGAGTGGACAGCAGCGCTGGTGTGTGCAGGCCATAGGGCCCACCGGTCGTGGACCCTGGACGACCGGCCATGGACCCCTGGCCGACCGGTCATGCAGACCTCCCACCTTAAGACAGCAAGACCCTGTCTTCAACTGGCCTATGGCCGACCGGTCGTGGTCCCTGGCCGATCGGTCGGCACTAGCCATTTTCTGCCTGTTTTTTATCCGTTGCACCTACTTTTATAAATGGGCTTGGCTCGTTTTGAGGGCTGTAGAGAGGGTTTTGAGAGCCTATTCCCCACACCTTTTGTACATCATATGAGGCCTCAAAGAGAAGGGTTTCAAGTCATATCCCTTGTGTTTTAAACACAAGTGTGGGCATTCAAATGCAATCTAGAGATGACTTGATTCCTCTCTCAAATCTAGAGGTGAGACACTATTCCATATAGGCATATCCCTTGTCCAAGACCTCTAGAAGACCCTCTAGGTGAATCTCCTAGTTAGAACAAGCTACATATCTTATGTAGGAGATTCAACCATCCTCCTATCACCTTGGGCATCTCAAAGGCATCACATGCAAGGTGTTTGATCGAGTGTAGCTGAGGCATTGGCGACGCGACGACAACACGATCGTGGGAGCAAGGGAAGCTGATTGAAGCACGGGAGAGCGGAGATCAAGCAACCCAAACCGGCGCTAAACAAGGGCCTCATTCGACAAGTAAGGTTGTCCTTTTTTAGAGTCCATTTAGAGTTTGTTTGTCAAACTCGATCTAGGGACGTTAGACGTTTCTTGGCCCGTTTGCCGGGCCTAAACTAAGTCTCCAAGGGGGAGCCTCCGACACGGGAGAGAACGTGAGTTAGGTTGAGAGTTAGCCTATGTCTAAAACTCCGTTTGGGTTGAGAGTTAGCCCTTTGTCCAAAACTCCGGTTACGGTTGAGAGGTGAACCGGTAAAACCTCCGTGTAAAGGTTGAGAGGTGAACCTCATTTAAAATCTCCGATAGTGAATGCCGGTGTGCTCAAAGGTGTTGAGTACTTGAACCGGGAGTGGAGTAGACAAGTAGTCGAACCACTATACATGCTTGTGTTTGTGATTGTATTGAGCACATTAATATCTTAGCATTGTTAGTTTAATTGTCTTATTATGAATGCTTGATAGAAATGTATGCTAAGCACTAATTAGGCACATCCACACACAAGATGTACTTTCACTAGTTGTGTAGACTTGAGCTCATTGATCCATTCTCATAAGTCTACATAGGTTGCATAGGTTAGGAGCTTGTTTAGTTAAATCTTTTAATTACCTATGCATGCTTTAGACTAGGTTGTTTATTGCTTAATCATATGCTAGTCTTGTGATTGGACCCACTTAGGCTTGGAAGCCGAAGTGTTCTTGCTTACTTAGTTTGATTTGTTGAATTATATAAGTAGGTGAAAAAAATTTCAAAAAAGGTCCTAATCACCCCCTCCTATAGGTTTTGCCATAATTCTAGTTACTCTTAAGCTTCCGCACGTGTATGCATAGGGTGTCGTGTTAAACTACCCGACGCAATTTCAAGATGCATACGTAAGGTGCAAGTGGGGAGACGAGAATCAAAGATTCAAAGAGTTCCTCTGTAGTCCTCGATAGAGTTATCAATTTTGTTCACAAACAAATGAGCCTTTTGTTTATTATCTTTATAGGACATGCAGGTCTTTTGGCTCCAATGGCAAGGATATTCAATATATGCATCCGAAAGTATGTGATGCTGAGCAGTTTTCATTAATATCTAAGAACAGGTCATAGTTTAGGTTGTGATCTAGCACAAGTCTTTACATCCATAGGGAAAGCCATTGATAAAAAAAACTCGATAAAGCTAGCGCTATAAAAAATAAGTAAAAAATTAGAGTAAACTATTCCATTGCACCCTAATTTATGGTCCTTCATCTTCAAAGTTTCTAGATGGATCCTCGATTGACGGAAAGGAATTCATGCTATATAACCTTGGCGTGCATAAGTATAGTTGATCCAGCAATGTTGTGGGCCTCATATGCTGGTGGTGAGGAGAGATCATCACTTTAATGACTACCATTTAGTGATAGGACCCTCTACACAAGGCATAGATGCTACACTAAGTTTTCACCTAAGCATGGGAAGCTAGGATGGGAGAAATATTGGTCTTAAGCTAGTTGTGCTTATGGTTCTTAGACAGGGAAGTGCTTCACACCTTGGCATAGATGATGCGATAAGTTTACGTCGTAGTGCAAAACTTTGTCATGTTGAAGCCTGGGCATGGTACCATGGGTATCCCCAAGAGACCATGTGCATGGTGCAAGATCCTCCTAGTGGGACTGGAATATTCAAGGAAGTGAGGTTTACCTTTGTTAGTGCACTTGTCTGTGGCATGCTAGTGCACCGTATTTGTCAATCACGTGAGTCCATGTGTTGTCGGCTAAGACTTGGTAAGCTGAAAACCGAAGATTCAAGTGGACAAGAAGCATTAAGGAAGAAGAACAAGTAAATGAAATGCCTTAGTGACCTTAACCATTTGGACCAAAACACCCAAAACCTCTTAGATGACTTGGACCAACTAGGAATACCCTTAGTTATTTTATTAGCCTTAGATCATATATAAAAACATGATAAATTAGGTTACTAAAAGAGATAGAAGTTGTTGTAAACAAATCAGCCCAAACAGCAGTTTCCGATTGATCAATCGGACAGTGGTTTTAATGGAATTCTGATCAATCGGACAGACGTTCCAATCAATTAAGATTTATTCCAGAAGGTTTTAAAAACTCACTGAACAGATTTTCGATCAATTGGACAAACCTACGATCAATCGGATGGGGTCCTTCCGATCAATTGGACCATGATTTCGATCAATCAGAATTTCTTCCAAAGAGTTTGAAAAACTTACTGGACAGATTTTCAATCAATCAGACAAGCCTCCGATCAATCGGATGTGACCTCCGATCAATCAGACCTTTTTCTGATCAATCGGAGATACCCGAATCTGCCCTTTTTTTATCGTTGGAGGAAAATCTATAAAGGCAAGGGGATTCATTTTTGGGCTGAGGAGAGGGATTTTGAGGAGATAAAAGCCACCATTGTTGAAGACCATTAGAGGCTCTATTCCTAACCCATTGTAAGTCATTTTCCTTGTGATTCATCACAAGCTTGGGGCATTCAATGCTAAAATGAGATTGACTTTATCCTCTCTTGATTCCTAAGGGTTTAGACACCTTGATCATTGGTAATTCCTTTGTCTAAGCACCACCTAGGAATCAAAATAGGTGTATCCCTCTAGGAAACTCATTTCCTATCATGTGTAGAGGATTCACCACCTCTTAGTACCTTGGGCATCTCCGTCGGAGCATCATATGCAAGGTGGCTGATCTTGGAGCTGAAGCATTGGCGACACAATGGCATCAAAGATTGGGGGAGCATAAGGAAAGCTTATTCAAGCACGGGAGAGCGAGAAGAAGCAACTTGAAGCGGCACACAACAGGGCTTAAATCCGACAAGTAAGGTTGTCATTTGTTAGAGTTCATCCACTCTCTTCCCGTGGGGAATTGAGTGTAGAGTTTGTCTTCAAACTTGATAGGTTCAGTTATAGGACCTAGAACCGGTTGTAAGGTCAAATTGAGTCTCCAAGTGAGGAGCCTCGGCCGGGAGTAAACGTTAGGTTTGGTTATAGGACCTTGGTTCGGTTGTAGAGCCTAAAACTATTAAGGTTCGGTTATAGGACCTTGACTTATGAGTGGAGTCTAAATTAAAGTTTGGTTGTATGACCTTTGCTTGAGAAAGCCTAAACAAGTCTCCAAGGGGAGCCACCAACATGGGTGTGAACGTGTAGATTGGGAGCAACCTGTAAACTCTCTAGTTGGGTGGATCTGAGTTAAAACACCTTACTTGGGAGGAACCAGATTTAAACTCCTTAGTGAATACCGGTGTACTCAAAGGGGTTGAGTAATTGAACCGGGAGTGAAGTAGACTCAAAGTCGAACCACTATACATCATTGTGTTTGTGATTGTTATTGACCACATTTCTTATTATGCATTGTGTTTAATTATTTAATTATGAATGCCTAATTAGAATGTATGATAGGCACTTGATAGGCACATCCACACACACAAGATGTACTTTCACTTCTTGAGTAGACTTGAGCTTATATGATCCATTCTCATATAGTCTACTTAGGTTGCATAAATGAGGTGCTTGATTAGTTTAATCATATATTAATCTATGCATGTTTAGACTAGGCTGTTAATTGCTTTAATTATATGCTAGTCTAGTGATTGGACCCACTTAGGCTAGGAAGCCGAAGTGTTCTTGCTTACTTAGTTTAAATTGATAAAACTGTTAAATAGGCCAAAAGAATTTCAAAAGGTCCTAATCCTCCCCCCCCCCCCAGGACTTAGCCATAATTCTAGTTGCTCTCTAAGCTTTTGCATGCACATGCATTTACAAGTGTATTAGATCAAAAGGCAAAATTTCAACCTTTGTGAACATTTGCACATGAAGTTCCTTAGTCTTCAGAGTCCAAGAGGCCGAATGAAAGTCCAGAAAGAATCCGAAGAGAGTTTGAAAATTGTCCCCTCAAAATAAGAACTAGGGTAGTATTTATTAGATTGTGGGACCCAATTTCCTCACTCTTAAAGGCTGCGAATTTGCCAGGTCAGAACCATCTCACCTACCTTAGTAGTCTAGCGTGGAGTGCATGTCTAGAGGCTTTGACGATCGACCCATCTAAACTTGTAGTTGTTATTATAGACTAAATGGCAACTATTATGGGTAATTCCGAGCCTATCCCTGATCGTGGCATGGAAGATGCGCAACTGACGATATGTGGCCCACTAACATCAGCTCATCATACATGTCAATGAAGGATTCGAGCTTATGAAGGCGAAGAGTCTTTATATTCAACTATAGCCAGGAATACAGTTCTGAGGCCTCGGGCTCGGCCTCAGATATCGGACAAACTCCTGAAGACTTGGCTTCAGTCTCAGATAGCAAAATTGGACATGAGGCCTTAAGCTCGACCTCAGGTGACAGACATAGAACTGAAGCATCAGCCTCAAGCATTGACACTTGTTGTACTGCTGACAAATCAACCAAGGATGTCGAGTGTTGACCGCACCAAACGTCCTTGGATCTAATCATGTTACGCACAGTCATACGAAGATAACAACTACGACTAGGATACGTAAGATCCGGATGTGATAAGAATAATTTCTCCTAATCCAGAGACGTATCCTGGACGGGATCTAATACAGAAATGTATCCTAGATGGGATCTAATATAGATACATATCCTAAATGGGATCTAGGAGATCCACCGCCATCGGCTGTGGATCACCATCTATATAATGACACCTCCACATCATCTCTAAGTACGTACTACGCATTTATACACAAAAAACCCTAAATATCTTACACTCAATCATCTCCATTACTGACTTAAGCATTGGAGGGTCCTCCGCCGGCACGACCGACACCCCCTCACGATCTTCACTTTGTGATCTCAAGTCTTACAATCTCCACCGTTCCATTGTGTCCACACTGAGTGATGAAGATCTACCGTTGATCCTTGATCAACATATATTGTCCAGTTTTGGACGTTAACAATAATAAGTCTAACTGGCGCAATGATTCCATTGAACCCGTAAGGACCATTTTTATTTAAGAGTGAAAAACCTCAGGTCAATAGCCTTCATATTCAATGCGCTCCGCAATCAATTATGGGACATGATGTATGCATGGTGTAATGCCTTAAAATTCAACACATGAATATAAGACTCGGATCCTAAATTCAAGGGTGTCAATTGAATAATGAACGAATGAACATCATTTTTTCATTCAATCCACTTTTCACATTCACATGGTATACATCACACAAGTAAATAAACTAAACTTTGAAAGTGAAATTACAATCATCAATTAAACTTGTCCACTCAACTGGAGACTTATTAGAAAATGAAATAATCTATAGAGTATTAATAGTCCTACTAAAGTGTAAAAACAAATCTAATTAATATTGGTTAAGTTTTAAAAGCTCTGTCACGCTCATGTATAACACCCATCCACATAATCCCCACTTGATTCTTCAGGTGTGTTATATTGCCCCTCTAGTCCTGCATTATTTGTTTGTGTACATGTGTACATTAGAAGAGTGAATGGCCATCTCAATGAAAACTTTCTCCAAGATTACATATCCATCATCACAATCCAGTATAATTTATAACATAAGACAAAGAAAATACAATATCCACTTCACATGCGAATCTTGATTAATGCATAAATATATGAATTCACATCAACCTAGGGATGCACATCCAACTGGTAGTGTAAGAAAAACCATGATGTAAGTGAATGGCCAGACAATGACCCAAAATCACAAAGGATAAACAGTGGCATCATGACCTAAAAATCTCAAAAGACACACAACAACATCATGACTCAAAAATCCTAAGAGACACACACTGGTTAGAGCTGAGCATGATCCAAGCTTGCTCGGTTAGCTTGCTCTACTCGGCTCGATTTGAAGGCTAGATTCGAACCAAGCCAAGCCATTTTTCCAAGCTCGAAATGATTTTCAAGCCAAGGTCGAGCTAACCCAAGCTCGATTCGGCTGATTCATTTGTAAAAAACTAAAAAAATATATTTTTTAGTCCCACATCGGAAGTGAAAAAAGAAATGAGAGATGAAACTCTCCATAAAAGTAAGTTAGGGTGTCAGTGGGCTTTGGGCTGCCTTTGTGCCCAATTTTAAACAGCTTTAAGCCCGACTTTTAGGTTGGGCCTACCATGCTCGAACTTGACTTGAATTGGGCTCGAACTCGCTTGAAAGTTCGGTCTAGATAGCTTGAACATTTTAGTCCAGCTCGAAGGCCGAGCTGAGCCGAACACGAGCTAGGGTGGTCATTGAGTGAGCCTAGCTCGACAGGGCTCAGCTAGGCTCTTGCTCACCTCGGCTCTTGCTCACCTCTAACAATGGCAATAAGACCTCAAAATCTCAAAATACACGCAACAGCATCATAACCTGAAAATCCCAAGTGACATACATTGGCATCATTCAACAAGTTTAAAAAGTGTCATGAATGCATGATTAGTCAATCCTTTATTAGTCCGGTTTACAAAGCAACCAATTATCAAAACCCTTATATGGACAATAAAATAATCATTGTAAGATAAAGCTCGTTCATGAACACCATATAACGGCTCATCTCCCGTATCACTTAGGGGATCAAACATGTCATAAAGTGACGATAAAATCATAAGACATCATGGTATAATGTCCATAAACAATATAGGCCAACAAAGTTTCAAGGTATAGTCCAATGAGGTATATTCTTAACAAAACAACACAGTCATTTCATAAATAGTTTTCCATACACATCCTCCACATGGATTATGTCTCAAATTAGGTACTTAATGTGGATAACCATGCCACATGTCTTAAGCTATACAAATCAGATTATAAGCGTTATTAATTTATTCCATAGCATAGATCATTTCAAGTTTCTCATCATGTAAGCATCAATGCATATGGATAAAGAATGAAGCATGGTTCAAATTAAAGAAAATTTTAAATAATTCATGAATGAAAAATCTAAACATGATAGGATTTATAATATCATGTAAGAGCATATCAAACATGCGATCTAATCATACTATATAAGAAGATAACTACAAGTAACAAATTCCATAAAACTATGACTATTCTATGAAATCTAGCAAAAAGTTTGAAGGGACGTCCTCAACTCTTGAGTTCGATCACCTTGTAATGTTTCTAAATTCTTGTGTTTACACCTTAAGATTAAACTCTACCACAGATTACAAAATTTGTACAGCTTGATCAAATCACTACACACTTTGTTTAAATTAAGATCAAAATAGGGATTGATCTATTAGATCTATCAAAAATTGAATAAAGAACAATATATTATGGAAATTACTACATAGAAATCGATCCAAGACAACCTACCTTTTAAATTCAAATCTGTGCTTGAATGGAGTCGACTTGGCCTGACTCGATTGCACTTAAACCCAACTCGGTTCAAATCGATTAAGCAACGTTTCCTCTTCTCTCATTCTTTTTCTTTCCCTTTTTCTTTCTTCCCTCTACTCATGTCCAAAAAGACTCTAGACCAAAGCAAACCCTAAAATCAGCTCAGATTTCAAACTAAGTCGACACAACGAGTTACAGACTCGGTTCTCTCTCTTTCTTAATTTTCTTTCTCACTCGTTTTCTCCTTTAATTGCGTAGATCCTATCTGTCTGCACAATAGTTTATATAGATCTCTCAACTATTTTAGAAAATAATGGTTCAAAACAACGTCAGTTTCATGCGGAACCGAGTTGATACAATGTTGCATGAACGCTGGATTTGGATCACGTTTCAAGCTTCATGCCGAGGTGGATCTTGATTTGATTTTGTGGGATGAATGAAGGTTTTGTGGCCCAGTGAGTGAATGTTTCTGATCTCAAAATCATAACTTATCGAGATTTAGCTGTCATTGATCAAACAAAGAAGATGACGCAGGCTTTAATGGCCGATTTTTGCTCATGGTGTTTTTCTTCATTCTCTTTCTTTTGGATAGTTTAGATGGACCCTAGGGAGCTTGTGGGCCCCAATTTTTAAAGGTTTCAAATAAAAAACTTGGTGGGTTCGTCTGTTGAAGCTTACAGTCAGTTGTCACACGCGATGCCGCAATTTTCGAAATCTAACTCGGAGATGCGTTTTCTCTTGCTTCCTTGCACGGAAAGAAATGGTAATGGTTGGTTATGATTATTTTTGGATATCTAGTTAGATATCTTGAAGATCTGCAATGTCAATGAGAATCTGAGTGTTGTTTGGTTATTAACACGATCATGTTACATCATTTTCTTGCTAAGACACAACTATCCGCGTGAATTAGTTTCAACGGTTATGATTCACGTGAGTGAATGGGAGTGATTCCATGGAGGAGTTTCTCATGAATTCATAAGAAAGAAAAACTCTCTAGTGGTGAAAGAAAAACGACAGATTTCTGTTTTGAGCTTGTTGGTGCATTCGTTATAACCAACTTTCTGTTTCTTGCACCAAAATTAACGTGCAAAGATGGTTAAGATCTGATATACGAATGGTTCATATTGATTTAAGATCTCTCCCATGGATCGTGGATGAACCAGGTTTAGAGGAGGAAGGAACGAAGAGAGTCTCCATTCGTGGAATGTTTACATGAGTGGGAGAGTTGTTCATTACAGTTTGAATTATGTTGCACGTTGCATGTGCATGCACTCATGCAATGAATTTACACGTGGGTATAAGGTTAGACGTGGTGTGGAGTATTCCAATTGATAATGTCGTCCAACTACCGCCAAGGATTAATTCTTATCGTTATAAATCAATCTTAATCGCTTAATATAGTTAATCTTGAAGTTCAGTGGTAAATCTTGAAATCCATCTATCAATGTTGGAATTAGAGAATGGAATACGATCACATTCTCTGAAATGTGGTGTTTTTGCTCTGGGGTTCTGAATAATAGAAACATTCGTAGACAATCACAAGCATTCACAAAAGTACACAAGAGAAAAGATATCGCAAGGCGAATTATATTCCAGAGATCCTGAGATCTTGTACATTACAGGCCGTGATCTGGCACGAGCCCTTAATTACATCGAATGATCGATGACCCTTAATTAAAAGGCAAAATACTAGTCAGCAGGGACTATGGTTTTAGATTTTGTGGTCGTAAGGACCTGTATTTGTTTTGCTGTGTACTGAACCACCTTTGTGTTAGTCAGATGTCTATGTCCCATATTTTGGCCGGAGATCCGGGCTGAGACTGTCAGGGTTTATGACTGAGATGGACGATTCTGGGCCCGCGCCTGTCAATGTAGGGACAGGTGACCTCGGGAAGTCCATTCCACAGTTGTCTGTACCTGCGCAGCCCAACCAACGGATACCGTTTGGATGGGTAGGGCATCGACTGTTGTGATGGGGCAGTTGAGAGCAATTGGTTTGTAGAGAATCAAAAATTTTTGGCATGGTTTATCGTGGTAACCATAGCCCTGCTTGTCTAGCTTTTGACCCAAATCGAATCATGCCTTTACAATAAACATAAATGATGACATATTTGCATAGTTCTGGATGTTGGCGGCTCCTTTCCGGGAAGTCACTTCGTTCATCGCGTCGAATCGGGTCAAACCTTGAAGATGCTCGATTCCACTCATTTAGAGTTCCCGGAATGTTCGTTCGACCGTTCCATTACGTCCGGAATGCTCGAAATACCCAAGATAGGCTCAAGCGGACCTTGAAAACACTTAAAATTGAGTCCGGTGCACCTGCAAACATGTTATGCAATTGGCTGAATTTTTAGGTGCGTGGGACTTATTAAATGGGTGCGTGGGGCTCCACGCACCTAAAAATTAAGTACAGAATTTCTGATTAATTTAGGGGTGCATGGGTCCATATTCAGGATGCGTGGGACCGAATTTGCAAATCTGATTTTTGATGAATCTATGGACGCGTGGGACCGAATTTATGGACGCGTGGGCCATTTTTCGGGTGCGTGGGAGTCCGAGGCACTTGTTCGATTCGTCGTTTTTATGGACGCGTGGGCCACTTTTGGGTGCGTGCCCAAACTTATGATTGTAGCATTCAGACCTGTAGTGGAGTATCTGCGATCGGAAAGGATATTTCGATGGTCGGAAAAGTATTCCGACTGGAAGTTTTGGGTTTCCGGTGGCGGCAGCTCTCTCTCTCTCTCTTTTGAAATCGTCCCGAATGAATCGGTGGAGGGGGTATTTATAGGTGAAGTCGGCCAATAGGAGACTGCCACATGCCACGCACCCGTTAAAGGTCCCCCACGCACCTGTTTATTGATGCGCGGACGTCCGAAAACATGTTCTCTAAATACTCGATTTTTTGGGTGTGTGGGACTTAATTTACGGGTGCGTGGGGCTCCACGCACCTGTAATTTGATTCCTGACAATTTGTGGGATTTACGGGTGCGTGGACCCATTTTCAGGGTGCGTGGGAGTCTAAACGCCTCCGTAATGAGAATAAAAAAATGTGTCGTTTTTTAAGGGTGCATGGCACCATTTTCAGGGTGCGTGGGACTCAAAACACCCTTGGATGAATTCTTGTTTTTGCTGATTTTTCGGGCGCGTGGGGTGTCCGAATTTTTGGGTGCGTGAACACGTAAATGTGGGCTCCACTAATTGGGTTTTGAATTTTGGAGGGTTTGTGGGGCCCTTTTCGTTGCGCAATCACTTGCACTGTTCATCATGAGTAGTAATGAGGTTGCGGGTCCACTTCCTGACGGTTCTGAACACGGTGATCGGCGGGGCCCACCGGAGGATTTGGCTAAGTAAGGAAATCCTGTATAATTCCGTTTTGCGTGCACTGGAAGGCATTTTGCGTGATTCCTTCAGAGGTATATGGTTATTTTGTTTATTTTAAGAGTCCCTACCTTTTGGGACCCCAACAGATGCCCCTTCGGTGGGTCGCGACGGACGCACGATCGTTTGGTGCGACGCACCGGACTTCCTGGGTCCCACTATAAATAGAGGAGACGGCCTATTCTCGTCATTTCACTCTTTCTCGTTGGATTTCCCAGACCCATCTCACGCACCCGTTTATTCGCCAACGCACCCAACAATTATCTCCAACGCACCCTTTTAATCCGCACGCACCTGTTTGTTCGAGGTAAAGATGATTTTTCGGGTGCGTGGGACCTCAACGCACCCGATAACTTCGAACTTTTTTTAATCTGAATCCTTTAGGGGTGCGTGGGGAGTCACGCACCCAGAATTTTGAATCTGAATCCTTTAGGGGTGTGTGGGGAGTCACGCACCCAGAATTTTTTATCTTTGGCAAATTTCTCAGAATTTCGGGGTGCGTGGGGGCCTACGCACCCTTCGTCGCATCATGGAGGGTTTTAGCCCCCTACACGCACCTAAGAATTGGGTTTTACGTGGGTGCGTGGGGCCTCACGCACCTTTAACTTTGGCAAATTTTTCATGTATCAAGTATTACGAGGTGCGTGGGACCTCACGCACCCAAAATTCAACTTTCACACTCCGGTCATTATTAGGGTGCGTGGAGCCTCACGCACCCGAAAAATTGGACTTGGCATTTTGAGGTGCGTGGGGCCTCACGCACAGTCCATGGGACTTGGTGGAGTTCGGGATTTTGCGTACTTTATTTTAATGATTTTGCTAGGTCTCTGAAGGGTGTGAGCCCCTACTCCTCTGCTTCATATTTTGCGTATATGTGTCCGTTGTTTTAAGGAGGCGTAGGGTCTCATACTCTTAAGATTTATGGATTGCACCAGCTTAACGGGTAGTTCTAGTGGTTAATTTAAGTGATGTTTTGAGCATACCTTTGCATGTCTCTTCTAGCCTTTCTGACTTCACGCGACTAGCTTCTCTTGCTTTCTCTTTTTTGTCGGACTGCCGTATCAGTTCATCAGTCTTATTTCTTAGCAGACAATGGCCATAACTCGTGCTTCTCTGCGTGCGGCCCGAGATTGTCTGAGGCGGCTGCTGGGATCTCTAGACCGTCCTGAGACTTGGTCATCTCTCGCTGTTCAGCGTGACGAGGTGGCCGAGGCCTTGACCCGACTGGGCGCGGACTCTCGCCCTATTCTTCAAGCCATTTAGAACGTTTCACTGATGGCCTCCATTTCTGACGAACATAAGGAGGCCATTTTTTACTTCGTCGGCGATTCTTCCCTCTTGGAAGGGTTGGCGATCCTCGAGGCGGCGGAGCTTTCCCTGGCCACTTCTTTCTTTTCCTTGTCGAGCCGGCTTCACTCCCTGAATGAGGAAAAAAGGGAGAGCAGAGGATTCTTAGCTTGGCTTGTCCCACTGGTGGAGGCTGAGTTCCCGGATCGCCGTGCTGGTATCTGGAGGATAGTCAGGGAGGCCCTACAGGAGCATGATAGGCTAGCGATCGACGTCTCCATCATGAGGAATTATGCCAATGCCGAGCACCTGAACTTTGACTTTGTGCAGCAATGCATTTCCTTCCTAATGGACCTGATTGCCAAGGAAGCCCAGGTCCAGGCGAAGGTGGACGAGTTGAAAGCTCGAGTTCTTCTGCTGGTGTAGACTGAGATCCTTGCTTTCTGGCTATGGGGATGGGTCCCCGCAATTTTGTGTTAGTTTACATCGATTATTAATTTCTAATTTAAACAGTTGATATAACAATCTAGACATTTGGAATTGTCCTTGCGGTTGATGAATGAATGATAATTGTATCTTTCTTCTTCCCTGCTGTCCTTCCTTGTTTGTATGTTTGTGATGATGATGTTGTGGTTGTGGTTGTTGCTTATTTCTTTCTTTCTCCGTTGCTTTGGGGTGTGCTCTGCCGGGGCTTTAATTGGTGCTCGTATTTTGTTTACCTGCCGCTTTGTATTCCTTTGGATCTTGTGACTGTTTGATTGTCTTTGTGCAAACATCTTCCCTCTGCCCTGTATCTGAGTCTTTTACATACCATTGCAGGTTACAATGGCCAGCGATCCCTCATAAGCCAGTCCTTTGGGTCCACCCCCAACTCCGTCAAAGCGCAAGCGCGCCGCCGCTAAGAAGATTTCCAGGCCATCGGCTGAGAATCCGCAATGGTTCCTTCCCCCGGAGACGTTCAACTTCTACGAGCGCATCCTTACACTATCCAAGGACATACAGAAGAAAATCCTTTGTGATAGGATCGTGCCACCCCCTCCAGATAGGGGCACACAGAGCAGTGGGATGCCTGGTATGCTCCTCTTCGTGACTTTCGGTCGGACGGGGCCGCAGGTTCTGAGGACGGCGAAGTGAGCCCGCAGCTAGGAACGAGTGCTTTATTTCTTTCTCCGTTGCTTTGGGTGTGCTCTGCCGGGGCTTTAATTGGTGCTCGTATTTTGTTTACCTGCCGCTTTGTATTCCTTTGGATCTTGTGACTGTTTGATTGTCTTTGTGCAAACATCTTCCCTCTGCCCTGTATCTGAGTCTTTTACATACCATTGCAGGTTACAATGGCCAGCGATCCCTCATAAGCCAGTCCTTTGGGTCCACCCCCAACTCCGTCAAAGCGCAAGCGCGCCGCCGCTAAGAAGATTTCCAGGCCATCGGCTGAGAATCCGCAATGGTTCCTTCCCCCGGAGACGTTCAACTTCTACGAGCGCATCCTTACACTATCCAAGGACATACAGAAGAAAATCCTTTGTGATAGGATCGTGCCACCCCCTCCAGATAGGGGCACACAAGAGCAGTGGGATGCCTGGTATGCTCCTCTTCGTGACTTTCGGTCGGACGGGGCCGCAGGTTCTGAGGACGGCGAAGTGAGCCCGTCGATCCTTGCTCAGGCTACCAGGCGCGGTCGCCCGAAAAGGGCTGGCAAAGGCGCCAAGCAAGTGTATTTGGAAAATCAGGCCAAATCTAAGTCGGATAAAATGAAGGTGGCCTGGTCCAGCGCTAAACTTGTCACCGCGCCACTTGTCGTTAGAAACCCCTACACTCGGGAGTACATTCGTTACTCAAAGAGTTACCAGCGGCAACGATCCCTCCCAAGTATCGAGCCGTCTGATATTTGCAGGAACAACTTTTTTTTATAGCGTCGACGCTTGGACATCCGTCCCGGCATCGTTCCTCAGTTGTTCTCTATCTAAGAACGGGAAGCATCAGTCAGTCCTAGGCGTGAAGGACATGATCTTCTTGGAGCCGAATCACAGCCCCCATCAGCCCTTTCCCAAGCATTATTTTGACACCCTCCGCCAGCGGTTTCATCATTTAGGGGATACTGAAGTCTGGTTGACCGGGGCATTTCGAACCCGCGGCCATCTGGTCCTCCACCCAGGCTACGAAGCGTGGGCGAACCGGATCTTAGAACAGCACCAGGCTACCCTACGGGCGGTGGGCTTATACAAGGCGATCGAAGCGACGTCAAGTTATTTTTGCCGAGAGCCCTGGGTATACAAGGGCTTCCTTAACCACTGGTGCTCCATTACCAACTCCTTCTATATGCCATGCGGCGAGATGAGCATCTCACTCTGGGATCTTAATAGGATCGCAGGCCTCCCAATTCGTGGGAGAATCTACGACGAATGGGTCCCAAGCAACGATGAGCTGTCGCGAAAGAAGAAAGGCATCAACGAAGGCTTCTTCTCTGAGGCCTGTTATGAGTTGTCCGTAGAATTACCCCAATTTTGGGGCCTCAAGGACAAGCTCCCATTCGAGGACTGGCTGGTCTATTTTAGCCATGGCTTGAAGTAAGTGTTCTATAATGAGTTGTACCTTACTGCTTAATCATACTGCTTTCTTTCTGCTAATGCCTCGTTTCTTTCCCTTCAGCTTAGACTACGCGGCCTATGACAAAGGCCGTGGTGATAAGGCACTTTTGGAGAAACGGATGAGAGAGAACTTCCCTCGTCCTAACAAGCTCTCCCCCACCTGCGAGCTGGCTGGTTTCCTGGCGTACTGGCTCAGCTGTGTGGCGCTTCCAAGATCCAAGCAGGCAGATAACATCAGGGTGTCTTGTTTTACCGTTGCGAGGGCCCTAGCAAATGGTCATCAGTACGTGCTAGCTCCAGTGGTCCTGTGCTCCATCTATCAAGCATTCGGCTACGTCATCAGCAATAAGGAGCGCGCTGCCTACGGGATGAACTCCGCCTACTGCGGATGACACTTTTTCTCTGGTTGGCTCGGGGTGTAATTCCCTTGGGTCTATGGCATGCGGCACGGGGATTACATCAGAGTGGGGAAGCTCCCGCTACACTTCTTTCAGAAGAAGAGAATGATCAGTCATAACCTGACCACTATTGAGGATAGGATCGCGCGGCTCGACGATGTATATTTTTATCACTTCTCCGGTACCGGAGTGAAGAATCGGTCCTGTGCACGAATGACGATAGCGTCGATTATTACGAGCGTTCCTTCTTGATCACGATTCATCCTTCGTCACTGCCGCTTCGCGAAGGGTTGGAGTTCTGAAGGGAACCCTATTATCCGAATCGTTTCGCCCGCCAATTCGGGTACGATCAAGGGGTGCCATTGACCTCAGAACCGGTGACGCACGAGTAGCGGGCGTATGATGTTGGGCCCATTCATTGGAAGTGGATGTGGCGGCAACTTCTGCTGACTGGAACCGGCTGCTCCTTCATCATCCCGGGGACGCAGTATTTTGCCAGGGCTACCTTTGGATGGATGAGGTGGTGGGCCCACCAGTATGCGCTGGTTCGGAATAAAATGCTCGTCACTGAGCCCATTTTCGTCACGGCTCCTATCGTTACTCCCACTCCTGCCAACGAACTTGGCTATGTATCAGAAAATCTTCATCAACCTGCGGTGCCGGGCACGGAGAGATTGCAGACCTCCTTGAATGTAGTGATCGACCATGAAAAGCCGGAACATACCCTGGAAGGTTGGATCGCTCATGGAGAGAGAAATGTGACAGCAGAAGGGCCAGAGTTCCCGTCCCTCGGGCCCATTGATGAGTTACCCGCAGAGGGCGATGTTCTGAGAGGGGGGAATGAAGGTGATGATGGCGAAGAGGGTGACGATGATGATGAAGTCACGGGTGAGGCAGGGGGTGATGAAGATGATGTTGCCACTGAGGGTGACGGTGGTAGGGATGGTGATGATGCTATGGGCGAAGCTGGTGGAGGTGATGAAGATGTGGGTGGCGGTGAAGGGGGAGGCTTTGATGGTGATGACGGTGATGACGATGGTGGTGATGGTGATGATGGTGATGAAGGGGTATGGGCTGAACGCACTGGTCCTCGGGTGAAAACTGCCCCTCGTCTCCCTGTCGTTTGCGATGGCAAGAAGATAAAGGACTTGTGGAAACTGCGCAGAGCCGAGCGTCTGCAGGAGCAGCTTTCCAAAGAGGTCGGTGACGCTCCGGCTGTCAACGCAGGAGAGGCTAGGGAAGAGGGTGAGTTAAGCTCTCAAGCTAACTTGAGTGAAGGCTGCCATACCCGGGGGAGTAACGAGAGTGAGCCTATATATGATAGATCTGTCCTTGAGGGGAACGTGGGGGCAATCTTCATGGACCTGGATGATGAAGCACCTGCTGAATCCGTCCTTCCCCCCAATCCTCCTGTGGCAGACGCTGAAGCTCAGAGCACGGTTCCAGAAGTGACCGTCGCCGCCGTAGTGGAAGAGATCGCGGCCCCTACTATCGAGTTAAGTGTGCCCGAACCTGTTGTGGGAGCTCCTCCTTCTGTTGAGCCGTCATCAACCGAACCTGTTACTGAAGTTCCTCCTGCCGTTGGGCTAGCATCTGATGCCAATATTCCCGAGGTTGTGGTGATATCTTCTCCAGAATTACCCGAACCACTGACTAAGGGAACAACGGAACCGGCCCCAGTGTCACCCGTGCCCACTGCTCCATCCGGCGCTCTTGCCGCCGACATTCCTGAAATTGTCGGTATATCACTTGCTCTTACTACCTCGACTGCTTTCTTTCTGATAGCGATTTCCTGTATTGACGCTTGTCATTTGTTTTGTCAGCAGTAGTTCCGACTTGTGCCCCTGCCCCTGTGGTTTTGCCCGAAGCACTCACTTCTTCTCTTCAAGGTTTGTCGAAGATAAAGGCGAACCTCTTGAAGAGTCTTTTGGTGGCTATCATCGATTCATTGAAGAACGAGGATGATGGTGCATTCTGGATGAAGGGCTACAAGCGCTTGAGCATAACGCTACGTGGCTCAGGGTTGACGTCTCTTCGATGGTCGATCACGTGGTCCGGTTTAAAGAGGGGATGGCTCGTGTCGTTGGCGCAAAGCGTCTCAGACCTGATCCCTCTATTGAGGAGAAGCGTAGCCAGTTGCAGTCTCTTCTTCCAAAGCTGGAACTTCACAGGGCAGACGTGGCCGCGGTGAGGCAAGATTGGCAAGTCGCTAGCACTGGATGTCAGGGGGCCACAGATCGTCTCGAAGAGATCGACAGTGAAATAGCATGGCTGTAGGCCGAGCGTTTGATTGTTCACCTGAACTTTTCCAAGTTTACCAGTCAGAAGGCTCGCTTGCAGTTGTCTATCGATCAACATGAGGCGAAGTGCAACGACATAGAGGCCCAGGTCACAGAACTGCAGCAGCTTCTTCAGAACGTCCCTGACCCTGCATAAGTTTTGGCTGAAGCAGAGGCGGCACAAAGGGATATCCAAAGTTCTACGATCGATATGTTAGAACAATGCATGAAGAACTTAGATGGCTGAACAGTGACGGTTTTTTGTTTGTAATTTTAACACACGTTTGTGACGGATATTGTATCAATAAGTATACTATCGCAATTAATGTATCAATATGTATATCATCCCAATTAATGTATCAATATGTATACTATCGCAATTTCTTATTCATGCTGGGTTTCTAGTTTATTTGCGAGAATGTGAACTGATTGAGCTATTTGGGAAAGAGCGTCCCCCTGTCAGGACCCAAACCTATGCTTGTATGAGCAGGGATGTGACCGAGCCTTTGTTAAGGGCTTATCCCCTTTCTTGATGGTCTTGAAGGGCGGGGTGCCATACTTGACGTGTCTTGAGCCTTAACGACTTTCTGACACCTGTGGAAGCAAAAAGTAGGTAATTAGTACTTCGCTTCAAGCCCTATGCGGTATCATTTCTTTCGATATTTCCTACATTACATCCTCCCTCTAATGGGGTGTTTACAAAATATAATGATAGACTTGCGTCAAGTATAATATCTTTTCAAGAATCGACCATTCACCAGTGAACTGATGCCCTGTCCTTTGCAATCTGTCACCCGATAGGCTCCATTGGAATACACTTCATCGATGATACACACTGGATCCCATTTCGGATCGAATTTACTCTTTGGACCTTGAGTTGGTGCCGGACGTTTCATCATTAGCACCAAGTCACCTCTTTTGAATGACCTCCCACGGACTCGTTTATCGTATGAAGCTGAGATTTATTTTTGATACATTTCGAGCCTTTGCTGAGCGGTGAGTCTCTTTTCGTCCAGATCGTCCAGCTCAACCATTCTGATTTTAGCATTGTACTCTGTCGTCAAGGAGTGTCGGAGCACGACCCGTAGTGACTCCACCTGTATCTCCATCGGGATCACAGCTTCCGTACCGTATACCAATGAGTAGGGTGTGGCTCGAGTGGCTGTGCAGTACGTGGTCCTATATGCCCACAGTGCTTCGGGTACTCGTCTGGCCCAGTCCTTCTTATTCTCTGCCACCGTCTTCTTCAGGATTTTCACGATAGTCTTGCTGAACGCCTCGGCCAACCCATTCGCGGGAGGGTAGTAAGGCGATGAATAGCAATGCTTGATCTTGAACTTTGCGCACAGCTTATCGATAGTAGCGTTCTTGAAGGGCGTTCCGTTGTTGGTGGTGATTCTTTCGGGGATACCATGCCGGTATAATATGGAGTGACAGACAAAACTTTCAACGTGTCTGGCTTTCACATTTCTCAAGGCAATGGCTTCAGCCCATTTAGAGAAATAATCGATTGCAGCAAGAATGTACCGGTGCCCCTGAGAGGATGGCGGATTGATCGACCCTATCACGTCCATGCCCCAGGTGGCGAAAGGCCAAGATATTACTGATTGATGTAACTCTTCCGGTGGCGAGTGTATTATATCTGCATGTATCTGGCATTGATGACACTTCCTAACGTATTCCATCGCGTCTTTCGTCATGGTGGGCTAATAATACCCCATGTGTCGGACACGGTGATGTAAGTTCTTGCCCCCTGGTGAGCACCGCACTCTCCTCCGTGAGCTTCTTTTAGTGTGGCGTATGCTTCATCCTGATCCAGGCAGCGTAGTAACACTCCCTCATACGAGCGTTTGTAAAGGACGTCGTTCTGTATTATAAATGAACCGGCATGTCTTCTGACTTGCGTGCGCGTCTTGGGCTCTTTCGGTAAAAATTCGTATTTCAAGTAGTCAACAAATGGCCTTTTCCAGTCGTTTTCTTCTGTGATTTCGAAACAGGAGATGGGATTCACGCTCGATTCGTCGCTGCGCGACACGGTAGTTGGTAAGATCCTTCTTTCTTTGATTGTTACTTGGAGGGGGATGCCTCCGGGATTAACCAGAGAAGCGGCTAGGCTGGCCAATGCGTCGGCCTGTACATTCTCTTGCCTTGGTATATGTGAAATGCTACCATTGCGAAACTGGTCGAACAACGATTGCGCTTGGTGGCAAAAGGGCGACAACTCGGGTTTGCAAACCTCATATTCTGTCGTCAGCTGCTCGATGACCAACCTGGAGTCACCGTAAATCCGTATTGCCTTGATACGCATCTCGAGGGCGAGCTGCAGTCCGATAATGAGGGCTTGATATTCTGCTTCGTTGTTGGTACAGGCTGGCACGATCGTAAATGAATAGGGTAGTAGATCTCCCTGCGGGCTAATAAATATAACTCCTGCTCCTGCCCCTGTGGACCTAGAGGCTCCGTCGAAGTACATTTGCCAGAGTCGCGGTTCTTCAATTATCATAACCTGGTCGTCTAGGAGGTCACATTACATTTCTTCGTTGCTTGGGACGGGGTGCGCAGCGAGAAAATCCGCAATCGCTTGTCCTTTAACGGCTCGGGCCGGGACGTAAGTGATATCAAATTCAGAGAGGAGAAGGGCCCATTTCGCTAAGCGTCCAGACAGCATAGGCCGATTCATGAGGAATTTGATCGGGTCGGCCTTGGATATCAACATTATTTAGTGCGAGAGGCAGTAATGTCTGAGTTTCTTCACGGCGAAGATGATAGCCAGACATATCTTCTCGATCGCTGAGTAGTTAAATTCGGCCCCTACTAACGTGCGGCTCAAATAATATAGCGCGTTTTCCTTGCCTTCCTCGTTTTTCTGTGCCAAGAGCGCCCCTAGCGAGTTATCACCCATGCAATGTATAGAATCAACGACTTGCCCTTGATTGGGGCGGCAAGGACTGGCGAATTCCCGAGCATCCCTTTTAATGAATCGAAAGCTTTCTGGCAGGTGGCGTCCCATTCAAACTTGACATCTTTCTTGTTGAGGCGGGAGAACGGCTGACAACGACCAGCCAGGTTCGAAATGAATCTTCTCAGATATGCTACGCGGCCTTGAAAACTCTTCAATTGCTTCAGGTTCTTCGGAGGCGGCATTTCTATGATGGCCTTGATTTTTGCGGGATCGATTTCTATGCCCCTGTGTCTGACCACGAAGCCTAAAAATTTGCCAGACGCAACTCCGAACGCGCATTTTAGTGGATTCATACGGAGACTCTTCTTGCACAACCGTTGGAACCCTTGCCTTAGGTGCTCCCTGTGCTGCTCATGATCGGCCGACCTTACGACTAAATCATCTACATAGCATTCGACATGTTTATGCATCATATCCTGAAATATGACGTGCATTGCGCGCTGGTATGTTGCCCCTGCGTTCTTTAATCCGAAGGGCATTACGCGATAACAGTAGATGCCGAGAGTTGTGCGGAAAGCCGTGGCTTCTTCATCTTCTGAGGCCATACGAATCTGATTGTATCCCGAATACCCGTCCATGAAGGACATCACTGCATACCCTGTCGTGCTATCAATCAACAACTTTGGAATTGGGAGGGAAAAATCGTCTTTAGGGCAGGCTTCATTTAGATTTCAAAAATCAACACATACTCGGATTTGTCCGCTCTTCTTCTTGACTAGCACGATGTTTGAGATCCATTGGGGGTACTTCACCTCTCGAACGAACCCGGCCTGAATCAGTCTCTTGACTTCTTCTTCAATCTTGGGTATAATGTCCGGATGAAATCGTCGCTGCGGTTGTTTCACTGGCTTCTTTTCCTTCATGATACTTAGCTTGTGCATGGCGATCGTCGGGCTGAGCCCGGGCATTTCTGAGTATGTCCAGGCAAAGATATCCTTATTCTCCTTTAATAGCTGCAGGTATCTCTCTCTCTCACTTTCCGGGACGTTTCTGCTCAAGTATGTATTCCTAGGTTCTTCGGGTGTGCCCAGATTTATCTCTTCGAGTTCATCGATCGTAGGTTGCCCACCATCTTCTAGTTGCACGGGTGCGACACTTGGCTGGACAATATCGATAGGCTCCTGTGACTGAATCTCTTCTACTGGGCCGATGGTTACCATGTTTACACTTGCCCTAGCCCCTAGACCTTCTCCGTTTCGGTATACTCGCTTATGTTCTTCAAATGGAGCTAGTAACCTCTTCTTTGTATCTGTCCCTTGGCCGGAGAATTCCATATTCTTCATGATCTTCCGGCTGGCTCTGCTATATCTCTTCTCTTCTATCGGTCGAGGTTGGGCAAGTCCCCTTCCCTCCTCTCTTTCTTCTGATGGTACCGGTTGGCTTGGCCCTGAGTGAAACGCGATGTCTTTCTGGGTGACGTCTCTTGACGGCACGATGAATTGGCTTGGAGCTTTTGGAAATGGTTTGGTTCTTCCTATCTTGGGTACCGGCATATTGAAGCTGGACTTGAGCACGCTCATGTCTTAATCTGAGATCAGTTTTAACACAGACTGCCTTGGCTGACGCAGATGTTGCGGTATCACATAGAACTTCTTCGTAATCGGCTGAGAGTGATTTTCTAGCTGATGTCGGGATCTCCCCTGGGCGACGGTTTGAGGCTTACTTCTCTGCACGAACTTCTCTATTAGAGGTTTTGCTCATTGCCCCTTCTTCGATACCTCGGTCCTTTCGCTGGTTTCACTGCTGTCGGCCGAGTTGTAGTACTTTGCATCGGCTAAAAATGACTCGGCTATTGTGTATGGTTTTGGATCCGCCGCTACCCTGCGTTGGACCCCGTCTCTGCTATATTTAAAACACTGGTGATATGTCGAGGGGATTATGCGATTTTGATGGAGCCAAGGCCTTCCTAGAAGGAGGTTGTATGTTGTCACTGCGTCTATTACTTGACATGTCACTTTCGTTGTTAGTTCTTCGATCTCTAACATTACTATGATTGATCCGAGAGTACGCTAACTGTCTTGATTGAAACCTTGAATCATCATGAAACTCGGGCGTAACGCCGATTGCCTGTAACCCAGTCTCTGCAATGTTTTCAAGGGCATGATATTCACGGCAGACCCATCGTCCAGCATGCACCTCTTGATCTCGGTATCCCTGATTATTCCTGTGACCATCAGTGGGCGATTGTAGTCTATTGATTCTATCGTGCGGTCTTCTTCTGAGAAAGTGATGGTTGAAGGATGGTTGACAGGCATGACTTGTGACACCGGCATATATCCTTCCCAAAATTTATCTGAATTATTCATTTCTTCTTCTATCTCTATTATTGTGACCTCCCTGACTTCATTGTCAAGTAAGGCGTTGATTAACATTTCCCTGTACACTTTCGAGAGACATAGAGCATCGTATATGCTTAGGCGGGCGGGAACCTTTCGTAGGTGCGACACGATGTCGTATGCCACTGGCCTAGGGTTTGACTGACTGGTCGTGGCATCGACGACCTTTTCTTTCTACTTTTGCATGCGAGGTTTCTCCCGTGATCTGTCAGGGGTACCGTCTTCTGGCATCGGGTTGTCTGGTCTTGGGGGAGTACGGTCAGGCATTTGCTTTCCTGACCGTAGGATGACTGCGTCAACTTCCCTTTCCACTACTTGTGGGGTCTCTTCAGGCGATGCTTGCTCGGCGAACGACACCATTCCGCAGTGGGCCATGCTTGTCATGAGTCGTTCCTGCCCCTGTGACCTCTCTCTTCTTCCTCTTCCTCTGCTCTTCTTTCGTTTCACGAGTCTTCGTCTGTTCTCAAGTCTTTTCTTGCTACTGACTAGAGTCCATGGTTCCTTCGGCTCAGGGAATGAGGTTGATCGGTTGGTTTCACCTCTTATTGGGACTGTTGAAATTGCCCCTGCTACCTCCTTTGCTGTCTCAGGTACCTTCATGCTGATGACCCCTTGATCGATCAACCTTTGTATTCTTCCTTTTAAGGAGAAGTAATCTTCTGTTTGGTGGCTGATGCACCGGTGATATTTGCAGTACTTAGGGTCGTTTGTTCGTCCAACTTCGTGTGGACGAATTGGCTCTGGTAGGCGTATCAAGCCTTCTTCGATCAACTGTTCCATGATCGGAACCAGATCAGCCATGTCGAATGTGTATGGGCCGTTCGCCCTCTCTCTCTCGGCTATCGACACACGCTTTGGTACATAGGGCTTTTTACTCTTATCTTGTATGTCTGCCGCCTTCACCTCTGACCCATGATCGGTAGCGGGACGTTTTCGGTCTTTCTGGTCCCTACTTCTGTCGACCTGGTGAGTCTCCACTACTCTTCCTATCTCTCTTTTCTGTCTCTCGGGTCTGAAGTTTACCCGAGATGCCGCTTCCTCTACCAATTGTGCTTTCGTTGCCAGTTCGCGAAAGGAGTTGAAGGTATTGCCTGACAAGCCATACGAGATCATCGGATCTAGGGCCCTTAGACACATCTTCATCTGCTCGCCTTCGCTGGGTAATTCACGACATTGAGCTGCTGTGGTTCCCCATCTGTCGATGAACTTTTCGACTGGTTCCCCATTTCTCTGTCTGACCATTGCTAGATCTGTTAGGGAGATCTCTCTCTCGGTGGCGAAGAACTTTGAGATGAAGGCATCTTGCATCTGCTCCCATGTTCTCGCAGAGCCGGCCGGTAGCGACATGTACCATTGAAAGGCTTTCCCTGTTAAGGTAGATCCGAATAGCCACATGCAATACTGCAGGACTGCGGACCAGTTTCCCAATGTGGTCAAGAAGTGGGTGATGTGCTCCTCCGGCGACCCTCTGCCGTCAAACTTTCCGAAGTCCGGGCATCTAAAATTGGCCGGAAATGGTACCTCCTCTACCTCTAGCGGGTATGGGACCCGATATGTATAGCTGCCTCTCCTTTCTTTCTCCTTTTCTTGCTGCATCATATGGGCTATTGTTTGAGACAACTCTTCTCGTGATACATGGGACGTGGCAAGCGGCGCAAGTCCTACTAGCACGATTCTGGGTTGGACGGGTGGTTCAGGCTCAACCGGACCCTCTGCCGCGCCTTGAGATTCCTCCGCCGACTGACGGGTGGGCGGCGCGATACTTCTGGTGGCATTCTGCGCTATCAGAGTGGTCAAGGCCTCCTGGATAGCCTTCATTCGCTCGTTTGTCTCGCGGTTAGCCTCAACCAATCTGTCGATCTGATCTTGTAACGGAGGTAATTCTTCTATCTCATAAGGTTCTTCTTCTGCCTCTGCGGCCACTTGGACCATTACTACTTGCGCCAACTGGATTTTTCGAACCGGGCTTTGTTTCTGTTCGCGGGTTGTCGCGGGCTTGGACTTTACACTCACGGGCCCAGTAGTCTTTGGCGCGGTGTGAGAGGTTTTGGACAACGGCGGGAACTACTCAACCTTTATTGCGGGCATTGCGGGCTCAGCTGACGCAACCCTCCTGCCGATAAGGGTCTTCTGCCCCTGCTTTGGCTGCCACTGTTTCCTAATCACGGGGCGGGGTCTTGTAATGTTTGTCTTCCTGTATGCTGCTACTATAGCAGCTTTCTTCTGTTCCTTCTTCTGCCTTCGGGTCTCAACCATCTGCCACTCTGGTTTCGGATTTACAGTTGCAGTGAAACGGGGGAAGCTGAAGCTTCCGGTGGCAAGGAAGGTGCATGAACCGGTCATCGGGCCTGCCATTTCTTTTGTCTGTCCTGATATCTTGCTAATTCTGTAGTGTCAGAAAATCATTAGAACAGTTCATAAACGCGGCCGGGAACATGAATCCATCGATCGCGGTACATAAACTAGTAGGAATAAGTAAGGAGAAGACAAACGTGCATAGTTGTGGAAGTTTGTGGGTTTGAAAACCTTTGATTTACCGTTTATTGCCTTAAAGATGAAGGGAAGAACGTTTCCGTTGAGAGTCGCCAGTTTGGCGCCCGAGGGCGCCGAAACATTATGCCTCGCGATAAATCTCCTGTGTACACATTCGCATATGTGAATGATTGATCTTAGAGCATTTCTATACTCAGAACTAATCCAGATGTTCTGGGTTCGATCCCCAGCAGAGTCGCCAGTTTGTTGGAACTAGAGAATGGAATACGATCACATTCTCTGAAATGTGGTGTTTTTGCTCTGGGGTTCTGAATAATAGAAACATTCGTAGACAATCACAAGCATTCACAAAAGTACACAAGAGAAAAGATATCGCAAGGCGAATTTTATTCCAGAGATCCTGAGATCTTGTACATTCCAGGCCGTGATCTGGCACGAGCCCTTGATTACATCGAATGATCGATGACCCTTAATTAAAAGGCAAAAGACTAGTCAGCAGGGACTATGGTTTTAGAGTTTGTGGTCGTAGAGACCTGTATTTGTTTTGCTGTGTACTGAACCACCTTTGTGTTAGTCAGATGTCTATGTCCCATATTTTGGCCGGAGATCCGGGCTGAGACTGTCAGGGTTTATGACTGAGATGGACGACTCTGGGCTCTCGCCTGTCAATGTAGGGACAGGTGACCTCGGGAAGTCCATTCTACAGTTGTGTGTACCTGCGCAGCCCAACCAATGGATACAGTTTGGATAGGTAGGGCATCGACTGTTGTGATGGGGCAGTTGAGAGCAATTGGTTTGTAGAGAATCGAAACTCTTTGGCATGATTTATCGTGGTAACCATAGCCCTGCTTGTCTAGCTTTTGACCCAAATCGGATCATGCCTTTACAATAAACATAAATGATGACATATTTGCATAGTTCTGGATGTTGGCGGCTCCTTTCCGGGAAGTCACTTCGTTCATCGCGTTGAATCGGGTCAAACCTCGAAGATGCTCGATTCCACTCGTTTAGAGTTCCCGGAACGTTCGTTCGATTATCACGCCCCAAATCCGGTTCTCGACGTCCATTTGCCGTAACCCGAATTCAGAGGTGACAGCCTCCGTAGTACCCCGATCTCGGATCCTAACCCCATACGCCAGGTTCCGATCCTGGGATACCACAAGGAGGATTTTAGGGTCTGAATTTTTTTTTTTGAAACATGAGCATCACCATATGAGTACCATCAAAGACAAACACAATATTCCACTAAGTCATATCGTTTACATACAGTACTGAAAAGTAAATACACGATGCGTAAATATAAAAACTATACACAATCCGGCACCTCCTGCTACTGCACTCCCAACTCCAACTCAACGTTGCTGATACACTCTGGTATAACCTGCAGCGTAACAAACGCGCATAAGCTTCAAACGAAGCTTTGTGAGTGCGTGTGTGCGTGCACAATGCGTATGACAAGCACGATAAATATCAGAGTAAGCAGTAAAGCATGATGAGAACTTTAAACCAAGACTTCGCCCAATTAGGCTACACGATTATGTGATATGGATAACCAGTCTACCACGGCTATGCAAGCATGCAATACATATAACTAGCCTACCATGGCTATGTAAGCGTGCAATACAGGTAACCAGCCTACCAAGGCTATATACTCATACTATGCAATGGCCTACAGGGCCTAATGTCCCATACAATGATCCAATGCATGTATGCAAATCACCACCTCTCAGTACAGTGGTCCAGATACGAATAGTCATATCGCAATCGCCCAAGCAATGCAGGACTCGGAACTGGTAGCTCGCCCAGGCTTACAGCCCCGCCCACATCACACCCGCCCACGTCAGGACCGTCCCACACCATACAGAACATCAGTCACATCACTGATACCAATACCATCTCTGAAACGGAACATCACCGGGGTCTCACAGACCTCACTACTCACCAGTAGAATGCCAAAGCCTATCTGGTGCAATAGCGGACCTACTCACAGCTGGTCAAACTCAACCCACTTTGCCAACACTCTTCCGGCAGGTTAGGTCAGACCTCCTTCCAAACTGACCACGTGCAGTGGAAAACACCCCCGTTTGGTATTCGGCATACTGGTGTATGATTAAACCACCCGGTCCTTGAATGGAGCACCCACCTTGGTACCAACGGGTTCAGGGACTTTCACCCAGGGACATCTTTGGCATCCAGTTTAAAGATCACATATTTCTGGTGTTCTGCAAACCACGATGGAGTTGTGGTTGCAACGTAGTAACCATGCTATATGCGGCACAAGCAGACGGTGCGAAATGCAACCATGCATACAAACGTGGGACAACATGCCCGTGCAAGTCTCCAAAGAGCACCATAAAACTATAAGGTCTCAAACACAATGTCACCGTCAGCTGGTAATGAACTGTACGACAATCACGACCGATATGGCCGGTTGATACAAGACAATTAGATGAGCCAAGCATTCATGATGCATGAGTCAAGTATACAGTATGAGTGCCAACAAGTAGTCCATCTACCACGATGGCTATAAATAAATCTAGTCCAACTTATTTGAGATATGATTAAGATGAGGGGACACATATGAATGATCGAGTCATAGTGCGGGATGTCGCTAGCCAGGGAATCTCGCACTAAGGGCTACAAGGTATGCTAAGTTATGCCTACCATACAGTGTAAGTCAGGATGATAGATTCCTGTCCTCGAATAGTCCCATACCTATTGGAGAGGTTTGCGATAGAGAGCACGTGAATTACATTTGCGCGACTACATCTTGAATGCTTTATGAATGCATTTATGCCCTAGTGGTCACCAACTAACAATGGTGATTCGGGATGCATACTCATTACACATGCATAGTGGTCGTCAAAGCATATACTATATAGATCGCATAAGAGTATTCCAAATAACACTACGTGTGGCAACAGACATACTAAAAATAGCATAAAAAGATAATTCACTTATAATACAAGCAAACATAAAGATATAGCACTCTAATTGGATGGTATACAACAACGCAAATGATCCAACAACTGAACGGTGTGGATTAAACTTCAACATTCAGATAACCCAAATGAAAAGAAAATGATTGAATACACTACCGACACATCAAAGGTAGAACCTACTTGAGCGGCAAGAGTAGAATACCCAAAATCATGCCGAGACCCATAATCCTGTAGTACAGTTGAGATAAACACAATAATGGTCCGTAAAAGGAATGTCATGGAACGGGTTGCAAGATAGACAGGTCATGACAGAGAATCATACATGGTAGGGTAATCTGAGATAGATGGTCAATACAATGAGGTCCAAAAAGGGACGACAGGTCTAAACTCATACTACAAGATAGGCTCCATATAATGGATGGCCTAGATGACATATGAATGTCGAGGATGAGCCCCACACTCGCCCTAAAGGTAAACGGACGGTGTGGATGGGATATACACGATATGGTGGTCTTTAATAGTTGGGTACAAGGGTAGAAGGGGTGAGTCATATGAGTATACAAGCTGAGTTACCAAGATCAATCAACATGGTGAGTCAACAAGGTGAGTCAATAAGGCAGGTTGACAAGGCGGGTCAACATGGTGAGTTAACAAGATGAATTGACAAGACGGTTCAACAGGGTGAGTTTAAGAAGGTAGCCCTGTGACTTGGATCAAGCAAACTCTAAGGATGACCTTTCAATAAGGGTTTACACAACTAATCATCAAGGTGGATCCACGGGATGGACAACGCGGTCATTCGAACACGTACACTGAGGTGGTCCTAAGGCCATCCTGTACATAACATGCTAGGGTCCATTCATTTGGATGGTTTGGATCAAGCACAAAATTAAGGCGGTCCTTATGGATGGCCGACATACATATTGCACCATGGAGGCCAATGGCTGACGTGGATAGAACACATGCATAACAAGGTGGACCCGTGGTTGGGGATAACCGCACAAAGGAGTGGGGAAGCCACATACATCAATGGGCCACAACAGTTTGGGATCAACCCGATATTTGTGCTTTACCACTAATCAAGTGAGATGGCAACCAAACACCATGGTGGGGCCCGCACACCACACATGTGGAACCCCACCCATGGTTGGGTGACTTATGAACAGGAAGAATGGTAAATAAACATAACAGATGGGTCTTGTAAAGTTTCCAATGGTAGGCATTCAATCACCCTTATTTCCTACATGTGGCCCACCCAAAACTGGGCCCACACCCCTGCCAAGAAGAACGACAAGGTATACCCAACATTCATCAAGGTGGGACCCAAAGTTGGGCCCCATCACCTTTGGTCAGATGGATAAATAAACATTACAATGGCCCCAAGGAAGGTTTCAAAGGTGGGCATCAATGACCACTGTTTCCTACAATGTGGTCCACTTGAGGTTTGTATTTACCTCATTATGAGCTGGCCCACGGCCTTAAAATAATATGAAAAAAATAGATGGTCGGCATAGATAAAACAGATGCATCGTGGTGGGACCCACAAGGTGGGCCACCTGCACGCTGCTTGGAGCGTGGCACCCAAATGGCCCCCAGAGTTTTGAATCAAACTGATATTTTTGGTTTTCTCTTATATCCATATCCATGTGATCTGATGAACAGGTTGAATGACAAATAAACATCACTGTAGGGCCTGGGAAGGTCTCAACGGTGAAAATCATTATTCCCACTGTTTCCTGTGGCATGGCCCACTTGACATTTGGATATGCTTAGATTTTGGGCTCAGCCACTAAAATGAGCTGGAAAGACATATAGACGGAATTGATAAAGCACATACATTCTAGGTGGGTCCCATGAGTGGGCCACCGGCTGGACAGCCCAGCCAGCCCACGGCCAGCGCCTCCTTCTTCTTTTTTTTTATTATCTTATTTTTTTATCAAGCGGGGCCCACAGAAGCTTTCGATCAAGCTGATATTTGTGTTTTCCCTTCTTACATGCATGTGTGAACTTATGAACAGGTTGGATCTCAAATAAACATCATGGTGGGCCATAGGAAGGTTTCAACGGTAGGGTAACTGTCCCTACTGTTTTCTGTGGTAGGGCCCCCTTGAGACTTGGATCTGACTCATTCTTGGGATCATGCCCTAAAATTATCTCCCCAAATGGATGGACGGTGTGGATACAGTACATGCATCATGGTGGGACCCACGAGTGGGCCACTAGCTGGCCTCATGAGCCAGCATCCGTGGTCGCTGGTACGCCCAGCGTCCGGACGCCCCTCCTTTCCAATCTCTCTTTCTGTTTTTTTTTCTTTTTGTGAGGTTTTGATCGAGTGGGGCCCACATAAGAGTGATCTACTCCGTCTATCAGCTGGGCCATCTCATGGTGGGCCTAATGAGCCCAATATTGAGTATGTGATTCGCTATAGAAACATTAAGGTGGGCCAAAGATTTTACACCAGTAGACATCATTATTTCCACTACTTCAAGTGGTGTGGTCCGTTTAAAATTTGGATCGGGTTCATCCTTGGGCTCCGGCCCTAAAATGATCTGGGAAAACCAATAGACGGTGTGGATACAACAAAAACATCAACGTGGGTCCCAGGAGTGGGGACCCCATTCCAGCCGTCCTAACGCTGGACGGTTCCAGCGTCCCAGACGCTGTGAACGTCCAGCGTCTGGACGTTATTTTATTTTTTTTATATTTTTTTTCTTTTCTCTTAGTTATTTTAGGTGGGGCCCACTTAGGGAAGATCCAATCCATTCATCAGGTTTCCCAGCTCGTTGGGGACCTAATAAGCCCAATATTGGGCAAGTGATTCCGTCTACAAACATCACGGTGGGCCATGGTAGTTTCAATAGTGGACATTGTGTTCTCCACTGTTTTCGATGGTGTGGTCCACCCGAGATCTGGATCTACTTTATTCTTGGTGTCCAGACATAAAATGGGCTGGAGAAATAGACGGACGGCGTGGATCAACTACATGCATCAAGGTGGGTCCCACGAGTGGGGACCCACGGTCAACGCCCAAAGGGGCTACGCCTATGTGCTGCTGGGCAGCAGTGTCCTCTGGACGCTGACTGTCCAGCGGCCGTTCCCTTCTTCCCTTTTTTTTTTATTTATTTTATTATTATTATTATTATTATTATTATTATTACAGGTATGTGGGGCCCATTCATGGATGATCCAGCCCATCCATCTCATTGCCCATCACAAGGTGGGCCCAAGGAAATAAAATAAAAGGTAAACGAGAAGAGGGGGGGAAGTTTGCACTCACAATGATGGTTGGACGGTTGGATTGCCGATCGGACGGTCCGGATGATGATCGGGTCCTCCAAGCTTGATCTCCTCCTTTAAATCTCTCTCTAAACTCACTCAATCTCTCAAATCTCTTTCTTCTCTCTCTCTCTCTCTCTCTCTCTCTTTTGCTCTCTCTCTCTCTCTCAAATCTTGGAATATGAGAAGGCCACCCCCCCTACGTAGGGCTCTTGTATGGGAGAGAGGGGGGGGGGTACATGAGGTGATAATGATGATGATGGGAGAGGACATGGGAGGAATGGGTTGGAGTTGACTTTGGTGAGAGAGGAATGGGATAGGTATGGTGTGTGTAGGTTAGAGTAATGATAGGGGTATGGGTGAGGGTGATGGTGATTGATTTGATATGTTGTTGGGATTTGTGCAAGTGGGGCCCACGCCACACGCGCGATGCGCGGCCCACCTCAGATTGCTTAAAAGTACGCATCTCACACACCGGGTATCGCAATGGGACGTACCGCGCGGCGTTATAATCTTAGCGCCCGCGCCGTCGCAAGGGTACAAGTCTTAGGTTGTTGCGGTACTAAATCAGGGTCGCAATCAAGGCTCTCTAATCTGGTCCATCCGGGACGTACTGGTACCGAAAACTAAACCTACGGAGGGCAATTCAGGGTACGGGTCTTACATTGACCGTTCCATTACGTCCGGAATGCTCGAAATACCCAAGATAGGCTCAAGCGGACCTTGAAAATACTTAAAATTGAGTCCGGTGCACCTGCAAACATGTTCTACAATTGGCTGAATTTTTAGGTGCGTGGGACTTATTAAACGGGTGCGTGGGGCTCCACGCACCTAAAAATTAAATACAGAATTTCTGATTATTAGGGGTGCGTGGGTCCATATTCAGGATGCGTGGGACCGAATTTGCAAATCTGATTTTTGATGAATTTATGGACGCGTGGGCCATTTTTCGGGTGCGTGGGAGTCTGAGGCACTTGTTCGATTCGTCGTTTTTATGGACGCGTGGGCCACTTTTGGGTGCGTGGGAGTCCTTTTACGGGTGCGTGCCCAAACTTATGATTTTAGTATTCAGACCTGTAGTGGAGTATCTACGATCGGAAAGGGTATTCCGATGGTCGGAAAAGTATTCCGGCGAGGATTCCGGCGGAGATTTTTGGGTTTCCGGCGGCGGCAGCTCTCTCTCTCTTTTTTGAAATCGTCCCGAATGAATGGGTGAAGGGGTTATTTATAGGTGAAGTCGGCCAATAGGAGAGTGCCACGTGCCACGCACCCGTTAAAGGTCCCCCACTCACCTGTTTATTGATGCGCGGACGTCCGAAAACATGTTCTCTAAATACTCAATTTTTTGGGTGCGTGGGACTTAATTTAAGGGTGCGTGGGGCTCCACGCACCTGAAATTTGATTCCTGACAATTTGTGGGATTTACGGGTGCGTGGGCCCATTTTCAGGGTGCGTGGGAGTCTAAACGCCTCCGTAATGAGAATCACAAAATGTGTCGTTTTTTAAGGGTGCGTGGCACCATTTTCAGGGTGCGTGGGACTCAAAACACCCTTGGATGAATTCCTGTTTTTGCTGATTTTTCGGGCGCGTGGGGTGTCCGAATTTTTGGGTGCGTGGACACGTAAATGTGGGCTCCACTAATTGGGTTTTGAATTTTGGAGGGTTTGTGGGGCCCGTTTCGTTGCGCAATCACTTGCACTGTTCATCATGAGTAGTAATGAGGTTGCGGGTCCACTTCCAGGCGGTTCAGAACACGGTGATCGGCGGGGCCCACCGGAGGATTTGGCTAAGTAAGGAAATCCTGTATAATTCCATTTTGCGTGCACTGAAAGGCGTTTTGCTTGATTCCTTTAGAGGTATATGGTTATTTTGTTTATTTTAAGAGTCCCTACCTTTTGTGACCCCAACAATCAAGTCATTATAAACTTCAAAAATCTAGTTGCCTACAGGATTCCTTGAGGTGTGGAGCTGTATATAAGAGAGTAACCTCTTAGATCAATGGTCAGATTGTGACCATACTGAGTAAAGGTGTACAATGTAGGTTGTCTACACAATTACCATATCCTTCTTGGATTTAGAGACTGCAAGGTCAATAAGGTTCCTTCTGGATGATTTATGAGCTCCATAAATCAATCAAGACATGTCCCGATGTGAATTGTAAACCATTAGTTTCATTAGAGATCATTTATGGATCGCAAAGATGGCATTGTGCGTGATCTTCAAGTGGGTCATCCAATGGATGTGATGCAAAATCCGATGGGTTGTGGATCTTGTGAGTTAGGTCTCGAAGTTAATAATGTACAGTTCAATTGAAATTACTAAGCATGCTATAAAATTTCATCGTGGTTGGATTCTAAGAAATATAGTTTTTAAGGTTCAGTGTCAAGTATGAACACATTCATCATGGAAAGCTATGGATGATCAATATGGTATTTTTACCCATAAGAATTTGATTTCAATGATATAGAATATTCATTTACATATTAAAATCATGATCTAATATTCAGATTCATTGATGATCGGGTCTAAAGGGCTTAAGTTGTGTCTAGTGTCAATTCCATGATGATGTGATGGTCCAAATCGAAAACAAACAATTAGATAGCTTTAACTGTCTATAAAGAGCCTTCCCGATAGTTGGATCGATGTATGATTGAGTATACGGGCTGATTTAGATAATAAGTTGAACAATCATTAGTGATGTAAACCTACATTGATAAATCAAGGGTCAATCAAGGCAAATTGATCTCAAACTTTACTGGTATGTTGTGGGTTGTCATAGCTCAATATTAGACAGTTAAGATGGGTGGATTATGAATTATCGGGCGATAGTGTATAGTGTAGGTTATTTGTGTTCCCACATACATGATACATATTTACTAAAGTAGATTTTCATAATAACACCCGAGGACTTTCAATATCCGAGAATTGGAAAGTTTGAGGTGTTATAAAAAGATGTCTACCTTTACCTAAAAAAGTTGTTTGATACTTAGATAGAAGAAACTATGAAATATGAAACTTAAAACTTGAGGAGGGTGCTTCTATCAACAAGCATGTGCTAAAAATACTCAAGTTAGTTAATAAGCTTGAGATGGTTAGGGTTTCCAAAAAGAAAGCCATAGTCACTGACACTTGTGTATGATATATTAATAGACACCTATAATTTGAATGAGTTGAAATACTCTAAAGATAAACTGCACACAAAATTGGTACTCTATGAGGGCAACCATACGAGAAATAGAAGTCATAGGTTACACACTTAACTAAGGGACTCTCTGTCAACAAACCCAATGCTAAGAAGCACAAGAGGGGCGAGAACCAAGAGAATCAATGAAATAACACTAAAGGAGCAGGTGGTCCTCCTAATAAACAAGGTAAAGAAAAAGGAAAGGGAAGGGCAAGAACAAGAAAGGTTATTGGGACTATGGGAAGCCAGCCACCTCAGGAATAAGTACACGACATATAAAAAATAGCTCACTTGGGAGAGTAATGAAACTATAATCTCTCCTCTCACTTTCCTAAGATGCCATGGATTGATGTGTGACATGTTATTTGCTGGGCTACTAAAAATGTGATTATGCTAATGATGAGGGTCAAAAGGGACGAGACAAAAAGCGAAGAAGAGGATAGGTGTGCTTAGACCGGGGTTAGAGGAGTTGGTCAAGGACTTGGGTTCAAGGTATTAATTTCTCCTTATCACTTTTACTCTATGCTTTATTATTAACCTAAATGTACATGGATGATGGATAGGATGCTGAGATCGAACAGCTTAGATTAAGCATTGGTTTGCGTCAAGGCAATACGCTGTTAGGCAAGGAAAATGGGAAGAAGATACCATTTCAAATTAGGTTTCCAAATGTTAGGGATTGGGTGAGTTCTATTGAGAGGTTTGAGATAAATTCAATCTATCCATCTGATTTGCCAATTCACATTAGTATACAAGTATAAAAACAAAGCATATTTTTATGTGGGTCGCAAGATAGAGAACGGCAGGAATGCTGGACATCTATTGTTGAATCTTCATTGGGGTTGTTAGATGGCCTGGATAAGTAAGGCGGATTTATTGTGATGGATAGTTTAAAGAGGAGGGAGATTTGAAGAAAAAAGAAGTGGGGATCATTTTCGGTTATATGGCAACATGCATTGCATGCGTTGCTTCATTTTTTTTATTTTTTATAAGGATCTCTATAAGAGATGGTTACGAGAAATCTACTCTATCTATCACTTTTACTAGATTAGGATATAAGCTCAAAGATGAGGATACCCAAGTATCTGATAAGCAGTTTTCCTTCGTCCATTCCAAGAGTTCATATCCTCATCTTTGATCTCTTAGAATGAACGATGGAAAATTGCCTATCAGATACTTGGGAGTCCTATTATTTTTCACCAGGTTTTATATTTTTTACTATCGGCAATTGATTGACAGGCTCAATAGAAAGATTGGTGGATGGTCTGCGTCCCTCCTCTCCTATGCTGGCAGACTTGAGCTTATCATTTCCACCCTTTCTGGCCTCCACATTTTTTGGTCACATGAGTTCTTATTGCCTAAAATATGTTTCAATCTTATTGCTAAATGCATTAGAGATTTTTTGTGGAGCTTCTCGCCTCTTCATACTATTACTTGGGATAAGATCTATAGGCCCAAATCAGATGGCGGCCTTGGTATAACTCCCTTGGAAGTTTTTGACAAGGGGTGCCTACTAAAGCAACTTTGAAAAATCATTTGTAAAGATGACAGCCTTTAGGTCAAGTGGGTCCATAAAAAATATATTGGTGCAGCTTCTATTTGGAATATTCAAATCTCTCCCAATGCCTCTAGGGTTTGGTGCAGCATTCTCACAATTCGTGACATTGCTAAGGCCCACACTAGGTTTCTGGTGAGCAACGGGTAATTAACGAATTTTATGTTTGACATATGGCTGGGGGATTATAGTCTCCTTGATCGCTTGGGTCCTACTTCCATTCATGATCTGGGTCTAAGTACTAACTTCCCGGTTAGTACCCTAATTCATGATACTGAGTAGCAATTACCCTACCCAAGCAACACTATGCTAGCTAACCTTTTCTAAGAGATCAAGCGATATCAGATTATTCCAATTGATGATGAAGTTTTTTAGACCCTCTCCCCAAATGGTGACCTTACCTATGCTTCAGCCTTAAAAATCTACAGGCCAAAAAAATACTATGTTGCCCTAGTGTGATCTCTTATGGTTCAGGGGATCTATTCCCAGGCATTCCATTGCTCCCTAGATGGCTTTTCTTAGGAAGCTCAAAACTAAAGACATGCTTCAATCTCTCAACATTATTGATGATATTGATTGTATTTTTTGTTAGAATAACTTGGAATCCATTAATTACTTTATTCTTCTCTTGTAGGTAAACTGAATGGATTTGGAGTAATTAGTGTTCTAAACTTTCTATCTTCTATATCCATTATCCCACTATCCATGAATCAATTACATATCTTATGAAAAACGCAACGGATCTAATTCTTCCCTCCTTAGCAAGCACACTTTCCCAGCCCTTGTGTGGAATATTTGAAGAGAAAGAAACAACCACATATTCAATCATAAATAATTCCCCAAAAGAATTGATTTTTAGGAATATCATTTGGGAGATGAGAGTTAGGGCTCTTTTTCTATTTGACTCTTTTATATCTGATAAGACCCTCAGCGTTGTCTCTACTGCTTGGGATTTTCCTACTGCCCTATCTATTATTTCCCCTCCTCTTTACCCTCTTATTTGACATTTCAAATCAGACCCTAAGTGAACCTTAGCTTGCGCTAAGATCTCACCTTCTAGGGTTAGGCTTCTTTGCTATTCTCCCAATGCTATTCTTGTTTGGGGAATTATTTTCGAATATAACACTCAAGGGACGATGGACAGGTGCTTACAAACGTTAAACACTGCCTTACCAATTTTGTGCATTGATCATCATGTAGGATCTAAAATTTTGGTAGGCAACCAATGAAGCTCTCATGCCATTAAAGAGCCGTTAACCTCATATTTGGAGGTGTGCTTATTCGCTAAGAGATTACATTACTTTGCTACTACAAACAACTGCTGCATTGGATCACTCAAGATCACCTAAAAATAACTTTATCTACTCGAAACGACATTCCTTTTCATTCACCTACAAGATTCATCATGAGGATTGAGATAGAAAATATATAGTGATGCCTGGTTCGGACTGTGGGCACTCCTAGTGTTTTCTTTCTCTCTTTCTCCCTTTTCTTTTTCTTCGTTTCTTTTGTTTCTTCCCTGCGCTCGGGGATGTGGGTCACTTCTTTTCTTTTCTTTTCTTTCTTAGGGATTTCTTCCCCGGTTGTTGTTTCCTTTTCAGGCTTTGCCCTGGACAAGTAATAAGAGAGTTTTCACGCTTGCTTTTCCGAAAAGAAAAAAAGATGAGGTAAATCCAAAGCTTAAGTGGACCACACAACTTGAAAAGAGAAAAAGAAATACTTACCGTTGAAAACTTCACGGGGTGGATAATGGGTGGTTAATATCACTCAGATGGGTCCCAAAAATGATGGACAACATGGATTGCTTTAAGTATGCAGGCGTAAGATGGATGGCTCGGATCTAAGGACAAATGGATGTTTTCATGGTTGATCAAATTTGAATGAGTGAATGGCCTAAGTTATTGAATAGCTACATAAGGGGCTGATCTGTTTGGGTTCCATGCATGAACTGTTTGGATGACTTAATATGTCAATGAAGAGCATTTCAACTGTTTAGATCGCTAATAGATCAGGTATGTTGTGATATGAAGTCTTGGGATGAGTGAAAGGGTGTGTTTGTGCATGTACTCGTGGATAGGATTATTAGATAGCAATCTCGACGGTTAGATAAACTTAAATAAGGCTGATAGGTAAGATAAGCAAGTTAGGAATATTAATGGATAGGTATATGAGCAGATGTGATAATCCCAGAGTTGGTTTATCAAGATTAGGTGGTCCTAAAATAAAGTGGATAATTAGATCTCTAAGTCTAGTGATGGGTAATACTTTCGATGGTTAGTTGGATGACTAATTGAGTACATAATGATATATTGGGTCACGAAGGTCATTACAAGGTGTACGAGGGTCTAAGTGTGTGCAAGTAGATGCGAGTCCAAGCGTCATTCTCCTAAAAGCACATATTCAAATTAGAATGTAAACTACAATAAGTACTCATGTACCTACACGAGCACGAAAATTTTCAGGGTATTACACTGTGACATTTTCAGGATTTTCAACCCAGTCCAGACTTACGATAAGACTTCTATTCCGTACTCCTAAGGGTTTTCTAAGCCCTCGAGGATCAATTTAAAACTCATAAAGGATGAATAATGGAAGAGTCAAGTGTTTAATCCCTAGCGTTCAAAGCACGGAAAAACCACTAGCATAAAGGATAAGTCTGGCGTAAAAATAAAAAAAAAACACTATTCATTTCCCTTGCATTTTTCATTACAAGCATTCCTTCAAAAAGTTTACGTCTAATAAAAAAACTAAAAAATGGGTATACACGTATCATCGTATGCTAATAAAACCAATACCCAACTAAAAAATATATATACACAACCCCCACCCGAGAAGGTTGATCAATCCTCGGGCACTTCCAGCAAGGATTTGATGGGTCTAGCTCCTTCATAATCTCCAACCTGAAGCAACATGCCGATAATGCTCAAATATTGCATATTTAACCCATGTTACGCATTGTTTTTCCGTACATTTAAGTGTTAAATTGATCTAATTAAGGCATGCGAGGTGATTTTGAAGTCTAAGAGAAAACATGGTTAAAGCGACGGTTTAAAGCCCAAAAAATATCAACTAAAGAATTGAAGAATTAGAACTAAAGATTAAAGAATTAAAGCCCAAGCGATGATGATAAAAAAATGTGAAGTAATTAAGGAGGAAGATCAAAGAAGCATGTTTGAAGAGAAGTAAAGACACGAAGATTAAAAAAGAAATTCAGAAATTTAGGCCAGAAAACTCAAAATTTAGAACTGCAGGGCTAAAAAGACAAAATCTAAAAATTGCAGGAAATGACCACACAATTTTGCTGAATACTTTTTGTGAACTTCGATCGATTGAAGGTTGGAGTTTGATCGATAGAAAATCAACCAAAAAATGAGTTTGCTCATTGGACGTTTTTGTGTATGTTCAATCGATTGACCAACTAAGTTCGATTGATCGAGGATTCCTCAATGCCTCTTGATCAATCAACTATTTTGATTGACGATTTTGCGAAAAAATTGTGAAAGCGCGTAATTTGTTTCTAAAATCAAGTGGAACTGTCCAAAGTTGATGGGAATTGTTATATAAGCGTTTCCAAAGTTGGTGGGAATTGTTATATAAGGGTTTTAGGATGTTCCTAGGGTATCAAGGAATCAAGGAAGCAAGGAGAGGAGAGAGAGAGAGAGAGAGAGAGAGAGAGAGAGAGAGCTTTAAGGAACATCTTCGAGTTTCTTCTTCCGTCTTCTAGTTTGTTTTTCTTTTGTTTTTGAGTTAGCTATATCTAGTTAATCTCTTAGCTAAGGGGTGATGCTTCTAGTTTAATTACAATGTTTTAGTTTATTAATTCATACATTGGATTTCATGATGATTATTTAATTAAATTATATTTTAATTCTACTTTAACGTTTTTGAATTGTTTATTTCTAGATTCTTTGTGAACTATGGTTACAACAGATGTTTTGATTTATCAATTGCTTAGCTTAATTAGAAAAGTAATCAATTTGTAAAATTTCTTGATTTATTATAGACTTTGGGCACAATAGATGATTGAACTCTCTATGATTAATGTCTGAGTGTTTCATGAGAGAATCGTTCAATTAAATTCATATATGGTTGGATGTGTGTGATTGGTTTAATCGTTTAATCTTCGATTGGGAGGAATCTTCATTCTATTCCAATTGAGTTATAGAAGATAAATCAATAAACTATGCATTGTGATTGCTGAAAGTGAATCCCTAAATCCTTAGTTGCTTTTAATTACTATTTTCACCTTAAACTATTAGTTAGATTCTTAAGTATAGAAGTAGTTTAATCCTATTGTGCTCTTGGCTACATAATATTCCCTCTGGAACGATCTCAATCTCACCGAGCTATTACTACATCGCAGCCCTATACTCGGGGTTGTCAACCCTTGGGTTCGATCACACACCAGCTCGCATATAAAAACCTCAGCCTAATCTCATTGTACATCTCTCCCTCTATAGGTCATCTCTCTAGACACATCTGTAGCATCATCCTCTCTTGGGCCTCATCAACCTCATCAAGAGTATAATCCGGTCAATATAAAGCCCATGCAAAGTGGCAATTGCATCAGAAACCATCAAACTCTTATTGCCAAAAGAAGAAGTAGAAGCTCCATCATAGCCAGGAACCCAGGGAATAAAGTAAGCTTAAGGAACATGCAATCCTCCCCCATGCCATGTAGCACCCGGCCGAGGTGGCACTGCACAGGCCGTTGAATTATAAGCTATTTGTGAGACGCCACTGTCACCTGATGCATCGAAATCACTAGGAAGCATAAATAAGAGGCGGTGAAACTACTCGTCCAACTGTTACGCACATTCCTCCCAAAACCATTACTACAATGAAGTATAGGCGTGTGCCCTAGACCTGAGAAAGCATATTGAGGGACAACATACACGTATCCAAATTGATGAAGAAACCGAATCAGATGATATGTAAAGTACTCTCATAGCCCAACCAACTGTAAAGCAGTCCGGTGCTGGGAGCAAACGATCGGTGAACGCAAAAGCCTGGGTGCCTCCCAATGCACATTCGGGCTCTCAAGCGCCTCCAACCACCTTTAATACAACAACTCCACTATCTCGACCAAGTGAATATGACCATTTAGCATAATAGCAGCCATAACTTCTTGTTGGAGGCGAACAAAGCTCACTTTAGGAGTAATCTATAGATGCTCCACAGCTAGACCAGTCGCAATCATAAATATCGGGGAAAAAAAACCAAAAGAAAGCAACAAAAAAGAGCAAGACAATATCACAAGCATACCTGGAGGAAAGCACAACACCCACGAATGGTACGGGTACAACCAATCACGCAAGCTATCAAACCATAAAAGATCTCAATCAACATTATGGTAGTGATAGACTACCAACACATAACGACCTGACGCACCTCAAAGATGTCAAACATTAAGGAATGAGGCCATCTAGAAAACAAGAGTTATGCCAGAATGCAGAAGATAAGGGTATTCATACAATGTTGAAAGTGCTTCATCCCTATATCACTACGGTCAACAGAAAAACAGTCGTACAACAAGTCTAAACGGAAGGCTACCAAATGAATCTCTAAACCAAAAAACTCAAGCAACTCATCCTCTCAACGAATTTTCAAGGTTGGAATGCTTACATTTGGATATGAAGAAAGATTAGTCAGGATAGTCAACTCTTCAAAAGAAGGGCCTAGCTCTACATCCTCGAAAGTAAACAGGTTTAGCTTTGCACCTAGTTATAGGCAGCTAGGGCTATAAATGGGTCAACGGACCCGATGGGGTACCCAGACCCGACCCAGACCTAACCCATTTGTTAAATGGTAAGGGTCTGGGTCCAAGAATAGACCCATTTGCTAAACTAGTCTAGGTCTGGTTTCCTTTATATTAGGCCCAACCCAACCCGACCCGAACCCATTTAGTAAGTGGGCGGGTTTGGTCCAGCCCAGACCCATCCAGATCTGATATTGAGCCTTGTTAAAATGCTTGCATACTAGATCCAAACCCAGAACCATTTATAAATGGGTCGGGTCTAATGGGTCTGGGTGGATCTCCCTCTACCAGACCCAGACCCATTTATAAATGGGTCTGATGGGTTGACTCGGACTAGACCTGCCCATTTAGTAAAAGGGTCTGGGTCTAAAATTTGGACCCGGACCCAGACCCATTTAGTAAATGGGCGGATCTGGTTTTGGCTAAACCCGCCCTGAACTTGACCATTTACAGCCCTATAACAAGCCACACTTAGTATATGTTAATCAATAGTCACATGGCAATGCTTGAGAACTCCTAGAAGATTGTACATACGCAAGACAACCCTCTTGTCCCTACGAGTCAATCCAGTGCAACAGTTGTATGGAATGTGTCAGACAAAGCAACAAGCTAGAGGCCAAAGGCGATATAATATCTAAGGTTACAAGAGCCACAGATTCCTTAAAAACATGCGTCACCACAACAAACATATCATCATTGAGTAATTTCACGATCAGGGAAACCACCTCATCATGTGGAGGCCATGTCGTGTTAAAATACTCTAGAGAGGATGATGGTCGATCAAATGGCGGCTGCGACATGAATGCGGATCCCACAAAAGTGAAATGAATGCATAAATGTAGATAAGAACAAAAAAGGAAAAGACGACATAACTGGCAACTGAATAGGTAGTAGTGCGAAATGTGACGCCTCAAAATTTTGACTCTCGTAGATAACACGACATGTCAAGTTCCCGAGTGTTAACTTGAACATATTAGGGATACATCTTCACACATTTATCTTTATTTTAGAAATCCTTGGAATTCATAGCATAATGATGGAAAAAAAAAGTATTCCATGTTTCTCTACACTACGTTCTCAAACATATTGTCTTTAAACCAAAACCAATCATAATGTTCCATTTTCTATCTCCATGAAAGACTTATTTCAAATTTATACGAAATAAAGCTATCCTAAACAACAAAATAAATAAATGTAAATCATCTTCACGCTGCTTTGGATTCACTATTTGCCATTTGCTGCCACGAAGCTTTATACTCTTCACTCTACAATTCAGGTTCACCTACTGGATCGTCACCTGCAACATTTGGGTTGGTGTTTTAAAATCGTCCCAGAAGGAGTTGCTCATGATCAACTCAGTGAGGGTTACCCCCTAAGATTAGCACCATAATATCCAAGCCTGATAACCATACCCAAATAACATATACGTGAAAAAATCTTATTTAATGCGATGCATGATATGCATGCTTTGGCTAAGGCACCCTGACTAAGTGAGACAGGACTTATTCCACTATTCTCACTAGCCACTAGTAACCAGAGGTTCTTGTTAGGACGGGACTTATTCCACTCTTCCCACACACTCTAAAACCTAACTAGTGAAACAGGATTAGCTAAAACTTTTGCTAGATAGCACACAACGAGATAAACAGGATTAGCCAACACTTTCTCCATTGTAACGCTCAAGGGGTAAGTGAATGCATGATTATTTTTATCTTTAATTAAGTAGTTTAGCATCCAGCAAATTTAAAGAAATTCAAAGGTCACTATGGGGGGTCGCAAGCAACCCAGCATAGGCTAACAGCTCGAGCTTAGTGTCCATATCACCAACCCCAGCTCATGAGATAACATGTACAAATAATATCCACTCATTGCCCCATGTTATGATTCAATCATGCCCAAAGTACCATTGCCTTCCAACGAGGCCAACCCCAAACAAATCATAGATGTATATCATACGGATCCATCTTAAATGACATATAAATACAAGGATCCCTTGGCCAACATCCAACGTATTCTCATGGTCGCACCAAGACTTATTTTCCATCATGGTACCTCTCACGGGCTCTATCTCTTTACATCAAGCAGGTTTATCGATATATGGACAATGGGTGTAAATTAATGTAACATCCGCATACATAATCCCATGACACATCACATATTACACATCATATGCATCATGATTATGTATGAGTCATAAAACTAAGTATAGATTTCACATGGTTCTCACATAAGCACGTATACCAATATGATTTCCTTTCCAAACACTTAACATAAATTATGGTCTATATCAATAAAAACTTCAATGTAAACACCTCAAGAGATTGCATACACAATTCATATTTTAATGGAGAAAATTCAACAAACATGTGTTTCAAGCAATCATACAACAAATTCCTAAGCTCTAAGCATGAAATCGATATTATAATTAGGCTTAAAGAAAATCATCACCTTAGCCTAATCTTGAAAACCCTAGATGGAATTGATGGAGAATATCCTTACATGAACCACAACAACATGAGGAAGGGTTGGAGATGGATACACGTGTTGATGAAGAAGAAAAAAGAAGAAGATTATCGACAAACGAGTTCTCTCTCTCTAAGCGTGTAGTGCTGAAATTTTGGTGGGAATATGAGGTTTAAGGAAGAGAAGGGAGAGGAGACGTGTGCACTACCCTTATAACAAAGGGTGGGCATGCACACTCTCCCATATCAATTGGATTTCTTCTAAAATATAGTTTCAAACAATCTTAAATTAATTTTATTCCATTCATGATATTAGGCATGAAGAGTAGAGTCGAAATATATACTTTTTTGTTGATCCAAAATTTAGATTGGGTGATATTGAAAATTAGCCCGACCGGTGCCAAAACGGGCTGGATCTTAAATAATGGTCCATGCTTGATGATCAAGACCCAAAATTGGAAAAAATGTGTAGTCATGATAGGCAAACAATTGAAAAAAAATTGGTGGTTGATCGATGGTGGAAAAAGCCTAAATCTGAAATTCCACCTTTAGTTGGTAAAGACAAGTACTGGCCTTAGGGTTCGACGATGTAGAATCATAGATCAGGGTCCAAATTTTGTAGAGTCTTGTAGTCATATGAGGCCAAGATATGTTCCAAATTTGAGTTGTGATTAACGGTGGAAAGTGGGTTAATTGAAAGGTTTAGATTTAAGGAGTTGGAAACTTAGTTATTTCCTAAAATGAGATAACTTCGCGCTTAAGAAAGAGACTTATCAAGGTGGGGCACTCAAATCACACTATTGGTTTGTGATAGAGATGATCTAAGTCACTCACACGAAGGAAAATATTTGACTACGACTAACCATTAACTTTCCTCACTTGATGGACATTAAAGTCAAGGGTTAATGGGCTGATTTTTTAATTAAGTAATTTATACTATGATCTAAAGGCTGAAATTCGATGTGTGTGGTTCATTTATGATAGTTAGGCATGGTATAAAATTTTATATCAATCAGATCATGGAAACCATGTGAACTAGAAATCGAGGATTTAGGTTAAGGTGAGCCATTAACATTTTTAGGCACTCAAGATTTCATATTTATACGTATTGAATAATCATACAAATTCTAAGATAAGGGTTTACCACTAAGATAATCAGTTTGGTAAGGTTGCTTTCCCGACTAACTTCCTCGATCAATGGCCACGGATGATCCTAGGTTAAGATCTCCATGATCTAATGGCCATTTAAAAAATCTAAATTTATGGCGTCAATACATACCTAAAACTATGCCTAACTTCCGGATGGATTTGAAAACTACTTACCCGATTGATAAAAAATCGCGAATATAAGGGTCCAAGGGCATTATCATAATTATTTTTAATCTGAGACTTTTGAAAAATCTAATGGTTTTACGAGGTTCTATACATGTTCCTAAATATATCTTACAAAAGAATATATATCAAATTCATCACGGATCCTTACTTATTCACAAAACAAGTTAAAATTCTCGTTAGTCAGGGATTTTACACATAATATGCAATACTATACTTACAAAGCCACTCCAGGAAAATCTAAGGCGTTACACGAAATGTTCGCAAATTCCTTTAAGGCAACAAACTGTCGACTTGTCATGTGCCGACAGTGTCATAAAGGTCATTCAAACAGCACGACACGCATGAGGAATTCCAGGTGGTCAGGTAACGATGGAGTTGGTGGACACTTGACCGTCGGCCCTTGGTGAGCTGACGATCTAAAAAATGCCACCTGGCATGCACAATAGTTTCACTGACTTTTATGGCAACTTAAAAATTGTCTTTGGGAAGCCATGCAAATTAATGTCCAGTGGTGAGCTGACAATTGAATTTGGGCACCAAACCCTATTAACCCATTCTCTCAGCTCCAAGAAGGTTTATGTATCCTTAAAATATGTAAATGATAAGGTACAATGAAATGTGGCGCGCGAAAAAATAATGCTCACACCACCTCTCGAGACATGTAAGCAACAAACAAAGGTCAATCAAGCATGCCCTGATCATATAAGCTAACATGGAAGATTTTAGAGAAAGACTATGATATTATAACTAAAATAGGACAAACCGCACCATCCTAACCAAAGGGTGGGGTGTCCACTCACTTTGACTTCGGTTGCTAGCAACCCCTTCTAGAGAGGGGCATCTGCAGATACTCCACCCCATTTGCAGAATATTACTCCAGAATCATGGTTATACTTCGTCAAAACTACACTTGGGTCTCTCAGTCATTGTTGAACACCTAATAAGATTGAAGAGTGAGAGCCTCGGCTTGTCATAAACAAAATTATTACACCTTTTTTCTTTCTCACATCTTAGTTAAGCTCGGAATGCATTTCATTCCACACATTCCCCACATAGCATTATCATCATTCACATTCTTACTTTCTTTATTTTATGTACCTTTTTATTTATCACGTTTGTTTGCTCGGATTCACTTAACTTTGTGAAGCTAGCATATGATTATTTCCGCCTACCTGATCCTCTCAAAGGGCTACGTGAAACATGGCTAGATGTGTAACACTACTATAGAATTAAATTCCCTTGAAATTCATGTATCCTATAGAGTAAAAACTGCATGTAGTGCAGCCAGAAAAAGGTGCCTTGCACCTTCCTCTTTTGTCATCAAAACCCTTACCCAAATCTTTGTTCGTATGCGAATCCTTGGAGTCATTTAGGTCGAGAGGAACCATGATCCCTCGACCCCGAGCCAATTTCATGGACTCTAGCTGACCATGGATTTAATCAAGTATGATCGGCTAGTGGCAACTCTAAATTCCAAACATACTCTTGACCACCTTTAAAGAAATTGGACAACTAAGGACATGAGAAATAGCCAGGTCAAATCATAAGCACCTTGCACTATTTAAAGAATGGCGTACATGCGATCTTCCTTCCTCACTCTCCTTATGACGAAGTGTGTCAGGATAGGGTCGAGCTCTCGATGTTCACAGGTAAAAAAAAAAAAAGCAGATTCAAAGCTTAAGGAGACCACACCACAAGAACAATAGGATAATGGCACCCACCATTGACACCCCTATAATGGCACCCACAGTTGAAAACTTCCCAGGGCTTATGATGATGTTTATTCATTATCTAACTTGTATATTAGCTTGGGCCAATTTTTTTGTGGTTGTCAAAAGTTTTTAATCGTAGGAGTTCGATCACCATTATTTTATGTGGTGTGGTCCACCGTCCACTTGATCTTTGGATCCGATTTCACCGTTACGCATATGCTTTAAATGGGATGTAAAAACTAATGGACAGTTGGATAAAACACATACATAACGGTGAGCCCCATAGTGCCTACCATCAGGGATATCCTTGCTGGTGACAGGGGACGCAAATTGCCTACTTATGCCGTCAGTAGCCAGTAGCTACTAGACGATGCTCTATGCCCCAACACGATGTATGTATTTTATCCACGCCGTCCATCCACTTTTTTATATCATTTTATGGGATGAGGCCTGAAATGATTCAAATCCAAATCTCATGTGGTCCACACCATATGAAACAATGGTGATTGAACACCCACCATTAAAAACTTATTGGGGCTACAAAAACTTCTTAGCCACCATATAAATATGGTTGCCACCGAGGTAACAATGATAGACTTCACTGGTGGGATTATTGACGCTGACGGTGTCTTGCCGATTGAACTGACGGTAGGTAGTGAAAAGGCATTGGCCACATTTTTTGTGGTTCCCATCTACTTCTAATTTCAACGCCCTGTTAGGTCAAGACTAGATTCACGCCAATAATTGCATCCCATCGTCACTTCATCAATCCTTGATATTTTAGAATAAGGGAAATGTAGAAATTGTGGCCGCAGACGACAAATCATTTATGCGGCCTCGAATGTTATTGAAGCTTTCTTCGATGAGGAAGGTGTTAGACCTAAGATATTTACTGGTCGTGATAAAAATGGACAACCCATGGGGGTATCTGTATCAAAGAAACCGTTGATCGGAGTGAGGGATATAGCTAGAGCTGCTGATCACGAGTTGGTTGCGCCGAGAACGCTTGCTATTTTTCGGCCAGGACAGTTGTACATAGTTGAAGAGTTACCATGATGTGAACAACCTCAATAGAGAAAGGGTTGGCCGAATACACAACTTGGACCAGAAAGCTTGCAAAAGCTCGTGAAAATGGCGAATTAGATAATGAATGTTTCATCAATATAGTAGAATGTCTGTTGGAGCATGACGAGACAGCCGACGAAGGAATTGTTGGGAGTGTTGCACAAAAACCTTAGGATCTCACCCCCCAATACACTCAAATTATGGGATATAATAATGCAATAATCAACGATAAAGCATCAACCACATGACACAAAGAGTTTTTACGCGTGTTAGAACTAGAAAATGCTGCGAGGACATTTTTTATGTATTGTTGCTCTAGGGTTTTGAGTAATAGAAACATTCATAGACAATCACAAGCATTCACAAAAGGTACACAAGAAGAGATATTGCAAGGCGAATTTTATTCCAGAGATTCTGAGATCTTGTACATTCCAGGTCGTAATCTGACACGAGCCCTTAATTACATCGAATGATCGATGAACCTTGATTAAAAGTCAGATCAGTAGTCAGCAGGGACTATGGTCTTAGAGTTTGTGGTAGTAGAGACCGGTATTTGTTTTGTTATGGACTGAATCATCTTTGTATTGGTAAGATGTCTATGTTCCATGTTTTAACCGGACATCCGGGCTGAGACTATCAGGGATTTTGACTGAGAGGGACGACTTTGGGCCCGCGCTTGTCATGTTTGGATAGCTGACCTTGGGAAGTCCGATCTGCATTTGTGTGTACCTGAATAGCCCAACCGACGGATGCCGTTTGAATGGGTAGGGCATCGACTGTTGTGTTGTGGCAGTTCATAGTAATTCTTTTGTAGAGAATTGGAGCTCTTTAATATGGATTATCGTGATAACCATAACCTCGTTTATCTAACTTTCGACCCTAATCAGGTCATATCTTACAGTACATGTGAATAATGATACATTTGTATAGTTCTGGGTGCTGACGGCGTCTTTCTGAGAAGTTATTTCAATCATCACGTTGAATCAGGTCCCACCTCAAAGATATGCAATTCTATTCGTTTAGAGATCCCAAAATAACCATTTGACCCTTCCATTACGTCCGGAATGCTCGAAATACCCAAAAATAGGTTTAAACGAGGCTTGAAGGCACTTAAAATTGAGTCTGGCACGCCTATAAACGTTTTCTATAATTGAATAATTTTTTGGGTGCGTGGGACTTAATTTATGGGTGCGTGGGAGGTCAATGCACCCTTAAATTGGTTATCCAATTTTTGTTGAATTTACGAATACGTGGGATAATTTTCAGGTGCGTGGGAGTCCAATGCACCTTGAAAATACTTGTCTAAATTATGTTGAATTTTCGGGTGCGTAGGACAATTTACGGGTGCGTGGGAGTCCAATGCACCTTGAAAATACTTGTTCGAATATGTCAAATTTATGGATGCGTCGAACTATTTTTCGGACGCGTCAGACCATTTTACGGATGCGTCAAACTTCGATGCATCTTGAGGTTATTCGCTAAATTTATGGGTGTGCTACCACACTTGCATTTTTGTGGAATTTAGACCTGCGGTGATCTGGTCGGAGTAGTTTTTCGACGGAGAATGCAGGTGATCGGAAAAGAATTCTTGTGATCAAAAAAGTTTTTCAACAGTCGGAAAGGGATTTCAATGAAGGATTCCAGCGATAAATCACAAGTACCCAGGGGATAATAGCGCTCTCTCTCTCTCTCTCTCTCTCTCTCTCTCTCTCTTGATTTGTACAAATGAATAGTGTAAGGGGGTATTTATACCCAAAAATATCGAAAAGCGACCAACGAGGGGCTGCCACGTATGATGCACCCCAAAAAGCCTTCTACACACCCCAAAATAGGTGCATGGGAGCTCCGACGCACCCCGAAATGATGTTCTGAAATATGCTGATTTTATTTGTGCATCGAACTATTTTTTCGAGTGCGTTGGAGTCCAATGCATCCAAAAATGATTTTCTTATCCTTAGTGAATTTATGGGTGCGTCGAGCTATTTTATGGACGCGTCAGACCTATTTTTCGGATGCGACAGGGTCCAATGCACCACGAAATTGAAGTTCTAGATTTACTGAATTTATGGACGCGTCGAAAGTATTTTTTGGATGCATCAAGCTATTTTTCGGATGCGTCAGATGTGAAATACATTTTAAAATGATTACTGGATTTTCATGAATTTAAGGGTGCGTTGAGCGTAATAAATGGGTGCGTTTGATAGACTTGTTGTCTGCGTAAATTGGGTTTTGCAAAATGAAGGGTTTGTGGCACCCGCTTTTTGGCGAATGGTCATGCACTGCTTATTATAATTTATAATGAAGTTGTCCGCTTGATTTTGGACGGTTCTGATCATGGTGATTCGTGGGGCCTGTCAGAGAAAAATGGCTAAGTACTGGATCTTTTACAGATCTTAATATTTGGGTGCGTTGGATGGTATTTTGTGGGATTTCCTCGAAGCACATGTACATTTCATTTGTTTCAAAAGATACCAACTTTTGGGACCCCAACAGATGCCCCTCCGGTGCATTGTGGTGGATGCGTGACAGTTCAACGTAACGCATCGAATTTCCGAGTCCGCACTATAAATAGATAAGATAGCTTCATTTTCATTCATTTCTCGTTTTTCACTATGCACTCGCTCTGCCTTTTACACACCCAAATATTCGCTAACGCACCCAAATATTGTCGCATGCACCCTAATATTTAGTTGATGGGATTTTCTAAGCGCGTCAGGCTTGACGCACCCAAGTAAGGACTTTGGTGAAATCGCGGATTTTGAGGGTGCGTTGGGCGTCAACGCACCCAATTATTGAAACTTTAGCTGAATCTTCAGATTTTAAGGATGCATCAAGCCTTGACGCACCCTTCGTCATGACTTTGGGAAAATCATTTGGATTTAAGGGTGCGTTGTGCTTAATGGACCCAAATATTGGGACTTCGGAAATGGTCGGATTTTAAGGATGCATCATGGTTGACACACCCCTCGTCATAAGTTGGGGAAAACCCTTCGATTTTAAGGGTGCGTTGAGCTTGACGCACCCTTCGTCAAAACTAAGTGACATGTTAGGTTTCTTTTGGGGGGTGCGTTGGGTCTGACGCACCCAGGTATCAGACTTAGGAAAATTGATGAATTTAGGGGTGCGTCATTTATTGGACTTGGGCCAATTTCATTATTTTAGGGTGCGTCGGGCGTGACGCGCCCAAATTCTCTTTTTAGAGGTGCACCAGGCTTGATGCACCCGAGTATTGAGCTTGGCCGTGTTCAGTTCTTTTGACGATTTCAGGGTGCGTCAGGCTTGACACACCCAATTGTTGGACTTGGAATTTTCTTGTTTTGGGATTTTTTCCGTGTGTGTTTGGCCCAATAGCGCCCATTATATCCACTTCTTGGCCGAGCAAAATCATTCCCACGATAATAGGGATTGTCATTTTGAACGGTACGGTGTCCCGTACTTCCATCATAAGTTCTCATGTGCACTATTGTTATCCGGAAGTGGTATCAGGCCTCGTATACTTTAAAATTTTAGACCATGCCTCGCCGAAAATGAAATCTTCTAGTGATTCTAGTGATTAATTTAAATAGAGTTTAGACGTACCTGTGCATGCCTCCCTTGACTTTGGGACTTGATGTGAATGCTTCCATGTGCTTTCTTTCTTTCCTCCTTTTTATCGAATTTCTATGGTTCTCAGATCGGGCTGTTAGTCTTGTTTTTCAACAGACAATGTGTTAGAACTGAAAATGCAGCAAGGACATTTTATGAATGTATTGTTGCTCTGAGGTTCTGAGTAGTGGAAACATTCATAGACATTCATAAGCATTCACAAAAGGTACACAAGAAGAGATATCGCAAGGCGAATTTTATTCCAGAGATCCTGAGATCTTGTACATTCCAGGCCGTGATCTGGCACGAGCCCTTAATAACATCGAATGATCGATGACCCTTGATTAAAAGGCAGGAGACTAGTCAGCAGGGACTATGGTCTTAGAGTTTGTGGTCGTAGAGACCTGTATTTATTTTGTTATGGACTGAACCATCTTTGTATTAGTCAGATGCCTATGTCCCAGGTTCTGATCGGAAATCTGGGGTGAGACTATCACGGTTTATAAATGAGAAGGACAACTCTGGGCCCGCGCCTACCATGTATGGACAGGTGACCTCAGTAAGTCCAATCTATAGTTATGTGTACCTGCGTAGCCCAACCGACGGATGCCGTTTGAATGGGGGGCATCGACTGTTGTGTTGTGGTAGTTCATAACAATTGCTTTGTAGAGAATTGAAACTCTTTGACATGGTTTATCGTGATAACCATAGTCCCGTTTGTCTAGCTTTCAACCCAAATCGGAACACATATTTTACAGTAGCTATAAATGATGACATATTTACATAGTTCTGGATGCTGGCGGCTTCTTTTCGAGAAGTCAATTCATTCAACGCGTCGAATTAGGTCGAACCTTGAAGATGCGTAATTCTACTCGTTTAGAGATCCCAGAACATCCATTTGACCATTCCATTGCGTCCGGAAGGCTCGAAATACCAAAAATAGACTCAAACGAAACTTGAAAATACTTAAAATTGAGGTCGGTGCACCCGTGAACATGTTCTGTAATTGGCTGATTTTTTAGGTGCGTGGGACTCAATTTATGGGTGCGTGGGCTCCAACGCCCCTTTAAATTAAATACCTGATTTTTGTTGAATTTACGGATGCGTGGGACAATTTTTTAATGCGCTGGAGTCCAATGCACCCTGAAAATACTTGTCCGAGTTATGTTGAATTTTCGGGTGCGTCGGACTATTTTCAGGTGCGTGGGAGTCCAATGCACCCTGGAAATACTTGTCCGAGTTATGTTGAATTTTCGGGTGCATCGGACTATTTTCGGGTGCGTGCCCACACTTATGATTTCTTATAATCCGAACCTGCGGTGGTATTGATCAGGGGGATCTTTCGGTGAATGATACCGGTGATCGGAAAGGGATTCCAGTGACCGGGAAAGTTTTTCGGCCGTCGGAAAGGGATTCCGGCGAGGGTTTCCGATGACAAATCCTAAATACTCAGGGGATAATGGCTCTCTCAATTTCTTAATCTGTACAAATGAACAATGGATGGGGGTATTTATACCCGAAAATACCGGACAACGACCAATGAGGAGCTGACACGTATGACGCATCTCATAAAGCCTTCGACGCACCCCCAAATAGGCGCGTGGGAGCTCCGACGCACCCCAAAATGATGTTCTGAAATGTGTTGATTTTATGGGTGCGTCGAGCAATTTTTTGGGTGCGTTGGAATCCCATGCATTTAAAAAATGCTATGCTGGTTCTTGGTGATTTGATGGGTGCGTCGAGCTATTTTATGGACGCATCAGACCATTTTTTGGATGCGTCAAGCTCCAATGCACCCTGAAATTGTAGTTCCGAATTTACTGAATTTATGGACGCATCGAAGGTATTTTTAGGATGCGTCAAGCTATTTTTCGGATGTGTCAGATGTGAAATACATCCTGAAATGCTTCTTGAATTTTCATGAATTTAAGGGTGCGTCAAGCTGAATAAATGGGTGCGCTTGACGTACTCATGGTTTGTAAAATTGGGTTTTACGAAATGAAGGGTTCGCGGGGCCCGCTTTTTGGCCAATCGTCATGCACTGCTTATTATAATTCATAAAGAAGGTGTCTGCTTGATTTTGGACGGTTTTGATCACGGTGATTAATGGGGCCTACCAGAGAAAAATGGCTAAGTACTGGATCTTTTGCAAACCTGGATATTTGGGTGCCTTGGATGGTGCCCAGTTGATTTGTTTTAGAGGGTACTGACTTTTGGGACCCCAACACAATGGTCAGAACCCGTGCTTCCTTACGCGTTGCTCGTGATTGCCTACGACAGCTTCTCGACTCTCTCGATCAGCCGGATGCTTGGTCATCTCTTGATGCTCAGCATGATGAGGTGTCTGAGGCTCTATCTCGGCTAGACACTGACTCTCGCCCTATCCTGAAGGTTATCCAAAATATCTCCCTCATGGCCTCCATTTTCAAGGAGTATAGCGAAGATACTGTGGATTTAATCAGCCAGTTTCCTTTTCAAGAGGAGTTGGCAATTCTTGAGGACGCGAAGCCCCCCATGGCTACTTCTTTCTTCAACTTGCTGAGCAAGTATCATTCTCTGAGGAATGAAAATTAGGTCAATGAGAGACGTCTTGCCGCTATCCTTCCATATGCGGAGGTGGAAGTTCGAGACCGTCATGCCAGGATCTGGAAGTCGGTGAGGGAGGCCCTGAGGGAGCGCGATAGGCTTGCTATCGACATATCCATCGTGGGGAATCGAATTGACTTCGAATACTTGAATCTCAATTTCGTTCAACAATGCATCTTTGATTTGATGGACCTGATTTCGAAGGAAGCCCAGGTTCAGGCAAAAGTGGATGAGCTGAAGGCTCGGGTTCTTCAGCTGCTGCAGGATTGAAACCTTTCTCTGATCACGGGGAAGAAGGCCCCATAGTTTTGTGTCACCTTGTGACAAATATTGATTTTAAACATTTAAACAATTAACTTGGCAATTAAGCTAAAGTACTTTTGCATGATTTCGATAGTTATTTGATGACGATGAAGCTTTTCCCTCTTCTCTCCACCTCTTCTTGTTTGTATGTGTGATGATGATGTCGTGTTATAAATGTTGTCACACTATTGAAAGTATGTCGGTAGTCTAACACGACACCCACGTATGTGCGGAAGCTTAAAGAGCAACTAGAATTATGGCTAAACCTATAGGAAGGGGGTGATTAGGACCTTTTTTGAAATTCTTTTCGCCTACTTATATAATTCAACAAATCAAACTAAGTAAGCAAGAACACCTCGGCTTCCAAGCCTAAGTGGGTCCAATCACAAGACTAGCATATGATTAAGCAATAAACAACCTAGTCTAAAGCATGCATAGGTAAACAAAAGATTTAACTAATCAAGCTCCTAACCTATGCAACCTAAGTAGACTTATGAGAATGGATCAATGAGCTCAAGTCTACACAACTAGTGAAAGTACATCTTGTGTATGGATGTGCCTAATTAGTGTCTAGCATACATTCATATCAAGAATTCATAATTAGACAATTAAACTAACAACGCTAAGATATTGATGTGCTCAATTCAATCACAAACACAAGCATGTATAGTGGTTCGACTTTGGGTCTACTCCACTCCCGGTTCAAGTACTCAACTCCTTTGAGCACACCGGCATTCACTATCGGAGGTTTTAAATGAGGTTCACCTCTCAACCTTTACACGGACGTTTTATCGATTCACCTCTCAACCATAACCGGAGTTTTGGACAAAGGGCTAACTCTCAACCCAAATGGAGTTTTGGACATAGGCTAACTCTCAACCCAACTCACGTTCACTCCCGTAACAGAGGCTCCCCCTTGGAGACTTAGTTTAGGCCCGGCAAACGGGCTAAGGAACGGCTAACGTCCCTAGATCGATTTTGACAAACAAACTCTAAATGGAATCTCAAAAAGGACAACCTTACTTGTCGGATGAGCCCCTTGTTTAGCACTGGTTTGGGTTGCTTGATCTCCGCTCTCCCGTGCTTCAATCAGCTTCCCTTACTCCCACGATCGTGTTGCCGTTGCGTCGCCAATGCCTCAACCACACTTGATCAAACACCTTGCATGTGATGCCTTTGAGATGCCCAAGGTGATAGGAGGGTAGGTTTGAGAACTCTACAACTAATGGGAATGGGTTACTTAGAGGTTCTCTTCTACAACGATCTCATCTTAGAGTTTTGGACAAGGATTTGCCAATCAAGAAGGTTCCAAACTCTAGAGATCAAGAGGGGATGAAGGTCATCTTCTTCATGAGCTTGGAATGCTTTAATCTTATGTTAAAGCACAAGGAAGATGCCTTGCATGGGTTGGGAATGAGCCTCAAATGGTCTCCAACAATGGTGGCTTCACTCCTCTCGAAATCCCTCTCCCTATCCCTCAAAACAAGCCAAGCCCATTTATAAAAGAAGGTGCAACGGATACAAAACGGGCAGAAAACGGCTAGTGCCGACCGGTCGCACGACCGGTTGGCCAGGGGCCACGACCGGTCGTCCAGGGTCCACGACCGGTCGGCCATAGGCCAGAGCAAAGATAAAAACTTGCTGTCTTAAGTAGAATGCTCTGCACGACCGGTCAAGACCGGTCGGCCAGGGGTCCACGACCGGTCGTCCAGGGTCCACGATCGGTCAGCCTATGGCCTGCACACACCAGTAGCTGCTGTCCACTCTGGACCATTTGTCCGACCGGTCTTGACCGGTCGGACAGGCCTGGGTTCAGCATGGTTGTTCGCTGACCCATGCAATCTTCAACCCACTCACTTAGGCTAAGATTTAGGTGATGTTTTGGGACATCTAGGGCCAATCTATGATGACTAAAGGTTCCCTAATATAGTCAAGGTCATCAAAGAGGTTAAGGGGTTGGGTTTTAGTCAAGGTTAAGGCACATCAAGGCATCACTTTTACCTGATTCTTCTTCATTGATGCAGCGGGGCCATCTGAGTCTTCGGTCTTCGTCTTCATTGGGCTCAACCGACACTAGACTCACTGACGTAAGTGATTGACTAACAAGGTGCACTAGTATGCCACAGAAAAGTGCACGAACAACTATTTTTGCCCTTTTTGGTTTTGATGCAATCTACTGAGGTCTTGGTTTATTTATTTGGCACTTCAATCTTTCTTCTTCTCTTCTTTGTATTCTTTCATACCTTACGAATGTTGATTTCTTTCTACGCGCACTTCTTTTACTCTGAGTTGTATCTAAGCTTCTTGTGTGCCGTTATAGATCGTAATGGCTAGTGATCCTTTTAGAGCTGGCCCTTCAGGTCCTCCATTGACCCCGTCCAAACGCAAACGGGCAACCCCCAAGAAGGTCAGCAGGCCGTAAAAATAAAATCCTCAGTGGTTTCTTCCTCTTGAAACCTTCAACTTCTATGAACACATCTTAATGCTATCAAAGGATATACAATGGATGATTCTGTATGATAAAGTCGTGCCAACTCCTTCGGACAGGGATACACAAGAACAGTGGGATGCCTGGTATGCTCCACTACGCAGTTTTCGAAGCGACGGGACAGTGGGTTCCGAGGAGGGCGAGGCGAGCTCATCGCCTCCTGCCCAATCCGCCAGGCGTGGTCGCCCAAGGAGGGCCGGTAAAAGTGCAAAACAGGTATACCTGGAGAAGTAGGCCAGGTCTAATGATCTAATGATATAGGCTTTAAGTCTGATAAGATGAAGATCATTTGGTTACCTGTTAAGCTAGTCACCTCCCCTCTTGCTATACTGAATCCTTATATGCAAGGGTATATCAGATCTACCAGAAGTTTTCAACGGCATCGCTCTCAATCGAGCATCGAACCTTCAGACGTATGCTGCGCCAATTCCTTTTTTAGTGTGGATACATGGACGTCTACTCCTGCGTCGTTCCTTGACTGCTCTTTGTCTGAGAATGGCAAATGTCAAGCTGTACTAGACCCAAAGATCATGATTTTCTTAGAGCCGAACCATGACCCCCATCGGCCCTTCCCTACGCATTATTTTGAGACCCTTCATCAGAGGTTTCATCATTTGGGAGATACTGAAATTTGGCTGTCGGGTGCATTCTGGACCCAGGGTCACTTGATTGCCCATCCTGGATACGAAGCTTGGGCGAATCGAATTATGGAACGACACAGAGAGGCCCTAAAAGTGGTAGGCTTCTTCAAGCTATTTCTGCCGCGAACCGTGGGTCTACAAAGGATTTCTGAACCACTGGAGTTCTATCACTAATTCTTTCCATTTACCATATGGAGAGATGAGTATCTCACTTTAGGACCTGAATTGGATCGTCGGTCTTCCAATTTGCGGGAGGATATATGACGAGTGGGTCCCTAGTGACGACGAATTATCCCGAAAAAGGAAGGGGGTGAATTAGGGCTTCTTTTCTCCGGCTTGCTACGAGCTATTTGTGGACCTTCAGCAATTTTGGGGTTTTAAAGATAAACTCCCTTTTGAAGATTGGTTGATCTACTTCAGCCATGGTTTAGAGTAAGTATCCTGTCATGAATTGTATGCTAGTATTCTATTCTATTTTTTTCTTTCTATTAATGATCTCTTTCTTCTTTTAGCTTGGATTATGCGACCTACGATGAGGGTCGTGGGGATAAAACATTTCTGGAAAACAGGATGAAGGAGAATTTTCCTAGGCCGAATAAATTATCTCCAACGTGCTAGCTGGTCGGCTTCTTAGCGTATTGGCTGAGTTGTGTGGTCTTGTCGAGTTGCAAGCAGGCCAATAGTGTAAGGGTGTCTTGCTTTGCCGTCTCAGGGGCCTTGGCTAATGGTCAACGATATGCAATAGCTCCCGCTGTTTTGTGTTCTCTTGATCGGGCCTTTGGTTGCATCATCAGTAACAAGGACCGTGATGCTTTCGGTATGAATTCTGCCTACTGCGGGTGGCATTTTCTGTATAGGTGGCTCGGAGTATATTTCTCTTGGGTATATGGCATAGAATCCGGGGATTATATTCAGAAAGGAGTGATTCCGTTATACTTTTTCCAAAAGCGAAAGATGGTCAGGCAGAACCTAAACACTGTCGAGGAGAGAATCGCTAGATATGGCAATGTCCACTTTTTTCACTTTTTGGGTACCAGAAGCAAAGATTCAATACTATGCACGGACGACGACAACATCGACTACAATGAACGCTCATTCTTGACAGCCATCCACCCATCATCGCTTCCTTTACGTGAAGGGCTAGAGTTCTGGAGAGAACCATAGTACCCCAATCATTTCGCTCGTCGGTTCGGGTATGATCAAGGAGTACCTGAGACATTGGAGCCGGTGACGCGTGAGCAGCGGGCGTACAGTGTCGGGCTCATTCATTGGAAGTGGATATGGCGGCAGCTCCTGCTAACTGGGACCGGTTGCTCTTTTGCTATCCCTGGGACGAAGAGTGTCACTGGGGCCTCTTTCGGGTGGATGAGATGCTGGGCTCATTAGTATTCGTTGATCTGGAACGGTCATCATGTCACTGATCCTGTCTTCGTTACGCCTCCGATTATCAGCCTGGCTCTCGCTGATGGGCTGGGATATGTGTCGGAGCATTTTTATCAGCTTACTGCAACGGGTACCCGGAGGCTAATGACTTCGATGAACGTGGTAATTGATCATGAGAAGCCCGAGCATACCTTAGAAGGTTGGATTGCTTATGGGGAAAGAAGTATCATGCAAGAGGGGCCAGAGTTCCCGTCTCTCGGGCCTATTGATGAGGCGCATCAAGGAGGTAATGTCCCCAGGGGTAATGATGATCATAACGATGGAGATATGATGATGATGGTAATGATGCCGGTGGTGACGGAGATGGTGGTGAGGGTGGTGATGATGGAGATGGTGGAGATGATGGTGGTGATGGTGATGATGATGGTGAGGGTGGTGCTGATGGAGACGGTGGTGATGGCGGTGATAGAAATGCATCGACGAGTGGTCGGAGATGTCAAGGGGCTTTGCTTATATGCTCTGCTCCCGGGGACAGTGATGATGAGATGTTACCCGAGCGAACTAGTCCTCGAGTGAAGACTGCTCATCGTACTTTGGTAGTTGATGGAGGAAAGAATATTAATGAGATGCGTAAGAAATATGATGAAGAGAGATTACAGAAACAGCTTTCTGAGTCTATTGGTGATTGTTGAGCTCCCATTTTATACATTTTCTAGCCCATTACATCACATTATATGCATGGTTTGCATGCTTTAAAGACTCATCTAATGCTTGTTTTGTGTATGTAGGAATATAAGAGAGAAGTCATGAAATTGTTGCTAAAAGGGTCCTTTGGAACCACATTGAAGACATTAAAAAGAAGCCCTGAAGAATCACGTCACAAAAGACCTGGATCGGCCAAAAGAAAGAAGAGTTTAGTATACATGTCAAAAGCCACCGGGCGCCCGACCAAAACATGGCCAGGCGCCCGAAATTGGGAGATAAAAGGCTGAACTTACTACTCAATTCTAGACCAGACCAGGCACCCGACCAACATCTGGTCGAGCGCCCGATATTCAAAAGGGATTTCTCCAAAAAGCTACTGACCGAATTCAAGCACGGTCGGGCGCCCGACCACTACCCGACCAAGCACCCGACCAGCGTCTGACTGCGATACAAGTGCGTAAGTTTTTACCAATCCGAGGTGGTTCGTGGTTTTTTCTATAAAAGGACACTTTGGCATCCTTGCTAAGGTATCTTAGAAGAGTTCTAAGTTCGTGGGGAGCAAGGGAGATCATTGTGGAGCGATCGCAACTCCTCCAATTAGGGTTTTTTTCTAGTTTTTCATGTTTTGTTTAGTTTTTCTTTGAATTCTAGTTGAAGCATGATAATGCTCGGCTAGAACCTCTTAGTTAAGGCTAAGAGGTGAAGCTTGTGAGTAGTTATCATGTTGGATTCGTTCTATTTCAAGTACTTTGCTTAAAGTTGTGATTTTCAAATTCTAGTTTGAATAAAAGAGATATTTTTGGATCTTTTATGAGAGTTCATGTGCTTCAGACATGAGTTCCTTGTAATTCTCTAAGATTATCATGTTTGGATTGATTAGATTTGAATTGTAGTAACCCTAGAGCGTACCATAGTCCATTGGCATGGTCGTTACTTCGAAGGCTATGTATTCGACTTCTATGAGCTTTACTAGAACTAGAACTTTGTTATTCAACTTGAGTAGAGATTGTTTGTGTTTAAATGTCATATCTTCCAACTAGAAGAGAGATAGAACTTCAATTCTAGTTGTGCTATGCTTGGATGAATGAATTCACATGAGGGCTTGAAATTGCGTCGGGTAGTCTAACACGACACCCGATGCATACATGTGCGGAAGCTTAAGGAGCAACTAGAATTATGGCTAAACCTATAGGAGGGGGGTGATTAGGACCTATTTGAAATTCTTTTCGCCTACTAACACAATTCAACAAATTAAACTACGTAAGTGATTACCACTTTGGCTTCCAAGCCTAAGTGGGTCCAATCAAAAGACTAGCAAAAGATAAATGCAATCAGCAACCTGAAATTGCGTCGGGTGGTCTAACACGACGCCCTACGCTTACACGTGCGGAAGCTTAAAGAGCAACTAGAATTATGGCTAAACCTATAGGAGGGGGGATTAGGACCTTTTTAAAACTCTTTTCGCCTACTTAAACAATTCAACAAATTAAACTACGTAAGCGATTAACACTTCGACTTCCAAGCCTAAGTGGGTCCAATCAAAAGACTAGCATATGGTTAAGCAATAAACAACCTAGTCTAAACAAGCATAGATTAATAAATGATTAAGCTAATGAAGAACCTAATCTATGCTACTCAAATAGACTTGAATGAGGATGGATCAATAAGTTCAAGTCTACTTGAGGTAGTGAAAGTACATCTTATGAGTGTGGATGTGCCTATCAAGTGCTAAGCATACATTCCTAACTAAGAATACATAATTAACAATTAAACACAATGCATAAAGAGAAATGTGCTCAAGATCAATCACAAACACAAACACAAGGATGTATAGTGGTACGACTACTTGTCTACTCCACTCCCGGTTCAAGTACTCAACCCCTTTGAGCACACCGGCATTCACTAGGGAGTTTAAATCTGGTTCCTCCCAACCAAGGTGTTTTAAATCGGATCCACCCAACCGGGGAGTTTACAGGTTCCTCCCAACCTACACGTTTGCATCGGTGTTGGTGGCTCCCCCTTGGATACTTTGTTTAGGCCCGACTAACGTGCCAAGGAACGGCTGACGTCCCTAGATTTTAGGCCCAACTAATAGGCCAAGGATCGGCTAACGACCCTAGTTCGAGTTTGTCAAACAAACTCTACACTCAACTCCCACAGGGAATTGAGTCGATTGACTCTTAACAAGACAACCTTACTTGTCGGATTGAGCCCCTTGTTTACTGCCGCTTTGGGTTGCTTCTTCTCGCTCTCCCTTGCTTGAATCAGCTCCCCTTGTGCTCCCCCGATCTTCGACGCCGCTGCTTTGCCAAGGCTTCAGCTCCAAGATCAGCTACCTTGCATGTGATACTCCATTGGAGATGCCCAAGGTGCTAGGGAAGGTAGGTTTGAGATCTCTACAACTTATGGGAATGTGTTACCTAGAGAGTCTCACCTACACCGATCTCATCATAGAGTATTGGATAGGAATATGACTATCAAGATCAATCCAATCTCTAGAGATCAAAAGAGGGACAAGTGCATCTTCTTCTTGAGCTTTGAATGCTCCATACTTGTGATGAATCACAAGGAAGATCACTTGTTTGGGTTAGGAATAGGGCTCTTAATGATCTTCAACAATGGTGGCTCCTATCTCCTCAAAATCCCCTCTCTTGGCTCAAAAATGAATCCCCCATCTTAAATAGATTTTCTTCCAACGGTCAAAAAACGGGCAGATTCGCGCATCTCCGATTGATCGGAAGAAGGTCCGATTGATCGGAGACCTGTCCGATTGATCGGAGACAAGTCCGATTGATAGAAAATCTATCCAGTGAAGTCTCTGGAAGATATTCCGATTGATCGGAACACTGTCTGATTGATCGGACGGACCCCTTCCGATGGATTGGAAGACTGTCCGATTGATCGGAAATATGTCCAGTGGATTTTCAAGGTTGTTGGAAAAATTTCCGATTGATCGGAGCTTCTGTCCGATTGATCGGAGCCAACGTCCGATTGATCGGAGATCAATCGGAAACTGCTGTTTTGAGCTGTTTTGTTTATAGCAGCTTCCACCTCTTAAATTAGTCTAACTTATCATGTTTTTCATGGAGTTCTAAGACTAATGATGATGACTAAGGGTATACCTAGTTGGTCCAAGTCATCTAAGAGGTTATGGGTTAGGTTTTGATCAAGGTTAAGGCACACCAAGGCATCACTTTTACTTGTTTCTTCTTCCTTGATGCAGCAGGGCCACTTGAGTCTTTGGTCTTCATCTTCATTAAGCTCAACCGACACTAGACTCACTGACCTAAGTAATTGACAAACAAGGTGCACTAGTATGCCACAGAAAAGTGCACTAACACAACCTAGTCTAATCAACTCATGTGGACTATAGAGGATGGATCAATCAAAAGCTCAAGTCAACATGAGGTAGTGAAAGTACATCTTGTGAGTGTGGAGGTGCCTATCAAATGCCTAGCTTGCATTCCTAACTAAGCATTCATAATTAACCAATTAAACACAATGCATAAAGAGAAATGTGCTCAAGAACAAACACAAGCACAAGGATGTATAGTGGTTCGACTACTTGTCTACTCCACTCCCGGTTCAAGTACTCAACCCCTTTGAGCACACCGGCATTCACTGGAGAGTTTAAATCTGGTTCCTCCCAACCAAGGTGTTTTAACTTGGATCCACCCAACCGAGGAGTTTACAGGTTCCTCCCAACCTACACATTTGCACCCGTGTTGGTGGCTACCCCTTGGAGACTATGTTTAGGCCGACTAACGAGCCAAGGAACGGCTGACGTCCCTGAATTTAGGCCGACTAACAGGCCAAGGATCGGCTAACAACCCTAGATCGAGTTTGTCAAACAAACTCTAAACTCAACTCCCACAGGGAATTGAGTGGATGGACTCATAACAAGACAACCTTACTTGTCGGATTGAGCCGCTTTGTAGCGCCGCTTTGGGTTACTTCTTATCGCTCTCCCGTGCTTAAATCAGCTCCCCTTGTGCTCCTCCGATCTTTGACGCCGCTGCTTTGCCAAGGCTTCAGCTCCAAGATCAGCTACCTTGCCTGTGATGCTCAATTGGAGATGCCCAAGGTGCTAGGGAATGGTGAAACCTCTACAAATGGTAGGAAATGGGTTTCCTAGAGGAATACACCTATATGGACTCCTAGGTAGTGTTTAAACAAGGGATTTAACTATCATCAAGGTTTCTAAACCCTAGGAATCAAGAGGGAACAAGTCCATTCTCAAGATGCCATTGAATGGCCCAAGCTTGTGATGAAAACACAAGGAGAATGTCTTGCTGTGGGTTTGGGATAGAGCCTCTGATGGTCTCTAGCAATGGTGGCTTCTATCTCCTCAAAATCCCCTCTCTAAGCTCAAAAACGAATCCCCATCTTTAAATAGATTTTCTTCCTACAGTAAAAAAAGGGCAGATTCGCGTATCTCCAATTGATCGAAAAAAGGTCTGATTGATCGGATACCTGTCCGATTGATCGGAGACATGTCCGGTTGATTGGAAATCAGTCCAGTGGATTCTCTAGAAGATATTCCAATTGATCGGAAACATGGTCCGATTGATCGGACTGACCCCTTCCGATGGATCGGAAGACTGTTCGATTGATCGGAAATATGTCCAGTGGATTTTCAAAGTTGCTGGATAAATTTTCGATTGATCGGAGCTTCTGTCTGATGGATCGGAGTCCTATCAGAGCCAATGTCCGATTGATCGGAGATCAATCGAAAACTGCTGTTTGAGCTGTTTTGATTACAACAGCTTCCACCTCTTTAATTAGTCTAACTTATCATATTTTTCATGGAGTTCTAAGACTAATGATGATGACTAAGGGTATACCTAGTTGGTCCAAGTCATCTAAGAGGTTATGGGTTAGGTTTTGGTCAAGGTTAAGGTACACCAAGGCATCGCTTTTACCTGTTTCTTCTTCCTTGATGCAGCAGGGCCACTTGAGTCTTCGGTCTTCGTCTTCATTAAGCTCAACCGACACTAGACCCACTGACCTAAGTGATTGACAAACAAGGTGCACTAGTATGCCACAGAAACGTGCACTAACAGGGCTATCACAAGTGGATCCTCAAAAGCCTTAGTTCCCTTTAATCCCAGATTTTACAATTACTGTTTTAAGTTAGTTTATAAACCTGAAATCCTTAATTCATTAAATTTGAAGTTGCTGGAACAACTTGAATTGGTTTACCTTATTCCTTGTGGATCGACCTTGGTCTTACCGAGATTTATTACTACATCACAGCCTTTCACTTGAGGAGAGTGAACAGTGACATCCCGACTGGCGATGCAGGTGTGGTCAGGGAAGAGCGTGAGCTAAGTTTTCAGGATAATTTGAGCGGAGATCGTCACACTGGGGAAGGCAATGATGATGAACTGGTATATGATAGATCTGTCCCTGAGGCTGATGTAGAAGCTATCTACATGGACTTGGATGATGAGATGCCTACTGAGACTGTTCTTCCTTCCGATAACCCTGTGGTTGAAGCTGAAAATGACCAAGGTTTTGTTCCTGAAACGATAGTTACTGCTGCGGCGGCGAGGGTTGTACTTCCTTTGACACTTCCCCGTGCTGAAGACATTGTGGTCGGGGATGCTGATCTAGCTTCTCAAGGTGTTACGGCTTCTGTCACCGAATCGACTATACCTGAACCTATCTTAGAAGCACTTCCGGCCGCTGGACCATTATCAGCTAAGCCTATCATGGGAGTTGTTCCCGTTATTGGACCGTTGTTGACTAAACCTATCAGGGAGGCTTCCCATGGAGTTGAAGTTTCTAATATAGAAGCAAGTGCATCTGAACCTGCCATGAAAGCTCCTCCTACTGTTGTGCCCACATCTAGCACTAATATTCCTGAGGTCGTAGTGCTATCTTCTCCAGAATTACCTGAGCCATCGACCAAGGGAATCACTGAACCTACCCCAGTATTGTCTACGCTCACTGCCTCAACTAGCGTGCCTGTCATTGACGTTCCTGAGGCCACCGATATATTACTTGTCTTCACCATTTTGGTTATTTCCATCCTTACTACGGTCTCTCTATACTGATTTTTATCATTTCTTTCTGTCAGCAACTATTACTGTCCGTGCTCCCGCCTCTGTCGCTTTGCCTGAAAAGTTCATTTCCTCCCTCCGAGGACTGTCGAGGGTGAAGGCAGACGTTTTGAAGAGTCTTTTAACAAATATTGCTACCTCTCTGAAGAACATGGATGAATGGTCCATTTTAGATGAAGGGCTGCAAGCGCTTGAATATAATTCTGCATGGCTCGGGATTAACGTCTCCTTGATGGTCAATCATGTAGTCCTGTTTAGGGAAGGCATGGCACAACTCAATGAGGCGAGACATTTTAGAGTTGATCCCTCTATTGACGAAAGACGCGATCATTTGCAATCCCTCCTGCCAAAGCTTAAATTGTGTGAGGCAGACATAACCGCGATGAGGCAGGATTGGCAAGCTGCTACTGTAACACCCGTACCTTAATTAGCCCTCCGTACACCTCTTTTCCGAACTCGGCATACCTGGAATAGTCCAAACCGGCGAGTTCCAATCAGACACCCTATTTTGGTACCGCAACGACCCGAGACTTGTACCCCGGCGACCGCGTGGACACCACGACTCCAACGCCGCGCGGCACGCTCCGATTCGATACCTAGTTTGAAAGATGTGTTCATGTGCGTAAATCGAGGCGGGCCACGCTACACATGCATGGTGTGGGCCCCACTTGCACAAATCCCTAGGTTGTCCCATCAATCAATCAACATCCCATCAATCCATCAAGCATCAATCAATCAAGTACATCTCTCTCTCCTCACAAGTCAACTTAAGCCATACCCAAGCAATCCAATCTCATAATTACCCCATCCATCATCATTCCCATTTCTAATACCACTTATATCCCAAGCTCCCTACAAACAAGTGCCATACGTTGCCATTTTTAGAAAGAGAGAGAAAGAGAAAGAGAGAGTAAGAAAAGGAAGAGATTAGTGAGTGAGATTGGAGGGTTAAGAGAGTTCTTGTGGACTTAGGTGACTAGAGGAGGAGATCTACCACATCGAGCCGTCCGATCGTCTATCCGACCCAATCCAACCGTCCAATTTGAGTGAGTGCTAAGGGGGGCATAAACTCCCCTTTCTTCCTTTTTCCCTTTCATTTTTGGGCCCACAAGTGGGCCATGTTGTGAGACAGCGTGCCCCGCACGCTGCCACGACATGGACCACCTTGTGTGGCCCACCATGATGCTTTATTTTCATTTTTCCTATTCTTTGAAACATGAAGATCTTGATGAGGTATACTACAAGGATTATCTTGATCCAAAGCTAATTGGGCCCACCATGAGGTGGCCCAGCTGATGAATGGAGTGGATCCTACATGTGTGGACCCCACTGATCAAGGCACCACAAAACAAATAAAAAAAAAAGAAGAAGAAAAAAAAGAAGGATGGGAGGCCGCTGGACAGCCAGCGTCCAGAGGACGCTGCTGCCCAGCGCTGCCCCTTTGAGCACTGGACGTGGGTCCCCACTCGTGGGGCCCACCTTGATGCAGGTATTCGATCCACACCGTCCGTCTGTTTCTCCAGCCCATTTTATTGCTGGACACAAAGAATGAGACTGACCCAGATCTCAGGTGGACCACACCATAGAAAACAGTAGGGATAATGGAACCCACTGTCAGAACTTCTTGGGCCCACCGTGACGTTTGTAGATTGTTTCACCAGTCCAATATTAGACTCATTAGGTCCCCAATGAGCTGGGGGACCTGATGAATGGAGTGGATTACACTCATGTGGGCCCCACTTAAAATAATAAAAAAAAAGAAAAGAAAAGAAAGAAGAGTGACCAGCGTCACGCTGCTCTCTCTCTCTCTCTCTCTCTCTCTCTCTCTCTCTTTCTGCGCGTCAGGGGCGCTGGACGCGTCAGGGGCGCTGGACGATTGGAGTGGGTCCCCATTCGTGGGACCCACCTTGATGATTTTGTTAGATCCACACCGTCCATCTGTTTCCCCGGATCATTTTAGGTCCAGGGCCCAAACTTGAAACAAATCCAAATCTCAAGTGGACCATACTACCCGAAACAGTGGAGATGATGACGTCTATGGTAGAACTTTCTCTGGCCCATCTTGTAGTTTGTAGACCCCGTAACCTGTCCAATATTGGACTCTAAGCGTTACTCAGGAGCCGGGGAACATGATGAACGGTGGGGATAATACTAATGTGGGCCCCACTTGAGATAAAAAGAAAAAAAAAATTAAAAAAAAAATATAAAGAAGTCCAACGCTGGACGGTTCCAGCGTCTGAGACGCTGTGAACGTCCAGCGTCTGGACGCTGGGCAGTGAGTGGGGTCCCCATTCGTGGGACCCACCTTGATGTTCGTGATCAATCCATGCCGTCCATCTGATTCCCCAAATCATTTTTGGGCGAGGGCCAGAATCTGAATCAGATTCAAATCTTAAGCGGACCGCACCACAGGAAATAGTGGTGAATATGATGTCTACTGTCGAAACTGCCTCGGCCAACACTGATGTTTGTAGATCCCGTAACATACCCAATATTGGGTTCGTTAGGTCCCCCATGAGTTAGGGAACCTGATGAACGGATTGGATCAGCCTAATGTGGGCCCCACTAGACCAAAACCAAGAAAAGAAAATAAAATAAAATAAAATAAAAAGAAGAAGAGGGAGAGGCGTGGCCTCTGACGCTCGGAGTACCCAGCGTCCACGGACGCTGGGCTCCTCAGCCGTCCACCAGTGGCCCACCTCGTGGGACCCACCTTGATGTATTTGTTTTATCCAGCCATCCACCTGTTTTCTCAGATCATTTCAGGGCCCACCATTACGACGGTTTTCCATCTGAACCGTTTATCAGGTCACGTAGACCTATATGAATGGAAAACACAAATATCAGCTTGATCCAAAACTCAGTTGGGCCCACCTAGAACATACGTGCTTTATCTCTTCCATCCATAAGTTTTTTTTTCAGCTCATTCTAGTGGCTGAGCCCAAAAGTTAAGCATATCCAAATGTCAAGTGGGCCATGCCACGGGAAACAGTGGGAATATGAATTCCACCGTTAAAACCTTCCCAAGCCCTACAGTTATGTTTATTTAACATCCAACCTGTTCATAAGATCACCTGGATATGGGTGAAGGGAAATCATGAATATCAGCTTTATCCATAACTTCTATGACCCAGGTGGGCCCCACGCTCGTATAGCAGGTGACCCACCCTATGGGTCCTACATGATGTATGTGTCTGATCCAGGCCGTCCTTTCTTGGGCCTACCCATGATCTATATGTTTTATCCATGCAGTATACTATTTTTGTCTGCCTGTTTTGTATGTGCAGGCCCAAGTATGGGGCCGATGTGGTCTCAAGTGGGTTATGCCGTGAAGACCTTTACATTTCCAATGGGGCCCACAGTTCGGGTCCCACTCTCTGTATATATATTGGGCCATTCAAGGCCAACAGTACATGATATGTCTGGTAATATGCTAGTATACTTAGCTGGATAGGTCACACTGATAATATGCTTAGTGTAATGAATATCATACCCATTCATTTGTACATACGCATCATATGTATGCCTGACTGTGGACGATGTCGATCATAGCATATGCCTTACAGCTTGAGATACTTAGGGGACCCGTATGATATAGGGTCACCCTACATGATCGCGCGGTATGCGCAGGTTTGGTGCATGGCTTTAATAGTGTGACTCATGCATCTCGCATTATACATGTCATGATTAGATTCTCACCCCAGCGGCATCGGGGTTTTGACCACCACAGTCACATCGTGGATGGTAGGAATGGACACCGAAAATATGTTCTAGCACTTGGGCGCCAAAGATGTCCTTGGGTGAAAGTCCCTAAACCCTGTGGTACCAGTAGGATGCTCCAATGTCTAGACCGAGTGGATTTATGAGCGCATGAGGGCCAAATACCAGTAGGCCGCGTCTCCCACTGTGTCGGGGTCGGTTGGAAGGGGGTGTGACCTTACCCGCCCGGGTGCAGAGGGCTATATACTAGGTTGAGTTTGACCAGCTCGTGAATGGGTTCGCTATCGACGAGCCGGGTGAATTTTCTTATATGTCATTGACGAGGCGGATAGTGAGGTCTCTTCCACTCGCTTGGTTATGCGCGCGATGGGCGGCAACCAATGTCTGGAGTGTACTAGACCCCGGTGATGTCCCAGTTGTAAACCGTATGATATATGACAGTTGAGGATTGACATGCGCACATGGCATCATTAGCATATGACACTCGGCCATATAGGCCCATTGCATTGCATAGCCTCGAGATGGCTAATGACATTCATAGACTTGGTAGTGTAGCCTGCCATCATTTCCGCTTACTCTGATATCTGTATACCTGTCATATGCATTGCGCACACACCACGCACTCTCTAAGCTTCATAGTAAGCTTATGCACGTTGTTTACGTGCAGGTCATACTATAGCACGACAGCAGTGAGACAGGGGCGCGCATTTGATTTTTCAGCTTTCAGTTATACCTTGTATTTCCTTTTCTACAGCATTGTACTCAAAAGATTATCTTAGTGGATATGTGATGTGATGCTTTTTGGTTTGGTATACTTATGTTTATGCTCATCTATAAAAAAAAAATTTACCTTGAAAATCCTCCTTGTGGGATCCCAGGATCGGAACCTGGCGTATGGGAGCTAGGGGCCGAGAATGGGGTACTACGGAGGCTGTTGGCACCGGATTCGGCGGCCGAGAATTTAGTAAGCCCGGTCCCCGAGTTTGGGGCGTGACAGCTACTGTCGGGCATCAGGGAGCTACGGATCGACTTGCAGAGATAAACAATAAGATAGCGTGGCTAGAGGCTGAACACTCAGCTGTCCATCTTAATCTCTCAAAGTTTGGTAATCAGAAGGCTCGCCTGCAATCATCCGTCAAAAAGAGCTAGGCTGAACGTAACGCCATACAAAATCAGGTTGCAGAATTGAGGGAGTTTCTTTAGGGCGTTCCTGATCCTGCACAGGTTTTAACTGAGGCAGAGGCGACACAGAGGGCAACTCAGGAGTCTGCAATTTACTTGTTAGAACAATGTTTAAGAAATTTGAACGGTTGAACTTTGTGATCATTCCATTTTGTAATTTGTGGAGACATGTTGTGATGATAATGTTGTAATGATATGTATACTATTCATGTGATTTTTGCTATATGTTCCATCTACTTGATACTTCTTTTGTTTGAATTTAGGTTTGAAAATAAATCATACTATTTTGAAAGGAATGTCCCCCTGTCAGGACTCAAACCTATGCTTGTGCAAAATGGGTATGACTAAGTCCTGATCTTAAGGCTCATCTTTCTATTCCAATTATTGATAATCTTGAATCGGGCAAGGTGATGGTGCCTGACACGTCTCGGGTCTTAATGACTTTCTTAATACCTGTGTAAACATACGAAATAGATGATTAGTACCTGTAATTGTAAGCATTAATTATTGTATGGTATCATTTCTTTTGGTGTTTGTTTATTACACTTTCCATCTAACGGGGTGTTTACAAATCACAATGATATGTTATTGTCAAGTATAATATCTTTTCAAAAACCGACCATTCACCAAGAAACTGATGCCCTGCCCTTTGCAATCGACTACTCGATAGGCCCCAGTGGAATAAACTTCATCGATTATACACATTGGACCCCATTTCGGGTCAAATTTGCTTTTAGGACCTTGAGCCGATGCCGGGCATTTTATCATTAGTACCAAATCACCCGTTTTGAACGCCCTGCGAACTCGTTTATCGTATGAGGCTGAAATCTGCTTCTAATATATTTTGAGCCTTTGCTGAGCTGCAAGTCTCTTTTCATCTAAATGATCAAGTTCGGCCATTCTAGTCTTAGCGTTTTGCTCAGATGTCAGGGAGTGCCAAAGTGCGACCCGTAATGACTCAACCTGTATCTCCATTAGGACTACCGCCTCCATGCCGTATACCAGTGAGTAAGGCATGGCTTTGGTGGCTATGCGGTATGTAGTCCGATACGCCCACAATGCTTTGGGTAAACGCTTATCCCAGTCTTTCTTATTTTTCACTACCATTTTTTTCAAAATTTTCACGATAATCTTATTAAAAGCTTCAGCCAGTCCATTCACGGGGGGATAGTAAGGTGTCAAATAACAGTGCTTGATCTTGAACATCATGCACAACTTATCGATGGTGGCATTCTTGAAGGGTATTCCATTGTCGGTGGTGATCTTCTCAGGAATACCATGTCGGTATAATATAGTATGACAGATGAAACCTTCGACATGTTTGGCCTTCATATTCCTTAGTGCCACTGCTTTGGCCCACTTGAAAAATTAATCTGTTGTGGCCAAGATGTATTGATGTCCCTAGGAAGAGGGTGGGTTGATCGGTCCGATTACATCCATACCCCAGGCTGTAAAAGGCCAGGACATGATTGATGCAACTCTTCCGGTGGTGAGTGTATAATATCTGCGTGGATTTGACATTAATGGCATTTCTTGATATATTCTATTCCATCTTTTGTCATCGTGGGCCAATAATATCCCATGTGTTGAACACGGTGATGTAAGTTCTTGCCTCCTTGGTGAGCTCCGCACTCTCCCTCATGGGCCTCCTTCAATGTGGCATATGCTTCATCTTGGTCCAAGCAGTGTAACAACACTCCCTCGTACGAGCGTTTGTAAAGAACGTCATTCTGCATTATAAATGAACCAGCGCGTCTTCTGACCCGCGTGCGCATCTTGGGATCTTCTGGTAAAAATTTGTATTTCAAATAGTCGACGAACGGCCTTTTCCAGTCATTTTCTTCTGTAGTCTCAAAGCAACAGATGGGGTTCGCACTTGATTCACCACTACACAGTATAGCTGTCGGTACTCGGTAGAATTCTTCTTTCTTCAATTGTTACTTGAAGTGGGCTGCCCCCCAGATTATCCAGAGCAGCGGGGATTAGCCAGAGCAGCGGCTGTTGAGCTCTTAATTGTGCATATTCTAACCCCAATTCATCACTCATTGTGCATAGTTTCTTGGTTTAAAGACTAATCTAATGCATGGATTTGTGATTGTAGGAATAAGAGAGAGGATTTATCAAATGAAGGCTTAAAGATGCTATTTACAAGCATTGAAGATCACTAGACTAAACATAAAAGGGTGGAAGAAAGAAGCAAAGGAGAGAATAAAAGAAAACAGGAGAAATACACTCAAGACCGGTCGTCCAAAGCCTAGGACTGGTCGTGCGACCGGTCCGACTATTCAACAGAAGAGACCTTGTACTGCCAAAGTTCACTAGACCACCTACGACCGGTCGTGCGACCGGTCGTCCGTCCCTTAGACCGGTCGTGCGACCGGTTGTCAACATAACAGAGCTTGTGCGTGAAGCTCCGATTTTCTCTGCGCAATAATTCCTTGCACAATCTGGAATCTTCCGTGCCAATCTATAGAAGGGACTTCTCCTCTTCATACCAGGGATACTAGGACGTGGGGATCATCAAGGAGGCTTAGGAGACAGATTCTACTTCAACTTTTCCTAGTTTTTCTTCCAGTTTTAGTAGTTTTTATGTTTTTAAGGCTTTTAGTTCAAGGATGTTAGAGATGAACTAAAACCTCTTAGCTAGGGCTAAGAGGTGAAGCTTTTGATTTGTTTTTGATGGATTGATGCAACCTGGGTTTCCTTTTTATGTTTTAATTGAAGAATTTAGTTCAATATGAGTTTGAATCAAGTACTAGTTTAGTTTTGCTTTAATCTCTTGATGACTCCGGGCTCATGTGATTCTTAGTGATTCTAAACTTAGTAGCTTATCTTCTGAGCATTGGTTATGCATGTGTACTTCATTGATCTATCATCGACTCCGAGCATGGTAGACCCTTTGATTGCCTTATGTACAATGGCTTGATCTTCATGTGAGAACTCATTCAACTAAAGTTCTTATCTTTTGTTATAATCTGAATTATTGTTTGCTGATTGATTTTGATTTAATTAGAGTTCTAATCATTGATTATAATCAAGTCTAGTGACAGGATTTGATGAAAGTTATGATTGTGAATCTCAACTAGATTGGAAAGAGGCTTGGTCTACACAATTGAGTGTGCCCAAGGCCTGAAAATTGTTGTAGGAATCGAATCAATGAATGAGCAACTGTTTTAGATAATTGTTGATTGAACCGCTCTATATTCCGATCGGATAGAGATATGAATTCGAATTCGATTGAGTTATGTGAGATCTAGTTGTGTTGATGCATTGAAACTTATCAAAAGTGGATCCTTGGTGCTCTAGTGCCTTTTTAGATTGATATTACCTTACACATTCACTATTTAAACCCAAATCATTATTTTCCAGCTTTAGTTCTTAATAGGATCTTAATTATTAGTTATTTTAGACAAATTCTTAGAATACCCATTCATAAATCTCTGTGGGAACGATACTCGGTCTTTCTGAATTATTACTACTTCGCAACCCTACACTTGGGGAGTGAACAAGTTTTTGGCGCCGTTGCCGGGGATTTCTATGCAATATTTTCAAAATTTTCTGAGATAGCCTTTAGTTAAGATTATGTTAAGATAGGTTTAGGATTTGTTTTGCTTTCTAGGGTAGGTCTTCATCTAAAATCATAATACTAACTTATTTTTGTTTTGATTTTGCAGGATATTAACATAGATCTACAATTCAGGGATTTTTAGGAAGTTGAAGAAGAAGTAGGCATCTTAAATTCTCAAATCAGGTTTTATCCTTCTAACCTTACTCTTCTTCTTCTCCTATTCATTCCTATCATATTCATCTCTTGTAGAGTGGGTGGAGACTCCTTTTGGATCTTTGATAGGTTGGCCTTGTGCCGCCTTGATTCCTATTGGTCGACACTGCCATCTTGGATCACCTTGTGCTCAAAGATTTCTCTTCTCAATCCTATTCCTCTTCCTTCTTTTTCTGCACTTTTCTCAAAAGACTCAAAGAGTGGGTGGGGAGTTCTCTGAACCCCTATTGACCAGGAGAAATCGGTCTCTATCCTTGCTTCTGGCTCAGCCATTGCAAGACACCTTGTGCTTCGGTCTCAGAGAGAAGTAAAGGAAGGAAGAAAGAATTCCTTTTTGTTTCATTCTTTTAGGATTTGCATGCCACATTGGGTTCGGGATTCTAATAACAGACTCATTAGTGACGGAGTAATTGTTGAAGGGATTGATAGAGAGCCACGTGCTAGAAAACGTCAAAATTTTCCTGAATTTACTAGAGAGATGGCTGAAAATCAACCAAATCAAGGGGTTAATCAACCTCAAAATCAAGCCCAAAACTTTATTGAATTGGATGAGAATAAAGTGGGGGATATACCTCAACCTAGAAATTTACGTGACTATTTACAACCAGCTAGGACGACTACTCCCTCTTGCATAATTTTCCCTCACAATGTGGGAAATATTGATTTTAAACCGGGATTGATCCAACTTCTTCCTAGATTCCATGGACTCGACTCTAAAAGCACTTATCTACATATTAAGGAGTTCGAAGAGGTTATTGCCACAATAAACTATGACAATGTAACCAAGGATACTATAAAACTCAAATTATTCCCTTCTTTCCTTAAAAGAGAAGGCCAAATCATGGCTACATTCCTTAAGGCCAAGGTCTATTGGGACATGGGCTGAGATGACTCGGGAGTTTCTAAAAAAATTCTTTCCTACTCATCGAACCAATGCACTAAGAAGGGTCATAATGAACTTCGCCCAAAAAGAAGATGAAACTTTTTTCCAATGTTGGGAAAGGTATAATGAGTTATTAAACGCATGCCCACATCATGGCAATGAACGGTGGAGGTTGATTAGTTTCTTCTATGATGGATTAAACTCAACCATGCGCCAATTTGTGGAGATGATGTGCAATGGGGAGTTCATGAACAAGGAAACGGAGGAAGCTTGGGACTATTTTGACATGTTGGCTGAAAACACACAATCATGGGATACATCTAAGCCAACAAGTTCAAAACAACCCCAAGCCAAGGAAAAGGGAGAAATTTACATTTTAAATGAGAAAGATGATCTAGGTTCTAGAGTGGCTACTCTCACACAAAAGTTCGAGGAGATGGAATTAAGGAAAGTGCATACAACCCAACAAAGGTGGACTGTTGAAACTATTTGTGGTATTTGTGCTTCCAATGTACATCAAACGCCAGATTGTCCAACAATTTATGTGTTTTGAGAACTTTTATATGAATAATCAAATGCTTTGAATAGTTATCAACGACCTTTTAGTACTCCAAATCCAAACACAAACAATTCTAGTTGGAGAAACAACCCTAACTTCAATTTGGCAAATGGAACCAACCAAAGCAATCCTCAAAAGGGGCCCCCAATGCAATTTCCTATGGCCCCACCTCAAATGCCTATAGAGAATACATTAAAAGAATTCATGGAAGGTCAAGCTCAAATAAATCAATCAAACTATACGATAATGCTTGAGCTTAAAAATTCGGTGGAGGAAATCAAGGCTCGCTTAAACTCAAGGGAAGGGATTCTTCCGGCCCAACCCCTGCCTAATCTGAAATTACAATGCGAAATAAGCGTGCCTAATTCCTCTAACCAAAACATGGAACATGTTAAGGCCATCACCACTCTTAGAAGTGGTAAAACTATTGAAAAATCCGACCCGGTGAAGGCTTCAACCCTTAATGATCCGGTATCTTCCAAAGAGGATGATGGACCTAACATCCATGAATGAAAATGAGCCATTAAAAGAGTATAAGCCCGTTGCTCCATTCCCTCAACGCTTGATTTCAGCCAAACCTCAAGATAAATATCAGGAATTTTTGGAGATTTTCAAGCAAGTTAAAATCAACATCCCATTGTTGGATGCAATTAAACAAATACCGTCATATGCTAAATTTTTAAAAGACCTTTGCACGGTGAAAAGAAAAATACATGTGCAAAAGAAGGCATTTTTTGACAGAGAATGTAAGTGCCATTATCAATCACGGGATGCCCAAGAAATACAAAGATCCCGATAGTCTGACAATATCATGCGTAATTGAAGACTACCGGGTGAAACATGCTTTACTCGATCTAGGGGCAAGTGTGAACTTAATTCCCTTTTCAGTCTATGAACAATTGGGTTTAGGTGAATTAAAACCCACCAAAACCACATTACAACTCGCTGACCGATCAATTCGTATTCCGAGAGGGGTGATTGAGGACGTTCTTGTCCAAGTTGACAAGGTCTACTACCCGGTGGACTTTATTGTCTTGGACACACAACCCATGGTTAATATTGGCCCTCAAATTTCTGTCATACTTGGCCGCCCATTCCTAGCTACATCAAACACTATCATAAATTGTAGGAGTGGGGTCATTCAAATGTCTTTTGGCAATATGACGATTGAGTTGAATGCTTTCAATATTGACAACCAACAAGAGGATGAAGATGAGGAGGTCCACGAAATAAACATGATCAATTCTATTGTGGAAGATGAGTCCCTCTCACCTTTCTACTCCGGTCACTTAGACGAAGACGTGACGTACTCCCTTGATAAGAACGATGATGTGATATGGGATATGGTCACACCTTTAGAGTCGGTATCGGCACATGACGTTAGCCTTGAGAAGGATGTGGAAACAACACTTTGTTGTGCTAAGAAATCAATTCATATTCCACACCTCTGTGGATCATGCATACCGAACTCTACCAACCCTGGGATGATCCATACTTGCAATATCAATGCCCAGAAAAATCTGAATGGAGACATATGTTTTCTGACAAATATGATGTTGTCTCCTCTTATACATGTAGTGAAAACATTAAGGAACCCGCTGAAATTCCTTTTTGGGATTTTCAGTGGCTTATCTGGATCACTCAAACACATGTATATTGTAAAGCAGGATATTGGATGACTTTATTTCAAAACCTATTGATCCATCTAATGATTTTGCTTGATTTTATGCTTTTAGACGAGTTGTTGGGATTAACCTCCTAGTCTGACAGAGGATGATTTTAAATAATTTTCCTAGAATGATATCCCATTAGGATTTGCTTTGATAAGTCGATTTAGTTGTGAAGTAACCTGTCTCCAGAAGCTAATCTTGCCATGAAATATATTCCTCGGGCGATATCTCTCTTTCTCACTCCCTTTTATTTTGTCATTGCTCTCATGTGTTGCATTCATTGTATATTTTCTTACATTGAGGACAATGTAAAGTTTTGGTTGGGGGGTGAGAGATTCCTTAGATGAATCTACTAGCTTTTGTGACATTTCGAGCAATGATGTAGAAAATTTTTAATTTTTTAAAATTCAAAACTCTTTTGGAAAACTTTGATTCTATGCATTCAAGATGACACGAGTATAAGAAGACGAGATACGAAGTGAGTGATGTTGCAATCTTTGAACTTCTCTTAATATAATGGTTTTATATGTTAATTCCCCTATTTATGTGAGTGATAGAAAATTTGAACACTTTTACACCTAGTTCACATTACATGATTTTCATGGGTTGAAAGGATTATGTGATCTGTGGATTAGCTAGACTTTGATTAAAGGTGTTGAGAAACCAAGCCGGGGTACTTTGTCCATCCTTGTCCATGGGAAAATAACGAAAGATATGGATTTCTAAAAATCCTATCTAATTTAAAAGGAAAAGGAAAAGGAAGGATGAAATTGGGAATGATGGAAAAATTGTGGAAAATTCCGAAAAGGGCTACCTATTTACCAACCAGGAGATGGTCTACCCATAACCAAAGCCGGAAATGGGACTTAGTGTGAAAGCCGTCGGAAGGACGGTAAGGCAAATTCCTGTCATAGGCTTGTTATTGCTCTATACACCTTGAGATCTATAGTTAGTTGATCTATGAAGAAGATAATCCCGAAAACTCATGAGATGAACTTTCACTATGCACATTGGGTTGAATTTGTTCGAGTTCCTCTATCTATCAATTAATCAGCGAGAATTTCATATAGACACTTATTATGTTTTGAGAGTTTAAGGGTTCAACCTCTATTACCTAATTTTTCTGACTCTTACACTTGTGTGTCTTGGGATGTATAGAAGAATAGTTTCCAAGAGAGAGTTGGGTTTTTGAGAATGAAACTTGTTTCACACATGTTTTGCTCGGGACTAGCAAAATGCTGGTTGGTGTGTTGAGCTCTTAATTGTGCATATTCTAACCCCAATTCATCACTCATTGTGCATAGTTTCTTGGTTTAAAGACTAATCTAATGCATGGATTTGTGATTGTAGGAATAAGAGAGAGGATTTATCAAATGAAGGCTTAAAGATGCTATTTACAAGCATTGAAGATCACAAGACTAAGCATAAAAGGGTGGAAGAAAGAAGCAAAGGAGAGAAGAAAAGAAGACAGGACAAATACACTCAAGACCGATCGTCCAACCGGTCGTCCAAAGCCTAGGACCGGTCGTGCGACCGGTCCGACTATTCAACAGAAGAGACCCTGTAGTGCCAAAGTTCACTGGACCACCTACGATAGGTCGTGCGACCGGTCGTCCGTCCCTCAGACCGGTCGTACAACCGATCCTTGAATTAAAACTGCAGGGTGGAAAATTCTGAAAACTCACTGGACAGTTTTCGTGGTTTTAAGACTGGTCGTGCGACCGGTCGTCAGCGTAACAGAGCTTGTGCGTGAAGCTCCGATTTTCTCTACGCAATTGCGTAATTCCTTGCGCAATCTGGAATCTTCCACGCCAATCTATAAAAGGGACTTCTCCTCTTCATACTAGGAATGCTAGGACGTGGGGATCATCAAAGAGGCTTAGGAGATGGATTCTACTTCAACTTTTCCTAGTTTTTCTTCCAGTTTTATTAGTTTTTATGTTTTTAAGGCTTTTAGTTCAAGGATGTTAGAGATGAACTAAAACCTCTTAGCTAGGGCTAAGAGGTGAAGCTTTTGATTTGTTTTTTATGGATTGATGCAACCTGGGTTTCCTTTTTATGTTTTAATTGAAGAATTTAGTTCAATATGAGTTTGAATCAAGTACTAGTTTGGTATTACTTTGATCTCTTGATGACTCCGGGCTCATATGATTCTTAGTGATTCTAAACTTAGTAGCTTATCTTCTGAGCATTGGTTATGCTTGTGTACTTCATTGATCTATCATCGACTCCGGGCATGGTAGGCCCTTTGATTGCCTTGTGTACAATGGCTCGATCTTCATATGGGAACTTATTCAACTAAAGTTCTTATCTTTTGTTATAATCTGAATTGTTGTTTGCTGATTGATTTTGATTTAATTAGAGTTCTAATCATTGATTATAATCAAGTCTAGTGACAGGATTTGATGAAAGTTATGATTGTGAATCTCAACTAGATTGGAAAGAGGCTTGGTCTACACAATTGAGTGTGCCCAAGGCCTGAGAATTGTTGTAGGAATCGAATCAATGAATGAGCAACTGTTTTAGATAATTGTTGATTGAACCACTCTATATTCCGATCGGATAGAGATATGAATTCGAATTCGATTGAGTTATGTGAGATCTAGTTGTGTTGATGCATTGAAACTTATCAAAAGTGGATCCTTGGCGCTCTAGTGCCTTTTTAGATTGATATTACCTTACACATTCACTGTTTAAACCCAAATCATTATTTTCCAGCTTTAGTTCTTAATAGGATCTTAATTATTAGTTATTTTAGACAAATTCTGAGAATACCCATTCATAAATCTCTGTGGGAACGATACTCGGTCTTTCTGAATTATTACTACTTCGCAACCCTACACTTGGGGAGTGAACAGCGGCCAGACTGGCCAACGCGTCGGCCTGTACATTCTCCTGCCTCAGTATATGTGAAATGTTACTGTTATGGAATTTGTTGAACAGTGATTGTGCTTGGTGGCAGGAAAGTAACAACTCCGGTTTGCAGACCTCATATTCTGTCGCCAACTGTCCGATGACTAGCTTGGAGTCACCATAGATTGTATTGCTTTGATTCGCATCTCTAGGGTGAGCTGTAGTCCGATAATGAGGGCTTGATATTCTGCTTCAGTGTTGGTGCAAGCTGGCATGATCGTAAATGAGTAGGGCAGCAAATCTCCCTGTGGATTGATAAATATAACTCCTACTACTGCCCCTATTGACCTGGAGGCTCCGTCAAAGTACATCTACCAGAGTCGTGGTTCTCCGACCATTATAACCTGGTCATCTGGGAGATCGCATTCCATTTCTTCATTGCTCGGGACTGGATGAGCAGCGAGAAAATCTGCGATCACTTGTCCTTTAATAGCTCGGGCCGGGACATACGTGATGCCGAATTCAGAGAGGAGAAGGGCCCACTTAGCTAAGTTCTAGACAACATAGGCCGGTTCATGAGGAATTTGATTGTGTCTGCCTTGGATATTAACATTATTTGGTGCGATAGGCAGTAATGCTTAAGTTTTTTCAAAGTGAAAATGAGAGCGAGACATATCTTCTCAATTGCTGATTAGTTGAATTCGGCTCCCACCAGCGTGCGGCTTAAATAATATAGTGCATTCTCCTTCTCTTCTTCATTATTCTATGCCAGGAGTGCCCCCCATGAATTATCACCTACTGCGATGTATAAAATCAGCGACTTTCCTTTGATTGGGGCGGTAAGGACTAGAGAATTTTCGAGCATTTCTTTCAATGAATCAAAGGCCTTTTGGCAAGCATCATCCCATTCGAATTTAATGTCTTTCTCATTGAGGCAGGAAAACGCCTGACAACGACCAGCCAGGTTCAAGATGAATCTTCTCAGGTATGCCACGCGGCCTTGAAAACTCTTCAACTGTTTCAGGTTCTTCGGAGGCGGCATTTATATGATGGCCTTAATCTTTGCGGGGTTGATTTCTATGCCCCTGTGCCTACAACGAAGCCTACGAATTTGCCGGACATGACCCCAAACGAGCACTTCAACGGATTCATACGGAGACTCTTCTTGCGCAACCGTTAAAACACTTGCCTCAAGTGTTCTCTGTATTGTTCATGATCGACTGACCTCACAACCAAATCATCTACATAGCATTCAACGTGTTTGTGCATCATATCTTGGAATATAACGTGCATTGCGCGTTGATATGTTGCCCCTGCATTCTTCAACCTGAAGGGCATTACACGGTAACAGTAGATGCCGAGAGTTGTGCGGAAGGCTGTAGCTTCTTCATCTTTTGGAGCCATGCGAATTTGATTGTATCCCGAATATCCGTCTATGAAGGACATTACTGCATATCCTGTTGTGCTGTCAATCAATAACTCTGGAATCGACAAAGGAAAATCGTCTTTAGGGCAGGCTTCATTAAGATTCTGGAAGTCAACACAAACCCAGATCTGTCCACTCTTCTTCTTAACTGGCACGATGTTTAAAATCTATCGAGGGTACTTCACCTCTCGAACGAACCCAGCCTGAATCAGTTTCTTGATTTCTTCCTCAATCTTGGGTATGATGTCCGGGTGAAATTGTCTTTGAGGTTACTTCACTGGCTTCTTCTCCTTCATGATGCTCAGCTTGTGCATGGCGATTGTCGAACCGAGCCCTGTCATTTCTGAATATGTCCAGGCGAAGATGTCCTTATTCTCCCTTAACAGATGTATGTATTTCTCTCTTTCATTTTCCAGAATGTTTCTGCTCAAATATGTGTTCCTAGGTTCTTCGAGGGTGCCCAAATTCACCTCTTCAAGTTCATCAAATGTTGGTTGTCCACCATCTTCTAGTTGTACGGGTGCGACACTTGGCTGGATAACGTCGATAGGATATTGCAACTGAATTTCTTCTACCGGGCCGATGGTCACCATGTTCACGCTTGCCTTGGCTCCTAGACCTTCTCCGTTTCTATATACTTGCTTATATTCTTCAAATGGAGCTAGCAATCTCTTCTTTATGTTTGAATCTTGGCCGAAGAATCCCATATTTCTCATAATCTTCCGGCTGGATTTGCTATATCTTTTCTCTTCTATCGGTCAGGGTTGGGCAGATTCTCGTCCCTCCTCTCTCTCTTCTGATGATATTGGCTGACTTGTCCCTGAGTAAAACTTGATATCTTTCTAGGTGATATCTCTTGACGGCACGATGAATTGGTGCTACAATCCGAAGAATGCACACCTAAGTGCAGGTAGCGAAGTAATAAAATACTCGGTGAGACCGAGGTCAATCCACAGGGATTGAGATTAAGAATACTTAGAAGAATTAGTTTAGGTAGGGAAGATAAAATCTGAATTATCCATAAGAGTGGAGCAAGTTGTGTGTGATGAAAGACAAAAATAGAAAAGAGGCTACGGCATTAGGGATCTACCTTTGATTTATCCACAAGGTTTGATTCATTGGTCCAACTATAACTCAACTGGAATCGAATAAAGATTCGTTCCAATCGAAAGATAAAACTGTTAAACCACTTGCATATTTCATAAAAGAAGGTAATCTAAACCGATTGATTTGACCATGAAGCACTTGTTAGTTGATCGCAGGGAATTCCAAGCATCCACTGTGTCCGGAGTCAACAATGGATCAAGGAATTGTACAGATTAACAACTTTGCCAACAAGTCAACCGATAAGATCACAAATCATACGATCAAATGCATACTTACAAGATAGGAGGCTTAGATTAACCGATCTAACCGTTAAGATCTCGTCTATCGATCGTAGGGAATCCAAAGCATCCAATGTGCCCGGAGTCTACAATGGATCAAGAGATTTTACAGATCGATGACTTTACTTGCACTAGCTCGATGACCGTAGGAAATTCAAAGCATCCATCGTGCCCAGAGTTGAAGATGGATCAAGGGACTTTATCGATCATGAACTAGCTAATTGGTGTGCAAGGGATCCCAAGCATCTAACGTGCCTGGAGTCGATGATGGATCAAGGGGCTTATACAACAATAGCGTCCGCCGAGGTGGATAACCGAACCAATCAACCAAAGAGAACTCCAACATTCACACACCATTGTTGAACTAAAAGAACCAAAGCTTACAAATTTCTTCAAAGGCTTCACCCCTAGCCTTAGCTAGAGGTTTAGCCAAACATTCTACAATGGAAGACTAAATTCTCTCTCAAAGAAAACTACACTACTCTAACAAAATAAAAAGAAAGAAAACTAAGAAGAGATGATTTGGATTGTGGGATGATGGAAATGAGAGGGAGAGGAGCTCCTTTTATAGCCTCATGAGAAGCTTATGTGGCACTCCAAGCCTAGGAGGCACTCCAAGCAAAAGTTCTTTAGGTTTGGGCTTGGAGTTAGGCTTGGATGATGAGGTGGCACTTCCAAGCCAATAGTTTTACTTTTTAGGTTTGGGTTAAAAGTTAGGCTTGGAGTGCCCAAAGCAAACTTTTCTTTAGGTTTGGGGCTCATAGATGGAAGAGGATGGAGAGAGCATTTGCTTGGACCAAGGATGGAAGGTAACTAGGTGAGTTAACTGGGCGATGTGTTGAAGTTGATTGGGTCCACATGCTAGACACGGAGAATCTGGACCATCCGTTGTTGGTGGATGTTGAAGCATCTGCTGGTTTGCTGCAACTATTCTGGAGAGGGGACGTCCCTTGGCTAGATGGACTTCATGTGCTGCCTTGGACAATCCAGATCATTCATCATCCGGACGTTTGGTGGCCATGGATCCCACCATCTGGACGGTTGAGATGATCCACATGTTGGCCTTGATTGCTGGATGTGTGGTAGCCCACCTTGCTGAACGTTGGAGCTGGTTCCCAGCTGCTACTGGATGGACGGCTGGCTGAAGTGCTGCACCGTGTGGGCTGGCCGTCGGATGGTTGGATTGCTGCCCGTTGGAGTGGACAGATGGATGGATGGGCGGTGATGGACGTCCAGCAGCTGGATGATCAACGGCTGGACAATGGAGACGTTGGCCACTAGACGGACGTTGTGCATGGAGTTGCTGCACGTGCAACAGGTGGGACGCTTGATGGACGCTGCTGTAGCTTGGCACGTGCTGGAGTTTGTGGGGTCTACTTTGCTGACGTTAGATGGGCTGGATTGAGACGGTCCAATGATGCTGGCCGTCCATTGCTGCACGTGTGAAGGTGCTGGAGATCAGATGGACGAATGTTCACCGCTGGACGGTCTTGATGGTTTGGACGGCTGGATGTGAATGGATGTAGTGGACAACCGTCCATTGCTAGATGTTGACGGTGGCTGAATTGCAAATGGGGTCCACTTAAGCTGGATGGTGGACATGGTGACCGTGGGTTGATGGGTATGGTGGAAGCTGCTGGACGTTGATGAAGGTGGGGGCCTTGGAAGCTAGAGATTGCTGGATGTGATGTGGGTCCCACCTGACGCTAGAGGACATCCATCCTTGATGTTGTTCAACGACTGATGGAGGTGGGGTCCACACTTGGATGTGTGAGACCGGTGGTCACGCACGGGCGAGATGGCACATGAGCAGGACCGACGACATCTCTACTTGTCGTTTGATGCACCATTGGTCCCATATATGGTCATCCAATCTTGACTGTCCAATCTTAAGTGATTGCCTAATCATAACCATCATGCACAACTTCGATTTTAAAATGAGCAATTGTGATGCGGTCCACCGTAGAGCATGATCCATCCTTTGATCTTTACGGTCTGATTTCCTTCAAGGCTGCCCTGATGGTTGATCTTGCTCTCTTTTAGGCTTTTAAAAGCCCTGATTGGCTCATATCTTGTCCAACCTCTCTTGATCACCTGAAGACAAAAAATTCACCTAATGAGGGATAATTAACCGAAAAAACAATGATAATGCCCTTAACAACCAGAGTTAATTATACAATATTAGGTACTTATCAATTGGATTGGAGCTTTCAGGAATGGCTAGGCTCTTCTTAACTTGGGTACCGGCATGTTAAAGCTGGATTTGAGCACACTCATGTGTTGATCTGAGATCAGTTTTAACACAGACTACCCTCGCTGACGCAAATGTTGAGGTACCACATAGAATTTCTTCGTGATTGGCTGCGGTTGGTTTTTCGAATGATATTAGGATCTCCCCTGAGTGATGGCCTGAGGTTTGCTTTTTTGCACAAACTTCTCAACTCGAGGTTTTGCCCCTAACCCTTTCTCTATTACATCGGGCTTTTTGCTGGTTTTACTGCTATCGGGCAGGTTGTAATATTTTGCATCGGCAAAAAATGACTCAGCTATTGTGTATAGCTTCGGATCTGCTGCTACCCTGTATTGGACCTCGTCTCCATTGTATTTGAGGCACTGATGATACGTCGAAGGGATTATGCGATTCTGATGGAGCCAGGGCCTCCCTAAGAGGATGTTGTATGTTATCATTGCATGGATCACCTAACATGTTACTCTCATCGTCAGTTCTTTGATCTCTGACATTACTGTGATTATCCGAGTGTACGCTGACTGTCTTGGTTGAACCCTTAAATCATCATGAGACTCGGGCATAACATCGATTACTATAGCCCAACTTCTGTAATGTCTTCAATGGCAGAATATTTACGGCAGACCCATCATCCAACATGCACCTTTTGACCTTTGTGTCCCTGATTGTTCCCGTGACCATCAACGAACGATTGTGGTCTGTTAATTCGATCGTGCGGTCTTCTTCTGAGAAAGTGATTGTCGAGGGATGGTCGACATGCATGACTTATGACATCGATATATACCCCTCCTAAAATTTATCTGTATTATTCATTTCTTCTTCTATTTCTATCATCATAACCTCCCTGACCTCGAGTAAGGCATTGATTAACATTCCTCTGTATACTTTCGAGAGACACAAAGCATCATATATACTTAAGCGCTCGGGGACCTTCCGCAAGTGTGACACTACGTCATATGCTAGTGGTCTCGGCCTTGGCTGACTGGTCGTGGCTTCGATGACCTCCTCTTTCAATTTTTGCATGCGGGGTCTCTTTTGCGGCCTATCAGGGATAACATCTTCTTGCATCGGGTCGTCTGGTCTTGAAGGGGTACGGTTAGGCATTTACTTTCCTAATCATAACATGACCGCGTCAACTTCCCCCTCGGTTGCTTGTTGGGTTCCCTCGGACGGTGCTTGTTCGACGAATGACACCATCCCGCAATATGCCATGTTCGTTGCGGGTCGTATCTGCCCCTGTAATATTTCTCTCCTTCCTATTCCCCTGTTCTTTCTTCGGTTAACGACCCTCCATCTGTTCTCTAGTCTTTTCTTGCTACTGAGTAGAGTCCATGGTTCCTTTAGCTCAGGGAATGAAGTCGGTCGGTTAGTGTCATTTCCTATTGGGATTGCTGAAATTGTCTCGACTATTTCCAACGGGCCCATGCACACTTCCACTAGATAACAAGAGAGAAACGGGCCCATGCACACTTTCTCTAACACTCGAGGGGCTGACCCACCAAGTCAAGTCCAGTGAATGCATGATTACTTTCACCTTTAATTAAGTAGGTTTAACATCTAGCCAATTAAACAATGTACACGGCTAATGATCACTCCTCACCCTAGTCAGTTCAAGAGTTTCCATATTCATCAATTTCATACTTCAGTGGATCCATCACAAGTAATGAATCAACAAAGATTCCTTGGCACATATCCAACAATGCGCACACGGTAGTGCCAAACTCAACATCATGGCATATGTAACCAACAACACAAACACGGTAATGCCAATACTTAATTCTCAATTCAAGGCATATTCATTCAATAAGACACACGGTAATGCCGACTTTCACAATAAGGCATATTCATCCAAAATATCCACAAGGTAATGCTAACGTAACAAGGCCTCGCACGGACTTCATCTCTTTATATCAATGGTTACATCAGTATGGGGTTAAGGGGTGTTCATCAACGTAATATCTATATATAATATCCTATAGCAAACAACTCATCAATCATCATGAGCATGTGACAACGTAAATCAAGCATAGTCTCCACATAAGTATGTACATCATCACAATTCATTTTCCAACTACTTAAGCATGATTCATACATCAAAATTCAACATACACAACAAGGAACACCATACAAATCATATTTACATAGAGAAATTTCAACAAGCACGATTTCAAGAAATCATGTAACAAAAACCCTAGTTTTTAAGCATAAAATCAACATTAATTTATTATTATTGTAGTTAGGCTTAAAGGAAATCCCCACATCATGAAGTTAGTTGAGTTGAGACGTTGCTAAGGCCATGTACTTCTCCTTAGATTCAAACCCTAATATGTCAATGGAATTACAAGATTAGGGCATAGATTGGTAGGGTTTTCATAGTTTGATCATCTAGGGTTAGATTTCATCAAATATTATAAAATAAGGGTAGATCTAGGAATAAATAGCTATCTTAGAAGGACTTACCTCTTCAACAGCGGGACGGCTCAGGAACTCTGCCGGGTCAACTCGGTTTGACTCAGATCTCTTTCTTTCTCTCTTCTTCCTTCCTTTCCTCCTCATTCTTCTTTTCCCTCTTCTTCTTTCTCCTTTTTCCTTCTTCTTCTTTCTTTCTTTCCCTGGAAGGACCTCCCAATAGCAGCAATATAGCCGTGGGCCCTCTCTCTCTCTCTCTCCCAAACAACTCTCCAACTCTCACCTTCTCTCTCTCCTTCCACGATCTCTCTCTCTCTCTCTCTCTCTCTCTCTCTCTCTCTCTCTCTCTCGTTGGGTTTTCTGGAGAGGGCAGGCATGTCTATAGAGATCTTATATAGATTTCAAGAGTTGATTTTTACAGTGGTTTATTGTAAAAAGGAGTCGGATCCAGTCAGTTTTGATTTGAGTTTGAGTGGGATTCGAGCTAAATGTGGGACATTACTGCACATGAGGATCGTTGGGTGATAGGCGGGATCCACAAGATGATTTGGGAGAATTATGGACCGTCCATGTGTTGACCCTCCAATTTATACATGATCTAGCCCATTACATCACATTATATGCATGGTTTGCATGTTTAAAAGACCCATCTAATGCTTGTTTTGTGATTGTAGGAATAAGAGCGACTTCGCCCAATTGATGCTTTAAAGACCCAATTAGAGGATTTTTATTGATGATTGAAGGACCAAAGAAAGGAGAAAGCAAGTAGAAGGGAGAGAAGAGGAAAGAAAGAAAGAAAATTTGGAAAACAAAGGTCCGACCGGTCAACCAAGGGAGCCACGACCAGTCCTGACCGGTCGGCCACCTTGCTGCTCACCTCTGGAACTCGCTGGACAAAGGACCAGCTAGTTCGACCGGTCAAGACCGGTCCCTTGGACTCATAACACACAAGTCCAACTGGTCAAGACCAGTTGGCATGCATAAACAGTAGTTTCTAATTCCAGCTCCGAGATTTTCTGCGCAGTGCGTAAGTGCTATGCAAATTATGGATGATTCCGACGCGGTAGAGCTTCTCTACTATAAAAGGACACCTAGGGTCTCTTCCTAGGGCATCATAGAAGCTGATGAACTTCGTGGGAGGTGAAGAGAGCCGTCGTGAGGCGTCTGCAACTCTCCTGAATTCGGGTTTTTATGCTTTTTATTTTTTTCTTTGAGTTCTAGTTATAGTATGACAATGCTCGGCTAGACTCTCTCAACTAAGGCTCAGAGGTGAAGCTTGTAGCTAATTTCATGTTTAATTCAGTTTGATTCAAGTACTTTCACTTTAAGTTTGAATTTTGAATGTTCTAGTTCATATTAAGTTGATATTTTTAGAAGTTTTATAAGAGTTCATGTGCTTCGGACATGGATTCCTTGCAATTCTCTAAGATTATCATATTTTGCTTGATTAGATTTGAATTATGGTAACCCTTGAGCATGTCATAGTCCATAGGCATGGCTGTTACTCCAAAAGCTATGATTTCGAATGCTATGTGATTGAATAGGACTAGAACGTGGAAGTTCAACTTAAGTGGGATTGAATGTGTCTAATGCTTTATCTTCCAACTGGATGAGAGATAGAACTTCAAATCTAGTTGTGTTTTATGCTTGGATTGATTGGATTGACATGGGATTGCTACAAGTGGATCCTTGAAAGCCTTAGTTCCTTCATTTACTGATTTTCCTAAATTACTGTTTGAGATAATTCTCTCAATTGAATCTCTTAATTATTTCAATCCTAGTTGTTGGAATAGTCTAGAAGTTGTTTTCTAATTCCCTGTGGATCGACCTCGGTCTTACCGAGATTTATTACTACATTGCAGCCTTGCACTTGAGGCGAGCGAACACCATGCAAAGTGGAGGCCGAGATCTTGGCTTTCTTGAGTTTGAACGGTGGGTTGATGTGGCCCATTCAAACGGCAATGGACACATGGCTACAACGGACTGAGGTGGAGGGGCGTTGGAATCAAATGAACGGGTTGGATTTTCAAGATGGGGTCCACCCGAAGGATGGTGAGGAGGGTTCGGGTCGGGTCGTGTGGACACTGCTCACTGTTGTAGCGGGCAGCGTCAAAGAAGGAAACTCTTCTTTTTTTGTTCAATGCACCGCATGGTATACACGCTCGTACGGTTGCCCTCATAAGTGGGGTCCACATGCGATGGTTCGGAGAAATCTGCTCCGTCCAATAGGTTGGCAGCGTAATATTAGCCGCCTATAACTAAAACAGGGCAGATATGATACAAGATGGGCCGTTTATTGGTTATTCTCTAATTAGGGCATTTGTAGGATGATTGGAGGGCTGAAATTCGACGTGTACGACTAAAATGTGCCCAAAAGCTCATATATGAAGTTTTGCGTGAAAGGGATCGTCAGAAACTAAAATACTTAAAAGTGTCAGTTTAACTTAAGTTTAACTAATGGCATTTTCGTAATTATCTAAAAACTATGAGATTTTCAAAATTCAATCTTTCTATGACGTTTATGGGATAATTCTAAGCAACTTTTATTAAGGGTCCCCTATCGGATCTCCTACGGATTCTCTGTTGTTTTCAAAATAAGATAAACATATGATATTTAATCAAAATAAAATAACAATAAAAAATTCAAAAATCTTTAAGTAATTTCTAAAATTTTGGGGTGTTACATTAACTGTCTAGAGTAAGATCCGATACTAGAGCTATTGCATGATGTCTACCCAAGAGGGGAGTAGTTTTGTTACTCAACCACCATATTTTGACGGGTCAAATTATGCTTATTGGAAGGCTAGGATGCCAATATTTTTAATGTCCCTCCATCCAATTGAATGAGACTTAATTCAACGAGGTTGGAGCAAACCGATGAAAATGGTGGATCGAGGTGGAGTTATGGTCACTCAACCAAAGGAAATGGACAAATAGAGTGACCAAGAAACACTCGTGTGTGGCTATAATACCAAGGGTCTCAACGTAATCTTTTTTGCTATCTCATCCGAGAAATTCAACCGAATATATAATTGTGAGACTAGCAAAATAGCTTGGAAGATCCTAAAGGTCACACATGAAGGGACGTCTACCATCAGGCGATCTAAGTTGCAACTCCTCACCACACGGTTTGCAAATATTAAGATGGATGAGGAAGAAACTATCATGGAGTTCTTTTCTAGATTTAACCATATTTATAACTCTATGAGTGGCTTACGAGAAAGGGTTCCAAATAGTAGAATTTGTAGAAAAATTCTTAGGTCCCTTCTGGAGAGATTTAGCTCCAAAGTCATTGCCTTAGAAGAGTGTAGAGACAGATAATATGAAAGTAGAAGAACTATTAGGTTCCCTACAAACTCATGAACTATTCTTTAAGGCCCCCTCTAAGAAAAAAGCATCGTCTTGAAGACTTTACATAGGCAAAAGAAAATTGAGAGTGAGTCTTCTGAAGATAGTGATGATGAGGAAGAGAAATTGAATAAAAAATTTAAGAGATTCCTCAAGTTCGATAGAAAGAGTAGCCATGACAAGAAGGACAAGAAGGGTAATAAACATAAAGAAAAATTCAAATCTAAATATGTCCGATGTTATGGTTGCAGTCATCGTGGATTGTTTGAAAGCACCTAAACTAAAGGTAAGAAGGCTATGGCAGCAACATCGGATGACACAAAAGGAGTCCAAATCTGAATCTAGTGACTCCACTAGTGATAAAAGCAAAAAACTAGTGAGAATACTCATGGCTTCCACCACTACCTCTCTTCCCCTTAATCTAAGAGAGGATCACGACCACTATCCCTTATAGGAGAAGGAGTTCCTAACCCCCTACCTTATACTGAATTTTATAGAGTTGTGGAATTTAGTTACCCTTAGGATAATCAAACTAGATATAATTAGTGAAGGTAGCTAAAGTCTGAATACTATAGGTAAATATGAGGATTTCAGCCTCATTTGTGAGCCTAGAGGCATATCAGAGGATTCAAGCCTCATTAGCCCACCATTGATAGTTTAGCCTAGTTTTTTATTGGTATATCTTAGTGTTAGACTATCACCCTGCTTAGATTAACTAATCTTGCTGAATTTTATGCTTAATGTATGCTAATCTATGCCTTGGTTATTATGCTTTCATGTTTATCTTAAATGACCAATTATGCATGATCAATTGTGCTTAAATAGTTACATTTTCTTATTGATAGTTACATTTTTTTATTGATCATGTTCCATGCATGCTCCATATTTTAATGTTCATGTACCCTATACTCTCTTTAGTTAGCATGTGCTTATAGTTATAACTGCAACACTCTAATCTCTCATTCCCTAAGCTTAATTGATGTATCATTAAGGGAGAAGATTGGTTTGTCAATTGTTGACAAAAAAGAGGAGAAAGATCAAGTCCCACCAAAATAAGTTTGCTATGTTTTGTAAGATTGAAAAGTTGTAGGAGAGCAACTGAAGAGGAGCTGCTTAGTTTGTACATGTCTTGAGTTATATTTCATTTAAATATCAATGTAATCGAGTTCATGTATTTTATTTTGGTAGGTTAGATTTTTGTTATGTAATTGACAAATGGAGATATTGATAGTGCACTTTTCTGTGGCATACTAGTGCACCTTATTTGTCAATTACGTAGGTTAATAAGTCTAGTGTCGATTGAGCTTAAAGAAGACGAAGATCGAAGACTTAAGCAGACTTGCTGCATCAAGGAAGAAGAAATAGGTAAATAAGATGCCTTAGTGAGCCTTGAACCTTGAATCAAACCAAAACCCAAACCTCTAGATGACCTTGACCCAATAGGCATATTTGTAGTCATCTTAGATTGGCCTTAGGTGTCCCAAAAGATCACCCAAAAGTTGGCTTAAGAGGTTGCATGAGCTACTGTAAAACAAGTTAGACAAAACATCACAACTCATGTGTCTACCGATCGGTCGCAGCCCCTGGCCGACCGATCGTTAAAGGCCCCCAATGGGACAGCAACAAATTGTATAAATTAGCTAATCCCTGGGCTAATTCGATCGGTCAATAGAGGGAAGATATTGGACATCAACATTTCATATGTCCAGGCCCTAATTTGACTGGTTGACTCTCAATATCCGACTGGTCGGAGACCCCCTACGACCAGTGTTTGCTCGCCTCAAGTGCAAGGCTGCGATGTAGTAATAATGCTCAGTAAGACCGAGGTCGATCCTCAGGGATTTTCGTAATAATTCTAATTTTTATAACTAGGATGGGCTAAATTCAGATTTATATTAATGAATGAAATTTAATAACATAAAACTAACTATTTTAGAACTAAATCAGGGAAATAAACACTAGAGCGTCAATGATCTACTTATAATTATTCACAATGTCAATTCAAACCAATCAAGCCAATAACACAATTGGAATCGGAGTTCTATCCCTATCCAATCAGAATATAGAGCAATCAAATCATCATAATGCATCTAACATAGATGGATCATCTACTAATATGATTATCTCATAATCAACTAAGGCATTGGGTGTATTCGATCACACAACCCAATCCTTCACAAAACAAGCAAGATCACATTCATGATTCTTCCTCAAGCCTTGTCACTAGATTTGATTTAGAAGCATGAATTGAATTTCTATTGAACCAAAATCAACACATAAACACCTATTTCAGATCCAATCAAAAGATAAGAACTTCTCTAGTCTACTTTTAGATAAGCACTTAGGAAACTTGGTTTGTAAGATCTCCTAGCATCCAACATATCATGATGGATCTAAGATCTCTACAACCTAAAATTCTATCAATCAACACTCCATTAAGCAATCTCAGTAATCAAAATATCCCATGTAAGAGAAATCACAAGAGATAGAAGATTAATTAAAAATACTAACTTTATTTCAAACTAAAACTAGAAGTGTTTTTCATTAAACCAAAAAGTACTTGAACTAATTCGAATTAAGCATTGTAAATAACTAAAAGCTTCACCTCTTAGCCCTAGCTAAGAGATTTAGCCAACCATTAATAGGTTAAACTAAAACTTAAAGGAAAAACAACTAAAACATTGAAAAACCGAGTTTGGAGGAGTTGCAGACGCTCCACAACGATCTCCTTCACCTCCCATGACTTCCTTAGCCTTCTATGATATGTTTAGATCCACCCCTAGGTATCATTTTTATAGATTTGGAGCTCCACCATGTGAGAAACTCGTGAAACCAGATGTCCTAGCCGCACTAGGAAACCCAGAAATTCGAAATTTGGAAAGTGCAGAATTTTACACTTGCTGATTGAGTATGGCCGACCGGACCGGTCAGAGGTGGCTGGCCGACCGGTCTTGACCGGTCGGATAGTTCTGGATTAGGTCCAGCAACCATGTAAGGGAAGCTGCCTTGTGACCTTCCGGTCCTGACTGGTTGGAGCCTGTTTGGTCGACCGGTCTTGACCGATCAAGCCTATTTTTTCTTTTGATTTTCTTCTTTCTTTCTCTCTCTCCTCTCCTTGCTTCTTTCTTTCTTCTTTGGCCCACCTTCTATGATCATCAATTAGCTTCTAAAATGGTCTTTTAGCCTTCAAATAGGTGAAGTCTCTCTCTCATTCCTACAATCATAAAACATGCATTAGATTAATCTTTTAAACATGTAAACCATGCATAATGAGTTATGAAATGGGGTTAGAATATGCACAATTCAAAGCTCAACAACCAGTTGTCGACCGATTGGTAGAAAGCCATTGGTGGCCATTTTATATCTGTTGGTGATTTTCTTATATAAAGGCTGGGATTGATTTTGGGGGGAAGGAGAGAGATTTTAGTGTATTAGAAGACACCCTCATTGCCCATACCATTAGGCTCTAATCTTAAGCATTCCAAGTCATATTCCTTGTGTTTGATCACAAGACATAACATTCAAAGCTCATGTGAAGATGAACTTGCTCTTTCTTGATCTTTAGATGTTTAGGCACCATGCTATAAGTAGATCATACGTCTAAACCTCTCTAAAGATCCTTTTAGGTAAAATTCATTTAGACATCCAACTCCTACTAGCTGTAGAGAATTCACACCATGTCCTATCACCTTGGGCATCTCAAGAAGATCAAATACAAGGAGATTAATTGGTGGAGCTGATGCATTGGCAACGCAACAGCAACACAATCGGGGGAGCATCGGGGAACTGATTTAAGCACAGGAGAGTGAAGATCAAGCAACCCAATAAGGCGTTGTACAAGGGGCTCAATTCAACAAGTAAGTTGTCATTTTATGAGTTTTAACACTCATTCCTTTTGCGAGGATTGAGTGTGAAGTTAAGATTGATGGTTATCCTACTTAAAACCATGTAGGTTCTATTAGTGCATTTTTCTATGGTATACTAGTGCACCTTGTTTCTCAATTACTTAAGGTTAATGAGTCTCGTGTCGGTTAAGCTTAAAGAAGATGAAGAACGAAGACTCGAGCGGACTTGCTGCATCAAGGAAGAAGAAACAGGTAAAAGAGATGCCTTGGTGAAGCTTTAACCTTGAACCAAACCAAAACCCAAAACCTCTATATGACCTTGACCCATCTAGGCATACTTGTAGTCACCTTATAATGGCCCTAGGTGTCCCAAAAGACCACCTAAACCTTGGTCAAAGAGGTTACCCCTACTGCTGCAAAATGCAACTTAAGATAGCATGTAGAGAAGGGTTGCCGATCGGTCTGGACCCCTGGACGACCGATCATCAGACCCCAAGAATGGGATAACATGTTGCGGAGTCCTTGGGTTAAAAACGATCGGTCGTGATCAACCCCATAGTGGACAACAACTTTTTGACCTGTCCAGGTCCTTATTCGACCGGTCGTGGACCTTGTCCAATCAGTTGGGACCGGTCGGCTACTAGCCATTTTCAACCGTTTGATGATTGTTTGAGCTTTTCTTATTTAAAGGCTGGGTTCAGTTTTTAGGGAAAGTAGAGAGATATTAGTGCATTAGAAGCCACCTTGATTGCCCATACCATTAGGCTCTAATCCTAAGCATTCCAAGCCATCTTCCTTGTGTTTAACCACCGTGGAGAGCCTCCGACGGGAGTATACGCCAGGTTCTTAGATTGGAACCAAATGGTTGGGAGGATCCTTGTCAAACTCAAGGGTTGGATGGAACCCTTAAACGATCTGGGTTGAGAGGTTAACCCGTAAAACCACCATTATAGGTTGGGAGGAACCTTATTAAACTTCTTGGTAGGGTAGAACTGTTTAAGCACTTAGGTTGGGAGGAAGCTGATTTAAATTCCATAGTGAATGTCGGTGTGCTCACGAGGGTGAGTACTTGAACCGGGAGTGGAGTACACCCAAAGTCGAACCACTATACATATTTATGTTTGAGATTGATTTGAGCACATTATTAATCTATCTTTGTATGGTTTAATTGCTTAATTATTCATGCTTGATTAGAATGTATGCTAGGCACTAGATAGGCACATCCATACACAAGATGTACTTTCACTAAGTAGTGTAAACTTGAGCCTTATAATCCATTCTCATATAGTCTACATCGGTTGCATAGATTAGGTGCTTGATTAATTTAAATCATTTGATAATATATGCATGCTTAGGCTAGGTTGTTTAATTGCTAATTATATGCTAGCCTTGTGATTGGACCCACTTAAGCTTGGAAGCTAAGTGTTCTTACTTAATTAGTTTATAATTGCTAATTAGTTTAAGTCGCAAGAGGTTTTAAAAGAATTTTTTAAACTGTCCTAATCACCCCTCCTCTAGGACATAATAATAGTTCTACAAGCTCCAAAAGCTTCCACACGTAAAGCTTAGGGTGTCAGTGTAAGACTACCCCGTGCAATTTCAGGTTCGTTTGGCGATCCTTAGCACGTTTGGAGGGCCTAAAATTTAGGTTCGTTTGGCGATCTTTAGCACATTTGTCGGGCCTGAACAAGTCTCCAAAGAGAGCCACCACACGGGTGTGCATGTGTAGGTTGGGAGGAACCTGAAAACTCCTAGGTTGGGTGGAACCTATCAAACACCTAGGTTGAGAGATGAACCTTTAAAATCTCCGTTCAGGTTGAGAGGTGAACCTATGCAAAAACCTTCATGTAAAGGTTGAGAAGTTAACCTAATTTAAAACCTCTGTTATAGTGAAATCTGGTGTACTTAAGAGATGAGTACATGAACCGGGAGTGGAGTAGACAAGTAGTCGAACCACTATACATGCTTGTGTTTGAGATTATCATTTGAGCCATTTCTATTCATGCATCCTCTTTAATTGTTAATTACATGAATACTTGAATGGAATGTATGATGTGCATTGATAGGTAGATTTTCATACACATCTTGTAGTTTCACTTCTAAACTAGGTGCTTGTTTTAATATATCTTTCGTAGTCTAAACATGTATATTAATTAATTGCTCGATAGTCATATCTTTATAATCTATATGCTTAGGCTAGGTTGTTCTTTTCTAGCCTCAGTAATTGGACCTACTTAAGCTTGGAAGCTAAGTGTTCTTGCTTTAATTAGTTTATAATTGCTAATCAGTGTAATTAGGTAAGAGGTTTTTAAAAGGATTTTTAAACGGTCCTAATCATCCTCTCTCCCTCTCAGACTTAATCATAGTTCTAGTTGCTTCGCCAAGCTTCCGCGTATAAGTGTACAGATGTTATGTTAAACTACTGACGCAATTTCAGAAAACTATAAATACCTTCCCCTTTTCTCATTTTAAGAGAACTCTTCATCTAAAAAACGCTTCACGCACCTAAAAATCCGTTAACCATCCATCTTCATCCCTCCACCAAGGAGAAGTAAGAGTAGTAGAAAAAATCCTAGCCCAAGCCAGCCTAGTCCAACAAAATCTTTAACATCTCGAGCAACCCAAACCCTGATCCAAGCTGCTCAACCCGATCCTTGTGACACAATTGTCCAACTTTTTAATCAGCTTCATATATCCCTGCATAAGCATTGTTGTTAAGCCATGAATTGTACATAGTTGAACCCCAATTCATATCATAATTGTATAGTTTAAGTTGCTAAAGTTAAGGACTTATGCTTGCTTTTGTGTTTGTAGGTAAAAGAGAGAGATGTCATTGATTTAATGCTAATTTGGAGGATTTGAAGTGATTAAAAGACCAAGCTTTGATGAGCCAAAGAAAATAAGAAAAACTTTGAAGAAATCATGTTAAAAGTCCTGAATTGTCCTAAAAACCAAAGTACAGAGCTGCAGGGCCATAAAAGTAAAATGCAGAAAGTTGAAGTTTCCGACGATTGATCCAGATTTTGATTCGTTGATTGATCGCCTAGCCTACGATTGATCGACAACCTTGAGAGATTGATTGCTCGCAGCAGAATTTTGCTGATTTGTTGCTAGACCTTGCCAGGACTAAAAAGGGGAGTTGCGATTGATCGCCAGCCCTGAGCGATTGATCGCCAGACTAGTTGCAATTGACTGCTAGTCGTAATGATCGCCCAGGCTCATAGATGTCCAAATTCAGTTTTTAAAGTTGACCCGAAAAATCGATTGATCGCCCAGACCAACCGATTGATCGACCAGTGTCCAGACTGTGTAAGGAGACTCTAATTTCTGGAAGATTCCAAGTCAGTGGCGGATTTTTATTATAAAAGGACACCTTTACGTTGTTCCTAAGGCATCATAGAAGGCTGAGAAGTTCGTGGGAGGTGGAGAGGAGCGTCGTGGAGAGTTCGCAATTCCTTTGACTAGGGTTTTTACGATTTTTTATGCTTTCTTAGTAGTTTTCTTTTGAGATTTAGTTCAATTTGATAATGGTTGGCTAAACCTCTTAGCTAGGGATAAGAGGTGAGGGTTTTAATTATTTGTAATGTCTAATTCGAATTAATTCAAGTACTTTTTTTGTTTAATGAAGAACACTTCTAGTTCTATTTTGAAATAAAGTTAGTATTTTTAGTCAATCTTCTATCTATTGTGATTACTCTTACATTGGCTGTTTTGATTACTGAGATTGCTTAATGGGGTGTTGATTGATAGGATTTTGGGTTGTAGAGATCTTAGATCCATTATGATATGTTAGATGCTAGGGGATCTTACAAACCAAATTTCCTAAGTGCTTATTTAGAACTAAACTAGAAGAAGTTCTTATCTTTGGGATTGATCTGAGATAGGTGTTTATGTATTGATTTTGGTTCAATAGAAGTTCAATTCATGCTTCTAAATCGAGTCTAGTGACAAGTCTTGAGGAAGAATCATGCATGTGATCTTGCTTGTTTTGTGAAGGATTGGGTTGCGTGATCGAATACACCTAATACTTTAGTTGATTATGAGATAATCACATCAGTGAATGATCCATCTATGTTAAATAAGTTATGATGATTTGATTGTTCTATATTTTGATTGGATAGGGATAGAACTCCAATTCCAATTGAGTTATCGATTTGAATTATTTGAATTGGCATTGTGAATGATTACAAGTGGATTATTGACACTCTAGTGCCTATTTCCTTGATTTAAGTCTAAAGTAGATAGTTTTAATAGTTATTAAATTTCATCATTCGATATAAATTCGAATTTAGTTCATCCTAGTTACGTAATTTAGAATTGTTATGACAATCCTTATGAATCGACCTCGGTCTTACCGAGAATTATTACTACATCGCAGCCTTGTAATTGAGGCGAGCGAACAAGTTTTTGGCGTCGTTGCCTGGGATTAGGTTAACGGTTCTAAATTTTGTAATTAAGGTATAGTTAGGTTAGATAGGTTAGGTTAGGATTTATTGCTTTAATAAGTTTTTATCAGAATTTTCTACTACTAACAAATTTTGTTTATTTTGTAGGATTTTCTTCACTAACCTAGTTCTTAAAATCCTGTAACACTAATCTAACTTTAGACTCTTTTAATTTTTAGATTTTAGTAGTTTTTTTGTGAATTTATGTCACATTGGGAGCATGATCATATATCATGACTTCTAAGTGAGGAAGGTTTAGTTGAAGGCCCAGTCTATCAAAGACGAGTTAGAAAAGGTCTAGGAAATTCTAAATCGTCTGAAATCATGATTGAGAATGAACCACATAATGTCGAGAATGTTGAGCACGATGCACCACCAATTAGGATGGAACGTAATGAGAATGAGGAGCGCTTCTAGTTAAAACATTGCGAGATTATCTACAATCGGAGAGAACAACCACATCTTCCTGCATTATTTTTTCAACTAATGCAGAAAACGTGGACCTTAAACTGAGGATTATCAAGTTACTCGCGAAATTCCATGGACTCAACTTTGAAAGTCCATATGCACACCTTAGTAAATTTGAGGAGATTGCCAACACCTTTTAATTTAATAATGTCTCCCAAGATGTAATCAAACTAAAATTGTTCCCTTTCTCTTTAAAGGACAAAGCCAAATCATGGCTTCAATCACTTAAACCTAAAAACATTAGAACATGGGTTGAAATGACCCGAGAGTTCCTTAACAAGTACTTTTCGGTTCATAAAACCAATGCACTAAGACGAACTATCATGAACTTCTCCCCAAAAGGAGATGAAATATTTTTTCAATGTTGGGAGAGGTTCAAGGATCTTTTATTAGAGTGTCCTCACCATGGTTATGAAAAGTGGCGCTTAATTGACTTTTCATGATGGATTAAGTTCAAACATGCGCCAATTTGTCCAAATGATGTGTAATGGTGAGTTTTTGAACAAAGCACCTAATGCTGCTTGGGATTACTTTATACGCTAGACGAGAATGCCCAATCTTGGGACATCTCTAATCCGACTAGTAATCTGAAGTCAGCCCCATGAGAGAAAGGAATACATGTATTAGATGAAGAGGATGATTTAAATTCAAAAGTGACGGGTCTCACAAAGAAAGTCGAGGCCATAGAATTGAAGAGTGTTAACATGATAACCACAGGTGAAGCCATTGAGATTGAGAGTGTATGTGGTATTTGTGAAAGTGATGTTCACTTAACAAAGGATTGCACAACAATCCCTACGTTTCAAGATATATTGCAAACTCAATCGAATGCTACAAATGCTTACCAACGCCCCTTTAGTGGACTAAATTCTAACTTGAATAGTCCTGAGTGGCGGTGTAAACCAAATTTTAATGGGAGAAATGGACTCATGGTAAATATAAACAATAAGTCCTAAGGGCCTCCTTAAAGAGCACTTTTGAGGATACATTGAACGTGAAATTGCGTCGGGTGGTCTAACACGACACCCTAAGCATATGTGCAGAAGCTTCAGGAGCAACTAGAATTATGGCTAAACCTATAGGAGGGGGGTGATTAGGACCTATTTGAAATTCTTTTTGCCTACTTACACAATTCAACAAATTAAACTACGTAAGCGATTAACACTTCGGCTTCCAAGCCTAAGTGGGTCCAATCAAAAGACTAGCAAATGATAAGTGCAATCAGCAACCTAGTCTAAACAACTCATGTGGACTATAGAGAATGGATCAAGAAATGCTCAAGTCAACACAACAAGTGAAAATACATCTTGTGTGTGGATGTGCCTATCTAGTGCCTAGCATACATTCTTATCAAGCATTCATAATTAAACAATTAACCTTACAATGCTAAGATATCAATGTGCTCAATTCAATCACAAACACAAGGATGTATAGTGGTTCGACTACTTGTCTACTCCACTCCCGGTTCAAGCACTTAACCCTTTGAGCACACCGGCATTCACTGGGGAGTTTAAATCTGGTTCCTCCCAACCAAGGTGTTTTAACCTGGATCCACCCAACCGGGGAGTTTACAGGTTCCTCCCAACCTACACGTTTACACCCGTGTTGGTGGCTCCCCCTTGGAGACTTTGTTTAGGCCCGACTAACGTGACAAGGAACGGCTGACGTCCCTAAATTTAGGCCGACAAACAGGCCAAGGATCAGCAAACGACCTAAGTTCGAGTTTGTTAAACAAGCTCTACACTCAGCTCCCACAGGGAATTGAGTGGATGGACTCCTAACATGACAACCTTACTTGTCGGATTGAGCCCCTTTGTAGCACCAATTTGAGTTGCTTCTTCTCGCTCTCCCGTGCTTGAATCAGCTCCCCTTGTGCTCCCCCGATCTTTGACGCCATTGCTTTGCTAAGGCTTCAGCTCCAAGATCAGCTACCTTGCATGTGATGCTCCATTGGAGATGCCCAAGGTGCTAGGGAATGGTGAAACCTCTACAAATGGTAGGAAATGGGTTTCCTAGAGGAATACACCTATATGGACTCCTAGGTAGTGTTTAGACAAGGGATTTAACTATCATCAAGGTGTCTAAACGCTAAGAATCAAGAGGGAACAAGTCCATTATCAAGATGCCATTGAATGGCCTAAGCTTGTGATGAAAACACAAGGAGAATGACTTGCTTTGGGTTTGGGATAGAGCCTCTGATGGTCTCTAGCAATGGTAGCTTCTTTCTTCTCAAAATCCCCTTTCTTGAGCTAAAAAACGAATCCCCCATCTTAAATAGATTTTCTTCCAACGGTAAAAAAACGTGCAGATTCGCGCATCTCCGATCGATCAAAAAAAGGATCCGATTGATCGGAGACTAGTCCGATTGATCGGAGACATGTCCGATTGATCGAAAATCTATACAGTGAAATCTCTGGAAGATATTCCAATTGATCGGATCACTGTCCGATTGATCGAACGGACCCCTTCTGATGGATCGGAAGCATGTCCGATTGATCGGAAATTTGTCCAGAGGATTTTCAAATTTTCCTATAACAAATTTTGATTGATCGAAACTTCTGTCCGATTGATCGGAGTCCTATCAGAGCCAATGTCCGATTGATCGGAGATCAATCGGAAACTGCTGTTTGAGCTGATTTGATTACAGCAGCTTCCACCTCTTTAATTAGTCTAACTTATCATGTTTTTCATGGAGTTTTAAGACTAATGATGATGACTAAGGATATACCTAGATGGTGCAAGTCATCTAAGAGGTTATGGTTTTGGGTAGGTACTAGGTTTGGGCTCACCATGGCATCAGTTTTACTTGTTTCTTCTTTCTTGATGCAGTCGGTCCGTCTTGAGTCTTTGGTCTTCGTCTTTATTAAGCTCGACCGACACTAGACTCACTGACCTAAGTAATTGACAAACAAGGTGCACTAGTATGCCACAGAAAAGTACATTAACAATCTCCCCCTTTGTCAATTACTTACAAAAACCTATCTCACCAAAACTAAATACATTACATGTCATAATTCAAATAGATTTTACAACTCGAAACGCTAAGACATGTAACTAAGCAAGCTCCCCTCTTGAATGCTCCCCCATAACCTGTCAATCCCTGCATCACAAAACATAGCAAACTAGTTTTGGTGGGACTTGATCTTTCTCCCCCTTTTTATCAGCAATTGACAAACTATTCTCTCCCCCTTAATGATATATTAATTAAGGTTAAGGTAAGAGTAGATAGTATGTCGCAGGTTATAACTATAAGCACATGCTAACTAGAGAGTATAGGGTGCATGAACTTTAAAACATGGAGCATGCTAAGGAACATGATTAACAAGAAAATGTAACTATCTAATCATAGTTAATCATGCATAATTGGTCATCTATGATATACATTAAACATTAAAGCTCAAGGGCTTATAGCCCAATCAACCAACCTCCCCTATTGGTATATCAAGACCAATACTAAGCACAGATTAGCATAGAATGAAGCATAAAACTCAAGATGATTAGCTAATCTAAGCAGTGAGATAGTCTAGTAGTAAATATATAAAATAAAAGCAAGGCTAAACTACCAAATTTGGGCTCACGAGGCTTGAATCCTGATTTGCCCATAAGTACAAACATGAGGCTGAAATCCTCAGATTTTCCTATAGATCCAAAGAGACTAAATTCCTCAAGATCATCAATTTGCTCAAAATGAGGCTTGATCCTCAGATATTTATTTGAGCTTAATATGGTCTCCTAAGGTCACCTAACCTAGATCACAACCCCCTTGGGTATGATTAAAAGGACCCAACATGCTTGTTGGGAGGGAATTCATCTATCCTAGATTTTTCTCCCTTAGGTTCATTCCAAGTTGGAGAGCAATGTTCGATAGGGGATATGATAATAGTTCCTACCCTAGTTATTGTTGACCTCCACTAATCATTTGACTTATAGTTCAACATGAGGCAACATAGATTCCCCTTTTTGGGTAGACATGATGCTAGTGCTCTGGTACCGGATCTTACTCTAGACGGTCACGTCTTTGAAGAGCAACCCACTCTGATACCAATTGAAATTGTGTCAGGTGGTCTAACACGACACCCTAAGCATATGTGCAGAAGCTTAAGGAGCAACTAGAATTATGGCTAAACCTATAGGAGGGAGGTGATTAGGACATATTTGAAATTCTTTTCGCCTACTTACACAATTCAACAAATTAAACTACGTAAGCGATTAACACTTCGGCTTCCAAGCCTAAGTGGGTCCAATCAAAAGACTAGCAAATGATAAATGCAATCAACAACCTAGTATAGACAACTCATGTGGACTATAGAGGATGGATCAAGAAATGCTCAAGTCAACACAACAAGTGAAAGTACATCTTGTGTGTGGATGTGCCTATCTAGTGCCTAGCATACATTCCTATCAAGCATTCATAATTAAACAATTAACCTTACAATGCTAAGATATCAATGTGCTCAATTCAATCACAAACACAAGGATGTATAGTGGTTCGACTACTTGTCTACTCCACTCCCAGTTCAAGTACTCAACCCCTTTGACCACACCGGCATTCACTAGGGAGTTTAAATCTGGTTCCTCCCAACCAAGGTGTTTTAACTCGGATCCACCCAACCGGGGAGTTTACAGGTTCCTCCCAACCTACACGTTTGCAACCGTGTTGGTGGCTCCCCCTTGGAGACTTTGTTTAGGCCCGACTAACGTGCCAAGGAACGGCTGACGTCCCTAAATTTAGGCCGACAAACAGGCCAAGGATCGGGAAACGACCCAAGTTCGAGTTTATTAAACAAGCTCTACACTCAGCTCCCACAGGAAATTGAGTGGTTGGACTCCTAACAAGACAACCTTACTTGTCAGATTGAGCCCCGTTGTAGCGCCGATTTGGGTTGCTTCTTCTCGCTCTCCCGTGCTTGAATCAGCTCCCCTTGTGCTCCCCCGATCTTTGACGCCGCTGCTTTGCCAAGGCTTCAGCTCCAAGATCAGCTACCTTGCATGTGATGCTCCATTGGAGATGCCCAAGGTGCTAGGGAATGGTGAAACCTCTACAAATGGTAGGAAATGGGTTTTCTAGAGGAATACACCTATATGGACTCCTAGGTAGTGTTTAGACAAGGGATGTAACTATCATTAAGGTGTTTAAACCCTAGGAATCAAGAGGGAACAAGTCCATTCTCAAGATGCCATTGAATGGCCCAAGCTTGTGATGAAAACACAAGGAGAATGGCTTGCTTTGGGTTTGGGATAGAGCCTCTGATGGTCTCTAGCAATGGTGGCTTCTATCTGCTCAAAATCTCCTCTCTTGAGCTCAAAAACGAATCCCCCCATCTTAAATAGATTTTCTTCCAATGGTAAAAAAACGTGCAGATTCACGCATCTCCGATTGATCGGAAAAAGGATCCGAGTGATCAGAGACCAGTCCGATTGATCGGAGACATGTTCGATTGATCGAAAATCTATCCAGTGAAATCTCTGAAAGATATTCCGATTGATCAGATCACTGTCCGATTGATCGGATGGACCCCTTCCGATGGATCGAAAGTATGTCCGATTGGTTGGAAATTTGTCCAGAGGATTTTTAAATTTTCCTGGAATAAATTCCGATTGATCGGAACTTCTATCCGATTGATCGGAGTCCTATCGGAGCCAATGTATGATTGATCGGAGATCAATCGGAAACTGCTGTTTGAGCTGATTTGATTACAGCAGCTTCCACCTCTTTAATTAGTCTAACTTATCATGTTTTTCATGGAGTTCTAAGACTAATGATGATGACTAAGGGTATACACAGATGGTGCAAGTCATCTAAGAGGTTATGGTTTTGGGTAGGTACTAGGTTTGGGCTCACCAGGGCATCAGTTTTACCTGTTTCTTCTTTCTTGTGTAGCCGGTCCGTCTTGAGTCTTTGGTCTTCGTCTTCATTAAGCTCAACCGACACTAAACTCACTGACCTAAGTAATTGACAAACAAGGTGCACTAGTATGCCACAGAAAAGTGCACTAACAGAACCCATTCATGATTGGACAAACTCAGATAAATCAGTCTAACATGCAAGCTATGAATGACCTTAAAATCTTAGTTGAAAGAATTGAGACACACCTAGGAGTTAGGGAGAAAAGGATTGTTTTGACCCAATCTCATCCTAACTTCAAGGAATAATTGAAAACAAGCACCAATTCTTCAACCCATCCTCATGTGGAACATGTCTAAGCCATCACCACTCTTAGAAGTGGAAAAAATAATTGAAAAATATGAACCGGTGAAGGCCACAAAGCCTAATGATCCCGTTGATTCTAAGAGTGAAGGTAAATTGAATAATCGTTCACAAGATGAAGAGCCAGAGCGTGTGTATAAACCTGTGGCCCCATTCCCCCAACGTCTTGTCTCAACAAAAAGGCCAAGTTACAATTAAGACATCCTAGAAGTCTTCCAACACGTCAAAATCAACATTCCCTTATTGGATGCAATTAAGCAAATTCCTTTATACACCAAATTTCTAAAGGCCTTATGTGCCGTAAAGGGTAAGCAAAACGTATACAAGAGGGCATTTTTTACGGAACAAGTAAGTGCTATCATACAACAAAACACTCCCCCCAAATTTAAAGATCTTGGAAGCTCTACAATCTCTTGTATTATAGGTAACTTCCGAATCAAGAGAGCACTTCTCGATCTAGGGGCCAGTGTTAACTTGATTCCCTACTTGGTATATGAGCAACTTGGACTTGGTGAATTAAAACCCACCAAGATAAGGAGTGACGCGGTGTCATGTTGTCTAATGTGATATTGTCTTTGTCCTATTGGACTCTATATTAGCATGAAACTTACTAGGATCATATTAAGCATGCCACTAAAATAGCAGCTTCGATTTGGTCAGTTTATTGTGCCAAAAATGAGTTGACAGCACTTTCACTTCTAGTAGGAGTAAGTGTGTTTAAGTTGTCTTATGTGAGTCTGATTTTTTCTGATTTCACTAAAAATGGTTTGGAGCTTATGTAGAATATGACGCTTTTTATTTTGTCAGTCATGCAACGCACCCTCCCAGTCAGTCATGCAACTCACCCATTGGTGCTGTTAGCAACGTGGATTTTCACCACTAATAGGTTTCGAAACCAAGACCCCCTATTGAAACTCCGTAGAGTTTACCAATGAGGCAAGGCTCCAAACCCATATGACAAGCTTGCTGGTGAACTTTTGTTCAAGATGTGTCCCTCTTGAGGTAAAAGATCCTAAGAAGTTTTGAACTGTAGGCAATTTGTCTCATAATATTTCCTTGAAATCCTTATTAAGTGGGCCACATAATTATTTGCTTTGGCTTATTTTTTGGGCCATGTCCTAGAGTGATTTTGTTGATAAGATGGATGGAGTGGATCTGCCAAAAAAAAAAAATCACTTAATTAATTTATTTTAAATTAACATGTTAGCTTCCATGATAGTGAAACCCATATTGCATATACATGGTGAGTTTCAAATTATTTTAGATAGATGTCTATATATATATATATATATATATATATATATATATATATATATATATATATATATATATATATATATATATATATATATATCAAAGTACATAAATGAGGCTTGACTTTAGAACATTCCTCCTAATATCGAAGTATTAGTTAAGAATCATTTATGGGGATTGATAATAACTATGAAATAAGAAAATTAAAAATAAATATAATAATAGTAACGACAATTAAATTAATTACAATAATATTATATCATAAAAAGAATTGATGGTCTTGATTAGGGGTAGGCCCTACAGTTTTAATGTAAGTAGTAGTAGTAGTAGTAATAATAATAATAATATTATTATTATTATTATTATTATTATTATTATTATTATTATTAATGATTAACATATGACGTTATTAAAAGTATTATAAAAAGAGAATTATACTTAATGTCATAAATTAATAGAATAAGAATTTTAAAGTGGTCTTAGAATAGTTCGTAGGACCACTTTAACCGTTGATGTTCGGATTGGAGCCTATCTGATTGCTGGATTGATGAAGATGAACTGAATAGGACTAAAATCATGTGCTGCCCACCTGAGTTTTGAGTCCACCTAATCAGTCTTCACTAACTTAACCTAGGTGGAAGATCCAAGCCAGTCTAAAGATAGGCCCCACAGTATAAGCACTCCATCTTAAGCACCAATCTCATCCAACCATGAAATGGGTCACACTTGTACAAATAAAATGGAAGGGTATTGTGCGTGGATTTGGTGATGACATCGTAAAATGATACTTAAGAACATATGAACGTGATAAGTATACATAAAATATATCAACTTTGGACTCACACGGTTCGGGTATCGTGTGTGGATTGGGTATTGACTCAGACAAGCCACTGATTAGTGATCTGTGCTCTATAGGCACTACCATGATGTATGTGTTTCATCCACACCGTCCATACATTTTTTCATATAATTTAAAGGTATGAGCCCAAAATGGAGATAGATCAAAATCTCAAGTGAACCACATCACAAGAATTAGTGGTAATTTAGTGGGTCACCATTAAAAGTTCCAAATTCCCTTTCTCAGGTGTACCATTTCTATGGTCCCACCATGGTGTATGTGTTCCATTCATGCCACCCATACATGAGTCGAAAATTGAGGTTGATCCAAATCTCAGGTGGACCACATCACATGAAACAATGTCAATTGAACGCCAACCATTAAAAGCTTCTTAGGGGCCACGAAAGTTTTGAGGGTGTCCTATGAGTCTTTATATGTCCCACCATAATGTGTGTGTTTTATCTAATCCGTTCATCTATTTTGAAAACTAATTTTATGGAATGGCCCTAAACAAGGCACAGATTGAAGCCTTAAGTGGATCACAACATAAGAAACAGTAGAGATTAAGTTCCCACCATTGATATAGAGTGTGGTACACTTGGCTCTTCGATCAACCTCTATTTTTGGTTCATGCCATAGAAAAATAATTAGAAAGGAATAAACGGTGTGAATAAACCTCCTACATAACGGTGGGCCCCACGAGCGGAAGGATACCCCCGGTTTCTCTTCCGCACATGGTGTGCTTCAAACGGGCACGGCTTTGGTAGATCCTCGGATCCACCAAGGTGGGTGGATCCCTGACCGTGGAGTTCAGTTTGTGATGTGTGTGTCTTAAATCCACGCTATCTTATGTTTTAAAAAGACATTTTAAAACATGATACAGAAATTGAAGTAGATCCAAATCTCAGGTGGACTATAATAAAGTAAAAATTGGTACCCAATCATTAAAAACTTCTATTAGGCCACAAAAGCCATCTAATCAATATGATATTTGTCTGGTCTCTTCATCCATGTATTTTTGACCTATTGAACAGGTTCGATGAAAAATAAGCATTCCAGTGACCCCCCATCAAGTTATAAATGTTAGGGATTTAATCATTACTATTTCATGTGGTATGGTCCACCTAAGATTTGGATCTGCTTCATATTTGTTATAACGTCCTAAAATGAACCTTCTAAATGCTTGGACAATTTAGATTTACGATACATATATCACAGTGGCCCCACAGTTGGCGATGCACTGATGTCAGTGGATCCGGGGATCCACCCAAACCACGGTAGCTTCGAACGGAAGTAGATTGCATAGTGAGTAGCTCTGCATTGTGGGGCCCATCGTCATTTTCATATTTTATCCACTCTGTCCGTCCATCGTAATAGAAAATTTTAGGTATGGTGCCAAAAAATGAAGCAGATCAAAATCCAAAGTGGACCACACCACAGGAAAAGTGTGAGCTCAATGTCTACCATTGAAAAATTCTCAGAGGACACAAAAGTTTTGGATGAAGCTGATGTTTGTGTTTCCCCTTCATCCATATCCATGTGATCTTCTGAACAGGTTGGATGACAAATAAACATCGTTGTAGGGCCTTGGAAGGTTTCAACGGTGGAAATCATTATTCCCGCTGTTTCCCGTGGCATGGTCCACTTGAGATTTGGATATGCTTAAATTTTGGGCTCAACCCCTAAAATAAGGTGGAAAAACTTATGGACGGAATAGATAAAGCACATACAGTCTAGGTGGCCACAACAGAGTTTAGTCCACATGATAAGAGCGTGCGGAGTAATGCGTCACGCAATCCGATTCCCATTCCAACCCCCTACCTGCCCCCTTAAAAAAACCCCAATTTTTCCCCAAATCAAACCCCGATTGCTCGCGCCCTCTCTCCCTCTGTCCTCACTCTCTCTCACACTTAATCTCCCTCTCACCGTCACTCCCTCTCACGACTAATCGTCCTCTCGCCCTCAGACTCCGTCTTCCTCTTCCTCTCCCTCTCCCTCTCCCCCCTAGTGTATAAGGTTACGTTTTTTGCCTTTCTCAGCTTTAGAGAAGAGAGGTGTTTAAGGAAAGATTGCTGTGTGTTTCAAGAGGTACTATTTCTTCTCTTTCATCTCTATTGCCCTCTTCTCTCATTATAGGGGTTTTCAAATCTCGAAGAAGATTAGGGTTTATAAGTTACATGGTTTTGTTAGTCTAATATTAAGTAATGTCTTATACCTTTTTCATAGTAGATGATTGAAATGTGGGTCTGTCATGAATGATGTTGGTAGGTCATGAATGATGCCAGTTTTGGCAAACTACCCTGCTGCAAGCATCTTATTTGTGTTGTATTGAGCAGCAAAACCAATACCAAATTTTCTTTGACTTTAAAGCCAAAATGATTGGTGGCCAAGAGAGAAATCTGGAGTGACTCTCTGAATGTAATTGATGCCATAGAAGGCATTATTCCCCATGTGAAAGTTAGATCTGAAATCTTTACCCTTGTAGTCAAATTTGAAAGTGTCTTGGGATAAATGTGTCTTATTTTGAATCTGTGCATTCATCTTCATAGTAATGTTATCAGTTAAATCACATTTGGCTCTTGCATTAATCCTCCCATTAGTCAATATCCTTCCTGTTATGGCTCTTGCATTAATCCTCACATTTGACTCTTGCATTAATCCTCTTGCATTTTCCTACTATTGCGACATTTGCATGGGTCCCACTTTCGAGGAAAGCATTTTAAATCGACATCACGTTCAGTGGATCCAGGAATCCATTGACGTGGGTGGATCCGTAAACGTGGGGTCCGCCATGATGTAGGTTCGTTACATCCAGGCCATGTATCTGTTTTGAATACTCATTTTAGGGCATTATACCGTAAATGAAGCAGATCCAAAACTCAGATGGACCATACTACAGAATACAGTACTAAACCAGCATTAAAAACTTTTGCTCAGACCCAAAGGTTTTGGATCAACGGGATATTTTTCAAATCTCTTCAGCCAGGTATTTGTCACATTATCAATAGGTTGGATGAAAATTAAACATTCCAGTGGACCCCATGAAGTTTATAGTGGTGAGGATTCAATAAAAAATGTATCCAGTGGTGTGGTATGGTCTCCTAACTTTTGGATCTACTTCGATTTTGGGGTTATGCCCTAAAATTATCTGTTAAAATGTTTGGATGGTGATGATGTGAAGAACATACATCACATCGAGCCCCACCTTTAGGGATCCACCGAAACCCCTCCTATTAAAATCAACGCCGTCCATCCTGTGGTTGGTTATCATCCCCAAATGGTGATACCATATATCCCATCATAAACAGTATTAGATGGGCCACAAAATCAGGGCTAATGGTGAGTAAACGAGCACCATGAACTAGAGTGTAATTAAATTATCAACGCTATGAATAGCGTTCAAGATCCCACTTGAGTAAACGAGCACCATTACTAGAGTGTAATTGTGGTTATCGTCCCCAATTGATGTATATTGTGTTCAAGATCCCGCATTTTTTGGTCAAATCCGACATAAAATTTGTCATAAACCCTCTCCATGGTCAGAACAACCATGATAGAAGGTTCCATCCCTATCGGATGAATATTTCATCGCAACACTCCACTTCAAACGTGTTCTCTTACAAACGTCCCAGTCGATGTGATCTCAGTTGCTACCCCATCCAGGTGGACCGGAGCCGTCGCGAAATATGTCGATCGCCATCGACATGCTGGGAACAAGTGGACGAGAAGATTCCATCCAGATCATACACGATTATTTCATCGCATCATTCCACTTCACATGAATTCTCCTGCAAATGACCGGGTTGGTGCGAACTGAGTACAAGACCTCTCCGGGCGGACTAAAGTCGATTGAAAATATGTCACTGCCCTCTCTGCATGGTAGGAACAAGGGCAGCATAAGATTCCATCCCCATTAGACAAATATTTCATCGCAATATTCCACTTCACACATATTCTCCTACGAACATCCCGGTCGTTGTCGACTCAGTTCTTGCCCTGTCTGTGCGAGCTTGAGCTGACTCGAAATATGTCGATCGCCCTCTATATGGTGAGAACAACCATGACAGAAGGTTCCATCCTCATCGGATGAATATTTCATCGCAACATTCCACTTCATGTTCACTCGCCTTAAGTGCAAGGCTGCGATGTAGTAATAATTCTCGGTAAAACCAAGGTCGATCCTCAGGGATTGTCGTAACAATTCTAAGTTTTATAACTAGGATGGGCTAAATTCAGATTTGTAATGATGGATGGTAATTAAGAACATAAATCAATCTACTTAAGAACTAAATCAAGGAAATAAAACACTAGAGTGTCAATGATCCACTAATAATCATTCACAATGTCAATTCAAACCATTCAAGCCAATAACTCAATTGGAATCGGAGTTCTATCCCTATCCAATCGAAATATAGAGTAATAAAATTATTATAACATGTCTAAAATTAGATGGATCATCTACTGATATGGTCCTCTCATAATCAACAAAGGCATTGGGCTTATTCAATCACACAGCCCAAATCTTCACAAAATAATTAAGATCACGTTCATAATTCTTCCTCAAGCCTTGCCACTAGACTTAATTTAGAAGAATGAATTGAACTTCTATTAAACTAAAATCAACACATAAACACCTATCTTAGATCCAACCAAAAGATAAGAACCCCTTCTAGTCTAGTTTTAGATAAGCACTTAAGAAACTTGGTTTGTAAGATCCCCTAGTATACAACATATCATGATGGATCTAAGATCTCTACAACCCAAAATCCTATAAATTAATACCCCATTAAGCAATCTTGGTAATCAAAATATCATATGTAAGAGAAATCACAAGAGATAGAAGATTAACTAAAAATACTAACTTTATTTCAAACTTAAACTAGAAGTGTTTTCATAAAACCAAAAGTACTTGAACTAATTCAAATTAAGCATTGTAAACAACTAAAAGCTTCACCTCTTAGCCCTAGCTAAGAGGTTTAGCTAACCATTAACAGGTTAAACTAAAACTCAAAGGAAAAACTATTAAAAATATAAAAAAAACATGATTTGAAGGAGTTGCAGACGCTCCACAGCGATCCTCTCCACCTCCCACGACTTCCCAAACCTTCTATGATGGGTTTAGATCCACCCCAAGGTGTCCTTTTATAGCTTTGGGGCTCTAGCGCGTGAGAAAATCGTGAAACAGCGTGTCCTAGTTGCACTAGGAAACCTGAAAATCACGTGCATGGAAATCTGCACTTGTTGTAGTGCATGGCCGACCGGTCGGAGGTGGCTGGCGGACTGGTCTTGACCGGTCGGAATAACCTGGTCCTTGGTCTAGCAAGCTTGTAAAGAGGGCTGCCTTCTGGCCGACCGATCTTAACCGGTCACGCCTATTTTTCTCTTGATTTTCTTCTTTCTTTCTCTCTCTCCTCTCCTTGCTTCTTTCTTTCTTCTTTGGCCCACCTTCTCTAATCATCAATTGGCTTCTAAAATGGCTTTTTAGCTTTCAAATAGGTGAAGTCTCTCTCTCTCATTCTTATAATCACAAAACATGCATTAGATTAGTCTTTTAAACATTCAAACCATGCATAATGAGTGATGAAATGGGGTAGAATATGTATAAATTAGGAGCTCAACACTTCACACATATTCTCCTACGAACGTCCTGGTTGATGTCAACTTAGTTCTTGCCCTGTCCCGTGCGAGCTTAAACTGACTCGAAATATGTTGATCACCCTTTACATAGTGAGAACAAGCATGACAGAAGGTTTCATCCCCATTAGATGAATATTTCTTCGCAACATTCCACTTCACACATATCCTCCTACGAACGTCTTGGTCATTGTGAACTCAGTTCTTGCCCTGTCCAGGTGAGCTCGAGCTGACTCGAAATATGTCGATCGCCCTCTCTATGGTGACAACAAGCATGATAGAAGGTTCCATCCCCATCGGATGAATATTTCATCACAACATTCCACTTCACACGTCTTCTCCTATGAACGTCCTGGTCGATGTCAACTCAGTTCTTGCCCTATCCGTGTGAGCTCGAGATGACTCGAAAGACTTCGATCGCCCTTTGCATGGTCATAACAAGCATGATAGAAGGTTCCATCCCCATCGGACAAATATTTCATCGCAACATTCCACTTCAAATGTATTTTCCTACGAACGTCCTGGTCGATGTGAACTCAGTTCCTACCTCATCCGGGCAGGCCAAAGTTAACACAAATATGTCGTTTGCCCTTAACATGCTGGGAACAAGTGCGGCATAAGATTCTATCTAGATCGGACGATTATTTCTTCGCATCATTTCACTTCACATGAATTCTCTTGCGAACGTCATTCTTGATGTGAGCTAAGTTCAAGCACCGTCCGGGCAAGCAGGAGCGAACTAAAAATATGTCGTACGCCCTCTTCATGGTTAGAATGAGCATGAGAAAAGATTCTACCCAAACCAGATGAATAGTACATCACGTCACTCCACTTCACATCAATTGGCCCCCGAACATTCCGGTTGATGTGAACTCAGTTCAAGACTCATCCGGGTGGGTCCAAGGAACCAAAATATGTCGTGGGTCCTCTCCATATTTAGAACAAGCATGGCACAAGATTTGATCTCAATTAGAAGAATATTTTCTCGCATCATTCCACTTCACATCAATTAGCAAACAAACGTCCTCAATTGATGTGAAATTATGTCCGCACACCAACGACAACACTCCGACACACCTCATCCTACTCGAAAATTCTTCTACCATCTTTTCATGGACTGACAAAGTACGTCATCAAAATTAACCATACCATAATAGGATGAGGATTAGGTCACATCAAAGTACCTCACATAACCTCAGTCATGTACCACCCCAAATAATGTGAACTAAGTACCAGTCTCTTTAATAGGGCTGATTTGAGTTGATATATATTGGGGAAGCTCTTCATAGACCGACAAAGTGTGGTGCACAACTAGAGGCACAATGGAACAACTGTAGGTAACATCAGATCAATGTACGTCACTTTTTGCTCATAGGGTCCTGATTAATGTCTGTTCAATTTCAACCTTCTAAACATGTAAGCATGGACAAAATCTTGTCGACGAGTTCTCCATCACCGATACAACTCCCAAGAGAAATTGTAGTATCAAATGGAAATTTTCTCATATAAGATGACTTCAAACCACTTTAATTATTCGTTGACAAAATAATGTTCACCCGGTTACGGTGTCGTAAAAGTGATCCGGTTGGGACAAAAGTTTACCGGCATGCCTGTACTGCTTCAAGTAGGGTTAACACCAATTTTTTGACGTATCGAACAGAGATAACATCACATTGAACATTGACGTATCACTTCACCACTAGAAGGACTAAGTTAATGTGAATCGAAATCTCTCTGGCAAGCTCTTCATAAGAAGATGAAGTGCAACACCAAATTTGAATAGAATTGGAAGAAGAGTTGGTCACATCGTGCCACTTCACACCAATTTATCCCACAACTGCCCAAGTAGTGTGAACTTGATTTTTGTGCCTCTAGTATGCCCCACATGGGCTGATTTTTCTTTGAACATCATATGATGGTGCATAAACCTGACATAGAATTTTACCGAATAATTGGAAGAAGATATGGTAATATCATATAACTTCACCTAGTTATATCCCAACCGACATATTTAATTTACCTTAGTGTACTAGACATTCAATGAATACTTCTTCAATCGGTGTGGTCCACTCGATTGTTCGATTTGTTTCCTTTTTTTTTCAACACATAAAATTTCGTGTTGAAATGGATGGACGGAATGGGTCAAATATACACATAAAATTGTGTCCCTCACTATTTACGAATGTACACCCATTTGTAATGTCTTACAACCTACCAAAGCTGCTTACACATCATTTCATGTGATTTATGTTACACTTGAATGGTTTGATCTTAGTGTGTCTCGTAGTGTACACACCATCTTAACTTATATATTATGAATCTTAACGTATTATTTTTCAACTTTTACAATAAAGTCAGGAATTTCCATTTATGAGGTTGATCGTATCATTAGAAACATAATTTTGAACTTTGATGGCTCGTTTTCCATTATTTCAACTATTGTGTTCTAGTTTCATTTTATATCTTCTTAATTTTTCATTTCTTCTTATAATATGACCTGTAAAAATGAAACAATGGTTAAGATATATAATACACACATCATCATGGGCCCAACAGATGGGGTCACACCATATTGGGTGGAGCTGGTGATTAGCCAACTTAATTTTTATACTCTTGTAGCAGCAGGCAATATCGTCTCATGTACATGTGCTATTATATTAGGTCCACCATTAGTTGTCTTCAAAATCCATTCCGATCATTAAAATAGATAGACTGTGTGTTGAAAAACCTTGAAATATGAAAAAGATATAACGATCAGGTGGACCATACAAGAGAAGTTGTTCTTAATGGTCCAAAATAAATCATATGTTTAGACTTCCAGAAGTCCAAAAAATATTTGGAATAGTCTGAGTTTTTGCCTATTGGACAAAATGTATACTAGAAATAAAATGGACGGTGTCGATCATTATTGTTGAAAAAGGTGGGCCTTGTTTCATTCTTGAAAATGTGAAACAAGAAATCATGGCACACTTGTAATTTCTAGAAGTTTAGGTGGCAAATAAAAGGTGTGTAGATGTTTTTTTTAAACGTCCGCGACTAGCACCACTTTATTCGATAATGACAAAAATGCCCTTCTAAGAAATCATGTGGGGACAGGATGATTTCATTGCTCTGGTGGCCCACATGAAATCTCATTTACAATCTCTTTTAACCACAAATGAGTGATTTCTTTGATCTAGGTGCTGGACGGATTAGATTTCAAAAACACAGCAGAATGCACAAAATGACCACATTTGTAGATAAGCTTATACTACACTGCTGAGTAGTAGATCCGGCCTCTTAACTATAAGCTTATACTAACAAGGGAATGCATTAGAGTACATATAGTCATTGAAAACATGGAGCATGCAAAACATGATCATACAAAAGATATTCCTATCTAACAAAGGTGACCATGCATAATCTAGCAAATTAAAGATGCTAAAATGACCAACTATGCTAGACTAAAAGAAAATGAGGCTAAAATCCTCGAATGTATCTATTAAGCACAATTATGAGGCTGAAATCCTCAAATTTTCCTATATGCTCTAATTATAATTGTCCTTACTAAGATTTTCCTAATTTCTATTCCAAATGGTCAATTCATTTCCTCAACTCCCTCATATGGTAGATCAATTAAGGAGGGCTTGGGAACTCCTTATGAGGAGTTATGGGTGGAATCATCTCCTAAATTTCTAGGGAGAGATGTGGTGAAGGCCATTAGTACTTTTAGGTAGCTAAATTCTTCATCACTAGAAGAGTCTCCTAAGTTGGATTCAAACTCCTCTGTATCATCCCATGTCGCCATCATAGCCTTGCCCTTGAACTTTACTTTATTAGTGCATTCGGATGTAATATGTCCATAACCCTCACAGTTGTAACATTGGACTATTCTAAATTGTTTAACAGTTTTACCTATACTTTTTTCTCAACTGATTTGCTCTTCTTGTCACAACTTTTCCCTCTATTAAGCTTGAGGAATTTTTAAAATTTTCTAACAAAAGCTCTATCCTCATTTTCATCATTATCATCATTGTCATCTTCCTCAGACTCACTCTTCTTATTCCTATGTGAGTGCTTGTGAGAAGATTTCAAAGCAGTGAGTTTGTTATTGCTAGAAGGGGTCTTTAAGTATAGCTCATAGGTTTGTAAGGTACCTAAAAGTTCTTCGACCTTTATTGTGTCTATGTCTCTACACTCTTCTATTGAGGTTACTTTGGGAGCTAACCTATCCGAAAAGGATCTAAGAATTTTTTTACAAATACGATCATTTGAAACTCTCTCACCTAGACCCCACATGGAGTTGCAAATATCGTTAAGTTTCGTGTACAATTTCATGAAAGTTTCAGACTCTTCCATTTTAATATTTTTAAAATTAGTGGTCAAGAGTTGAAGCTTCGATCTTTTTACTATGCCCATACCCTCATGGGTGGCATTTTTTCACATCTCACAAGTACATATACGTTTAAATTCATTAGAAAAAATGGCATAGTAAATAACATTGAGAGATTTAACATCATAGGTATATCGAGCTTTCTCATCGGCACTTCATTTAAATTCATCTTTGGGAGTGCTAATGGTTTTTCCATCACCCACCACTTGTTCTATGGGCATATGCTAACCTTATTGGATCATAACCCAAACCATAGGGTCAAGGGATCTTAAGAATACCCTCATTCTAGTCTTTTAATTGGCGTAGTTAGACCCATCAAAATACAGTGGATGGGTGACGGCACTCCCCTCATGGGTACACATCATTCTAAAGATCCTATGGATTTACTCCAGATGGTTAACTCTTTCAAGAGCAACTAACAGTGATATCAATTAAAAATTAAAAATCAAGTATTTTCTCTATCAGATTAACCCTCTCTAATACTAATTGAAATTGCGTGGACTAGTCTCACACGAGAACTAACATGTTATGTGTTGTGGAAACTTAGCGGAAGTTAGAATCACAGCTAAGTCCTAAAAGGGGGTGAATAGGACCACTTAAAAAATTATGTCTAATTAAAATACTTACCAATTAAAATTTAATTAAGCAATAAATACTTAGGCTTTTAAGCCAAGTCGGTCCAATCACATAGACTACAAAATATGTAACATTAAGCAACTAATCTACAAGAAGATGTGAAAATACTTGTATGTGCTTTACTAATCAAGTGCCTAGCATACAATCTATTCAAGCATTCATATAATTCAACTAATTAAACACATAAGTATGAATAGAATTGCAAACATTTAATCTCAAACACAAGCATGTATAGTGGTTTGACTACTTGTCTACTCCATCTTGGCAGACACACTCTTCTCAAGTGTACCGGTATTCACTATCTCGAAGGTTTTGAATCAGGTTCACCTCTAACCTTTACAATGATTTCTCCTATACTAACCACTAACTTACACGTACACACCCGTGTTGGTGGACTATGTACTCACCCATATCGGTGGCTCCCTAGGAGACTTAGTTGGTTTTCTATCGGTTAACCAACAACATCGGTCCTACACAAAAACCTAACCTATAATTCCTTCGAAGGCTCCCTTGAAGACTTAGTTAGTTTTCTATCAGCTAACTAACAACCATTAGCGGACCTCATCTAAGGCCCTATCAGAGTAACCCGCTCTAATACCAATTGAAAATTGAGTATTAAGAAGGGGTACTCAGAGAGTCGCTCTACCAGAGTAACTTGTCTCTGATATCAATTGAAATTGCGTATATTGCTCACACTTGTAGATGCTAAGTGTGCGAAAGCTTAGAGTGGAGCTTGTAGAACCATGGCTACGTCCTAAAGGCGGGGTGATTAGGACCGTTTTAAAATCCTTTTAAAAACCTCTTGCCTAATTAAACTAATTAGCAATAATAAACTAATTAAGCCAGAATACCTAGCTTCCAAGCTTAAGTGAGTCAAATCACAAAGACTATCATAAAATTAGTTAATTAAGCTACCTAGTCTAATCATGCATAGATTATCAAACAATTTAACTAATCTATGCAACCTATGTAGATTATATGAGAATGGATCCTATAAGCTCAAGTTGACACTAATTAGTGAAAGTACATCTTATGTGTGAATGTGCATATCTAGTGCCTAGCATACATTCCTATCAAGCATTTATAATTAAGCAATTAAACATAAAATGCTAAGATAATAATGTGCTCAAATATATCACAAACACAAGCATGTATAGTGGTTCGATTACTTGTCTACTCCACTCTTGGTTCAAGTACTCACCCCTTGAGCACATCAGAATTCACTATAGGAGTTTAAATCAGGTTTCCTCATAACGTAGGTGTTTTAAATCAGTTCCATCATACCAAGGAATTTGACAAGGTTCCTCCTAACCTATGACGGACATTTTACTGGTTCATCTCTCAATCAAGTTGTTTACAGGATCCATCCTACCCAGGAGTTTGACAAGGTTCCTTCCAACCCTTTGGTTCCAATCCATAAACCTAGCGTATACTTCGACCGGAGGTTCCCCTTGAAGACTTGTCGAGTTTATAAATCCAAACTCTTACACTTAATCATCCACGAGGAAGGAGTGCAACCAAACTTTTATAATGACAACTTACTTGTCGGATTAAGCCCCTTATGTAGCGCCGCTTGGGTTGCTTGATCTCCACTCTCTTGTGCTTTAATCAACTCTCTGATGCTCCCCCGATCATGTTGCCACTGCATTACCAAAGCCTCAGCTCAATCGATCAATCACCCAGAATGTGATGCTCTTGAGATGCCCAAGGTGATAAGAGATGGTGTGAATTCTCTACAACTAGCAAGAGTTGGTTGCTTAGAGGAATTCCACCTAATTGGATCTCTAGAAGGGTTTAGACAAAGGATCTACCTATGGTCAAGGTGTCTAAATGTCTAGAGATCAAGAGAAAGTAAGTTCATCTTCATATGAGCTTTGAATGCTATATCTTGTGATCAAACACAAGGAAGATAAGTTAGAATGCTTAGGACTAGAGCCTAATGGTATGGGCAATGAGCGTGGCTTCTAATACACTAACATCTCTCTCCTTTGATCCAAAATCGAGCCCAGCCTTTGAAATTGTGTCGGTAGTCTAACACGACACCATATGCTTATATGTGGAAGGTTGGCGAAGCAATTAGAATTATGGCTAAATCTTATTGGGGGAGGGAGGGTGATTAGAACCGTTTAAAAATCCTTTTTAAAAACTTCTCGTATAATCAACTTAATTAGCAATTATAAACTAATTAAAGCAAAAACACTTAGCTTCAAAGCTTAAGTAGGTCCAATCACAAAGGCTAACAAGGATAAGCAATTAAACAACCTAGCCTAGGCATATAGAATATAAATATATAACAATCAAGCAACTAATCCATATGCATGTCTAGACTAGAAATGATATACTAAAATAAGCAATTAGTCTAGAAGTGAAACACAAGATGTGTATGAGAATCTACCTATCAATGCATAGCATACATTCCATTCAAACATTCACATAATTAACAATTAAAGACAATGCATTAATAGAAATGGCTCAAATGACAATCTCAAACATAAGCATGTATAGTGGTTCGACTACTTGTCTACTCCACTCTCAGCTCACATACCCGTCCCTTGAGCACACCGAATTTCACTATAATGGAGGTTTTAAATCAGGTTTACCTCACAATCTTTACACAAAGATTTTTGCACAGGTTCACCTCTCAACCTGAACAGAGATTTTCAAGGTTCATCTCTCAACCTAGGTGTTTGACAGGTTCCACCCAACCTAGGAGTTTACAGGTTCCTCCCAACTTACACGTACGCACCCATGTTAGTGGCTCTCGTTGGAGACTTGTTTAGGCCAGACAAACGTGTCAAGGATCGTCAAATGACCCTACGTGGTTTCAAGTAGGATAACCATCAACCTTAAATTCACACTCAATCCTCCCAAAAGGAATGAGTGCTAGGACTATTAAAGTGACAACTTACTTGTCAGATTAAGCCCCTCGTACAATGCCTTATTGGGTTGCTTGATCTCCACTCTCCTATGCTTCAACCAGCCCCCCGATGCTCCCCCGATCGTGTTGCCGTTGCGTTGTCAATGCTTCAACTCCACTGATCAATCGCCTCGCATGTGATGCTCTTGAGATGCTTAAGGTGATAGGAGATGGTGTGAATTCTCTATAACTAATAAGAGTTGGTTGCCTAGAGGAATTCCACCTAAAAGGATCTTTAGAGAGGTTTAGACAAAGGATTTACCTATGGTCAAGATGCCTAAACATCTAAAGATTAAGAGAGAGCAAGTCCATCTTCAAATGAGCTTTAAATACTCTAGCTTGTGATTAAACACAAGGAAGATGACTTGAAGTGCTTAGGATTAGAGCTTATTGGTATGAGCAATGAGAGTGGCTTCTAATGCACCAAAATATTTCTTTTTAGACCTAAAATCGAACCCAACCTTTATATAAAGAAAGCTCCAATGGCTATAAAATGAATGTTAACGACTCTCTACCGACCGATCGCATGGGGTCCACGACCGGTAGGTCGATGAGGGACGACCGGTCGAAATAAGGGTCTGAGACTGATGAAAGTTGTTATCACAATTCTACCCTCCGCCGATCGGTCGAACAGACCATACGATCAGTCGGGCGATAGATCGAATTATGCCCATGGATAAGATGATTCAACAATTTGTTGCTATCCCATTCTAGGCCTCTAACGATCAGTCAGCCATGGGCTGCGACCCGGTCGGTAGGCATGAAATTTTGTTGTCTTGAGTTGTATTTTACAATAGTTCATGAAACCTCCTTGGCCATTCTTTGGGTGATCTTTTGGGACACCTAAGGCCAATCTAAGATATCTAATGGTCTGCCAACTTGGGTCAAGTTATCTAGAGATTTGGGTTTTGGTTTGGTTCAAGGTTCAAGGCTTATCTAGGCATCTCATTTACCTGTTTCTTCTTCCTTAATGCAGTAGGTCTGTTTGAGCCTTTGGTCTTCATCTTCTTTAAGCTTAACCGACACCTAGACTCACTGACCTACGTAATTGACAAATAAGGTGCACTAGTATGCCATAGAAAAGTGCACTAACAGCCTTTATATAATAAAAGCATCAACGACTATAAAATGGCTGCCAACGGTTCTCTAATGACTGGTCGCAGGGGGTTCATGACCGGTTGATTGTTGAGCTACGACCGCTCTAATTAGGGCCTAGACAGGAGAATGTTGTTGTCCAATATTTGGGCTCTACCAACAGGTTAGATGATCGGTCGATCATGCTAGATGATCGGTCGAGCCTCCGATCGAATTAGCACTGGGATAAGTTGTTTTAGTCAGATTGTTGCTGTCTCATTTTGACCCTTTGACGAACAGTCGACCATAGGCCAAGAACGGTCGGCAGACCTGTTTTCCTGCTGATTGAGTTGTATTTTTCAACAGCAAGGGCAACCTCTTTGGCCGTTCTTCGGGTGATCTTTTGGGACACATAAAGCCAATCTAAGATGACCAAAAGTATGTCTAATAGGTTAGGTCATCTAGAGGTTGGAGTTTTGATCAAGGTTTAAAATTTAAGGCTCACCAAGGCATCTCATTTACCCATTTCATCTTCCTTGATGGAACTTGATCTTTCTCCCCCTTTTTGTCAACAATTGACAAACCAATCCCTCCCCGTTAATCATACACCAATTAAGGACATGGAGAAGAGATTAGAGTGTCACAATTTTAACTATAAGCACATGCTAACTAAGGAGATTATAGGGTGCATGAACATTAAAACATGGAACATGCATGAAACATGATACATAAGAAAATGCAACTATCTAAGCACAATTGATCATACATAATTGGTCATTTAAGATAAACATGAAAGCATAATGACTAAGGCATAAATTAACATACATTAAGCATAAAATTTAGTAAGATTAGCTAATCTAGGCAGGGTGATAGTCTAGCAATAAGATATACCTATCGAAAACTAGGCTAAACTATCAATGGTGGGCTAATGAGGCTCGAATCCTCCGATATGCCCCTAAGCTCACAAATGAGGTTGTAATCCTCAGATTTACCTATAGTGTTCAAAAATTAAAGAGGCTAAATTTTTCAAGTTCAACAATAAGCTCAATTATGAGGCTCACTCCTCAGATTTTAACATTTGAGCTCAGATTGACCTCTTAGGGTCACCTACCCCTTCACACCCCCTTAGTATGAAATTCTAAGACCCAGACTATGTTCGGGAGAGAGTATTCCTTTATGAATGTGTCTCTCTTAGATGTACTCCTAATTAGAGATCTATGTTAGGTAAGAGATATGTTTATGATTCCTACCCTAGATAATGTTGCCCTCAACTAATCATTTTACTAGAAGATTCAAATGGGACAACAAAAAATCACCTAAAACAATAATATATGCCTATTAAGTTCAAAATCCCCTCTTTGGTATACATAGTGCTATAACTCCTTGGATCTACTCCAAACGGTTAAGTCCTTCAAGATCAACTCACATTTGCTTCTATTAGAGTAACCCGCTCTGATACCAATTGAAAATTGAGTATTAAGAAGCGATAGTAAGAGAGTCACTCTATCAAAGTAACTTGTCTCTGATACCAACTGAAATTGTGTCTATTGCTTACACTTGTAAACGCTAAGCGTGCGGAAGCTTAGAGCGGATCTTGTAGAACTATGGCTAAGTCTAAGAGCAGGGGTGATTAGGACTGTTTTAAAATCCATTTAAAAACCTCTTGCTTAATTAAACTAATTAGCAATAACAAACTAATTAAGAAAGAACACTTAGCTTCCAAGCTTAAGTGGGTTCAATCACAAAGACTAGCATAAGATTAATCAATTAAGCTACCTAGTCTAATCATGCATAGATTATTAAACAATTTAACTATTCTATGCAACCTATGTAGACTATATGAGAATGGATCGTATGAGCTCAAGTCTACCCTGATTATTAAAAGTACATCTTATGTGTGAATGTGCCTATTTAGTGCCTAACATACATTCCTATCAAGCATTTATGATTAAGCAATTAAACATATAATGCTAAGATAACATTCACTAGGGATTTAAATCAGGTTCCTCACAACCAAGGTGCTTTAAATCGGGTCCACCCTACTAGGGACTTTAACAAGGTTCCTCCCAACCTATGACGAAGATTTTACTGGTCCATCTCTCAACTAAGATGTTTATGGGATCCATCGTACCCAGGAGTTTGACAAGGTTCCTCCTAACCCTTCAGTTCCAATCTAAGAACCTAGCGTATACTCCGGTTGGAGGCTCTCCTTGGAGACTTGATTGAGTTTGTAAATCCAAACTCTTACACTCAATCCTCCACGAGGAAGGAGTGCAACTAGACTCTTACAATGACAGCTTACTTGTCAGATTGAGTCACTTTTGTAGCGCTGCTTGGGTTGCTTGATCTCTGCTCTCTCGTGCTTGAATTAGCTCCCCAATGCTCCCCCGATCGTGTTGCTACTACGTTGCCAAGGCCTCAACTCCATCGATTAATCACCCCGCATGTGATGCTCTTGAGATTCCCAAGGTGATAGGAGATGGTGTGAATTCTCTACAATTAGTAGGAGTTGGTTACCTAGAGAAATTTCACCTAATTAGATCTCTAGAGGGGTTTAGACAAAGGATTTACTTATGGTCAAAATGCCTAAACATCTAGAGATCAAGAAAGAGAGTCCATCTTCATATGAGCTTTAAATGCTCCATCTTATGATCAAACACAAGGAAGATGGCTTGGAATGCTTAGGATTGAAGCCTAATAGTATATGCAATGAGGGTAGTTTCTAATGCACTAAATTTCTCTCCTTTGACCAAAAATTCTGCCCAACCTTTATATAAGAAAAGCTCCAACGGTTATAAAACGGCTACCAATGGCTCTTTATCAACCGGTCGTAGGGGGTCCACGACCGGTCTATCGTTGAGCCACAACCGATCGAATTAGGGCCTAGATAGGAGAATATTGTTCTCCAATATCTGACCTCTACCGACTGGTTGGACGACTTGTCAGTTAGGCTAGATGACCGGTCGGGCGACCAATCGCATTAGCTGTGGGACAAGCTGTTTTAATTAGATTGTTGCTTTCCCATTTTGAGCCTCTAACGACCAGTCGGCCATAGGCCAAGATCGGTTGACAGACCTGTTTTGCTGCTGTTTGAGTTATGTTTTTCAGCAACAATGGCAACCTCTTTGGCCATTCTTTAGGTGATCTTTTGGGACACCTAAGGCCAATCTAAGAGGACTAAAAGTATGCCTTAATAGGTTAGGTCATCTAGAGGTTTAGGTTCAAAATTCAAGGCTCACCAAAGCATCTCATTTACATATTTCTTCTTCCTTGATGTGCAGGTCCGCTTGAGTCTTCGGTCTTCATCTTTTTTAAGCTCAACCGACACTTAGACTCAAGACCTACGTAATTGACAAACAAGGTGCATTAGTATGCCATAGAAAAGTGCACCAACAATTCGTTGATATCGATGGTTCAACTCCATGAACAAACACCTTGTATTCGATGCTCCATTAAGGTAACCAAGGTGATGTGAATGGGTGAAACCTCTACAACCTAAGGATGTGAGTTGGTTCCATGTTGAGGATTCACCTAGATGGATCTTCTAGAGTGTTTATACAAGGGTTCACCTAGTAAATTTAGTGTCTAATGTTTAGAGAAATGAGGAGATCAAGTTTATCTTCAACATAAGCTTTAAATTCTCTTACTTGTGATGAATCATAAAGAAGATGACTTGGATCTCACAAGATTAGAGCCTAATGGAATGTGGAAGTATGGAGGCTTCTATTGCACTACAATCTCATCATTTTTCCTAAAGGCTGAATGCCCTTATAAAAGAAATTGATTTGTAACAACTAAAAAATGGGCAGAAAACGGCACCATCGATCACTCGACTGAGGGCCATTGACAGATCGAGAGGGCTCAAAGATTAGCTCGATTACTCGACCATGAGCCGAATTTTTATAGATTTCGATTGAAATTCGCTGGATTATTTTTGGCACCCTCAACCTCTTGATGTCAATTGCTCGAAATCGATCGATAATTCGCTCGATCACTCGAGGAATCGACCAAACTTACCCAGAGTTCTATTGTTTTAGGCAATTTAATTTACAGTAGCTCGAGACCTCTTTTAGCCCATCTTATCATGTTCCAATAAATCTTCTAAGACTAATAAAGATGACTAAGGGTTTACATATTAAGTCCAAGTCATCTCAAGGTTGGGTTATTTTTTAATAAGGGTCTAAAGCTAGGTTTACCAAGGCACCTCATGATTTACCTATGTCTTTGGCCTTGATGCTTCAAGTCTTTGAGTCTTGGTTTTCAAAGTCTTCCTATGGAGGCTCAACCAACTTAAGACACTCTAGCTTACATCATTGACAAAAAATAAGGCACTAACAAAGCCTATTTTCTTACCTCTCAACCTCCCCTAATCGGGATTGTCTTTTAATTCCAAAAGTTTTCCATAGCTGGGGACACAGTCACATTTCAGCAAGCTCCCCCTCATGGAAGTCATAGACTTAAAGAAGTTAATCACTATGCCGAAGAAGTAGAACAAGCCTTGTCGCAAGAGATGCCAGTCTCTTAAATGAGTCAATCAGAAATGGATGAGTTATAAAAGCAACTCTAGAGCATGCAGAGTCGACTTAAAAAACAATAGAGGGTAGATCTTCCCTTTAGTTAAATTTAGGACGTATGTCCATTTCTTGACTGCAAAGGTACCTTAAAATCTTGAAGTGCCTAAGTTCAAAAGATACAATGGCAATGGCTACCCCACAGAATATCTCAAAGCCTTATGTGGGAACTTAATGTAGTGGCAGGGAACGACGAAGCCATCATCCATCTATTCCATAAATCTCTCAAGGGTGATGCTTTGGATTGGTACACATACTTGGATTGTTATCGAATCAAGACGTGAGAATAACTTTCCCAAACATTTGTCAACCGATTCACGTACAATCTTAACATGGCTCCCAGGAGAGCAGACCTAACAACCCTAAGATAAAGAATTAGTGAAAACCTTATTTGCTTATGTTAATTGTTTGCGAGCTATGACCGCCAAAATGAGAACTCACATTACGATGAAGAGGAAATATCCATGATCGTCCACTCGACAAACGCGAGTATCTCTAGCTACCTGATCTCATACCCTTACATGAACTTCACTTAGTTCATTCACATCGGAGAACAAGTTGAAGTCGGAATAAGGGCTGGATGATCTGCCCTTGGCCTTATCAGGCCACCCCGATAAAGTGAAGTAAAGTTTGTTGAAGAGGCCTCAAATCTGTGCAAATACAGAGTCCACTGACCAGTCGGTTAGTGGACAAGTTGACACTGGGAGGTCTAGGCAGTCTTTGGAGGGTCTCCGACCGATCGGCAGGAGGCTCCAACCGGTCGAATTATGGCAGCAAAATAGTTTTTTTGTGCAAAACTCACTAGACCGATTTGGTCAGTCGTCGAATGGTCGGCCGACGTGCGAGACTCGGATATCTTGCGCCGTTTCGCGCTACATGTTTCCAAATCGGGAGATAGTCCTATTTAAACTCTTCCTAATCGTGTTAGGAGTAATGATACGCAATACCAAGGTGCTCTAACACGAGATTAGGATTTTGGGTGAGAGGATTGTGAGGTTTTGAGAGCTTTTGTTCATCTTTGGGATCTAACTTGGGTAGATTAGCTCGGTAATCATCTGTGATTCATAGTGGAGGTGTCACTGTCGTGGTTTTTTCCCGCAAGGGTTTTCCATGTAAAATTTGTTTGTCTTTGCATTGATTGCTTGTGTGGCTGTGTGGTGATTGTTTGATCTTCTTCGTTGCTTTCGCTGACCGGATTTCCAACAAGTCGTATCAGAGATATTGTTGGAAGGTTGAAGAAGAAGTTTTCGGAGACAATCTCATGACTTCAGGTGCAAAGTTCGACGTTGAGAAGTTTTCGGGTAAAAACAACTTTGAGTTGTGGAAGGTGAAGATGAGGACTGTCTTAACTCAGTAAGGGGTCGTGAATGCCCTTGAAAGGTGACCTACGGAGATGAAAGATGATGAGTGGACCAAGATGGATGAGAAGGCTATGGCCTTAATCCAATTGTGCCTTGTTGATGACGTCCTCTATAACGTTATAAAGGAGAAGACCGTTGTAGAGACATGGTCCAAGCTAGAGAACATCTATGTGAAGAAGTCTCTAAAACATCACATGTATCTAATGATGCAACTCTTCACCTTGAAGATGGCAGAGGGGACAGATGTGGAGGACCACATTAGCACGTTCAACAAGTTGATTTACAAGTTGCTTGATTTTGGTGAACAGATGAATGACGAGTATCAAGTCTTGATCTTGCTGAACTCGATTCCTAATTCATATGAGTCTTTCAGGGACTCGTTGTGTGCGGGTAGAGACACTATTAGTATTGAGACCGTTATCTGTTCGCTTCCCCAAGTGTAGGGTTGCTGATATAGTAATAAACTCGGTAAGACCGAGGTCGATCCATAGGGACTTGTGTAGGAATTCATAAACACATCTAATAATATCTATTGACAACTAATAACCAGATTTTGTATGAAATTGATATAGGTAACAACTTTGAATTAAATTGAAGATAAATAATTATAAAAAGGCACTAGGGGTTCAAGGATCCACTTGTAGCAATCCTTGATGTTCAATCCGCTGTGGTTTCTCACTTTCTCAACTAGAATCGATATTAAGATCTATCTAGCCGGATGATAGAGCTGTTAAACTAAACAATCTGTTATATGTAAGTCCAATGCATAAGATTCACTCAATGTAAGCTAGGCTGAGCATGCTCAATTGCATAGGTCAGTCCTAATTCCAAAAGGTTCAGTTCACAATCATAACCATCCTCAAGTCCTGTCACAAGACAAGGCTAGATTACAATTTGAACTTGATTTAAATCACATGCACAGTCCATACACATTACAAAAATTCAGAAAAGTAGAACTTTGGTAGGAAGTCCCCACATGAAGATCATAGTACTAGAGCGTACTCCAATTCCTCAGATCATACAAGTCTAGACTAATGCAAACCAATTAAGAATGTAAGTAATTCTCCCAAACATCCATGAGTCATCATAAGACTAAGAAAAACTACTTAAAACTTGTATAAACTTCAAACCATAGTTCATAAACATGAATTCCAAACTTAAAACCAACTTAGAACGAATTGAAACATCTTGGATCCACTACAAGCTTCACCTCTTAGCCCTAGCTAAGAGGTTTAACTGCTCATGATCCAACGAAACATGAAACAACAAAAAAAAACTCATAAAAACAGTAAAACAAACTAGAAGGAGTTGTGGAACTCCGAAATCCACTTCCGCCGCCTCCAAGCTTGCTTAAACCCTCCTAAGATACCCTAGGAACGATCCCTAGGTGTCCTTTTATAGTGGGGAGGCTTCGCAACTTCAGAAGAATCGAGAATTTGCATAAAAGTTACGCAGTGCACAGAGAATTTCGGCGCCAAAATTAGAAATTCGCATCTTACGCATGGTCGACCGGTCGGACGACCGGTCGGAGTGACTGGCCGACCGGTCTTGACCGGTCGTGCCTCACTGGGAAATCAGTCCAGCAAGCTCTGGACTAAAAAAACTTCTGACCGACCGGTCTTGACCGATCGAACTGGGCTGGCCGACCGGTCACGACCGGTCGTGCCTGCATTGGTTCTTAGTCCAATGAGATCAGAGGGGTAGGGCGAGCTGGCCGACCGGTTGTACGACCGATCTTGCTTGTTTTCTTCATTCTTTCTTCTTTTCTTCTTTCCTTGCTTCCTTCTTTCTTTGGTCCTCCTTAATCTTCATTCAAATGGTTCTAAATGAGCCCTTTTGTCATCAATTAGGCGGAGTCCACTCTCAATCCTGCAATCACCAAACATGCATTCAATGAGTCTTTAAATCATTAAAATCTCGCACAATGAGTGATGAATTGGGGTTAGAATATGCACAATTAAGAGCTCAACACACCCCCCAACCAGCATTTTACTAGTCCCGAGCAAAACATGCATGAAACTAATTCCATTCTTCAAAACTCAACTCTCTTTCAGAAACCATTCTTCTTTACATCCCAAGACATACAAGTGTAAGATTCAGAAATAATTGGTGATAGAAGTTGAAACCGTAAACCCTCAAGACATGATAAGCATTCATATAAAATTCCCGCTGATTGATTGATAAGTAGAAGAACTTGAACAATTTCAATCTAGTGTGGATAGTGAAAATTCATCTCATGAGTTTCCAGGATTATCTTCTTCATAGATCAACCAGACTATAGAACTCAAGGTACATAGAGCCACATCAAGCCAATGACAGGAATTTGCCTTACCGTCCTTCCGACGACTTTCACACTACATCCCATTTCCGGCTTTGGTTATGGGTAGACCATCCCCCGGTTGGTAGAAGGTAGCCCTAATCGGAATTTTCCACCATTTTTCCATCATTCCCAATTTCATCCTTCCTTTTCCTTTTTCTTTTAATTTAGATAGGATTTTTAGAAATCCATATCTTGCATTGTTTTCCCATGGACAAGGATGGATAAAGTACCCCGACTTGACTTCTCAACACCTTAATTCAAAGTCTAGCTAATCCATAAATCACATAATCCCTTCAACCCATGAAAATCGTGTAATGTAGGACTAGGTGTAAAAGTGTTCAAATTTTCTATCAATCACAGAATTAGGGGAATTCCCATATAAAACCATTATGCCAAGAGAAGATCAAGATTTATAACCTCATACACTTCATATCCCCTCCTCTTACGCTCATATCATCTTGAATGCATAGAATCAAAATTTCCAAAAGAGTTTTGTATCGAAAAAATTTCTACATTATTGCTCGAAATGTTACAAAACGCTGGATTCATCCAAGTGATCCTACACCCCCCAGCCAAATCTTGCATTGTCCTCAATGTAAAAGATGTGCAATAAGCAAAACATGAGAGCAATTTGAAAATAAAAGGGAGTGAGGAACTATAGTACCTAAGAGAGTGAAAAGTGAAATTCTTCCTCCTACTAACAAACCTAAGCGAAAGCAAACAAAAGCAACAAAATCCTAATCCTAACTACTCTATACCTCCGTCAGACTAGGAGATCAATTCCATCAACTCATCCAAAAGCATAAAATCAAGCAGAATCATTAGATGGATCAAAAGGTTTTGCAATAACGTCATCCAATATCCTGCGTTACAATACACATGTGTGTGAGTGATCCGGATAAGCCACTGAAGATTCCAAAAAAGAATTTCAGTGGGTTCATTAATGTTTTTACCACATGTATAAGGGGAGACATCGTCATATTTATCAAAAAAATTATGTCTCCATTCAGATTTTCCTGAGCATTGAATTTGCAAATATGGATCATCCCAGGGTTGGTAGGGATCGGTATGCATGATCCATAGAGGTGCGGAAATATAAATTGATTTCTCAGTATAACAAAGTGTTGTTTCCACATCCCTCTTTTGGCTAACGTTATATGCCAATACCGACTCAAAAGGTGCGACTATGTCCCCTATCATATCAACATTTTTATCAAGAGAATAGGCCGCATCTTCTTCTACGTGATTGGGGTAAGGAGTTGAGAGGGACACATCTTCCACAATAGAAATGATCATGTTTATTTCGTGAACCTCTTCATCCTCATCCTCTTGTTGGTTGTCAACATTGAAAGCATTTAACTTAATCGTCATATTACCAAAGGACATTTGTATGACCCCACTCCTACAATTTATGATAGCGTTTGATGTAGCTAGGAATGGACGGCCAAGTATGACAGGAATTTGAGGGCCACTATTAACCATGGGTTGTGTGTCCAAGACAATGAAGTCCACTGGGTAGTAGACCTTGTCAACTTGGACAAGAACGTCCTCAATCACCCCTCTCGGAATACGAATCGATCGGTCAGCGAGTTGTAATGTGGTTTTGGTGGGTTTTAATTCACCTAAACCCAATTGTTCATAGACCAAAAGGGTATTAAGTTCACACTTGCTCCTAGATCAAGTAAAGCATGTTTCACCCGGTAGTCTCCAATTATGCATGATATTGTCGGACTACCAGGATCTTTGTATTTCTTGGGCATCCCGTGATTTATAATGGCTCTTACATTCTCTGTCAAAAATACCTTCTTTTGCACATGTATTTTTCTTTTTATCGTGCAAAAATTCTTTAAAAACTTAGCATATGACGGAATTTGTTTAATGGCATCCAACAATGGGATGTTGATCTTCACCTGCTTAAAAACCTCTAAAATTTCCAGATTTTTGTCTAAAGGTTTAGGTGAAATCAACCTTTGTGGGAACGGGGCAACCGGTTTGTATTGCCTCTCCGGTTCTTTCTCCTGTGGAGTGTTGTTCAAGTTATCATCCTCTTTAGAGATTTCCGGATCATTAGGCTGTAGGGCCTTCACCGGATTAGATTTATCAATAATCTTCCCACTTCTCAAAGTGGTGATAGCTTGAACATGCTCCATATGTTGGGAGGATAAGCTTGCATCTTATATCTCAAATTGGGTCCTTGGGTTAGGAAGAGGTTGGGCAGGAAGTGTGCCTTTCTCCCTAACACTGAGGTGCGATTCAACCCTAGCCATTGAGGTTTTCAAGTCATTGATGGCTTGGGTTGTATTTTGATTAAATTTCAATTGCTCTTGCATGAACCCATCTATTTTCAGAGAATTAGTCTTGTTATACTCAGCTTGGACTGATACAATGCACCCAACATCTCCTCTAGCGAAATTTTTGGAGTAATGACTAGAGATGGACCTAGTATAGGTTGAGCTTGAGGGATATTGGTTGCATTCGCAGTGGGTCCATTCTTCCAACTGAAGTTGGGATGGTTCTTCCAACTAGAATCATACGTATTTGAGTTTGGAGCACCAAATTGCCGTTGATAACTGTTTATGGCATTTGCTTGTTTTTGTAAGATGTCTTGAACTGCTGAGTCTTGTGTTGTATATTGATTTCCGGCACAAACTCCACAAACAGTTTCAACGTCCTTAGAGTTGATCATCTCTCCTTTCCTTAATTCCATAGCCTCGACTTTTCTTGTGAGGCTAGCCACACGTGCACTTAAGCTATCTTCTTCCGATAAGACGTAAATTCCCCCTTTTTCCTTTTGTTGGCCAGTCTTGGAATTTGTTGGTTTAGATGTATCCCAAGACTGTGTATTCTCGGCCAATTCTTCCAAATAATCCCATGCTTCATCAGCCTCCTTATCCATGAATTCCCCATTACACATCATCTCTACGAATTGGCGCATGGGTGAAGTCAGTCCTTCATAGAAAAAGCTTATAACCCGCCTAAATTTCATAGCCATGATGTGGGCATGCGTTTAATAGGTCCTTAAACCTCTCCCAACATTGGAAGAAGGTTTCATCTTCCTTTTGGGCAAAGTTCATGATAAGGCGCTTCAACATGTTTGTTTTGTGAGTAGGGAAGAATTTTTTAATGAATTCCCTATGCATATCAGTCCATGCACCAATTGATCTTGGCCTTAATGCATGAAGCCAACCTTTAGCTTTGTCTTTAAGAGTAAAAGGGAAGAATTTGAGTCTCACCACATCATCAATTACATTAGCAAAGTGCATGGTGGTTATTACCTTATCAAACTCCTTAAGGTGTTGATAGGCACTTTCACTGTCTAATCCATGGAATTTAGGGAGAAGTTGGATCACTCCCGGTTTCAAATCCACATTCCCTGCATTTTGTGGAAAAACTATGCATGAGGGAGTGCTCGATCTTACTAGTTGCAAGAAATCACGTAAAGTTCTTGGTCGGGGAACATTCTCAACCACATTCTCCCCCGTTTCAGTTTGGTTTTGGCCCAGATTAGGATTGGCCATCGGATTAGGTTGATTTGCAGCCATGTTTTCAGAAAAAATTGGAGAGTTTAGATGTCTCCTAGCACGTGGCTCTCTGTCAATCCCTTCTACTATCCCCCCTTCACTTATGAGTCAGTTATTGGAATCTCGAGCCCAATGTGGGCAAAACCAAAAAATATGAAACAAAGAGAAAGAAGAATTCTTCCTCCCTTTCTTTACTCTTCTCTAAGACCGAAGCACAAGGTGTCCTACAATGGCTAAGCCAGAAGCAAGGATAGAGACCGATTTCTCCTGGTCAATAGGGATTCAAAGAACTCCCCACCCACTCTTTGAATCGTTTGAGAAAAAGTGCAAAAAAAAAGGAGAAAGAGGAGTAGAGGTGAGAAAAGAAATCTCTAAGCACAAGGTGATCCAAGACGGCAGAGCCGACCAATAGGAATCCAGGTGGCACAAGGCCGACATTTCAGAGATCCAAAAGGAGTCTCCACCCACTCTACAAGAGATGAATATGATAGGAATGAATAGGAGAAGGAGAAGAGTAAGGTTTAGAAAGATAGAACCTGATTCGGCACTTGAAATCCTTGTATCTTCTGCAGCTTCCTAGAAATCCCTGAAAAGAAAAATCAAATAAACAAGCTAAGTTAGTCCTAAAATCCTAAAAATCCTAAATAGATACTAATTTCAGAAATTTGTGAAAAACCGTCAAAGTCCCCGGCAACGGCGCCAAAAACTTGTTCGCTTCCCCAACTGTAGGGTTGCGATGTAGTAATAAACTCGGTAAGACCGAGGTCAATCCACAGGGACTTGTGTAGGAATTCACAAACACATCCAATAATATCTATTGACAACTAATAACCAGATTTTGTATGAAATTGATATAGGTAACAACTTTGAATTAAATTGAAGATAAATAATTATAAAAAGGCACTAGGGGTTCAAGGATCCACTTGTAGCAACCTTGATGTTCAATCCGCTGTGGTTTCTCACTTTCTCAACTAGAATTGATATTAAGATCTATCTAACCGGATGATAGAGCTGTTAAACTAAACAATCTGTTATATGTAAGTCCAATGCATAAGATTCACTCAATGTAAGCTAGGCTGAGCATGCTTAATTGCATAGGTCAGTCCAAATTCCAAAAGTTTCAGTTCACAATCATAACCATCCTCAAGTCCTGTCACAAGACAAGGCTAGATTACAATTTGAACTTGATTCAAATCACATGCACAGTCCATACACATTACAGAAATTCAGAAAAATAGAACTTTAGTAGGAAGTCCCCACATGAAGATCATAGTACTAGAGCGTACTCCAATTCCTCAGATCATACAGGTCTAGAACTAATGCAATCCAATTAAGAATTTAAGTAATTCTCCCAAACATCCATGAGTCATCATAAGATTAAGAAAAACTACTTAAAACTTGTATAAACTTCAAACCATAGTTCATAAACATGAATTCCAAACTTAAAACCAACTTAGAACGAATTGAAACATCTTGGATCCACTACAAGCTTCACCTCTTAGCCTTAGCTAAGAGGTTTAACTGCTCATGATCCAAGGAAACATGAAACAACAAAAAAAAACTCATAAAAACAGTAAAACAAACTAGAAGGAGTTATGGAACTCCGAAATCCACTTCCGCCGCCTCCAAGCTTGCTTAAACCCTCCTAAGATACCCTAGGAACGATCCCTATGTGTCCTTTTATAGTGGGGAGGCTCCGCAACTTCAGAAGAATCGAGAATTTGCATAAAAGTTACGCAGTTCGTAGAGAATTTCGGCGCCAAAATTAGAAATCCGCATCTTACGCATGGCCGACCGGTCGGACGACCGGTCGGAGTGACTGGCCAACCGGTCTTGACCAGTCGTGCCTCACTGGGAAATTAGTCTAGCAAGCTCTGGACTAAAGAAACTTCTGACCGACCGGTCTTGACCGGTCGGACTGGGCTGGCCGACCGGTCACGACCGGTCTTGCCTGCATTGGTTCTTAGTCCAGTGAGATTAGAGGGGCAGGGCGAGCTGGCCGACCGGTCGTACGACCGGTCTGACCTTCCTGGCCGACCGGTCTTGCTTGTTTTCTTCATTCTTTCTTCTTTTCTTCTTTCCTTGCTTCCTTCTTTCTTTGGTCCTCCTTGATCTTCATTCAATTGGTTCTAAATGGGCCCTTTTGTCATCAATTAGGCGGAGTCCACTCTCAATCCTGCAATCACCAAACATGCATTCAATGAGTCTTTAAATCATGAAAATCTCGCACAATGAGTGATGAATTGGGGTTAGAATCTGCACAATTAAGAGCTCAACATTATCTCAGCCCTTCAGTCGAAGGCAATGAGACAGAAGAGCAGTGATGCTAATTCTTCCTCCGATGCACTGATTATGAGATGAAGAAATTTTGAGTGAGGTGAAGGATCATCGAGTTCTCGATCCAAGTTGAAGGGCAAGGGCAAAGCTAAGTTGAAGTGTTGGGGATGTAGCCAAGTTGGGCACATGAAGAAGGATTGCAAAAGTCCTAAATATAAGAAGGAGAAGTCAGGAGACTCCTCTAAGGGAAGCCAATACCGCTGAAGTTGAAGAATGTGGTAGTGATATGTGCGAGGTTTTGACAGTGTCTAAGGTTAGATCTCTCAGCGATGAGTGGATAATGGACTCTGGGGCTTTGTACCACATGTGCCCAGATATGAGCGTCTTTACTTCCTACAGGGAGTATGAGGGAGGCTTGGTATTTCTAGGCAATGACTACACCTGTAAAGTAGTGGGAATTGGTATTGTGCGCATCAAGATGTTCGATGGGATCGAACGGACCTTGACGGAAGTGAGGCACATTCCCAGGTTGAGAAATAATCTGATTTTTCTTGGTGCACTCGAGGCATTAGGGTGCAAGTTCACCGGTTTTGACCGGTTCTGTAAAGTTTCAAAGGGAGCCTTTGTAATTATGAAGGGACAGAGGCATAGAAACATTTACAGGCTGATTGGGAGCACTTCAGTAGGTGAAATGCAGTGGTTGTAGCGGATTCCACATCTGCACGTATGTGGTATGCATGCTTAGGCCACATGAGCGAGCGGGGCATGAAGGTACTCTCTGAACGATCTTTGATTCCTTCCTTTAAATTTCTAGACTTCCGTATATGTGAACATTGCATGTATGAGAAACAGTCTAGATTGTCATTTAAAAGGGGAAAACATGTATGTAAAGGGATGCTTGAATATGTCCATTTCAATGTATGGAGGCCGTCGCCCATTATTTCTGTTGGGGGGTTATCATGGTTCGTGTTGTTTATCGATGACTATAGCAGGAAGGTTTGAGTTTATTTTTGAAAAATAAATCCGATGTCTTCATGACCTTCAAGTATTGGAAGGCGATGGTGGAGAATCAGTCGGGGCAGAAACTGAAAGTTTTGAGAACTAACAATGGAGGTGAGTTCACTTCCAGGGAGTTTAACACGTATTGTAAGGAGAGGGGGATCGTGAGGCATAACACAGTGCGCCACATGACAGAGAAGAATGGTGTGACAGAGCGGATGAATCGGAATCTCTTAGAGAGAGCCCGATCCATGATTAGTAACGCTGGGTTGGGCAAAGAGCTATGGACGGAGGCCGTTAACACGGCTTGTTACTTGATAAATTGGTCACCCTCTATGGCAATTGAATATAAAATTCCTGAGAAAGTGTGGAGTGGTCGTACGCTAGACTACTCAAGTCTTCGGGTCTTTGGTTGTGAGGCTTACTCTCATGTACCGTCAGTTGAGAGAAATAAGCTAGACCATAGGGCCAGAAAAGGGATCTTTGTGGGGTATGGTGATGGTGTGAAGGGTTATCCTATATATAATCCTGTCAAACGAAAGATCACCCTGAGCCGCGATATCAAGTTTGATGAAGGTTCTTTGTTCCGTAAGGATGCTACAAAGGAACCAGAAAAATCAGAGATTGTTAACATACAGAATGACAGAGATGAGACACAGGCCGATACTGAGGCACAGACAGATGTATAGGATTAGGTGGAATAGCCACTTAGGCGAAGAAATTCACCTAGGGATTACAGGTTACTGGCAAGGTATAGGGATGACTCGAATATTGCATTCGCTCTCATTACAGATGAGAGGGATCCATTTAACTTTGAGGAGGCACTACAGGATGTAGATGCTGAAAAGTGGAAGACGGCAATCCAAGACTATTGAATCACTATTTTATACATTGCATAGCCCATTACATCACATTATATGCATGGTTTGCATATTTAAAAGGCCCATCTAACGCATGTTTTGTGATTGTAGGAGTAAGAGCGGACTTCACCCAATTGGAGACTAAAAAGCGCCATTTAGAGCCATTGGATAAAGGTTGAAGGAGGACCAAAGAAAGAAGAAAGCAAGGACAGAAGAAAGTAGAAGAAAGAAAAAGGTTCGACCAGCCGTGACCGGTCGGCCATGGGAGCCCCGACCGGTCAAGACCGGTCGGCCACATCATTGGAAGAAACTGGAAGAAGGATCGATTTGGTCGGACCGATCTTCACCGGTCGGCCAACCGGTCGGCCCTCTTTGTGTAGCCCCTGGACTGTCAAAAGATAGGTCCGACCGGTCGTGACCGGTCGGGCAGCCCAGTCCGACCGATCAAGACCGGTCGGCCACATGTAGACAGCGGCTTGAAGCTTTCTAAATTCGAATTTTGAGTTTCCTAAGTGAGGTAGGACTCCGTATTTTCGCGATTCTTCCAAGTCGGTGACCCCTCTAAGCTATAAAAAGACACCTACAACATCTTCCTAACTCATCTAGCAACATGGGGAGCAAAGAGATCAAGACCTAGGAGGCTTCCTAGCCTCCTACAACTAGTTTTCTTCATCTTCTAGTTCGAGTTTCTAGTTTTTAATGTTTTTTTAGCTAATCTTTTAGCTAGAGCTAAGAGGTGAAGTTTGTAGTTTGTTTCAATGCTTTAATTCGTTCTTCAAGTACCCTTTACTTTAATTTTAGATTTTCAAGTTCTAGTTTGAATAAAGTTTGGTTTTTTTAGAAGTTTTGTCAGAGTTTGTGTGTTCTGGACATGAGTTCCTTGCAATTCTCTGAGATTACCATGATTGGGTGTTTGAATTCGAATTGTAGTAACCCTTGAGCATGCCATAGTCTCTTGGCATGGCTGTTACTCCGAAGGCTACAAATTCAAGTTCTATATGCTTCATTAGAACTAGAAATCTAATTTCCAGATTTAAGTGGGATTATTGTGCTTGAATGTTATATCCTCCAATTAAATGAGAGATAGGACTTTGATTCTAATTGTGTTGTGCTTGGATGAATGGATTGGCATTGGACTACTACAAGTGGATCCTTGATGCTCTAGTTCTTCTTATTTTCAGATTTTCCTATTTCATGTGAAAAACTATCTTCTTAAACTTCTTAAATTCTAGTTATTAGATTAGTTGGAATTGTTTACCTCTTTCCCTGTGGATCGACCTCGGTCTTACCGAGATTATTACTACATCGCATCCATGCACTTGAGGCGAGCGAACAAGTTTTTGGCTGCCACTACCGGGAAAAGGTTTAACGGTTCTAATTGTTATAGTAGCTATAGAGTAGTTTTAGTTAGGTAGGATTTTCGATTTTTATAGAAGTAGATTTTCTGATTTTTTTTTTCTAGATTACTAACAATTTTTTGTTTGATTTTTGTAGGACATTGTTGCTGACATAGATGTCACTATATTAGGCAACATCTCCCCATCTCCCTTCTTTTTGTTCTTTTTTTTTTCTAGATTAGGGTAGTTTTCAATTCCTTAAAATTTCATCATGTATGATTGGACTGAATGGTGCGTACAGGTACCTTTTGGAGGATCAGACATTGGATTAGGAGACCCAAACTCATTGTGATCGGGATTCCTCCAAGCATGAGTGTTTTTTTGAGATTCAAACAACCACTACTACCCCCCACGTAAGACGATGCGTGAGTACATTAATGAAAATAATACACATATTAAGACACAACGTAAGACGATGGGGGAATACGGGAATGAAGCCAAATCGAATAATTGTCATCCGGGGAAAACATTACATGATTACTGGATTGAAAATAACCTGAGTGTTCCACCGGTTGTGGTAGGAGGTGTGCAACAACAAAAGGAGCAGGTGAATAGTGGCCAACCGGTTAAGACAATGCGTGATCACTTGTATGGATATGCCTATCAACCATCATATAACTCTTCATCCTACAATACATACGGTCTTAATTGGGAAAACCACCATTCTCCTTGTTCAAGGGAAGAACCAACCGTGGTTATTAACAATCACCCTAAAACGTCTTCCTCTTGTGATGACATGTATACACAAATAGTTGATAAAATATGGAAAGAGTATGTAGATGAACAATCAAATCAAGCTTACTCGCCATCTTGTGAAGACGTTGAGCCCAAAATTGGGGGCATCAAATCAATCCCCTTTAATGAGGAGGATGGGGCTACCTAAGTCCCACCTTCTTCAGATTTAATGAATAGACTTTTAGAGGAGATTGATCTCGATGATCCGAATATCATCATCAATTATGGTGAGTCCACAATCTCTTTTGGATGCTTTGAACTTAATGATGAATAGATTTTAATGATGGTTGACGAACCCGAGGAATCCATTAAATCTGAAAGCGATAGTGGGGTTACTTACAATGAGGGTTTAGTGAACACTTATGAACCTATGGTTTCTTTTTCCAAGGGGCATAATGATTATGAGTCTCTAAAAGATATGCATGCTAAAGAGATGGTCGAGGTTGTTATTTTTGAGTCACTCCACCAACTTGACATGCTTAATTTTAATGTGGAGAATGAGACTCCCATGAGTGAAAATTTAGATTCTTTGGACGAATGCTTAGCTTACTTTGAAAAATCAAACGACCCCATTATTCAAGAGATTGTTAAAGCCTTGCATACTTCCGACTTGGTGCCTCATACTAGTTATGGAGAACCTAGTTTGGAAGAATTCCACTCCATGGAGGGCGAGTCCCTCACCATCGAAAATAAATTTTTGCACTCACTCAAGCAAGATCATGATCCTTCATCTGACTATCTCGATTTCCTAGAGGAATACTTGGCCCATTCTTATGATCTTGATGATGAGATGATTAAGGAGTTGGATATTTTGTTAGACACAGTGTCGGTGCCTGAAGAACACCTTTCCACTGATTTTCACTCTTTACCATTGTTTGTGAAAGCACCTTACAATTCTGAATTTGTGGAGGAGACATCTTTGACCAATGAAAACTTGATGAATGTCTCTCCGCCATCATGGGTCCTTCAACCCATTGAAAATTTTGATTGGGAGGACCCATTTTTACTCAATCATAACCCAAATCAGAATTTGAGGAGATATCTTTTTGCTGCTCTTATCTCCTCCTATCATGCATGTGGTGCACATAAATATTGGACTTTAATGAAGACAAGCACCCATGTCTACTGTCGAGCAGGACTTTGGATGGTCCTCATGAGAAATTTATTGAAATTCATGAAGATCCTGCTTAAACTTGATCATGTAGTCGATCGGACTAATCAAAGGTAGGTTATGATTTATTTTTTTTGCAATTAGGATTGAATAAGTCTCATCGAGACAATGGAAGATGCTAGAATTGATCAATTTGCTACCTCAGGTACCCTCGTTCTCACTCTCCTTTATTTTATTTCATTGCTCTCATGTCTTGCTTATTGCATATCTTGTTACATTGAGGACAATGTAAGATTTTGGTTGGGGGTGAGATTCCTTAGATGAATCTACTAGCTTTTGTGACATTTCGAGCAATTATGTAGAATTTTTTTTTGAATTTTCTAAAATTCAAAACTCTTTTAAAGAACCTTATTTCTATGCATTCGGGATGATACGAGTATAAGAAAAAGAGATACGAAGTGAGTGCTGTTGTAAGTCTTGAACTACTCTTAATATAATGCTTTTATATGTGAATTCCCCTATTTATATGATTGATAGAAAATTTGAACACTTTTACACCTAGTTCACATTACACGATTTTCATGGGTTGAAAGGATTATGTGATTTGTGGATTAGCTAGACTTTGATTTAAGGTGTTAAGAAACCAAGCCGGGGTACTTTGTCTATCCTTGTCCATGGAAAAATAACGAAAGATACGGATTTCTAAAAATCCTATCTAATGAAAAAGAAAAAGGAAAAGGAAGGATGAAAATTGGGAATGATGGAAAATGGTGGAAAATTCCGAAAAGGGCTACCTATTTACCAACCGAGGGATGGTCTACCCGTAACCAAAGCCGAAAATGGGACGTAGTGTGAAAGCCGTCGGAAGGACGGTAAGGCAAATTCCTGTCATTGGCTTGTTGTTGCTTTGTACACCTTGAGATCCATAGTGTAGTTGATTTATGAAGAAGATAATCCCGAAAACCTATGAGATGAACATTCACTATGCACACTAGGTTAAATTTGTTTAAGTTCTTCTATTTATCAGCCAATAAGTGGGAATTTCATATGTATACTTATTATGTTTTGAAAGTTTAAGGTTTCAATTTCTATCACCTAATTTTTCTGAATTTTACACTCGTATGTCTTGGAATGGATTGAAACATAGTTTCTGAAGGAGAGTTGGTTTTTGAAGGATTGAACTTGTTTCACGCATGTTTTGCTCGGGACTAGTAAAAAGCTGGTTGGGGGGTGTGTTGAACCTCCAATTTATACATTGCATAGCCCATTACATCACTTTATATGTAGGGTTTGCATGTATAAAAGGCCCATCTAACGCATGTTTTGTGATTGTAGGAATGAGAGAAAACTTCACCCAATTGGAGACTAAAAAGAGCCATTTAGAGCCATTGGATGAAGGTTGAAGGAGGACCAAAGAAAGAAGAAAGCAAGGAGAGAAGAAAGTAGAAGAAAGAAAGGAAGAAAAAGAAGAAAGAAAAAGGTCCGATCGGCTGTGACCGGTCGGCCATGGGAGCCCTGACCGATCAAGACCGGTCGACCACATCATTGGAAGAAACTGGAAGAAGGACCGGTTTGGTCCGACCGGTCGGCCAACCGGTTGGCCCTCTCTGTGTAGCCCCTGGACTATCAAAAGACAGGTCCGACCGGTCATGACCGGTCAGCCAGCCCAGTCCGACCGGTCAAGATCGGTCGGCCACATGTAGACATCGGCTTGAAGCTTTCTAAATTCAGATTTTGAGTTTCCTAAGTGCGGTAGGACTCCATATTTCCGCAATTCTTCCAAGTCGGTGACGCCTTTAAGCTATAAAAAGACACCTACAACCTCTTCCTAACTCATCTAGCAACGTGGAGAGCAAAGAGATCAAGACCTAAGAGGCTTCCTAGCCTCCTACAAATAGTTTTCTTCATCTTCTAGTTCTAGTTTCTAGTTTTTAATTTTTCTTTTAGCTAATCTTTTAGCTAGAGCTAAGAGGTGAAGTTTGTAGTTTGTTTCAATGCTTTAATTCGTTCTTCAAGTACCATTTACTTTAATTTTGGATTTTCAAGTTCTAGTTTGAATAAAGTTTAGTTTTTTTAGAAGTTTTGTTAGAGTCTGTGTGCTCCGGACATGAGTTCCTTTCAATTCTCTGAGATTACCATGATTGGGTTGTTTGAATTCGAATTGTAGTAACCCTTGAGCATGTCATAGTCTCTTGGCATGGCTGTTACTCCGAAGGCTACAAATTCAAGTTCTAATTGTGTTTTTTTAGAAGTTTTGTCAGAGTTTGTGTGCTCCGGACATGAGTTCCTTTCAATTCTCTGAGATTACCATGATTGGGTTGTTTGAATTCGAATTGTAGTAACCCTTGAGCATGCCATAGTCTCTTGGCATGGCTGTTACTCCGAAGGCTACAAATTCAAGTTCTATGTGCTTCATTAGAACTAGAAATCTGATTTCCAGATTTAAGTGGGATTGTTGTGCTTGAATGTTATATCCTCCAATTAGATGAGAGATAGGACTTTAATTCTAATTGTGTTGTGCTTGGATGAATGGATTGGCATTGGACTACTACAAGTGGATCCTTGATACTCTAGTTCTTCTTATTTTTAGATTTTCCTATTTCATGTGAAAAACTATTTTCTTAAACTTCTTAGATTCTAGTTATTAGATTAGTTGGAATTGTTTACCTCTTTCCCTGTGGATCGACCTCAGTCTTACCGAGATTATTACTACATCGCAGCCTTGCACTTAAGGCGAGCAAACAAAGACGAGATGAACTCCTTGTACACGAATCAGACTTGGGAGCTTGTGGAGCTTCCAGTTGGTCGAAAAGCGATTGGTTGTAAGTGAATTTTTTTAAGAAACAGGATAGATACAAGGCAAGGTTAGTAGCAAAAGGGAATGCTCAGCATGAAGGCGCTGACTTTAGTGAGATATTTGCACCGGTAGTGAAGCAAGTATCTATCAGGTTCATGTTGACATTGGTTTCCCAATACAACCTCGAGCTAGGACATATGGATGTAAAGACTGCTTTCTTGCATGGAGAATTGGAAGAGCAAATCTACATGGTGCAACCAAAAGGTTATACAGTGCAAGGGGCTGAGAACAAGATTTGCAGGTTAAGGAGATCGTTGTACGGTCTCAAACAGTCGCTTAAGTAGTGGTATAAGAAATTTGATTCCTTCATGATGAGTCAGGGCTTTTTCAGGAGCGAGTACGATCATTGTATCTATTTCAAAACACTGAGTGATGAGAAGTTTCTCATACTGGTGTCATACGTCGATGACATGCTTATTTCCAGTCATAGCATGTCTGACATCGATATGTTGAAGACTCAGATTTCAAGGACATTCAAGATGAAGGATCTGAGGGCTGCAAAGAGGGTTCTTCGCATAGATATTCATAGAGACAGGAAAAAAAGTAGGTTGTGATTATCTTAGGAGGAATATCTTGAAAAGGTGTTGAAAAAGTATGAGATGGAAAAGTTTAAACCGGTTAGTGTTCCCCACGCGGCTCACTTCAAGCTTTCTTTTAAACATTGTCCTCAAACATATGAAAAAAGGATGTTCTATCTCATGTGCCATATTCAAGTGCTGTAGGCAGTTTAATGTATGCCATAGTCTGTACAAGACCGGATATTTCACAGGCTATGGGTGTTGTTAGCCGATTCATGTCTAACCCAGGCAAACAACATTGTGAAGTTGTGAAATGGCTACTTCGATATATTCGAGGTATGCAGGACTATATCTTGATGTTTGAAAAGTCCGAGGACAAGTTAGTTGGTTACGTCGATTCTGATTATGCTGGTAATATGGATAATAGGAGATCGACTTCAAGATATTCGTTTGTGTTAGCGGGTGGAGCGATTAGTTGGATGTTTAAGCTTCAGTCTATGGTGGCTCTTTCCACTACTAAATTTGAGTATATGGCGGCTACAGAAGCTTTTAAGGAGGTTGTTTGGTTGAAAGGAATGATAAATCAGTTGGGGCTTCAGCAGGAAGTCGTACCGGTTAATTGTGATAGCTCTAGTATTATCAATTTGACTAAAAATTCTGTTTATCACTCTCGTACTAAACACATTGATGTGCGTCACCATTTTATTCGGCAGGTGCTTGAGGAAGGAGATGTGACCCTAGACAAGATTTACACTAGCAAGAATCCGACGGATATGTTGACCAAGGTGGTCCCTACAGAGAAGTTCAAGTTCTGCGTAACTTCTCTGGAATTTGCAAAGGCTTGACAAAGACGCAGTGATGCATGAGAAGCAGCGACACTATGATTGATGAAGAGCTGATTTGAAGAGTAGAGAAGGTGGTTTGACGTGTTTTGATGCCTCAGTAGAGTTTGTTGAAGAGGCCTCAAATCTGTGCAAATACAGAGTCCACCGATTGGTCGGCCAACCGATCGATCAGTGGACAAGTTTAAACAGGGAGGTTCAGGCAGTCTCTGGAGGGTCTCTGACCGGTCGGCAGGAGGCTCCGACCGGTCGCTCGACCAGTCGAATTATGGCAGCAAAACAGTTTTTTTTTTTTTTTTTTGTGCAAAACTCACTGGATCGATTTGGTCGGTCGCCGACCAGTCGACCGACGTGTGGGACTCAGATATCTTACGTGGTTTCACGCTACATGTTTCCAAATCGAGAGAGAGTCCTATTTAAACTCTTCCTAATCATGTTAGGAGTAATGCTAAGCAATACCAAAGTTCTCTAACACAAGATTAGAGTTTTGCATGAGAGGATTGTGAGGTTTTGAGAGCTTTTGTTCATCTTTGGGATTTACTTGGGTAGATTAGCTCTGTAATCATCTGTGATTTATAGTGGAGGTGTCGCTTTGTGCCGTGGTTTTCTCCCGCAAGGGTTTTCCATGTAAAATTCATTTATCTTTGCGTTGATTGCTTGTGTGGCTGTGTAGTGATTGTTAGATCTTCTTCGTTACTTCCACTGACCAGATTTCCAACAAAGTTGAAAAAAGACCCATAGGGTATAGGTACGTGAATGGAAATGGTTCTGCTCAACGCCCAATAGAAGTGAACAACATCATTGCCTCTACCCAAGGCAACCGGTATACTCCCCAACAGAGACGCTAGCAGTATCAATAATACCAAGGTCCGCTTCCATCTTAACAAATTTTGCAACCTCCGCCTCAACCACAACCACAACCGCAACAACAACCACCCAGTGGGAATGCACAATACCCCTTCCAAAATAGGTAAACGGTGGCGAGGGAGCCTAGTAAGTTTACCTTGTTAACATAAACGTATAACCAGATCATGGTGACGTTAGTGCAAAAGCAACCTCTTACCCCTCTACAACCTAAGCCTCCTCCAAATATGTTACCTCCAAACTACAACGAGAATGAATATTGTGCATACCATGAAGTCTATGGTCATACCACAAGCCACTGCTTCTCTCTGAAGCACATATTCCAAGATCTAATCGACAGCTGAAGGACCATTCTCTCGGTCCTTGAGACAACTCCTGCTCCCCAATTCTCCAGAATCCCCTACCACAACATCACGTGGGGCAGCGAGAGATATACAGGTGAGAATAGATGAATATGGATATGAGATATTTTTAGGGTGGTCCCACGATGCACATGTTGAGAGTTCCACTCCTCAGGTGAGTAAGACATGCATGCACTTTGAACTTAGATTATTGTTATTATTTTTCTACTGTTAATTTTCTTTAGTGTGGCCCATTGTTGTCATTTTTCTACTGTCAATTTTCTGTTGTGCAGCCCACCTGACTTATGGACCGGCAGGGTCTTAGGTTAGGGGGCGCTTGGATAACCAAAGAAAAGGAAATAAAGTGAACTACCGGATGATTATTTCCATAGCCACTGTACAAACTACCGTTATGTCACGTGCCGCTGTGCACGGACTGAGGATGGTATAAAAGGGATACGAAGAAGGGAGAAGAATACACTCTGAGAAGGGAGAGAGAGCAGAGGAAAATACCATATCTATAGGGCCACCATGTTTTCACTGTAAAATGCATTGCATCTAACCGGGTTTATGCTTGATTTTAAGTGCTAAGGTTAAGAATCAGATAAATTCACAACTCATTTATGCTAGATGTAACCGTGAAAATGGGATGTTGACTATAGGTTTGTATGGAGCCATCATGTAATGTATGTTTTATCAAACCCGTTAATCAAGTCTAAGTCAACATGAAAAAAAAGCTATAAAAATAAACTTGATAAATATCGCAGGTGGGCCATGCAATGTGAACTTTAGCCATGTTTGGAAACCATAGATTCCATGCCAAGCTAGGGAAAAGGAAACAATTCATGTTCTTTCAATAGCAAAGAAAAGCATGAATTCCACCCAACAATTATCTCGTATTGAGATTCAAATTCTTGACACAAGAAACTAGGCAAACCTTGTAATATGAATATGAGATTTTCACTTTCTTTTGAGCTTCATGTGTACAGGCATGAGAGCAATTTTGCATTGACCTCATTTAGTGGCCTATGTGAATTTTTAATTAGGATTGTATACAGTTCAAATACCATTCTCACCTGATGGATGGAGTAGATTTTATGTATAGAAAATAGTGGACCCCTCAAAGTATGGAATGGTATCCTCTTCATATCAGGCTATATACAAGCAGAGAAGTAGAGAAGTTGTGCGGGTACAAGAATTAAAAGAAGTGAGGAAGCTGGTTAAATCTAAGCGATCTCTTGTGCGATGAAATCTCTTCTGTTTCTTGCCAATCAGCTACATTATTATAGAAAATTTACTCTCTTAACCAATGTTGTGAAGTCTAATTATAAGTGCAAAAATGTCCAAAGTTAATTAGTGGTGTTATATGATAGAGATATGGATTCTAAAAATAGAGTAGTTTGTTTAACAAGGAAAATTCCCAAATTTGTTAGGCAAGGGTCATCTTGTGTCTTGTGCAACTTTTAAAAAATGGAAGGATTGCTTCGAGGAAACCTTAAAATCCAAAACATTTTCAACATCACATCAAACGAATAGCCTTTTCCATTCGGGCCATGGCTCAGCCCCAATCCAAGTTATATGATAGCTAGTTGTTGGGCTTTTGACAAAAAAGGGCTTCAGCCTACCTGCCTTGGCTTTGCTATCACTCCACCCCAAACTTCAGATATTCAGGTAAGTATCTGAAGAAAATTCTGGATAAGTAATTTTAAGATTTTTTTTTACAAACGACCGCCTACCTTTTCATCTATTTTCGGAAATTCGCCTAATTTAGCCGTATTAGGCTACAGGCGCCTACCTTTCTTGCACCGTTATTATATTATCGCTTGTCGTCTACAATATAGTATGCAAATCGCATTTTTTTAAAGACCAAATTGTCCCCACTAGATTAAAAGGGGGAAATTAGGTTTTTACCATCCTATCCTCCCTCTCTCTCTCTCTCTCTCTCTCTCTCTCTCTCCCTCTCTCTCTCCCCTACCTGATATCTACCTCCCATCCGATCATCTCTCAGATAAGCTCTTGCAGTCTGTCTCCTTGGATCTCTCTCATAGCTCGGAAACTACATTTGGAGATCTCAGAGCTCTCCATCCTCAAACCCCACAGTCTTTTACTTCCTTTCACCTCGTAAGGTAAAAACCCTAACCCACTTTAATTCTTGTAGACTCAAAATTTATGGAGTTAGTGCACTCGCAAGGCCCATGTACTTTTGACCATCTGTTGCTTTTGAGATTTGCATTTGTTTACTGTTTGTGAAGGGACCCTTTGGACTTTTCTATTTCTTTATAGTAATGTTTGGGTGTGTGGAAACGATGACCCCAGCACTGACAAAATGAAGGTGAGTCCTTTACAAAAGAAAACCCTATTCAAATTTGGGGATTTTGGTACATCCATCCCTTTTCAAATTTGAGAATTTTGGTACCATAAAAAATGGAGTTTTTGAACTTATGGATTTTAGTACCTTAATCCGAAATCGAATTTAGGGGTTAAGAAATTGGAGATTTTGGTACCCTACTTCCACTTTGAATTTGAGGTTCTTGAAATGGAGATTTTTGTACTTGAATCCTAAAATTGAATTTGGAATTTTTTTGGGTCAAGAATTTGGGATTTTTTGAATTTAGAATTTTCTAAATCTGGTATCTGAAATTACGTCGGTAGTCTAACACGACACCTTCGTATGTGCTGAAGCTTAAAGAGCAACTAGAATTATGGCTAAGTCCTATTGGGGGGGGGTGATTAGGACCTTTTGAAAATCTTTTCGCCTACTTACACAATTTAACAAATTAAACTAAGCAAGAACACTTCGGCTTCCAAGCCTAAGTGGGTCCAATCACAAGACTAGCATATGGTTTAAGCAATAAAATACCTAGTCTAAGCATGCATAGATAATAAAATGATTTAAATAATCAAGCTCCTAATCTATGCAACCTACTTTGACTTATGAGAATAGATCAATGAGCACAAGTCCACAAAACTAGTGAAAGTACATCTTGTGTGTGGATGTGCTTATCGAGTGTCTAGCATACATTCCTATCAAACATTCACAATTTAAACAATTAAACTTTCAAAGCTAAGATAACAATGTGCTCAATTCAATCACAAACACAATCATGTATAGTGGTTCGACTTTGGTTCTACTCCACTCCCGGTTTAAGTACTCAACCCCATTGAGCACACCAGTATTCACTACCGGAAGTTTTAAATGAAGTTCACCTCTCAACCTTTACGAGGAAGTTTTTCCGGTTCACCTCTCAACCATAAACGGATTTTTGGACAAGGCTAACTCTCAACCCGACGCACGTTCACTCCTGTGTCGGAAGCTCCCCCTTTAAGATTTTGTTTAGGCCTGGCAAACGAGCCAAGGAGTGCCAAACAACCCCTAGTCTTTAGGCCGATAAACAAGCCAATGAATGACCAACGTCCCGAGAGTTTTAGGCTTAACAAACAAGCCAAGGATCAGCAAACAACCCTAGTTCGAGTTTAACAAACAAACTCTACACTCAACTCTCATAGGGAATTGAATGGATGAACTCTTAACAAAGACAACCTTACTTGTCAGATAAGCCCCTTGTTCAGCGTCGGCTCAGGTTGCTTGATCTCTACTCTCCCGTACTTCTTCCTAGGCTTAACAAACAAGCCAACTCTCTGCTTGATCTCTACTCTCCCGTACTTCAATCAGCTTCCCTTGCTCCCCCGATCGTGTTGTTGCTGCGTCGCCAATGCCTCAGCTACACTTGATCAATCATCTTGCTTGTGATGCCTTTGAGATACTAAAGGTGATAGGAGGGTAGGTTTGAGAACCCTACAACTAATAGGAATGAGTTGCTTGGAGTTGTTCACCTATAATGATCTCATCTTAGAGCTTTGGATATGGTTTTGACTATCAAGAAAGATCCAAGCTCTAGAGATCAAGAGGGGTTGAAGGTCATCTTTTACATGAGCTTGGAATGCTCAATTCTTGTGTTAAAGCACAAGGAATATGCCTCTCATAGATTAGGAATGAGCCTCAAATGGTCTTCAACAATGGTAGCTTCAATCCTCTTAAAATCCCTCATCTTTGCTAAAAAAAAACGCCCCAAGCCATTTTATAAAGAAAGTCCAAACGGACACAAAACAGGCAAAAAATGGCTAGTCTTGACCGGTCAAGATCGGTCGGCCCAAAGTCCAAGCAAGACAAAAGGTTGTTGTCTTGAGGGGGGGTCAGTCTGACCGGTCGGACCAGACCTGCCGACCGGTCAAGGCCTACACACATAGCAGTTGCTGTCTAGGCTAGGAGCTAGTCAGACCGGTCATGACCGGTCTGTCCAATCCAGCCGATCGGTCTCGACCTGTCAGACAGGCCATGAAACATGTTGATGGGATGGTCTTGGATCTCGCAGCACATATAACTTCTTAACCTTCAGTTAAGTGATCTTTTGGGATACCTAGGGCCAATCTATGATGACTAAAAGTGTTCCTAAAGGATTAGGGTCATCAAGAGGTTAAGGGTTATGGCTTGGTCAAGGTTAAAGGCTCACCAAGGCATCTCTTTTACTTGTTTCTTCTTCCTTGATGCAGTAGGTCCACTTGAGTATTTGGTCTTGTCCTCTTTAAGCTCAACCGACATTAGACTCACTGACCTAAGTAATTGACAAACAAGGTACACTAGTATGCCACAAAAAAAGTGCACTAACAATCTCCCCCTTTGTCAATTACTTACAAAAACCTAACCTATCAAAACAATTACATGAAAGAGATTACATTGATAATGAATTAAATACAGGATTCTTGACATGCCTAACTAAGCAACTCCTCTTCAATTTGCTCCCCCATAACCTGTCAATCCCTACATCGCAAAACATAGCAAATTGATTTTGGTGGGACTTGATATTTCTCCCTCTTTTTGTCAGCAATTGACAAACTATTCTCTCCCCCTTAATGATATATCACTTAAGGTTAAGGTAAGAGTAGATAGTATGTCACAGTTATAACTATAAGCACATGCTAACAAAGAGAGTATAGGGTGCATGAACATTAAAACATGGAGCATGCTAAGGAACATGATTAACAAGAAAATGTAATTATCTAAGCATGGTTAATCATGCATAATTAGTCAAAGATATACATTTCCAATAAAAGCACAAAGGGCTTAAGGCCCACTCAACCAACCTACCCTAATGGTATATCATGACCAATCCTAAGTAAAGATTAGCATACAATAAGCATAAAATTTAACATGATTAACTAATCTAAGCAGAGAGATAGTCTAGTAACAATTATACAAAATAAAAGCAAGGCTAAATTACCAAATTTGGGCTAATGAGGCTTGAATCCTCTGATTTGCCCATACACACAAAAATGCGGCTGAAATTCTCAAATATTCCTATAGAATCACTTTCTAGCTTGAAAGGCCTAAGGGTAACTAATTTCCTCAACACCCTCTTAACTCTTTCTTCTCCTAGAAGGGATAGCGGTTGGGATCCTCGCTTGGATTAGGGAGAAGAGAGGTAGTGGTGGAAGCCATGAGAGCGCTCTTTGGATTCGGACTCCTCTGTATCATCCTAAGTTGCAGCCATTGCCTTTTTACCTTTCGGTTTAGGCCCTTTCGGACATTCTGGGGCAATATGACCACAACCATAACATCGGACGGATTTGGGTTTGGATGATTTTCCTTTGTATTTTTCATCATTCTTGTCCTTCTTGGCACGGCTACTCCCTTTATCAAATTTGAGGAATCTTCTAAATTTTCTATTAATTTTATCTTCCTCATGTTCATCATCATCGCTATCTTCTTCTGACTCACTCTTAGTTTTCTTATGTTTGTGAGAAGACTTTAAAGCAATGCTTTTCTTTCTAGAGGGGGCTTTAAAGTGTAGTTCATGAGTTTGTAAAGAATCTATGAGTTCCTCTATTTTCATGTTGTCTATGTCTCTACACTCCTCTAAGGCAGTAACCTTAGAGTTAAATCACTCCGGGAGGGACCTAAGTATTTTTCTACATATACGTCTTTCTGGAACCCGTTCCCCCAAGGCAAACATGGAGTTACAAATATTAGAAAATTGTGTATAAAACTCCAAAAAAGTTTCAGATTCTTCCATTTTAATATTTTCAAATTTGGTGGCTAAGAGCTCAAGCTTCGACCGTCTTACTGTGCTAGTTCCCTCGTGGGTAATGTTCGCTCGCCTCAAGTGTAAGGCTGCGATGTAGTAATAAATCTTGGTAAGACCGAGGTCGATCCACAGGGAAAGAGGTAAATAATTTCAAGTACTCTAATAACTAGAATCTAAGAAGTTTAAGGAAGTAGTTTTTCACATGAAATAGGAAAATCTGAAAATAAGAAGAACTAGAGCATCAAGGATCCACTTGTAGTAGTCCAATGCCAATCCATTCATCCAAGTACAACACAATTAGAATCAAAGTCCTATCTCTCATCTAAGTGGAAGATATAGCATTCAAGCACAAACAGTCCCACTTAAATCTGGAAATCAGATTTCTAGTTCTAATGAAGCACATAGAACTTGAACTTGTAGCCTTCGGAGTAACAGCCATGCCTATGGACTATGGCATGCTCAAGGGTTACTCCAATTCGAATTCAAACAACCCAATCATGGTAATCTCAGAGAATTGTAAGGAACTCATGTCTGGAGCACACAAACTCTCACAAAACTTCTAAAAAACCAAACTTTATTCAAACTAGAACTTCAAAATCCAAAATTAAGAAAAGGGTACTTGAAATAAAAGAATTAAAGCATTGGAACCAATTACAAATTTTACCTCTAGCTCTAGCTAAGAGGTTAGCTAAGGAAAAGCATATTAAAAACTAGAACTAGAACTAAGAAAAGGAAGAAAAACTAGCTGTAGGAGGCTAGGTAGCCTCCTGGGACTTGAACTCCTTGCTTCCCATGTCCTTGCTTGATTTGGAATAGAAGAGAGCACCTCCTTTTATAGTGCAGCAATAGTACAGCAACATAGCAGAATTTGTTTCGCTTGGTACGGCTTCACCAATGGTCGGATTGTCTTCAAATTTGATTTGTAGCTTCCTTGTAATGTGATCTTCCTTATAGATGATTTAGATTTCCAATATTATCCTCTGAATGGGCCCACCAATCAGATCAGCAACCGCCTTTCAAAATCGTGCAATTTGGGTGCCTTCAGAACCAGTCATCTTGCTTTCAACGCCCTAGAGTGTACAGAGGTCAGATTGATCTCAAATTTTGAACATTGGTAGAAAACTTCATCCTCTACATGATAGATGGATTAGATTGTCCAAAATAATTCTAGAATTAGGTGCGAAAATTAGAACACTCAGCCCTTTTATAAACTCTGCACAGTTGGATCTTTCTGGATGGTCCATCTTTCTTCAACCGGTACGATCAAACCACATATCCTTTTGATCTGAAACTTTGTGGTTATTTATATATAGATGTGGTCTAGAAGATGGTCAAAGTAGATTCTTCATATCATCAATGATGGGTCACCTGGACCGGCGCAGAGTGGAACAGCGAAATCTGGAACTTTCTAGACAGTTCGTATTGTTTTGGCCACCACGATCAATCCGTAGCTCCGATTGACACGAAACCACTTGGGTTATTTCGGCGTCAAGCTCCTCTTCGACATGGATGTGTTGGATTTCCAAATATCATCAAGATGGCTTCAGAAAACTGTTCCAAAAATCTAAAAACGGGAATAGCTTGCTGCCTGAAATCTAGAAGTGTAAAATTGCATGGCCGACCAGTCTTGACCGGTCTAGACTTGTCTGGCAGGTGTCCAGGGAGTGCAGCCGACCGGTCTAGACCGGTCTTGACCGGTCGGACCCAGTTTCTGCATTGTTTCTTCTTTCTTTTCTTCTCTCCTTCCTCTCTCTTTGCTTTCTTCTTTCTTTAGCCCACTTTGGGTCTTCATCCAAGGCTCCTAAATGTCTCTTCTTAGGTCTCCAATTAGATGAAGTCTGCTCTCATTCTTACAATCACAAAACCTGCATTAGATGGGTCTTTTAAACATGCAAAACATGCATATAATGTGATGTAATGGGCCATATCATGTATAAATTGGAGGTTCAACAGGTAACCTCAAGTATGTCCCACACTTCTTTAGAGGTTGCGTATATGAGAATGCGCTGAAATTCTTCCGGAAAAATAGTACAACAAATCGCATTGAGAGGTTTGGCATTTGCCATGTATTGAGCTCTCTCACAGTCATTCCATTTTTCATCATCTTTCGGAATGACAATGTATTTCCCATCAACCTCTACTTGTTCTGTGGGCAAGGCATATCCATGTTGTGTGCTTAACCACACTGGACCGTCCATGGATTGTAAGAAAATCCTCATCTTAGCCTTCCAATAGGCGTAGATGGACCTGTTAAAGAATGATAGACGGTTGGTGGTACCCCCATTTCGGCTAGATATCATGCTAGTGCACCTGGTACCGGATCTTACTCTAGACGATTAAGTCCTTAAAGAGCAACCCTCTCTAATACCAATTGAAATTGCGTCGGTAGTCTAACACGATACCTTCGTATGTGCGAAAGCTTAAAGAGCAACCAGAATTATGCTTAAGTCCTATTGGGGGGGGGGGGGGGGGGTGTGAATATGACCTTTTGAAATTATTTTCACCTACTTACACAATTTAACAAATTAAACTAAGCAAGCAAGAACACTTCGGCTTCCAAGCCAAAGTGGGTCCAATCACAAGACTAGCATATGGTTTAAGCAATAAACTACCTAGTCTAAGCATGCATAGATAATCAAATGATTTAACTAATCAAGCTCCTCATCTATGCAACTTACGTAGACTTATGAGAATGGATCAATGAGTTCAAGTCTACATAACTAGTGAAAGTACTTCTTGTGTGTGGATGTGCCTATCTAGTGTCTAGCATACATTCCTATCAAGCATTCACAATTTAAACAATTAAACTTCCAAAGCTAAGATAACAATGCGCTTAATTCAATAACAAACACAAGCATGTATAGTGGTTCGACTTTGGGTCTACTCTACTCCCGGTTCAAGTACTCAACCCCATTGAGCACACCGGCATTCACTATCGGAGGTTTTAAATGAGGTTCACCTCTCAACCTTTACACCAAGGTTTTTCCGGTTAACCTCTCAACCATAAAATGGAGTTTTGGACAAGGCTAACTCTCAACCCGACGCATGTTCACTCCCATGTCAGAGGGTACCCCTTTGAGACTTTATTTAGACTCGACAAATGAGCCAAGGAGTGCCAAACAACCCCTAGTCTTTATGCCGACAAACAAGCCAAGGAACGACCAACGTCCCACGAGTTTTAGGCTCAACAAATAAGCCGAAGATCGGTAAACCACCTAGTTCGAGTTTGAAAAACAAACTCTACACTCAACTCCCACAGGGAATTAAGTGGATGGACTCTCAACAAAGACAACCTTACTTGTCGGATGAGCCCCTTGTTCAGCGCCCGTTCAGGTTGCTTAATCTCCGCTCTCCCTTGCTTCAATCAGCTTCCCTTGCTCTCCCAATCATGTTGCCGCTGCGTCGCCAATGCCTTAGCTACACTTGATCAATCACCTTGCTTGTGATGCCTTTGAGATGCCCAAGGTGATAGGAGGGTAGGTTTGAGAACTCTACAACTAATAGGAATGGATTGCTTGGAGTTGCTCACATATAACGAACTCATATTAGAGCTTTGGATATAGTTTTGACTATCAAGAAAGATCCAGGCTCTAGATATCAAGAGGGGTTGAAGGTCATCTTCTACATGAGCTTGGAATGCTATATTCTTGTGTTAAAGCACAAGGAAGATGCCTTACATAGGTTAGGAATGAGCTTCAAATGGTCACCAACAATGATGGCTTCAATCCTCTCAAAATCCCTCACCTTTGCTCCAAAAACTCCCCAAGCCATTTTATAAAGAAAGTCTGAATGGACACAAAACGGGCAAAAAACGACTAGTCCCAACCGGTCAAGACCAGTCAGCCCAAAGGCTAGGCAAGACAGAAGGTTGTTGTCTTGAGGGGGGGGTCGGTCGGACTAGACCTACCGACCGGTCAAGGCCTACACATACTGCAGTTGTTGTCTAGACTGGGACCCAGTCTTACCGGTCATGACCAAGTCAGTCCAGTCCAGCCGACCTGTCACGACCGGTCGGACAGGCCATGAAACGTGCTGATGGGTTGGGCTTGGATCTCACAGCACATATAATCTCTTAGCCTTCAGTTAAGTGATCTTTTAGGACACCTAGGGCCAATCTATGATGACTAAAAGTATTCCTAAAGGATTAGGGCCATCAAGAGGTTAAGGGTTATGGTTTGGTCAAGGTTAAAGGTTCACCAATGCATCTCTTTTACCTATTTCTTCTTCCTTGACAGCAGTTCCACTTGAGTCTTCGATAATCGTCTTCTTTAAGCTCAACCGACACTAGACTCATTAACCTAAGTAATTGACAAACAAGGTGCATTAGTATGCCATAGAAAAGTGCACTAACAATATATTCAATAAAGTTTGTAAGCAACATGTTGCAACTGCTGTAACTATCATACTATTTGAAATTACATTGTTAGTCTAACACGACACTTTCGTAAGTGTGGAAGCTTAAAGAGCAACTAGAATTATGGCTAAGTCCTATGGGGGGGAGATTAGGACATTTTGAAATTCTAAATTCTTTTCGTCTACTTACACAATTTAACACATTAAACTAAGTAAGCAAGAACACTTCGGCTTCTAAACCGAAGTGGGTCCAATCACAAGACTAGCATATGATTTAAGCAATAAACAACCTAGTCTAAGCATGCATAGATAATCAAATGATTTAACTAATCAAGTTCCTAATCTATGCAACCTATGTAGACTTATGAGAATGGATTAATGAGCTCAAGTCTACACTACTTAGTGAAAGTACATCTTGTTTATGGATGTTCCTATCTAGTGCCTAGCATACATTCCTATCAAGCATTCATAATTAAACAATTAAACATACGATGCTGAGATATCAATGTGCTCAATTCAATCACAAACACAAGCATGTATAGTGGTTCGACTTTGGGTCTACTCCACTCCCAGTTCAAGTACTTAACTCCTTTGAGCACACCGGCATTTACTATTAGAGGTTTTAAATGAGGTTTACCTCTCAACCTTTACACGGATGTTTTTCCGGTTCACCTCTCAACCATAATCGGAGTTTTGGACAAAGGGCTAACTCTCAACCTAAACGGAATTTTGGACATAGGTTAACTCTCAACCCGACGCACGTTCACTCCCATGTCGGAGGCTTCCCCTTAGAGACTTTGTTTAGGCCCGACAAACGAGCCAAGGAGCGCCAAACAACCCCTAGTCTTTAGGCTAACAAACAAGCCAAGGAACGGCCAACGTCCCTAGTTCAAGTTTGAGAAACAAACTCTACACTAAACTCCCACAAGGAATTGAGTGGATGGACTCTCAACAAAGACAACCTTACTTGTCGGATGAGCCCCTTGTTCAGCGCCGGTTCAGGTTGCTTGATCTTTGCTCTCCCGTGCTTTAATCAGCTTCCCTTACTCACCTGATCGTGTTGCCGTTGTGTCCCCAATGCCTATGCTACACTTAATCAATCACTTTGCTTGTGATGCCTTTGAGATGCCCAAGGTGATAGGAGGGTAGGTTTAAGAACTCTACAACTAATAGGAATGGATTGCTTAGAGTTACTCACCTACAACGATCTCATCTTAGAGATTTGGATAAGGATATGCCTATCAAGGAAGATCCAAACTCTAGAGATCAAGAGGGGATGAAGGTCATCTTCTTCATAAGCTTGGAATGCTCCAATTTTGTGTTAAAGCACAAGGAAGATGCATTGCATAGGTTAGAAATGAGCCTCAAATGGTCTCCAACAATGGTGGCTTCACTCCTCACAAAGTCCCTCTCTTTACCCCTCAATATGAGCCAAGCCCCTTTATAAAGAGGTTTGCAACTGGACTAAAAACGGGCCAAAAATAGCTACTGCCGACCTGTCCTGACCAGTTAAGACCAGTCGGCCAGAGGCCAGCCAACACAGTGAGATCGCTGTCGAGAGGGGGGGTCTGCCCGACCGGTCGGCCCAATGGCCTGTGTACACAGCAGTGTGTCGTCCAGTCTCGGGAGCCAGTTCGATCTGTCTTAACCGGTCGGTCTAGTCCAGCAGACCGATCACGACCGGTCGGACAGGCCAAGCAATGTGCAGATGGGTATGGGCTTGGGTCTCGCTGCACATGCATGCAACCTGTTAGGCCAATGTTGGGTAATCTTTTGGGACACCTAAGGTCAATCTATGATGACTAAGGGTATTCCTAATATGGTCAAGGTCATCAAGAGGTAAAGGGTTTGGTTTTTGACAAGGTTAAGGCACACCAAGGCATCACTTTTTACCTGTTTTCTCTTCCTTGATGCAGCAGGGCTACTTGAGTCTTCTGTCTTCATCTTCAATAAGCTCAACCAACACTAGACTCACTGACCTAAGTGATTGACAAACAAGGTGCACTAGTATGTCACAGAAAAGTGCACTAACACTATTTGCATCGCAACTGTTATAAGTGTTGCAACTGTTGCAACTATCATACTATTTACATCCATTGCAACTACTACACTATCATACTGTTTACATCTGTTGATGACTTCTGCAACTGTCATATTGTTGTAATTGTTGTTCTATTTGCATCCTATGTGACCCAAATTCATTTAAGTTTGTATTCAATATGTGACTATTATAAAAGTTGTAACTATTGTAACAATTATATATAACTTTTGTAATTTTTGCATCTTATGTGATCCAAATACAGTAGGTTGAGTCAGATGGCTTCACCTGAAGACATTATTGTGACCCAAATACACTATGGAGGACATTTTGTTTCGACACCAACGAATAGGTTGGACTATGTTGATGGAGAAATGGAAGAATTTGATTTAGACATGGATCGAACATCTTTTATGGGCCTACATTGCCAAGCTTATAGTCTAGTGAATTGTGCAGAGAATGAGACAATTAAAATGAGGTCACCAGGGAAAGGTCTTGAATCAAGGATGGGAGTATGCCGATCTAATGTTGAGATGATACATATGTTCGATCTCTATAAGAACAGGAATGAAGTGTTTTGTTTGTATGTTACAGTATTGGGTGCAACATCAGAAGTGTGTGGGGAAGGACATAATCGACGAACATGCAAAGAACCCTTCAACCAACAATAGGTACTTGACATTGAATGAGTTGTCATTTAACTCACACATTATTGCAACTTGCTTATATCGGTTTATACATGTACAGGTGGTGGCTCAGTTGATGAGGATCTCATGCTGGAAGGATTTTGAATTTGAGGAGTTTTTCTTTTTGGCTTATACATTTTGAGAAGAGAATGGAAGAAAATAGATAATACAAGTTCATTTTGGGAGACAAGATAGATCAACTATAAACATTCCAACCATGACAGGGTTTTCTTATAAACCTTCCAAACATGACATTTTGGACTTGTAATCTCAGCTAACACCTTTTACACCATCTTGGACTATATGGTTGATGATACAGATTTAGTTATAATGGTTCGGCTATATATTTTTTTTGCACTATATGGTTGATGATACAAGTTCAACTATACATTTGATTTGGACTGTATGATTGATGATACAGGTTCAGTTGGCTGCTCAGTTCATGGTTTATATGCAGTTGATGATACAGGTTCAGCTATACATCTGATTTGGACTGTATGGTTGATTATTACGGTTCAGTTCTAGCTTTAACTACTCAGTTCATGATTTTTATGCAATTAATGATACAAGTTCAGTTATACATCTGATTTGGACTATAGGGTTGATTATTATGGTTTGGTTTTGGTTTTAACTGCTCAGTTCATGATTTAGATGCAGTTGATGATATAGGTTCATATATACATTTGTTTTGGACTATATGGTTGATGATACAGGTTCAGTTTTAGTTTTATTTGACTGTTCAGTAGATGATTCAGGTTTAGTTGATGATACAGGTTCATCTATACATTTATTTAGATTTTATGGTTAATGATTTGGTTCAGTTTTAGTTGTTGATTTCATGAATCATGAATTGAGCAATTCATGATAGAGGTTCAGTTGGCTATTCGATTCATGATTCAAGTTCAATTGATAATACAGGTTCATCTATACATTTATTTTGGACTATATAGTTAAAGATACAGGTTTATTTTTAGTTTTGTTTGATTGTTCAGTTGATGAATCAGGTTCAGTTAGCTTCTCAGTTTATGATTTAGGTTCAGTTGGCTAGTCGGTTCATGATACAGGTTCAGTTAGCTGTTCAATTCATGAAATATAGACGTTTAATTGGTTGCTCAGTTGATGATACAGTTTTAGTTAGCTGTTCAGTTGATGATACAGTTTTAGTTGGTTGCTTAGTTCATGAAATATAGAGGTTCAGTTGGCTTCTCAGTTTATAATTCAGGTTCAATTAGCTGCTTAGTTCATGATACAAGTTCAATTGGCTGCTAAGTTTATGATTCAGGTTCAAGTCGTACATTTGTTTAGTTGCTCAGTTCATGATACAAGTTCAGCTATGCATTTGTTTACCTGCTAATTTCATGATTCAAGTTCATATATACATTTATTTAGCTGGTCATTTCACGTTTCAGGTTTGCACACACACACACACACACACACACACACACACACACACACACTTGTTTAGCTGGTCATTTCATGACTCAACTTCAGATATAAATTTGTTTGGCTGCTCATTTCAGGACCCAGATTCGGTTATAAACTTCTTTAGATGAAGAAAGATATCCTAGGACGATTTTGTATCTACGGAGCAGGGCCGATGAAAATCTTATTGGCAAAGACACTCGCCAATTATGGAAGATATTATAAATGCTCGACTGGAGTGGTGAATAATGCTACCCTCTTCCTTACTCTTTTGAATAAGTTCACCTTTTTATCTTCTCTTGCATTCTAAAATTAATGACAACAACACGAAGGTGATTTTGTATGGGTAGATTCAACAATTGAACCTTGGAATGCTACTCCCCTTTTCTCTCCATCTTTCGCTTCTACTTCCAGCGGAACTACATCTAGAGGACTTTTTAAGAGGATATTTTTCTGATGTTGCGATGCAAGTGTCGAATGAAGTAGAATCGATCAATACTCACCCAACTAGGGCAGTAACATGCTGGATGGTATATGGTGCATGTGGGTGTTGTGTCGTTTTTACAAAAATTTTTTTTTTTTTTTGGTTGCTATCCATCTTCATTTCTTTCACTCTATTATTCCGCTGATACTCTTCACTCTATTATTCCGCTGATACTCATGAGTATGTAATATTGTTGATGGATTTTAGTAACAATTATGTTTGCTTACTTTTATGTGGCTTTAGAGAGTGACTTTGTAGACTCAGTTGACACTATTTCTATGGACTATCTGGTTGGATATAGTTTTAGATGTTTTTATTCATCCAGGAGTGATTGAATATATTAGTGGAATTGGAAATTTGTATGGTTTTTTTATTTCATGACTCAAGTCTTCGTTTTCTAATTTCATGGCTACTAGTTTTCAAATTTCCTGGCTGCTAATTCAGGTTTGTAACATCTTATAGGTTTCCGTCATTTCAGACTCAGTTGACACTATTTCTGTGGACTATCTGGTTTGATACAGTTTTAGATGTGTTTATTGATATAGGAGTGATTGAATATATTAGCGGAAATGGGGATTTGTATGGTTATTGATTTCATGATTTAGGTCTCTGTTTTCTAATTTCATGGCTATTGATTTTCAAATTTCTTGGCTGCTAATTCAGGTTTGTAAAATGTTACAGGTTTCCCTCATTTCATACTTCAGTTTATAACCATTTTCTATTATTTTCTATGATATACTATACGAGCCGAATGATGAGTGGACTAATTGGCAAATTATCTTTTATTTCCTATTATTGTACATTATGTAATTAGAATCAAAATTTGTCGCTGATTTGATCTCTTGATTTTTTTCTATGACAGGTTGTACGAGCTGAGTAATGAGTGGACTGCATGCACAAATTCTCTTTCCTTTCCTATTGTTGTACATTATATAATCAGAATCAAAAGAAGTTGTACTTATTTATTTTTATTTTTTTCTCAATTACCTGCACAACTACTTTTGGATGTATTTATTCTTGTTATCAATATACAGGGTTTTCTTGATGGGTTTTTATGAGTGTGAACTACTATTGAGTGGGTCCTACAATTATGTACATGCATGATCTAATCCGACCATCTGTTTTCACATCTTATATTAGACCCTCATGTAGAAATTCAGCCATAACAGAGATAGACATAGCCCACAACATCTTACAGATGGCCCCTGCCCTTTCTATGGGCCCCACTGTTACGTGTGTGTGATCTACCCCATCCATCTATTTTGGCAACTCCTATTATGGCCTCACGCAAAGAATCAACCAGATCTACTGCAAATGGTCTTTGCCCTTTCGATGGGCCCCTCCGTTATGTTTGTGTGTGATCTATCCAATCCATCTACTTTGGCAACTCCTATTATGGCCTCACATAAAAAATTAGCCAGATCTGATACAGATGAGGGTCACAACAATAAAACCAAATCCAGACAATGAGCATCGTTTAAACCTTCCAGGGACATAGGTGATCGGTCCATGAGATGACATTAGATAAAAATGGATGACATGGATCACTTTGTATGATAAAACAGAGCGTCAAACTCTCTGGCAAAAGCAAGCACGGAAAATTGAGATCCAACTGTAAATGTGACTTGAGGCAGGGGCAAAATGGTCTTTCAGACACCTTAATGGCACATTTCCATTGGGAATCATAAGGTCAAACATGCTTCTTTCTTAATGTAATTTTAAATGGTAAGCGTGTAGTGGTGAGTATTAGGCCTGGCAAAATTCCACATGACTCACTAACCCGCACAAAACCAGCATGAAAAAACCAATGTTCGGGTCCAGCCATATCGTGTTGAGTCACTAACGGGTTAACCTGTTAAGACCCGTTAACATAACGGGTTGGGTCAGTGTTTAACCCGCGAACCCGTTTAACCCATTAACATAATGGTCTAGATCACCAAACCATGGCCCACCTATGAACCTTGGCACTCCATCATATGCAATATTGCAATGTACAGGTGATTCCTCCTAGTTTCACGAGTGAATCCTATTGTTTTCAGGTGATAGAATGGGCCCACTAGGTGGACCACAACTGTATGTTGGGTCAGATTGTCAGTTGTCCTCATCAATAGTGTGGCCATCTGATGAGTAGACTGGCCTAACGGGTTAAACGGGTCAAGTTATAGGTAACCCGTTAAATTAACGAATGGGTTTGGGTTTCTAGATTTCGACTAGTTAGTTAATGGGCCAGGTTTGGGTGGGCAAATTTTTGACACAACACGAACACGGTTCAACACGACCCATTGCCAGGCCTAGTGAGTATTCCTAAATGAGCCATGTATTCGAAAATAGACCAAAAGGTAAGCAGCGGCTTGTAATTAACTCTAATTTTAAACTCCAATTGCTCCTTATTGGTTTAGTACTCTATTCCGGTAGGTCATGAAGTACCGTATCATTTCCAATGTTATCTAAAGAGGTATACTCGTCTCATTCACACAAGCACAAAACAAATAGTTTTTCTGTTTGCTAGAAATTTCCAGCTGAATGGAATTAGAAACAATGTAGCAGATAAACATCTCGCTGGGGTTGAAGCAATTCATGATAAGCTGGATGGGAAGCAATGAAAGTAAAACCCTAATCTCATTTAATTAAATAATAGAAGGTGGCATACAAAATTTTTCTCCGAACAACATAATTTTCTGCAACTTCAAAACTTCATGGCATACAACAGGAACATAAAAAATACAACAGGTGTCACAGCCAGAGGACAATGTGGTGGATATTATTGAAACCAGAGGATTTTGGCAGCTCGTTTGTCGAAGTCCCAACCTTGATCTAAGTAGGGTCATTTTCAGGTGCTTTATTTTCAGATACTGTACTTTTTCCTCCAGTGTATGCACTTCCAGGGACCGTGAGTAACAGATCGCCATCTTCTGTAGCCTCTCCCACACCTGAACAGCCATGCACCTGAATCACAAGGGTATTAAGCCTCCATTAAGCTGAGTAATGCTCAATAAAATTCAAGTTCACCAGTGGTTAAAAGAGTGGTGATGTAGGATGTGTTGTTGTTGACCATCCCCACTGTAGATTTGGTAAATGCCTGTCAATTCAAACTGCAGGGGTCGCCATTAAGGGGTTACACTCGCAGAAAGAGGGCACTGATCTTAACTGTTTGATCAATTGTGAACAAGTGGATGGCTAAAAATCATAGTTTAAAAACTCAAATCAACTTGGTTGAGTTTATTTGTCTCGACTAGGGAGGGGCTGGCTTGACGGGAACACTCGATTCATCTCAGATTCTGTTAATAAGTCGAGTCATGTAGAAAACTCAGTTGAGTCAACTCAGAAAACTTGACAAAGACCTCTCTCATTCTCTTCTTTATATGATTGAATCTCTTCATACTCCAAGGGGGTGTTTGTTTTCCAATTCCATCATGTAAATACAGGTAAATGGGTAATCATTACCCTTTACGCATGTTTTGTAGAAATGAGTATTTCCTTCTTGAAATGCCATTTGAAAAGGATAGACTTAAATTTGTGGGCCCCACTGTAAGGTCTGTGACATATCCATGCCATCTATCCATTTTACCGGAACATTTTAGGGCATGAGCCCAAAAACGAGGCAGATCCAAAGCACAAGTGGACCACGCCATAGGAAATTGTGGTCGTAAAAGGTTTTTAACGGTAGGTGTTCAACCCACTGTTTCGTGTGGTGTGGTCCACTTGAGCTTTTGATCTGCCACAATTTTGGGTTCATGCCCTAAAATCAGCCCGCAAAATGGATGGACGGTGTGGATAAGCCACATATATCAGTGGGCCCCACATGAAATTTGCACAATCCTCGATTTTAGTGTCCAAAAATCAAGCTGTCATTGTCAGCATAGGAAAAAGTGAAGGAATTACGTTGGTAATTAATCATTACCCATTTCTATGTATTTACACCAGGGAATTGAAAAACAAACACCCCCCAAATGTGAACTGCTAGTCTGTTGAATGACTATGGGGCCCATCTTTAGGTAATTATGGCCACTGATCTGTAGAATATTGACAAGTTCCTTCTAAACTACCTGGGTCTCTTCATCCTCCTTCCCTCATTTTTTCCCCAAATAAAATTGCATTTAATGGTTTTAAATCTTTTTAATATAGTAGTTTCCGAATCTTGAATTTCAAGAAAAATACTTGGTCGGTTTTATTGACGAGTGATGCTTAGGATCATCTGCAGTGCAATTTACTGTTATGATCTATCAACAGAGGGGCCACAATATGTGAGAACCGATAAGCATGTGCATGTTCGACATGTATGGTAATCATGATGAAGTTCACTACATCATAGACCATTAATGTGGCTCAGGGGGTTACTCAGATTTTCTTAGAAACTCAAAGAGACGAGATAGCCAAATATGGAATAACAATATAATAGGATGATAGCCAAATATGCAATAACAATATAATAGGATGTTGTTTATACTGATACGACAATTAGGATACTGCTGTAAGATATTGAGTAATTATTTTCTAAACATATGAGTTTTTTTTTTTTCATGCTGTTCTAGTATTGGATGGCTACCTGTGTCCTTTACCAATATCCTAAATTTCCAAAATGTGGATGTGACACCTGTATCCTTTATCCATATCTAATACTTAAACAAAAACATGAATCTCACCTCTGATTCCCATACCCATCTGTATTTGTGTGATTAACCGGGCATCATTGTCAAAGAGCACATCTTTATTACGATGAACTCGTCTTACATCATAAGTTACCTCAGCCACCCTACATCTTTTGCTCTGAATCATGTGATTCAAATTGTGGGTCATTTTCAACCCAGTTTGTTATTTCTTGCAGACCAAAATTGTGGCTCTATTCTCTTAGAGTTTATTATAGAAATTTCTATTTAAAAGGTAAACGTTTATTCTTTGATTTATGGAATATCATGCATATAATATAGTATTATGCATAGGGCATTTATGATATTAACATTCATCATCTCATATAGGGAATTTTACAAATTACTACCTCATTAATTAGGTTTTCAATAAGCTACCCTATTAATTCAAGTCACTATCATCCAAGTACTTTCCGTTAGAATCTTTTACCAGAAGTTGGGCTCCACTATGTAGGCAAGGGGTTAGTGGCTAGGGTGGGTCCCACCGTGAAATCCACTCCGACCACCACATGCGACCCCATGTTAGGCCCAGGGCCCAATAATCAGCCCCATCCATGATTCAGGTGAACCACACGATTGGAAATAGTATCTAGGGCAACACTCACCCTCCACATTGTTTCCCATGGTGTAGCCCACATGAATCATGGATAGGTCTGATTTTTGGGCTGCAGGCCTAAATTTGGCTTGTAATCTAATGTTTAGAGTGGATTTCTTATAAAGATTGTATATGAATTTCTATATGAAACCAATATAGTTACCTTTCAGAAAATTCTAACGATAGGGGTAGATACCTATGTTCTTCTGAAGGTGGGAGAAAAGATGAAACTGATTATTGATCAAAATTAGAGTTTGAAACTCATGTAATTAACCACTTCTGGTTAACGCGAGGAAAAAAAAAATCACGGTGGGCCTTGTAAAAAATCAAGGGTGGACGTGTCTCTCCCAACTGTTTCCTTTGATGTAGCCAGTGTTCGAAGTTTCGGTATCGCTACAAGTTTCGCTAGCCGGGGATACGGAAACAATATCGATATCGCCGATAATATCACTGATAAATAGGAAAAACGGTGCAATTTTTTAGTGAAACCTCAGGAGATGCTAAAATACACATTTGCATATTTAGGAATAAAAAAATTGCAAAAAAGAATGAATACATAATAGGTTTCTATTTAATGGGGCCTAAAAGCATGTGTTGTTGTAAGTAATCAGTCCAACCATCTCATCCATCCAATCTATCATCCAACCTCTAACCTTCCATCCAAACATCCATTGATATTTCAAAATATCAGCAACACACGATATTTCCAAACAAATTATTGACAATTGAAAAAGAAATGAAAGATTGTGGTCTCAATATCGCCATGTTGCGATAATGATAATATCACGATATTATCAATATTATCATCGACAAATTAAACGTCGCATACAACCATGTGCCAACAAAAAATATGAAATGGGAATTTTTTTATATATAGATTTTTTACAATATCGATACATTGGCGATATTATTGAAATATTGCAGATACATTGGCGATACAAGCAACACCTTGAATTTACACAATCGAAAATATTGGCGATACACCAGCAGTATCGATGCATTAGCAAGACAAGCAACGCTTGGAATTTACACAGTTGAAAATATTGACAATATCGATACATTGGCGATATTTAGCGATACATCATTGGTACCTAGAATTTCTTATACTATCATTGTTATCGGTATCACTACCAGTGTTATCGGTATCGCTGAGCTAGAGATAGAGATACTATTGAGGATATTTCGATAATATCAGAGATAATTCAAACGCCTACCTGAATCACATGTCAGGCTGATTTTTATCCCTGGAACCAACATGGGATTACATGTCTACTCGTCAGAGTGGATCTCTCATACACATCTAGGTGGGCCCCATCAAAAATCAACAATGGCAGTCCGGTAATTTTTTTTTTTTTTTTGAAAGAATGTGTCAAGTCCAACCAGTTAGACCACTAGTTATGGTCCACCCATTGGATAACTTCCAAACCTATTGATCGAATCAACATCACAGCCCTACCAATAGGTTGGCCCCACAATAAGGATCGCCTAATGCAAAATCAGCCCCATCTAATCATCTGGTTGGAAAGAACATAGAAAACAGTTTCAACCATTGATAAATAGTAAAATACAAGTGAGTTCCAATAAATGAGTAGATGTGACTGATTTTTGCATGGGGGAAATCATCATCATGATTCCAACCTATTGGACAAGTTGGATGTTGCGCCCATATAAAAGGTTGAAAGGTATTATTTGGATGGATTGTAATTTGTGGTCCAACAACTTGGACGTACAACCTCCTCTTTTCCAAACAACCCAAAATTTATGAACAATTGAGAGAGTTGAGAGATGGTCTCCCGACATTGATTTTTTTAAGGGTCCCACCGTGATGTACATGTGAAATCCACTTTGACCATTAGATGTGCAATTCCTCTTTTGGCTTAGGATAAAAAAAAATAATAATAAAATCATGCTGACCCGTGACTTCAGGTGGGCCACATCAAAGGAAATAGTTGGGGCTTGGAAGAGAGACGTCCAACCTTGATTTTTACAGGGCCCACCATGACAATGATATGAAATCCACTCCAACAATTAGATTCCAAACCAAAATTTATGGCTAGGGCCCAAAAATCATACCTATCCGTGATTCAGGTGGGATACACTAACAGAAACAATGTGGAGGGTGAGCATTGCCTTGTGCACTGTTTCCAATCGTGTGGTCCACCTGAATCTATGGATGGGGCTGATTTTTGGGCCCTAGGGCCTAATATGGGGTTACACATTGCGGTTGGAGTGGATTTTATATAAACATCACCTGAGCTACCCACCCCTTGCTCACACACTGAACCCAACGTCCGTTAAAGAAATCTAATGGAATGTACTTTGATGATAAAACTTGAATTAATGGGGTAGCTTGTTGAAACCCTTTTTGAGAAAGGTACTGGTATGTAAATCAAGGTGTCCCGTAGCAGTATCGGTAGGCGTAACGGTGCCCACCGTTTCTGATACGGATACGGATACGGCCCCCATAACGGTCCAATTTTATTTTATTTTTTTGCCAAAAAAATCTTTAAAAAATATGGATTAAATCCAGAAAATTCCAAACATCCCAAATATGCATTCATTTATAATTTTGAACATGTTTATGGTGGTGAAGCGGTCTACTCTTTGGTGAAAAAGCTATATCGGGCTGTCTGATGAATTTATGAAGCCGATAACTTGGAATTAACTGCAAAACTTATAAATTCAAATTTCTAACTGTCTAATACCAATAATATATATATTAGAATATATGTAACATCAAAGTATTTCAATTTTCACATGTACTATTATTTTTTATAATTTACTTTATATTATTTACAATTTATTTACATACCTAAGGAGTGAGGACTGAGGACTTGCAAAAAAATAATGTATAAGACTTCTCTTATCTTGAATCTATGACTCTTGTCCTACCAATTGAACATTCTAAAGTAGGAAAAAAAATTAGCAGTACATGATATACTCCCCTGCAAGCATGTTGATTAAAGATTACTTGACTGGTTGTCACTTGTCAGGGGACTTATTTTAAACACAAAGTCAACAATGTAAAGTGTGTGTTTTTTTGGTGAATGTGTGACCGTGTAGGTAATGGAAAAGACTCACCAGACCAGAACTCACTACCAAAATGAAAACCTACTTTGTTGTGGTTGCTCAACCTCCACGTCATCGTCATCATCATCGGGTTGTTACGGTCTTGTTGTTGCATATCCATAATATTTAGTGCCGGAGAGAAAGACCAGGTCAATGAAACCTGATGATGACTGATCCTGACTAGGCAAAGATTCTGACCCTGAGTAAGGATATCCACTAGTGCCCGTCGAATAGTCGGTGCCCATACTGGTACTCGTATTCAGGCTGTTGAGATTGAGATGAATAACTTGGATTTGGTTCATATGGTAGATGTGGAATAGCGTCAGGACTACTCCAACATGAAAATGGCAGAACAGGTTCCCTATAATCCCATTGGCTGTAAGAATACCCATAATTCCTCGGATCATAGCCATACGCATGCTGATGATCCAGATCTGTCGGTGTAGATTGCGGTGCAGGACCTGCAGGTGCACTACTGGAGCCAGGCTCCTCCTGCTAGCTGTATCGTGACTCAGTGCACTCATAAGTTCGACCCTCTCGGCCCCGCTTGCTTCGTTGAAGCTCATCAACCTCGCGATCCGTAGACGACCGTATGGTATCAGTGGCCCCGGTGGGTTGAGCAATGCCAGAAGTGGGACCACCATTAGGTGCATCATCATCATCATCATCATCATCTGTTTCAGTATCGCTAAAACTCGCACTCTTTTGCTAAGTTTGCATGAAATCCGCCCCCCCTTTCTGGGTCCACAAATGCACGACTCTCTTTACTGCGCCTTGCGTATTTCTTGGTCTTCAACTTCTATTTCTTCATTATCCTCTTCTATTTCCTTTTCCCTTGCTTCCAACCAAGGTAGAAGTGGGTCTTCCTCATCATAAATATTGTTCAAGTTTATTTGACAATAATCCACATCACCGGCATTATTGGCGTTAAGCCTCATTGAATGCATGCACATTCTTAGCCTCATGTTGTAATGCATAAAGACAAGTCTATCTAACGTCCTAGTCTGCAATCTATTTCTATTCTTCGTATAAATAAGTGCAAAACAACTCCAATTTCTTTCTCAACTAGAGGAAGACGTTGTCTAGCTCAAAATCCTTACTGCAAATTTTTGGAGAGCCGGTGTAGTCTCTCCAAAATTTACCCATCATTCGGCGGGTTGCAACCTAGATACTGCATGTTGTGCAAGAGCATCTGCAAAGCTACCCTGGCGACTTCCAAATACATCAAACTCATTCAAAGCCCTTATTTGTGCATCTAAGTCAGGCTCTAATCTCTTTATCACATTCTTTAATCCAATACGAACCTCATCATCCATAACAAATGATTGGGCATATCTACACCTAGGATTTAGGTAATAACCTGCTGCATGAATATTGTGGTAGAGCTGCTTTGTCCATCTTTTGTCGATCAAAATCCAGTAAGATTGCCAACTTGAACAATCACGTTAAATTGCCAACTTCGCTTTATCCATGGCGTCGTGGAGGAAGCCCATCGTAGGTGCTTCATCGGTTTCAACAAGACGAGGTACCCTCATCAGTGGTTCCATCACCTTCAAATTTTCTTAACCTTCTTCCAATATTTGTTATCTCTTATGTGTTTACAACATCAACCGGCGTCCCTGATGTCTTCTTCTCATATTTTGTGTTGAGCAATTGTTGGGAAGCAAACATTTCACTCAACTCTCCCCTATGCTGATACAAACTCTCTAAAGCTATAAAGTTTGTTGCAAATCTAGTCGCCGCTGGCCTAAGCAACTCTCGTCCCTTCGTAAACTTCCTCATTATTGCAACTGGGTGATTATGGTTGTAAATAAATGTTGTCACTTCTTTTGGATTTTCAACCATTTCTTTGACATTCTTTTTCTTTCCAATATCTTCCAATATAAGATCAATACAATGTGCAGCACACGGTGACGAAAATAGATGTGGTCTCTTTAGCATCAACAAATTTCTTGCAGACTTATATGTTGCTTCATTATCTGTCACAATCTGCACCACATTCTCCTCCCCAATCTCATCCACTATTTTATCCATCAAGCTAAAAATATATTTAGCATTTTTTATTTCATCTGAGGCATCAATTGACTTGTGGTACACTGTTCCCAAATGGCAATACACCATGAAGTTGATCATGCTGCGTCTTGTTGGGCTAGTCTAACCATCACACATGATCGTGCATCCTCGGGCTTGCCATATGGGTTTAAAGGTATTTACGTATGCTTTTGTATCCGCATACTCTGCGTCTGTCCATTTTCCCCTAATCTCCTTGGCTGTGGGAGCTTTAATTCATTCGCCTGCTTCTGCTACTGCATCAATTATCACCTACCAATATGGGGAGTTTGCCGCATTAGGGGGTATGTTGGCATGTATAAATAACTTTGCTGCTGCCCTACAGAGTTTCTTAACAGAAGTTCTACTCCACATTTGTTTTATCTTCTTTTGTTTATTAGATTCTTTCCTAAAGAGGATCGGATCAATAGAGGGTCTCTTAGGCACATCTTCTTCTTCCACATCTACATCTATAGGATGACGAGCTGCATGTGAAGATGTGTCCCGCCGGATGCTAAACATACGCCTTAATCCACCAAACATACCCCCTCCAACCCTAGTTGTACTTCCTGTTGGGGCTGCAGTTGTACTCCCCCTGCTACTCCTACTCGCACTTGAACTAAACGTGCGTCGACGTTCTTCCTCTTCACGAGCATAGCGCACGCTTTCTCTCCTAGCTATAATCATTTCTCGATCAGAATCTTCCCCAGAATCAATGATATCTTCGCCACGAACGCCCATATATTATGGACCAAGGATATCATCTTTCTTTCTCTGCACAGCAGCTCGTTTCCCCTTTGACTTATCTAAATTGGCTTGCATCAGTGTCGTTATCTCTTTGGGAACTCTGGTGCATCCTACAACTTGACCCTTTCGATGTGCCAAATGTTGTTTAAGTCGTGTAATTCCACCACTTATTACTTTATCACAATAGTTGCATTTTATTTGGTGCCTTCCACCACCTACCCTCTGACAATGTTCCCATCCAATATCCTCATTTGCAGTTCCACTTCCAGTTCCAGACATTTTTTAATTAGAGATGGCTTATGTCACTTAGATATCAAGTCTAAGAGTGAATTACTTAGATTTTAAAACTTAGAAATGTAATTGTAAATATTAAATACAGCTAATGAAATAAAGTACTAACTACTAAATTCAAATACTAAACCCTACGGGCTACAAGCCTACAACAGTACAACTACGAAGCTCCAAAACGGCAAAACCTGTCGAAAAAATAAAAATATGAAACATACATTAGTCATTAATCTGTAAATATAATCAAATGAAAAAATAGCAAATCATGTGCGTAATCTATAAAATGCACATGATTGTATTCTACTATAAGTAACACATGTTATCCAACCTTTAAACCATAAATTTTTTCTGAAAAAAATGATTTTCCCTAATTTTTAAAATTATTCCGAAATTAATCCGAAATTAAAAAATACAAAAAAAATAGCAAATCATGTGCCTAATCTGTAAAATGCACATGATTGTGTTCTACTATAAGTAACACATGTTATCCAACCTTTAAACCAGAAATTGTTTTTGAAAAAAATGATTCTCTAATTTTTAAAATTATTCCGAAATTAAAAAAATACAAAAAAAATAACAAACCATGTGCATGATCTGTAAAATGCACATGATTATGTTCTATTATAAGTAACACATGTTATCCAACCTTTAAACCAGAAATGGTTTTTGAAAAAAATGATTTTCCCTAATTTTTAAAATTATTCAGAAATTAAAAAAATACAAAAAAAAAAAATAACAAACCATGTGCATAATCTGTAAAATGCACATGATTATGTTCTATTATAAGTAACACATGTTATCCAACCTTTAAACCAAGAATTTTTTTTGAAAAAAATGATTTTCCCTAATTTTTAAAATTATTCCAAAATTAAAAAAAATACAAAAAAAATAGCAAATTATGTGCATAATCTGTAAAATGCACATGATTGTGTTCTACTATAAGTAACACATGTTATCCAACCTTTAAAGCAGAAATTTCTTTTGAAAAAAATGATTTTCCCTAATTTTTAAAATTATTCCGAAATTAATCCGAAATTAAAAAAAATACAAAAAAAAAAAAGCAAACCATGTGCATAATCTGTAAAATGCACATGATTGCGTCCTACTATAAGTAACACATGTTATCCAACCATTAAACCAGAAAAAAAAAACATGATTTTTACTAATTTTTAATATTATTCCGAAAATAGTCCGAAATTAAAAAAATATAAAAATCAGTTGCATAACCTTGAAATACACATTTTAATATTTTACAATGGCTAGAACATCATATCGAGGTGGAAAAAAAGCGATCAGAGGAAGAAAAAGGCATAAATACCTATTTTCGGATTTCTTCGGAAAATGGCCCACGGAGCTTCGATTCATCCAAATCGTAGAAATTAGTTGTTTTAATTCTCCAAAATAGACTAATTGTGGTCGTTTTTAGCAAAAGAATAGATTAGAAAAGAAATGGGAGAAGAAACGTGTGAAAAAAATAAAAAAATATCAGATTTATAGAAGAAGAAAAAAACTAGCCGTTTTTCGACCATTACGGGTCAAATTTTAGGGGGTCCCCGTTTTGGACCCCGTATCGCATAACGGCTGACGCCGTTTCCGATTCGTATTGGCCGATACGTATCTGTTTTGGGATACCTTGATGTAAATACCTAATTAATGAGGTAGTAAGTAAAATTCCCTTTCATATATATAACACCATATCGGATGTACTTAGTGCATGTCCTAGAATGGTCCATGCGATCCTACTCATAGCATACCACATATTGAAGTAGCATATTGTGTTCCTGTTTCCATACCCGTAGTGGAGTGACCCACGATCCAGGTAACCATGTTTGGTTCATTGGGACTCACCATTGTATGAATGGCTGTATTATTTAGTCAAATGAAAGCCACAATTCCAGGCAATCCACAATATCCTATTTGTTGCTTTCAAAATACATGGTAAAAATAAATAGGGTTTCATTGGTCCAAAAAGGAAAGTCTACTAATCAAAAGGCTAGGATCCTCCAATCATTGCAGTTTCATATAACTGTCTATCAAGGAAGGGCTGACCAGATGGACAATCTAGATGCACTGACTGTATAGCCATGTGTAAGGAGGCGATTTGAAGACTGACATGGTTTCATCATAATAAACCCCAAAACCTTCTCAAACCTTCAAAATAATAGAAAGCTCTATGACCTTGGAAAAAAAAGGATGAAAAGCTCTATGACTTCAGAAAAAAAAAAGGATAACGTTTCAAGTATTAGTCAGATCATCCAGTCTTTTTCTCCTCTTCTTTTCTTTTTTTCTCTAATAAGAAAGGGGTGCTGCACAAGGACTTCCAAGGAGGTAACCCATCTTATTATTACTTTTGCAGACTACCCAATCTAATTTGAGCTCGTGTCAGGAGCTCGAGTAAGGAAGAAACACTCAACTGTAAAGAAAAGGATGGCTATTTTAGTAGGGCTATCAATGGGTACCCAGATCTGTGGATACCTGAAGTAACCAATTAAAGTGGAGTTAGATCTGGATTTTGGGCCCAACCAATAACTGAGTCGGATTCAGATCCAATTAGGAAACTGTGGGTCAGGTCAGGTATCCAGATGTATGATTTTTTTTTTTATACCTTAATTATTTTTATAATGCTAAAATCATACTCCAGTATCAACCTGAATCTGGATCTGGAGCCAATTCTAGGAACAATTTCAGAGTCAAACCCCATCCCAAGTCGTAATTCCCGCTGAAAATTATCCTTGACAGGGCTCAATTGGGACACCAGAATGAATGAATTCAGATCCAAAGCCAACCTGTTGACACCATACATTTTAGTTGCTCACCCAACCTTCCCAAATGGTAGCGTTCATTTGGTAGGATGGGCCACACCATGTATGAGCAATGGCACACTAGTGTGTGAAAACTGTGGATGCCCTTGGAATGGACGGTATTAAAAGGTCCTTGCAGTAGATGCTGTCAGTGTGCAAACCATGGTTTGGCACATCAGATTGTCCTGTCTAGATTTTTTGCATTGTCACACCCAAAGTGGGACTCACCAGCTGATCAACTGATCAAACAGGTTAGGCTCTGCAATTTGGTGACTTTGAGGTTAGCCATGTTACCCTTTTTTTTCCTGGAAGTTAGTCCCCTCGCCATGAGTTTTGACTTGCAAAATGATAAAACTTACCTCAGCAACTTCCATCTGTTCACTCCTGCTTCCATCTTTAAGCTCCCTCATGATGAGTTTCAGCTGTTCTTTTGCCTTGATCCTTGTTAAGTGTCGATCTGTCCGTTGTGCTGCGGTAACCTCGGAATGACAGGCCACACACAGAGTTCTCATGTTCTCCAGCTTGCACTCCCCTACCAAAGTTTTAAGACCATAAGCAAAACTGTGATGGAAGTACACACAACAATGGCATCCACAAAGTATACCAACAATGCCATCCGCAAGCAAACCATGATGCCTGAGTTTTTTTTTTTTTTTAATGTGAATGGAGGTTCAAAAACTTGTGAAATCCACTCATACAAGAGAAAGTCAACCACAGCTAGTTCGATGAAAAAGCAAGTTTCTCCTGAGAAAGGCTAAAGCGATTCAAATGAGAGATTGAAACAGCAAGTCATGGCATACGTGCAAAAGAGCCAATCTTTTGAGATCCAGTACATTCATCATGCGGGACCCACCTTGAACAGACTGGCCCAAAAGTAAGGCTGGTCTTCTCATCAGGTGGGCCACAAATGTATGAGAAAACAGACTGTAAAAAAATCCAATGGTCCATATTTATGTACTCATGTGGCCCATTTGATAGGCAAACCTGCCTGATCTGTGGGCTAGGGTATGTTCGCAGTGGGTCCCACCTATTGAATGGACTGGATCTTACACGCCTATGCCTCATTGACATGTGTGCACATGAATTTCCGCTTCAGTCTCTACTCTAACGTATCCTTGCCATTTCTCATCCTACTCAAACATGGAAACCAAAAGAAAGATTTTCAAGTCAGCCTGAGTTATCGAACAATCATTAGAATATGTGCTTGGGTTTCGCACCTCCTCCTTTGTAGACAGGTACTATATGGTCCGCGTGCCATGCATTACCCTCATTTGGTTCATATACAAGCTTCTCAAACCTGCAAGGTATGGAACAATAACAGCGCACCATCCTGAGGCTAGAACAATTCTCATATGGAGAGTAGCATGATAGAAATATTTAGACAAAGTTAGCTATAACATGAACCGTTTATCATTTGGAGAGTATCATGATAGAAATAACAGGAACCATATAAGCTAATCCCACTCTTGTTATGTTAGAGACATTTGCCTCTTTCTTACAATTCATAATTTGACTGGATATTTTTAGAATGATGATCCCCGTCCCCCCCCCCCCCCCCCCCCCCCCCCCCCCCTTCTTTTTTTGGTCTCAAGCACAATTTGAAATCATGTCTGATCAGAAACGAGGTATATAATATTGGGCCAGGAGATTCTACAAGGTGTCAGAGCCCTCATTTTATACAAGTGGGGCCCATGGTTCAGTGATCCAAAACATTGATACAGCAGATCATGGAACTCACTCAGTCACCATGGATGGCCCATGCACCCAAAAAAAAAACCAACAAAGAAAGAAAAAGAAAAAAACTGGATTGGAAAATCTCAAGTTCTCAACCATAAATGTTTGACCATTTGTTTGTGAATGGGAATCGGTACTTTCTTTCTTAACCGTCCCCTTGTTGGGCCCCCCTGTTGAAAGGTTTAGGGTTTTCCATTTGAGAGACTTTTGGTGCATGGACCATTCACAGTGCTACCTGTAATATCAACAATTTATTTAATTAGACAATAGGCCCCCACTTTTTCAAACTGAAGACCCAAATGGTACTGTACAATCTCTTGGCTGAGTATTGTCTACACCAGAAAACCATGAGGTCATAATTAATCAAATTATAACACTCGATTGTGAACCATAATATTCTTTTTTATAGGACTATTTCAAAATATGAGTAAAATAACAAAGCCAAACCATCCATACTGTATGATGCTGCATCAAACTTCTACTGACTAACAACATTCCGTTTAATTTCAACTATACTGTATAAACTATCCAGAACAAGTAGGCAGTGTAATAAAGTTTTCCTTATTACTACCTGCAAATGAATCCCATTCCTCTTCAAAATGTGGAATAATTATTCAACGAAATCAAGGAATTTCCATTTGGGTGAATTGTTTTGTACCATTTTACCAAATACTAGAGAGAACAGAAAAGGCAGCATAAAAGGAGGTCTACTATATACGTTGTTTGAAAATAACAAAGTTATCAGGTTTATGTTGGGATCTGGAGTTCTAATGCAATCGGCAATTTTGAGTTTCCTGAAGTACCATCTTCCTAAGCAGACATTAACCTTTTTCCAAACAGCCAATAGAAAGTAACAATAATGATAATAAAAGAGATGAAGTGGATGCTATTCCCCATATTGATTGCTTTTCCATTACTAACTGAATGACATCTTCCTGATCTAGAATTCTGTCCTATTTAGTTCTTGAAAGAAAATACCTACATATACTATAAACAAATTGTTGCCACTTCAGTTCAGATGTTATTGATAAGTACAATATAATAAATAATAAATAAACCCACCATCATGGGAGACTTACAAGTTCTTGCTGCTTGCCACCTTAGGAGCTACCTTTTCTATGTGCTCACGTCGCCTTGCAACAGATAAGGGTCTTATGCATTCTACGAGCTTATGGCAGTCTAGTTTGCACTGAGTACAAACACCATGTTCAATTTGGAAAAGTGCCTGAACCAAAACAGTGTTTTTCAGTTGTATATAGTGTGTGACAAGCAGAGTGGGTAACAAGACGAAGAAGAATATATAAATTATCTGTAGTGAATGTCGAATACATACAGTACGACTTTTCATTACGATAAGTTTCCCAGTGCAAATATGGCATGCAGGCTGAAACAGTTTACTTAATGCATATATTTAGCAATAATACAAGATTCATGTGCTCACCATACGCAGTGATCTTTGACTTGTTCTTATTCGATATTCTTCGAAGCAGCTCAAATCACAGAACAGATCCTCGAAGAATTCAGGTGATTTGGCAAGCTTGCCACTGTCAAAATAGTATATTAGATAGATAACACATTAAAGGTAAATATTGCGACTGATAATAAAATGGAAACTCACTTGCAAGGTTTCTGGCAGAGTTTACAGAGTGGTTCATCAGACATGGTCCAAGCCTGAGTGTATTCTTTTTCTTTCTTAGCACAACCACTGTGAAGTGAGATCTTCTTCCAAACAGCATTCAGTGGTAAGGGGAAGCTTATATCAGACAAAGGAGTAACCCGTCGCTTGCTTCCACCTTTCATCAAACCCTGCCATGGTAAAATTATTGGATCTTACCTAACCAGACTAGTGAAAAACTAACAGCACACGCGTACACAGTATCACTTGCATAGCCACGTAGCTGCTGATCAATCATAAGAGAAAATGTCAAGGTATTTCTTTCCAAGCCAGCTTCTTGTCACTGAATGCATTTCCACACCTCATCTCATGGACTTGGCCATTTGCTGCTCTCCTTATACCCTATGAGGTTTTGTACATAAGAGTGTAGAGATTTCGAGAGAAGATTAGAATTGTGCAGAGATCTCTAGAACATCCTCATCCACGAAGGGGCCGTGAGTTGATTGTCGCAAGGTCTATGCTTGGGGAAACACCAATGGCCATAGTGTACCTATACAGGCAGTAGAGATGATTTTCACAGTTGTTTCCATGGCCAATCTGCTTTCAGGTGGCGCAAGGGGGTTGAGCAACTCCTTTCTGGGTAGGAAAGAAATGACCTAGCTGACAATTCAGCAGTACAATAATGCTCCAAATATAATGGCAATGAGAGAAAAATCAGTAACAACCAGATATGTGGGTGCATGGTGTGCATCAATGATTATACCAATCAGAAGAAAAGATTTATAGGTAGGAAAGAAATGACCTAGCTGACAATTCAACAGTAGAATATTGCTCCTAATACAATGGCAATGAGGGACAAGTCAGTAAAGACCAAATATGTGGATGCATCAATGATTGAAGCAATATCAAAATAAGATTAATATAACATGAGTCATTCCTCGATGGACCAGCATGATTTACATCCATAAACTACATGAGCTCATAGAGATGACACATAACCCAAACCAATACCTAAATGAAGAAGTTAAATCACAGATTGCTGTCATAACTATCCATGCCATTGGTTAGATGAATTTTGATATTGTAATAAAATCTGCGTAGTTAATGCGATGATATAATATATGATCTTGTTCAGAGAAGCAGCTAGTTTCCTTCACCAGACATACCTCACATCCATGGTTAATAGTTTCCTTCAGATAGTAGAGCTCGAGGCTCAGGGGTAGTTGTAAAGGCTTCCCTTGCAATTTATTACGTTCGATGGGCCTTAGATCGTTCCACTCCTTGATAAATGCCATACAAACATCCCGGCATCCTGGATTTTCCTTTATGAGTTTTGGAACTGTTTCTTTGTTCATATCAGTAGCACAAAAAATCATTGACTCCAGTTCCTCTGGTCGAAAATTTTCAAATAATGGTCTTGGTCTTGAATCCTTTCCTGGGATGCAAGCATACAAATGAATTCGTCCAGTATACTGGCTTACCTGCAAAGATAGATTAAACAGTTAGAAAAGATGACCAACTGTGCAGTTGTTCTTGTTAGGTTCTACATGGACATGGGTACAGGATCCACATAATGACAAGCAGAATATGATTCAGTATTTTGAGGTGTGAGATATAGCTAATAAAATCCATTAAAAAAATGAAAAAGAAAAAAAAAGGAAAACGATATGGCTAATAAAACCTAATGAGCAACTTGGAAGTCTACTGCGTATTACATAAATGAAAGCAATAGCATAACAGGAGTGTTCACATTCTTCACAGTTTTATGAACATAAATGTTTAGCACAACTTTTTTTTTAGGTGAATAGGTTATTATAAATGAGGTTACCATTGAACATTTGGCTAAACGTGATTATGAAATTGAGGAACAACACAAGAAAACATAAGCCTCTAGCTGGATCGTGAATCACACAAAATTGGGATTAGCACCCCATAGCTTCCATGTCATATTCATGATTTCACATGCATCCTTTTTGAATTGCGTTTCAACATATTTTCTGAACCCCAACTACCCGCATAACCATAGACTGGTGGGGAACGAGTTAATGATTTCCCTACATGACGTTTATACAAACCACTCTCCAAATCAAAGGGGGAAAGTCAGTTTGGAAATGAGGTAATGTGTCTCATACTCCGGTTTATTTCATGCATTTCTAGGTAATAAACTAATATATCTAGTTTACAAATGACACATAGTACTACTCAACAGATAGTGCACTTCAGAGACACAGGAGGATAATCTGAGAGTACCATTCAAGTTGCATCAAGGTCAATGATAATGGCATGTGAGCGTACCTAAAAGTCAGTTTATGAATCTGCTACTAATGTAACTGAATTAACAAATCTACATGAGAAATTGACATTCAAGTGGTGATTGATGTATGTGTCTGCCCAACCTTCTAGCTATTGGCAATCTGTGTACTGACGCAGAAAGTACAGTCAACCATATGAGTGAAATTGTGGCACCTTTTCCCTAATCCACATGAATAATGGAATAAAATAGGGTACAAAAAGTTCCAAAACCTTGTCTTAAATCACTATAAATGAAGTTGTGAATGAGGCAATCGTAGGCAAATTGTGGGAGGAGTTATAGTGTGCCTCTTGGACTTGATGGCCATCAGTATAGATGGATTTTCTGATGCGAGAGAAAACCCACTTTACAAGTGGGTTAATCCAGTCAGACTTGGACAGGCTAGATGGACGCCATAATTCCACGATAGGCAAAGCCACTACAAGCACAGGCATTGACATTGATGAATTTCTGGATGTTAAAGTGAGGTCTTAGTGAGAAGAATCGTTTGATGAGTTAATTAGAAGCCCCATGTGTGTGGCATCTAGGGTTGCCACATCAAAGTCGCATGGGGGTTAGTGGGTTGAACCTAAGGATGATGATACTTTGTCCCCATCTAGCAAAGATGAGACTGGAGATGACGGAAGCAACGGTGGAGACGATAGGGCGCCAACAACACTGCCATTGGTGTTCTTAGGGGTGGTCATTGTCAGTGTTTCAAATATCAGAAACATTATTGACAATATTGTCGATGTTATTTATGTTCCTTGATGTTATTTATGTTGTTGGGTCATGATACTGAAACCCCAAGTAATATAGAAAGGTCCAGATATCACTGATAATTTTGATATCATCCGTGATATTTTGGTCTCTAGACACCATCAAACTTCTCTAGCATTGCCGATACCCAGTGTTCCAAATATCGGCAATATTATTGATAATAACGGCAATATTATCAGTATCACTAGGTCAGCGAAACCAAAAGTACTGAAAGTGTAAAAAATTTCAAATATTGTCGATATTTATTGTAATATCGGCGATACTAAGCAATATAATCGATACAAACAATACTTTGAGTAGAATCACTAGTGAAAGTTTCCTATCATTGGTGATACCATTGACAATATCCTCAATGCTAGTGATAATATCCATGATACTAGGGAAACATCTGTAAATAAGTGAAAATTGACAGAAAATTAGAAAATTTTCTAAAAACCCAAAAAAATTCCATTTTTTGGGTTTTTTTTCTCTTGAAAATTTGTTCTTAGGTGATTTTGATCACTCTACGCTTCTATTGAATCAAGATTGTATTTGGGAAGAAATTTTGACTTACAACGAAGATGGTCCAAAACTCAAAGGTGACAAAAAATCAATAGAAACTTCATTTTTTTTTTTCAAATGTTAGCATGGATTACAATGGAAATCCATGTCCATGAACAATTCTAATGCAATACATGGATTTGTGGTGTTGTCACTGCTAATTAATGTGGAAATTTTATATATTAATGAGTGTTAGTTAATCTATTGATTGGCTACAAATTTTTATATTTAGTTTATATTAATTTTTTGACAACACATGGTTAGGCGCCTATAAAATGGAAACTTACTATGAATAGTTGGTTTTTGCAACATTTTCATTCCTACTTGTGTAATATGTCTTTTAACATCTCGTGAAGTTTCACTGAAAAATTCCACCTTTTTCCGAATGTTTCCCCACCGTTTTCCTTAGACAACAATATTTTTTCAAGTATTGGCGATATAAGTTTCCGTATTCTTGATCATCAATACATGTGATGTTACTGATACTACGAACATTGCTGATACCAACAATAATATCATTGATACCATGGATACTTCCATAAAATACAGAGAATTTGTTAGAAAATTGAGAAAAAAATCCCAAAATTTGAAAAATCATTCTGTTTTAGACTCTTTGTTTTTAATATTTTGTTCTTTAAGTGATGTTGATCACTCTTTTTGGTTTTTGTTGAATCAAAGCTTGGATTTACGGGGAAATATCGATTCGAAGCAAATACTAGCTAGAACTCAATGGTGACAAAAAATTCATAGAAACTTCACTTCTTCTTTTTTTTTCAAATGTTAGCATAGATTGCAATGGAAATTCATGTCTATGCATGATTCTCATGCATTGACATGGATTTGTGGCGAATAAATCAACATTTGAGAGAGTGAATGAGGAGAAATTGGTGAAATCCTAATTTTCTCCATTTTTACCCTTCAAATAAAGAATGGATATGTGCAAATTTAATATGTTCATTAGTCAGGTGAATCCATCAATTGGCTAGAAATTTTCCTTTTCGAAAAAGAATTCTTTTTAATTATATGAAAATAATAAATAAGTTTAATTGGAAAATATATATTTTTCATTGTTAATTAATGTGGAAATTTTATATGTTCTTGACTGTTGTCCATTCTATCAATAGGGTTCAAATTTTCATTTTATGAAGTAAAATTATATTGTTATTACTTCAAATTAGGAAAATAGAAAAAATCAATTTACTTTGAAGAAAGTAATTAAGTTGACTCATTAATGTATCATGCATGATGCATGATGTATGCATCAATGGATGGATTCACGCACCATGAATGTACGTTTGGATGCATGGATGCATGTATGTGTATTGATGGATGGATAACTTCAAGCCACCTTATAACTCCATGTAGGTTTAAGGCAAAGATGTTATTTTCATTCTCTTTAGTTCTAGATGTATTTGAATGATTTGAACTAATTTTGGATATAATTACACTGCTTTTTTCGACAGCACATGGTTTAGGCTCCTTAAAATGGAAACTTATTTTTTATTCCTAAATGTTTAAGCATGTCTTTTAACCTCTTTTGAAGTTTCAATGAAAAATCACACCTTTTTTCCCAATGTTCCCCTTAGGGCCCGTTTGGATTAATGAAAAGCATAAAGGAAATTGTGTTTCTTGGGAAAATTTATTTCCTAGAAACTGTGGGAAAGGAAATATTGTTTTCTTTGTTTGATTTTTAACAAGATTTTAATAGAAATTTAGAATTTTTTTTCAAGTTTGTTGTTTAGCAAAACAAGAACTTTTTCTTGAAAAGATTTTAGGTAGTCATTAGCATGTGCTAGATTAGCACATGTGGTGCATGTGGGATACTTAGAGATGAATAGTGGCACATGTGGCATACACCGCATATGTGGGCACTTGAAGCTAACTTGTGGCACACGTGGTACATGTGAGATGTTTGAAGTTGTATGGTGGCATCTGTGGCACGTTGGTGCATGTGGGTTGCTTTGCACATGTGGGGATAAGTAAGATGAATGGTGGAACATGTGGCACAATAGCACATGTGGGGCACAGTGGGGTGCAAGAGAAGATGGATGGTGACATATGTGACACATTAGCATATTGGGGGCTCTTTACACATGTGGGGCATAAGATAAGATGAATAGTGGCACACGTGGCATATGTGGGGCATGCCTGAAGATGGATAATGTCTCATTTGACACATGTGGCACATGTTAGGCAGTTAAATATGGATAGTAGCACATGTGGGCTTTAATACTTGAGAAACCCATTTTCGTTCCACCGTGGGAGAATGCATTTCTTAGGGATGAAGGTGGGAAAATAAGTTTATTTATTTTCCTATAAAGAAAGTGGAAAACAGTATTTCCCACAATTTCCCACAAAGAAAGGCTTACCAAACAACGGAAAGCAAGTTTCATGGGAAACACCGATTTCATTTCTCATACTTTCCATGAATCCAAACAGGGCCTTGGGGATATTTTTCAAAGTATTGACGATAATATCGATGATATACATAAATGTCTCCATATCTAGGTCATTGATACATGTAAGATACAATACTCAGAATACTGGTCATATTTAGAGGCCTCTTAGCCCATTATTGAGTGATGCCAAATAGATAGAAAAAAGAAAAGAAAAAAGGAGAAAAATGGATTTTTGCACAACCCACACAATTCAAAGATTTTGATCTTTCAGGTTTACTAGCAAAAGAATGCTTTCTCCCTAAACTCGGCCCTTTTTTTATTTCCACCTCATTACCATATGGCATCTACAAAGACATTATATATATTCAAAATTAAGAAAAGAATCCAGAAATAGCACGCATATATGGACCTAAATCTTTTCCTCCTTTTATTCTCTTATAATTATCTAATTCTTACCTAAGGTCTCCCAAGATGTTAATATTGTTGGCTTAGTGTTCCCTAGAAAGCCAATGATGACTATGATCCAGGATATAGATGACCACCATCGCTTAAAGTATGTTAGAAATGCCATAATTAATACATGGGAAACTATATTGTTAATGATTATCAAGGTTACACAGAGGGATTCCATTGGTTGTCCATGGGAAATGTAATGCCCCGTAAAATCGCCTTTTTTTTAAGATTCGAGCGCATGCTCGAACCCGCTAGACAGTATCGTCCTTGGACGAATAATTGACCATACCTAACTTAAGAAACCATAGTCTCATGAAATCAGGAACTTAGATACGCACGTAGGAGTCCATTCCGCCGCCCGTTCCAAGACCGATAGACCCGAAACTTGCCAAGGACCACCCCCGTATTGGGCTTGACGCTCTTAGATGAGCGTTACGACAAGATCAGCGCCCGAAACCATAAAATTGAGATGACCTGCAAGTGCACATGAGAGTGCAAGTATACTTGCACAAGGCCTTATATGAGCAACCATTACCAAACCCACTTTTCTTGTGTGGGCCTCATGGACCCTTGCATGGCCATGGAGTATGGACCATAGACTCTAAACATAAATCAGCACATGATCCCTTAACATGGGCCCCGATCAATGATTGGTGACCGTTGAATGGACATCGCCTCGGATCCGGCAATCGCCATGCCCAACCGGTCCCAAATCGTATCCGAGCAAGGATCTCACCATAGTGAAGACATCCCATGGGCTGGATCAGTCTAGATTGGCCAGCAGGGCCCCGCATGATAAGAAAAGGGCCCAAAGGGGTATTTGCACATGACTTAAAACCCCAAGGCTATATCTTCTAATTGCCCCTCTTATATAAACTCTATTCTCAACCCCTTCGCTCATTTCTCCAGCCATTTTCTAATAAATAGAAAGGGGAGAGAGAGAGGGGAGGGTGCTTGGAGAAGGAGAATTTGCAAGAGAAGGCCCTTGCATGCTACTATACTTGTGCCTAGCCACCTCCACGACACCATAGCCGGCACCTCTTGCGTTGAGGACCCTTCCGAGTGTTGGTAGAGGTAAGTCCATGCCAATTCTCCCATCTTCTTTAGTTTCCTACATAGATTTTCCCAATTCCCTGACATACAAACACCCCCCTTGCAAGATTACACTAGTTCTTCTCCGAATTAAGGTGTGTATCATTTACCCAAGTGTTGCCATGCAACCAATACCTGTAATTATAACTAATGCCTTCAATTTCCAGGTTTAGGGAGTCATACTTGTTAGTTAATAACTGAATTAAAAACGAGGCAAGTCATACGAGTACAGTAGAATTGTCCCGCCTAGAGATTTGGATGCTAGATATATGCTAGGGTCATTTACATGCTCATGTCATCTTGCACATGCTCTAATTATGTATATTTATTATGCTGAGATGTTTAGACTTCATGCCATTATGTTAATTGTTGAGATTATGGTATTACATGCCTTGTAAATCAAATGATGTATGAGCTATGGAATTGTGAAGCATTTAAGGCGACGGGTAGTAGCTCCTGACCCGGCAAGCATCGTAATAGAGGCGGCCGTACAAGGTCGGCAGCCTTGGGAACTGGGTGGTCGGCTGTGGTGTAAGTTGGGGTGATCGGCTGTGGTCGAGGACCACGCGGGCCATATGCGCTCAAGGCTGGTCTTCCTCTTGTTTCCCCTATCCGAGGACCTTGGCCCACCACTAGGGCCGGAAGGCAATATATATCTACATATCTAAATGTGATCTACCACCTATGTAAAATCCATGTACCGACGTACCATCTGAAGGGCCCACTAGAAATCGTATGGCGTACCAATCCCTCAAGACTCATGAGCCGGGGATGGTGGTATGGGCCCTATGCCCATGCTGTCGGCCTACGTTGGGGTGGTGCCTCCCTGTAGTGTCCTATTGAGCACCGTGGAGGTGACGAACCTACCACTTGACAACGGGATAGAGCGACGAACCATATTCTGCCTATGTTGGGCGCGACTAACGAGCTGCGGCCAAACCAGGCCTTCGAGGCTGTAGACCCGAGAAAAGATCGAGGGGCTACTGGCCACGACCTGCGTTCGCCCCGCAGGGAGCCAGGTGGTCCCAGTTAGATAAAATAATAGAATGTTAGTACAGGGGCTTCGCCAATCGGCTATGTCATGAAAATGCTTTAATTAACTACTTGGCTAATCATTTATAGTTCGGCATGACATTCATTGTCTGTGCAGGTGAGATGGTGGTGCCACTCACTGGCGGCTGTGACAAACATCGGTGTTCGGGCATGCATATGCATTTCATGCACTCATCCCATTTAACAACCATGCATGTGATGATGTTCTTACTTCTGATTTCTATTTGTGAAAAATGAAATTATTATCTATATTGCTTGTATTGGTAAATGAGTAATCTAAGGAAATGAAATCACTGAGTTGGCCACTCACTCCCTTTCTGGGGCGATGGTTTAAACCACTAACCAGATGACCCCTGTGACTCAGGTTTACAGGAGGCAATCGAGGCGACTGAGTTCGTAGAACTAGGAGAGGACGCCGACAAGTACCTCCAATACGCGGGCGACCAGACTTACTAGAGAGTGGGGTCGGGTGTATTTTCTTTTGGGATTGGCGCCTACGCGGCGTCTCTTGTTCATCTTTTGGGGCAGTATCTTCTGAACTTGTAGTGGGGACCCAATAGGCCCCGGTGTGAGGAATGTTATTAATGTATATGTTTTTTTTTGGAATTATATATATATATATATATATATATATATATATATATATATATCCTCTTCTTTTGGAAATGTTCTTCCATGTCTAGGTTGTTTATGCTTTGTTGATTTATCTCTATAAATCTGCATCTAACTATATCTCATGCATGTACCACATTATGTGGAACCTGGGATATCGGGGACCGAGGGCAACCATGACCCCTTGGCATCCGGGGCGTCACAGGGAACATGAGAGCGAACACAAGCCATTGACCAAGAGAGAGTTGTGGTCCATGGATCTCGAATATCGTAAATGTCCATGACCACTTTAGCAAGTAAAGGCTACCTGTGATCATGTTTTGTGGTCATCCTATGTGACAAAAACCAATAATGAGTTGGAATGGACAGTCTCCACCATCGTGCTTCTTGTACCTGATGAGGACATTTGAGCCCATAGAGTATACCAGAGGAAAAGGAGAGCCCCAACGGCTTTGTTGTGGCTAGGTGATTTTCATTTGATTTTCACATGGTTTAGGGTTAGTGTTGATGAGTTGGGTATGGGATGAGATAAGAAGAAGTAGAAACTAAGAGAAGAAATGAGAAGAGAGTAAATACCTTGTTGTTGAAGTAAAAGAGACAAAAAGATATCTTTTGGCTTCACGCCACCTTGGAATCACACCAAGAGATCTCTAATCACAAGAAATTTTCCATGAATCACACATGGAAAAGAGATAAGAACTCTTTCTTTTTCACGAAGTATATCATTAAAAAAAAAAAAAAAACTAAGGGTTGGACGTCCAAGCCATAAATAGGCTTTTTGGGCTGCCAAATTACAATTTTGCCCTCTCAGTTCTTTTTTGTTCTATATATGTCCCAAGCCTCTCAAAACATAAAATAAGTGTACCAAATATGAAACAAACCAAAATAACACCTAATCTAAGCTGAAAAATGAAATCCTAAAGTACGTAATATCCGATGATGTCCGGTGACGACAATGGTCCACGATTAACGGTCCAATCAAGCTGTCCACGCAATCTAACAGTCGGATCATCGTGTTGTTACGATCTAATGGTCCAAATCCCCCAACTAAGCAACCCACATCCATCTTCCCGGTGTCGGAAGATGCACGTACATGCATGTGGGGGCTTTTACGATGGCTGGAAACTCGATATGGGCCCACTTGTGGGTCCCACATGAAAATCATCTAGCCACAACAAAGTCGTTGTAGCTCTCCTCCTCCTTTGGTATACTCTTTGGGCTCGGATGTCCTCATCAACTACACTCGGCTGAGAAAAGTTTACCTCTGGCAAAATGAAGAGTGGTAGTACTCGAGGAGATTCGGGTCCAAACGTTGAATCTCCTTCTCTGTGATCCACGTACTATCTGATTCTGGCCTGTTCTTCTACTTCAAGAGATACATCTGGTATCCTCCATATTTGGTGGAAGCCACTTACTCATCCAAACTGGTCCTCTATTTCTTCTCACGTGAAAATCACCTAGCCATAACGAAGTCGTCAAGGCTCTCCTTCTCTGGTATTCTCTATGGGCTCAGATGTCCTCATCAACTCTCCTTAGCTTAAAAGAGTTTGCCTCTAGCAAAATGAAGCTGCAGTAGTACTCGAGGAGATTCGGGTGTAAACGTTGAAGCTCCTTCCTTGTGATCCACGTACTGTCTGATTCTGACCTGTTCTTCTACTTCACAAGATACTTCTGGTATCCTCCATGTCTAGTGGAAACCACTTGCTCATCCAAAATGGTCTCCATTTCTTCTCTTCTCATAGGTATGGATGATAAGGGAGGTAAAGGTTAGGTCAAGTACAGGAATATACTTTTGTTCTAAAACACAAAGTGGAGGTCGAGAACAAACCTACTGATGCCCTTAGTTGCACAGTGATGTTACTTCAGTCCATGCGCGTAGAAGTCACTGGGTTTGAGCATTTGAAAAAAGAGTATTCTACGTGCCCAGAATTTGGAGTAAGTATATGCGTCATTGTTAGATGGCCAGTCAAGGAGTGACCAGGGGCCTTTCATGACTGATGGGTATTTATTTAGAGGAGACAAACTCTGCATTCGCCACACTTCCCTCCGAGACTTTCTAGTTTGGGAGCTTCACATCAGAGGGGCTGCTAGTCATTTTGGTCGAGACAAGACCATTATTGCCTTAGGCAAGGATAGATTTTATTGGCCAAGTTTCAAGCGAGATGTAGCCAAAATTATTGGGCAATGTAAAATTTGTTAGCTAGCAAAGCAGAAACGGCAGAACACGGGTTTATATACGCATTTGCCAATGCCACACACTTCGTGACAAGACATTATCATGAATTTCGTGCTTGGGCTTCCCAATACTATTAAAACGTTGTCAAGTGCCTGTTAGCCTAGCTGCTTGTTGCCAATGCGTTTCAAACGGCAGGTCTCAGGTTCAAGACATACTAACAGCACCACCGGGTGCTTTGGGTGATTAACTGGGTGGGTGCGTTGCGCCACTAACAGGGTGGGTGCCTCGCATGACTAACAGAATAAAAGCATTACCTTTAAAAATACAATTAAAACGCACAATTTCATCTTTGTGGTAGTGGACTATTTCTCGAAAATGGGCACTTTCATCCCGTGCTTTAAGACATCTGATGCCTCCAACGTCGCGAAGCTTTTCTTTACGGAGGTAGTTTGTCTGCATGGTTCTCCTAAAGACCATTGTGTCAGACAGAGACGTTAGGTTTATGAGTTATTTTTGGAAGACACTTTGGCATATGATAGGTACGAGACTTTTGTTCTCGTCGGCCATACCATCCGCAGACAAACAGCCAAGCTCGAGCTGTTAGAGGATGGCGTATCAATGTATATCAAGGGACTTCAACACTGCCTCGCACGTGCGGGGTGGAAGTCTGCACGGGAACATATTGGGCAAGGGTGGAGGGACACTCATAGCTCACACCCAGGTGAAGGGACAATCACAACTCACACCATAAACGGCCCCCCATGGGAGAATATATTCCGGTGGCATATTTGCTACTTCCGGGATTCAAACACAGGACCTTCCTCTTTGATACCATGTCAAATCACCACTTTCTCTAAAAGCTCAAGCTGTTAGAGGATGGCGTATCAATGTATATCAAGGGACTTCAACAAATAGGAGTCTAGGAAATCTACCACTATGTCTTGTGGGTGACCATATCAGGACCTGGGATGCAGTCCTTCCAGTCGCCAACTTTGCATACAACTTATCATCAATAGGTCCATAGGCATGAGTCCATTCAAGGTACTGTATTGTTACAAACCTAGGAAGCCTATAGATCTCATCCCCATGTCAGTGTTCCATAGGTCATCAGAGTCCACAGAAGCATTTGCACGACATATACATGACTTGCATGCTAAAATTAGAAAACAAACTAATGTAAATAATGAAAAGTATAAGATATCAGCTGACTCACACCGCAGATTTAAGGAATTCCAAGTAGGAGATTGTGATAGTTCGTATAAGGCCAGAACAGTTTCCGCAAGCAGCCATTAAGAAATTACAAGCCCGCGGTGGAGGACCCTATAAAATATTGAAACGGTCAGGTCCTAATGTGTATGTTGTGGATCTACCACCTTCTATGGGGATTAGTTCTACATTTAATGTGGAAGATCTTGTGCGTTGTCCTGACACTCACATTGACCCTAGTAGTGATTATCCCCGTTCTCCCCATGACCCATGGCCTGTACCTATCTTCCCAGCCTTTACCTCCCTTACCATCCATACCTGTGGGAAGAGAGGAAAAAGAGACAATTTTGGATGAGCAAATTCCACCAGACATGGAGGATAGCAAAAGTATCTTATGAAGTGGAAGAATAGGCGAGAATCAGACAATACGTGGATCATAGAGATGGAGCTTCAGCGCTTAGACTTGGATCTCCTCAAGTACTACCGTAACTTCATTTCGCCAGAGGCGAACTCTTTGCAGCCAAGGGGAGTTGATGAGGACATCTGAGCCAATAGACTATACCAGAGGAGGAGAGCCTCAGCGACTTCGTTGTGGCTAGGTGATTTTCATGTGGGACCCACAAGTGGGCCTAGATCAAGTTTCTAGCCATCGTAGAAGCCCACACATGCATGTACGTGCATCTACGAAGGCCCCACACTGGGAAGATGCATATGGAATGCATAGTTAGGAGATTTGGACCGTTGGATTGCAACAACACTATGATCGGACTGTTAGATCACGTGGACAGCTTGATCGGACTGTTAATCGTGGGGCATCGTCGTCACTGAACATTATCGGATATTACATACTTCAGGATTTCGTTTTTCAGCTTAGATTAGGCGTTATTTCAGTTTATTTCATATTTGGTACACTTATTTTATGTTTTGGGAAGCTTGGGACATATATGGAACAAACAAAGAATTGAAAGGGCAAAATTGTAATTTAGCAGCCCAAAGAGCCTATTTAAGGCTTAGATGTCCAGCCCTTAGGGGTTTTTTATGATTTAATTTGTGAAACAGAAAAGACTTCTCTCTCTCCCATGTGTGATTCATGAAAAATCTCTTATGATTAGAGATCTCTTGGTGTGATTCCAAGGTGGTGCGAAGCCACAAGCTATCCTTTTGTCCCTTTTTCTTCAACAACAAGGTATTTACCCTCTTCTCTTTTCTTCTATTTGCTTCTTCTTCTTCTTCTTATCTCATACCATACCCAACCCATCAACACCAATCTTAACCCATCTCATAACCCTAACTCTCTCCAACCCAAACCCATCTTAGGCTTGACCATACGATCAACTCAGATCGTACAGACCAGTCTGTACGTCCGTACGACTTGCCTGTGCAACTGATCGTACAGCCATCCCTCCTCTTCCATTTTGTGATTCTTCCTTCCCCTTATACCCTCATCTAATCCTCCTTATGGAAACCCTAATTCCCTAATTTAGAACCCTAATTCCAAAACCCTTAGCCATAATTCTAATTTTCCCCAATTAAGCCCTAAGTCCCAAATTGATCAAACGTACATTCAATTGGCACTAATACCCTATGTTAGATGGTAGTCCTAACTACCATAGGTCCATGCTTTATTTTATAGTTTTGGATTGTGGGATTGTCCCCGAGCCCCGAATTAGAGCATAGTTATTGTTTAGGATTACTTCGATTCATGATTGAACTGCTTTCATTTTATACTTTAATTGTTTACATAATTAGTTGGCTAAGTTCAGCAATTCATCATAGTAGATCTCATGTCCTGCATCAGTACCTTTGCCCTACCCTACATAGGAGTGAGTGTTCAACATGTTTGTTGTATTTAGGCTTGGTTGGTCTAGGACACTTGCTTGGAGGATCGCATCGTCTTTGATTAGGGAGGCCTATCATGTCCAGATTAGATTAACTTGATCATGCACTAACTCTGACTAATCCATAGACCTGAGAACGTAGGGAGATTTCAAGGTCCTACTTGTAACGCCCCGTAAAACCACCTACCCTTGAACCCAAACATGCCCTCAGACCATGTCATGCTTACGTCATTCCAGGAAGATTAATTGGCCAATAGTAGCCTGTTTAAACTAAGGCGTCTCAATTTCAGGCTTCACGCGCACACTCGTCGAGTCATTGCGCTACCAAATCCGAGTCGGGTGAATCTGAGACTTAAATAAGTCAACCCCCTCATGTCGGGCCTAGGTGCCTCTGTTGGATCCGAACGCTGAAATTGGTGTCCGAAACCGTAAAGCATGCACAGCACTGCAATTACACCCTAGGCACGAGTATACTCTTGCCAACATTAAGTGAACCAATCATTACAGGAAATGTTTTTTGATGCAGGATACCCTAATTATGATGCATGCTTAATAAATCATGTAATCCAACGGAAATAAAAGACAATAATAATAATAAAATCTAGCAGTAAACATCAAGAACTAAGAAAGTCACAAGGAAGCATGCAATGGAGTGGGCCATTCATCACAACCATTAAGTATGGGAGTCAATTATCACTATAGTTGGATCCAGCGAGGGATGGAACCTCCCGATCTTGCATGGCCATAACCCAATCAATCAAAAGGAATCTCTAATCCAGAAAATCAGGAGATTTTGGATTAGGGATTTGAAATTCTGAAAATTAGGGTTCTAGGATCAAAATCAGAATTTGGAGATTGTAGGAATCGAAACAAATAGATTAGTAAAGATAGGTTTACCTGGAAGAAGGTTAGAGGGGCATAAGAAGCAATTAGAAGAAAAGAGGATCAGGGAAAAGGAAGAAACATCACCATGAGAGAGAGAGGGGAAGAAGAAAGCTCCAAGAGGCTTTTCATTAATCAATAATCCAAGTTAAATTCGTGTTTAGGGCTTTAGCCCTCTTAAATAAGCAAATAAAAACATAAAAGTACTAAACTACCCCTAAAACTAAGCAAAACGCGCAAAACAACGTAAGTGCGGGAAAGTTCGGGCGCTCGGTCGGGCGCCCGAAGACGTCCAAAAACATCCAGAGAGTTTCGAGCGCTCGAAAGGCCAAACTCGGGCGCCCGAAGGCAATGGTCGGGCGCCCGAAGACAGTGGTCGGGCGCCCGATCGGCGCCCGATCTCTTCAGCTCTTCAGTCTTGTTTCTCCCTTCTTCCTTCACACGTGTCCTCCCTGGATGGGGGTCTTCTATGTGTCTTATCACATGTGAAGGGTCTTCAGCTCCTCAATAGTCGCCTATCCACAAGGATGGTACTTGTGGTTGGCGCTTTCTTCGTTGGTACACTTGAAATGGTCTTGTGTCCTCATCAACTCCCCTCGGGTGAGAAAAACTCGACTCCGACGAGTTAAAACTCTTGTGGCGCTCTAGTAAGTCTGGATCAACACGCTGCAATTCCGCTTCAGTCAACCACGTCGATTCAGAAGGTGGTTTATTCTTCCACTTGACAAGATACCTCTGGAAACCCCCATCTCTCGTAGATACTATCTCATCCTCCAAGATTTCCTCAATTTCTTCTTTATGAGTAATGGGTAGGGGAAGGGGTGGAAGGGGTTGAGAAGCAAAGTCAGAAAAAGGCCATGAAAGCGACGATGGATCGACAATGGGAGCATGGGAACGGACTAGATCTTCACATTAAAAGTTGGATTAATGCTCATTTCAGGTGGAAGGTCAATCCGATACGCGTTGGACCCAACCTTTCGTAATATCTTGAATGGTCCAGTACTGCGTGCTTGTAACTTCTTAGCGACTCCTTGAGAGAATCGCTCTGGCCTTACTCGCACCATTACGTAGTCTCCTTCCTGAAATTCTTGCGCTCTACGATGAGAATCAGCGGAAATTTTATAATCATCATTGCTCTTATTTATCTACTGTCTAACATGTGTATGCAAATCATGAATATGGCAGTGCAAATGCATCGGCTGATTCAGAAGACCTTTGGGTAACGGACATAGGTAAGAGATCTATGGGCATTCTAGGTTTGTAACCACTTACAATTTCAAAAGGACTCAACCCTGCAGACCTATTAACTGACCCATTGTAAGCAAGTTCAGCAATTGGTAAAATTAAATCCCAAGTCTTCAGCATGTTCACCCACTAGACAACGTAGAAGATTTCCAAGACTACGGTTTACCACTTCAATTTGACCGTCTGTTTGTGGGTGGTAAGCAGTAGAGAATTGCAAACGAGTTCCCATAATGTGCCATAGTGTCTTCCAAAAATAGCTAGTAAATCGAACATCACGATCAGACACTATGGTTTTAGGTAACCCATGGAGACGCACCACACCATCAAAAAAAATACGAGCGACATGAGACGCATCCGACGTCTTCGAACATGGGAGGAAATGAGCCATTTTAGAAAAACGGTCCACCACGACAAAAATGGAATCGTGCTTTTTTATTGTCTTGGGAAGCCCAAGCACGAAGTCCATACTAATATCCTGCCACGGAGCATGTGGCACTGGTAATGGTGTATACAGCCCGGTATTTTGCTTTTTCTGTTTTGCTAGTTGACATATACGACACTACCCTAAAACTTTGGCTACGTCTCGCTTGAGACTTAGCCAATAGAAACGATCTTCCACAGGGGCAACTGGTCTTGTCATGACCAAAATGCCAGCTATCCCTCCTGAATGAAGCTCCCAGATGAGGAATTCACGAAGGGACATACGGGGAATACAAAGTTTGTCTCCCTTAAAAAAGAAGCCATCTTTAAGAACATATTCACCCATTATCCGCTGGTCACTAGAGAGCGACGCGTAAGTACCCCCAAAATCAGGACATGTGGGGTATTCATCTTTCAGTTGCTCAAACCCGACTACCTCTACACTCAAGGAGTTGAGCAACGCCACTCTTCTACTAAGGGCATCCGCTGGTTTGTTTTCGACCCCGGCCTTGTGTTTCAAAACAAACGAATATTCCTGAAGAAACGCTACCCACTTGGCATGCCTTGGGTTAAGTTTCTTCTAAGAATGCAAATATCTCAAAGCCTCATGGTCAGAAAACAAGACGAATTCCTGCGGTAAGAGATAGTGTCGCCAATGTCTCAGGGATTGCACTACCGCATAAAATTCTTTGTCGTAAGTGGAGTATTTTGGTTTTGCCTCATTCAGCTTTTCACTGAAATAGGCCACTGGTGTCCTTCTTGACTCAACACTCCACCTATACCAACACCAGACGCATCACACGCTACTTCAAAGACTTTAGAAAAGTCAGGTAGACGCATGACAGGAGCTTCTACCATTTTGCCATTAATCTCCTTAAAAGCCTTGACTGCAGCTTTAGACCACACGAATTCTCCCTTTTTCATGCATTCTGTAATAGGAGCCATGATCGTGCTAAAACCCCTAATGAACCGAAAATAAAAAGTTGCTAGGCTGAGAAAGCTTCGCACCTCATGAATGTTCCTCAGTTCTGGCCACTCAACTATGGCCCTGACCTTTTCAGGGTCTGCACGCATCCCTTCAGATGACACTATAAATCCTAAGAACACAACTTGGCTAGACATGAATGCGCATTTCTTAAGATTAGCGTACAACTTTTCCTTCCTAAGGACGCTACAAACCTTCTTTAAATGTTCAAGGTGTGATTCCTTAGTGGTACTGTAAATAAGAATGTCGTCAAAGTACACCACTAGGAACTTTTCCATGAACGGCCTCAAAGCTTGTGTCATCACTCGCATGAACGTACTGGGTGCATCAGTCAAGCCGAAGGGCATGACTAACCACTCATACAACCCATCTTTTGTTTTAAACGCAGTTTTCCATTCATCCCCTGGGCGTATACGGATTTGGTGATATCCACTCTTGAGGTCTATCTTAGAGAATATAGTGGACCTGGCCATCATGTCAAGCGTGTCATCAAGTCTAGGTATGGGGAACCTGTACTTGACAGTAATTTTGTTTATGGCACGGCTGTCCACACACATACGCCACGTGCCGTCTTTCTTTGGCGTCAACAATGCAGGCACGGCACACGGGCTCCTACTCTCTTGGATGAAACCCTTTTGCAGAAGCTCATCAACTTGCCTCTTCAATTCTGCATGTTCTGCAGGGTTCATCCTGTAGTGAGGAAGGTTTGGTAGAGTAGACCCTGGGATAAGATCAATGGCATGCTGTATGTCTCTCATAGGTGGCAACTCATTCGGTAAGTCTTCAGGAAATACATCACTGTATTCCTTCAGGACCGAAGTCACCTCACGGGGCAACTCTAATGGAACCTCAAGTGTAATCTCTCTAGCCACAAGGGCATACATCATAGAATCCTCCTTAGTCTCTTTTTCAAACTCTCTTGCATTTATTATATGTAGAGACTTAGGCTTGGATTTCCCCACTCCTTTAGGCTCACTTACTTTCTCATCCTTTTTCTTCCCTAATGTGCTCTCAGGTGGCATAGGGTTAAGTTTGATCTTTTTACCGTTATGCATGAAGGTACACGCATTGGAACGGTCAAAGATCGTGACATCATTATCGAATAGCCACGGTCTACCTAGGATAACATGTCCCACATCCATAGGTAAAACATCACACCATAGGGACTCTTTGTATGACCCAAACTCGATGGAGACTAGACATTGATGGGTGACAGGTAAGGATGTCTTGTCAATCCAAGAGACTTTATATGGGTCTGGATGAGGTGTGGGTTTCAGTTTCAAGCGCTCTAAGGTGTCAGTGGAAATCACATTCTGACAACTTCCACTGTCCACTATCACCTTACAATTCTTTTCACCACAATTGGCAATAGTGTAGAAGATAGTGCTTCGACGCCAGTCAGCACTACTCCTAGACTGAGCTAGCACACGCCTTACTACTGCAAGCATTGCTTCTCCATCTAACTCTTCATCATCAGTAAGTCCTCCTTCAGGGTGATACTCTTCAACTTCATAATCACCCTGGTCATCTCCACTCTCGTGGGACTCGCCTATAACTAAGGCTTTCCCACGGCTCTTCATAGGACACTGATTAGATATGTGGCCCAGATTGCCACACTCATAACACCTCACTTGGCTCAGGTTGCCAGGACCGGCACCAAGAACCCCCTTGCCCTTGTCCTCCCTAGGTCTAGGCGGAATGGTCGCCTATGCCCTAGGTTGACTACCAACATTAGGTCTAGTCCCCTGGGAACTAGATCTAGCACTGGCGTCTCGAGACTTGAAACGACGGACTACAGGAGTCTTTAGATATTGCTCGAACTCCTCCACGACTTAATATGCTTCATCCAAGTCCGTTAAGGGCCGAGTCATAAGCTCGCGCTGAAGATCAGTACGAAGGCCCGTCTTGAAACGCGAGAGCGTTACTAAAGGGTCTTCTTGGATATCACATCGCATCACATATTCTTCAAATTTAGCGATGTAGTTAGCAGCCGATATTGACCCTTGGCGTAAGGATTGCCATTGGTCAAGGAGCTTCTGACGGTATGAGAGGGTGAGTCTGTTAGGCCCAAAACTTGTTGAGGACCACCCACGTACTGGGCTTGACACTCGTAGGCGAACGTTACGTCGAAATCGGCACCCGAAATCATAAATTGCAGTGTCTTGCAGTTGCACATGGGAGTGCAAGTATACTTGCACAATACCTTTAGTGAGTAATCATTACTCAATTCACTTTTCTTGTGTGGGCCCTATGGACCCTTGCATGGCCATGAAATGTGAACCATGGATTTCAAACATAAACCAGCACATGATCCCCAAACATGAGCCCCGATTGACAACCAGTGACCGTTGAACTGATGTCGCTTTAGATCCGGCAATCGCCATGTCCGATCGGTCCCAAATCTTGCCCAAACAAGGATCTCAACATGGTAAGGCTATCCAATGGGCTGGATTGGCCCAGAGGGGTCGGGTGGGCCCACATAATCAAATCAGGGCACAAAATGCTACTTTTATGCAACTTAAAACATTGGGGGCTATATGTCCCAATTTCCCAACCTTTATAACCTATTTTTCTCAGCCCATTCTCTCATTTCTAACCTAATTTCTGAGAAAAGGGGTGTGTGGGTGAGAAAAGGGAGGAGTTGTGAGAGAAGGCTTCTCAAGTGAAGCCCTTGCATGCTACCCTATCCGGACCTAACCGCCTCTACATCCTCAAGCCGGCTTCTCTCGTAATTGGAGATCTTCACGGACGTTTGTAGCAGTAAGTCCATCATAAAATCCCCATCTTCTCTAGCTCCTTACCTAGGTTTTCCCATTTTTCCTGATTTTCCAACACCCCCTTGCAGGATTTTGCTAATCCTCCTTCAAACCAAGGTGTGTATCATTTACCTATGTGTTGCCTTGCAACCAATGCCTACAATGGTAGTTGATTCTTTCAATTTCCAAGTTAGGAAGATGGATTGTAGCTAGGGAAATTCGTTGCCTAGGGATTTAGATGCTAGGTGTGTGCTAGGGCCATTTGCATGCTCATATCTTCCTACACATGTTCTCATTATGCAAATCTTCTATGCTAAGATGTCTTAGAAATTATACTAATATGTGATATCTGAGATTTTAGTATTATATGTTTTGTAACTTGATTATGCATGAGCTGGGGAATCGGGAAGTGTTTGGGATGACGGATAGTAACTTCCGACCCGGTAAGTACAGTAGTTGAGGCGGCCGCACCAGGTCGGCAGCCTCGGGAGCGGGGTGGTCGACTATGGCGGAAGACGGGGCGATCGACTGTGGTCAAGGACCACGCGGGCAGTATATGCTCAAGGTCGGTCTTCCCTTCACTTCCCCTAGCCGAGGACCCTGGCCCACCACCGGGTCGGGTGGCAATATATGTACCGAGTGTTTGAATGTATTTCTGTCACTTATATAGAATCCATGTACCTGAGCACCTTTGATAAGCCCACTAGAAAGCATACGGCGTACCGATCCCTCAAGACTCATGAGCCGGGAATGGTGGTATGGGCCCTATTCCCGTGCTGTCGGCCTACGCTGGGGTGATGCCTCCCCGTAGTGTCCGTTGAGCACCGTAGAGGTGACACACCTACTACTCGACTATGGGATAGGGCGATGTACCCTATTCCGCCTGTGTTGGGCGCGTCTGACGAGTCGCGGCCAAACCAGGTACCTCGGGGCTGTGGACCCGAGATAGGATCGAGGGGCTACTGGCTGTGACCTGCGTTCGCCCCGCAGGGAGTCAGGTGGTCCCAGTCGGACAAATTGATAGAACGTGGGTGCAGGGGCTTCGCCAATCGGCTGTGTGATAAAATGACTTAATTAACTACTCGGCTAATCATGTAGAGTTAAGCATGGCATACATTGTCTGTGCGGGTGGAGTGGTGGTGCCACCCACTGGCGGCTGTGACAAGCATCGGCGATCGGGCATGCATCTGCATTACATGCACTCATCTCACTTAATAACCATGCTTGTGATGCTGTGCTATTCTTTGATTCTGTTATTGGAAAATGAAATTATTATCTATATTGTTTGTATTGGTGAATGTGTAACCTAAGGAAATGAAACCACTGAGTTGGCCACTCACTCCCCTTTCTGGGGTGGTGGTTTAAACCACCAACCAGATGACCCATGTGACCCAGGTATACAGGAGGCGGTTGAAGCGACCGACTACGTAGAACTCGGAGAGGACGCCGACGAGTACCTTCAGTACACAGGCGAACAGGACTATTAGGGTTGTGGCGTCGGGAGTATTCTTTTGGGGTTTTGCGCCTGTTCGGCACTGTTGTACAGGTTTTTGGGGCAGTATATTCTGAACTTGTTCCAGGGGACCCAATGGGCCCCAATATGAGGGATACAGTCTATGTACTTTTTTTGACCCATATATGATATACATGTTCCTCTTTCTTTTGGAAATGCTTTGCCCATGATTAAGTTGTTTATGCTTGGTTAAATCTACAATTCTGTAGTTAACTATAATGCACTCATGCATCGCATAATGTGGAGCCCGGGATATCGGGGGCCGAGGGCAACCACGGACCCTGGCATCCGGGGTGTCACAGTACTTCTCCTTCAACTTCTCTTTCATCTCATACCAATGTGTGATAGGGGCTCTACCGACTCTTTCTATCCTACGCTCGGTGTTGGTCCAAAAGAGCTTGGCTTGACCCATAAGCTTCATCTTAGCAAACCATATTTGACGGTTTTCTAACATGCCATACCACTCAAAGTAGTGGTCCATGTCAGCAACCCAGTCAAGGAATGCCTTGCGGTCCAAGCGCCCATCAAAACTCGGGGCCTCGACTCTAACACTCTTCATCGCACGCTCATCTGGATCATAGCGGTCATGATGATCATATGTGGCTCGTGCCTCTCGCACAACACCACGACCGTTACCACGATCTCTATCTTCACTACCCCTATGTGTGGCAGCGCGTTCCTCTACTGATTCCTCCCACTTGGGAGTGGGCATCATCCCCAACAGCGGGGTTTTCCGTTTGGGACGCCTCTAGTTGCTCGACCTTCGTCATGGTAGTGGTGATCTGGTTCTCAAAGCGGGCAAAATCACGCTTGTGAACTGCTTCTAGGGCGGTTATCTTTTGTATCAATTGAGAAAGTTTCTCAGATAACTACTCGTTATTCATGGTAGGCTGAAGTCCGAAACCTCTACCTCTTCTCGTGGGCATACACCTAAGACTTGAATCAAAACTCTACCCAACTAGACCACTAGGTATTTTGACTCACAAGATGGATGCGATGAATGCAAAACTAATATGAACTAACACAAATAAATTAAAACAGAAAACGTCCAGAGAGTTTCAGGGCGCTCGAAAGGCCAAACTCGAGCGCCCGAAGTCTTCAGCTCTTCAGTCTTGTTTCTCCCTTCTTCCTTCACACGTGTCCTCCCTGGATGGGGTCTTCTATGTGTCTTATCACATGTGAAGGGTCTTCAGCTCCTCAATAGTCGCCTATCCACAAGGATGGTACTTGTGGTTGGCGCTTTCTTCGTTGGTACACTTGAAATGGTCTTGTGTCCTCATCATTTTTCTTGGATGGCCCTCTTGCACCTTCGCATGGCCTTGGAATAAGGAACCCAGACCCTAAATATAACATTGAACACAATCCCAAACTTGCGATCCCGATCGGCGGTCGGTGATCGTCGAACAGATCCGCCACCGTATTCGGCAAATGCCGCATTAGATTCCCGTAAGATCGCGCATGTAACCATATCTCGGGCCTGGAGGACTATCCCTCGGCCCAGATCAAGTTAAATGGGCCCGTTGGGCCCCACACAAACAAAAGTAGGCCCAAAAGGCTACTTGTAACAACTTAAATTTTAGAAGGCTATATTCCCTAATTGCCCAAAGATATAAAAGCCTTTTCTTTCTTCAGCCATTCTCATTTCTATCAACTCCCAAGCTGAGAAGAGAGAGAGAGAGAGAGAGAGAGAGAGAGAGAGAGAGAGAGAGAAGGTGGGGAAGAGGAATTGGGGAAGAAGAAGATCAGCCCAAGGGGGATTGTTAGCCGTCTCCGCTACGTAGGACTAGGAGTGCCCAACTTCAGTTTCTGTCAGTCCCCCAGGTAATTGAAATGGAGTCTACACCTAGAATTGTCTGATTTCTTACTGAATTCATGCATTTTCCTGACATGCAACCCCTCTCTTGCAGGAATTGCAAGAGATTTCAGAAGTATGAGGTGTGTATCATTCCCCATAGGTTGTCTTGCATCAAATGCAAGCACACATAGATAATGCCTCTATTTCTAGGTAGATATCCTAGGTAGAGGTAGAGATTCTTAGGAATTATCTCCCTAATTGTCTTTAAGGATAGAGATTTCCATATATATACACTGTTGACTATCCTGCATGCTTGTTACTACATCTGTACTTCTCAGCTTTCTTGTACATGCTATAAAATGGCAGTGGTGGCCTATAGAGTTGTGAAATGTTGTTGTTTCCTAAGGAGCATGTGTATATTACTGTTGCACCCTTGGGAAAACTGGTGATATCTTGTGAATTTTTGAAATTCTGGAATATTATTACTCACATGTACAATATACGTAGTAGTGTAAGATAAGATTTTATTCCTAGCATAATCCTGTTGTTGTTCTATATTGACGAACCGGGAAATTCACAAAATTGGGGTGGCCACATAGGTTAGCTGCATCCCTGAAGCCGGAATCCTCAGGCGGGGTGGAATTCGGGTGCTGTCCGTGGTTCGCGAACCATGCGGGACATAGTTTCCCAAGGACAGCTTCCCGTTGTCCCCTTGTCTAAGGACCGCTGGCCTAGCAAACCTAGTCCAGGCATAATGTATGTTTTAGACGCTTAGACTTGAATCCACGTACCAACATGACCATTGGACAGGCCCTATAATAACTGCATGGCGATCGATCCTTGAGGACTCATGGGCCGGGCATGGTGGTATGGGACCTATGCCCGTGCTGTCTGCCTACACCGAGGTGGTGCCCCTCCGTAGTGCCCTTTGAGCACCCATGGTGGCAGTGAGCCATCCACTTGTTTGACTATGGGGAAACGGCATGACCAAGCCATCCCCGTCTGAGTCGGACATGGCTGACGAGTCATGGCCGAATCGGACGCTCGGGCTATCTGCTCGAGCTAGGATCCATGGGGCTACTGGCGATGATATGTTCTCACCCGCGGGGAGTCAGATGGTCCTAGTTCGGCCGAGTAATACAATAATGGTGCGTTGGCTTCGCCTACCGGCTGGATTTTAAATTGGTATAATTAAGGGCCTGGATAATCATTCATGGTTCGGCATGTCATACATTACGAGCGGGTGATTGGGGTGGTGCCCCGGTCGTGGCGGCTCAGTCTGTGCGAGTGACGTGGTGGTGCCACTCACCATTCGCTGTGACAAACCGGTGTTTGGGGCATGCATATGCATTTCATGCACTTATATAACTGTGTTTTGTTGAGATGGATATCTTAGTTATGAATGATGTGCAGTAAATTCATTATCCATGTATGCTTTCATTTGTGCATTAGTAACTTATATTAAATGTTACCACTGAGTTGGCCACTCACTCCCCATTTTAGGGACAGAGTTATAAAACACCACCCAGACGCCGCGTGTGATCCAGGTTTACAGGAGGAGAGTGAAGCGGCAGAATACGAGGAGTTAGCCGCTAGCGAGGACTCGTATATTCAGTATGCAGACGATCTGAATAGAGAGTGATGGGGGTATTTGTCTCGTGAGCTAGCGCCGGGATGGGGATGGCGCATTATATAGGCTTTTTGTTAGTTTTCTTTTGGTCACAGGAGATCGGGGCCCCTAGCGGGTCCCGCTGAGTGAGTTGTTCATGTTAATCCATTTTCACACACACACACACACACACACACACACACACACACACACACACACACACACATATACACACACACATGCTCACTTCTTCTTTAGCTATGGATATTTCATTTGTTTGCTTCTAGCCGGGTATTGATCTAATCCTAGTATCCTAATTGTCTCATTGCATGATTTGCATCATGTGGGGCCCGGGGTATCGGGGGGCCGAGGATGCCCTCGAGCCTTGACATCCGGGGTGCCACACTACTGTTGTGTGCTTTTGGCTCATCCCTTGAGGTGACAATTGTGAATGACATACAGTGTGGTTGGCTGCATGCATCCAAGATGCGGTTGAAGTCCGTATGTTCCCACATGGGATCCATTATTTCACCCAAGAATGCTTTAGTTGATTTGATCTTGGTATTTAGACTGTCCATCAAGTAGTTGGTCCCGACACTTAATGGTTTTAAATGTTTTCCTAAATACTTTTAACTATTGATCTTTTATTTTCGCCATTAAAAATGGTTTTATTGAACTTAATGCATTTCCAATCAAGGTATTAAAAAATGGTATCATAACGACCGTAACAATGGGAACTATTGTTAGTGCACTTTTTTGTGGCATATTAGTGCACCTTAGTTGTTAATCACGTGCGTCCATGTGTTGTAATGTCAGTTGAGCCTTAACAAGCTGAAGACCGAAGATTCAAGTAGACAAGAAGCATCAACGGAGAAGAAACAGGTAAATGAGATGCCTTGGTGACCCTAACCCTTAGAACTAAAACAACCTGAACTTCTAGATGACTTGGACCCAATTAGGTAAACTTTTAGTCATCTTAGAATGGCCTTAGGTGTCCCAAAAGATCACCCAAAGTAAGGTCTTAGAGATTAGTAAGCTGCTGTAAAAATACAACTCAAACAACAGACTTACAGTGCTGTCGGTTGACCAGTCGGCCGGCCAACAGCAAGTACTGGCCAATTGACAGACTAGTCAACCAATCGATAAAGGCCAATAATTGGACAACAACTAGACATGTGTCCAGGCCTTAATTCGGCCGGCCGACGCTCATTATCGGTCGACCGACGGCCCTTGTCAGCCGGCCGACGCTCATTATCGGTCGACTGACGGCCCTTGTCAGCCGGCCGACAACTCAAGTCGACCGACCGACAGGTAGCCATTATGCCCATTTTCTATCCGTTGGAACTTAAACTCTATATACATGGTGCTCTAATTTTAGGCATTAAGAGAGGGAATTTAGTGTATTAGAGGCCACCATTATAGCAACCATATTTAGGCTCTAATCCTAAGCTACCCTAGTCATCTTCCTTGTGATTCATAACAAGTTGGAGCATTCAAAGCTCAAATGAAGATGAACTTGTTTCCTCTTGATCTCTAGATGTTTAAGCACATTCACTATAGGATAATCTTTTGTCTGAACCTCTCCAGAGATCCAATTAGGCGAATCCTTCTAGGATTACAACACACAATCAGTTGTAGAAGATTCAACCTATCTCCAATCACCTTGGTCATCTTAAGAAGATCATATGCAAGGCGATTGATCAGTGGAGCTGAAGCCTTGGCAAAGCATCAGCATCATTGATCGAGGGAATACATAGGGAGTTGATTCAAGCAAGGGAGAGCAAGTAGAAGCAAGACAAGAAGGCGCTACACAAGGGGCTCAATCCGACAAGTGTCATTTGTAGGAGTCCATTTGCACTCTTTCCTTTAGTAGGTTAGAGTGTGAGATTTTGTGACCAAGTTCTTTAGTAGGGCCTTGGCTCATTAGTTTGGCCTAAATTCAGGTTCCTTGGTGGGAACTTGGCACATTTGTTGGGCCTAAATCAAGTCTCTAAGGGGAGCCACCGACACGGGTGTGTACATGTTCCACCGACACAGGTGCATACGTGTAGGTTGAGAGGTGAACCTAGAAAACCTCTGTTCAGGTTGAGAGGTGAACCTGTGGGTACAACCTCCAATTAAAAGGTTGAGAATTGAACCTGATTTAAAACCTCCGTTAAAGTGAAATCTGGTTTTCTCATGGGTTGGGAACGGCAACCAGGAGTAGAATAAACAAGTAGTCGAACCACTATATATGCTTGTTTGTCATTTGAGCACATTTCCATTCATGTGTTGTCTTTTAATTGATGAATTATATGAATACTTGGATGAATTGTATGCTATGAACTTGCTAAGTAGATTCACACACAAGATGTATTTTCACTTATAAGCTAGTTACTTTACTGTTTCTATCATTTATAGCCTATGTGATTGGACCCACTTAAGCTTGGAAGCTAAGTGTTACTTGCTTAATTAGTTTAATAGCTAATTAGTTTAAATTAGGCAAGAGTTTTTTAAAAAGGTACTAGTCGCCCCCCTCTAGCACTTAGCCGTAGTTCTAGCAAGCTCCGCAAGCTTCCGCGCGTAGCGTAGTAAGGTGTCGTGTTAGACGCTCCAACACAATTTCAACCATTACATGTTATGAGGTCGTAACGGCCATTACAGAAAACAAAAAATGGCATGTAACAACTGTTACAGTCCCGTAACATGTAATAGGGGCCCCATAATAACTTTTTAAGGGGTCGATAAAAGTTTTTTTTAGAAGGTTGATGGTCGTTGCAACCTGTATTGTAGCGGTAATGACGGTGGCCATTATGGGCACCATTACCGTTATTAATACCTTATATCCAATGGTTGAGATCTTGTAGTCCATCTCATAGGCCTGCATGGGATTTATGACAAAGGATGGATGCCACTGGTAGTGAAGCAATTTTGGTCAAATTGGGTACATAGAAGGAAGGATTGCAGGCTTTTCATGATGTAGGGTTGAGGAACACTATAACCAGCGTATTCGGTAATTGAAATAGTGGCAGTAACGACGACCACCATTACCTTTACGATATAGGGTGTAATGGCTATTACGGGGGTCGTAACAGCCTCTACATTCTCTTTTTTTTAATTAAAAAATAAAACTGAAAAACTTGTATCGGCTTCATAACGGACCATTACGGGGCTGTTACAGCCTTTACAGGGGGCATAACAGGCCTTTACGGGAGTTGTAACGGCCTTTATGGGTCATTTTTTTCCATAACAGCCTTTACGACCCCGTAACGTATCATAGTTGTCACCATTACCTTTATGTAATGGCCTTTATGACACAACATGACTACAACTAATGCATCCCTCTAAAATATTGACTCCTTATATTGATCATATCTCGAGTGAGTGAGAGAGAGAGAGATTTGGACTTCCCCCTTCTCGTACATTTGGAGAGTGAGAAAACAAGAAAAGAAGAGAAGAATAAAAAAAGAAGAGAATCCTCTCTCCTCCCTTAATCACACGCTTAGTGTGTGTGGTCCACACTATGGTCAACTCTCTAGTGCACACACCCTAGCCCGGTCGTGCAAAATGAGCAAGCTTTGCTCTCGTCTCTTTGTTGGGATAGACCAAGGAGAGACCTCCTAGGTTGGGGGATTGGAATTGGCAGTCAACACACAATCAATGGGGACACAATTTTCAGTTAACATCCTAACCCTAAATTTTTCATTTTTTCGAATTTGGTTGCATATACATGCGCGGATCCTTAACAATCTAAAATATGATTTATTTTTATTTTTTTTCTAAAACCCTTATGGTTCCATGTCTCTTTAAAATTAGCATACGAATATACCAAAGGATCCCCCAAGATATTAACATATCCAATTAAAATCTTCTAAAATAAATTTCTGAAAATAAAAGACCACTAATATATCCCCCAAGATATTAATATATTCTACTAAAGATTTTCTAAGACAAATTTTCAAAAATAAAGAAACATTAATATATCCCCCAAGATATCAATATATGATATTAAAGATCTTCTAAGACAAATTTCTGGAAGTAAAAGACAATTAATGACTTCAAATCCCTTTAAAGATCATACAAAGTCTTTACTAATTAACGACCTCATAGAATCAACCTAAAACGACATAAAGGATCTGTATCACTTAAAAACTCTAAGAACAACTCAACATGTGGGGCCCACCAGACAAGCCATAGGACACCCAAATCAGCTTTTGAGTTTGAAAGGAATCCAACCCCATGAATTTTTTTTTCTTACATAACGGACAACAATTAATCTACGTCATTGCCCACCAAAATAGGCACAAATCGGGCTTTCTCTGCCCACATCTTCATAATAAGCTTCTCGCAATCTTTCATGCTTGCATCATTATGCAATGGTTGGAAGGAATTTGACCTTGTTGACTTTTTCTTTTCTTTTCTTCAAACGTAACTTCAAGAACTTGCTTCAGGATTGCCCTAATATCTGATATACTCCTTCAATCACCTTAAGATGCAATATAGATATCTTTTCATCCTTCTCAATTGTTTAGGAACTTCCTTTGCCAAAAATAATACAGTTTGGAAGGTAACGACACAACCTTTTCCATAACAAATCGCACACATCCATTAGAACCACAATGCACCAAACCTGAACATGATACCTATCATCTATAAGAAAAGAAATAAAGCAATAATGTCTTACCTTGATTTCATTCCCATTTTGAAACCAAAACCACTTAGTGATGCTAACAAAACATCTAGACATCTATCTTCGATTCTTCCGCCATCATCTTTGACACATAATTCTCAGAACTGACATTTTTTTATCACCAACTTGCAAGCTCTCCCTTGCATTGTGCAAGTTGTCATGAAGGTGCAAGGAGATTTGGCATTACATCTTCTGTACAGATTCCTCTAAACAGTCTATTAATAGCCAACTCTTACCTTTCATTTGTCACATTCATCATCTTTCTTATTCTCTACCAACTGAAGTCTTCAAATTTCCTTTTCAAACACCCAAAAGGAATGTGCACAAATTTAAAATGCTTGTAGCACCTCGTTTGATTTTTATAACGCAGAGAAAGCGGCCTTTGATCTTGTTGTTGTTGATCCACTTCCTTTTCCATTCCTCCATTGCCTCATTTAGGATATGGTGGCTTTGGGAGAAACTCATCTCAAGTTCCTTTCACAAACTTTTGAGAGGATATGAGTAACTCACATCCTGCTTTCTTATGTGTTACTTTTCTTGGTGTATATTGATAGAAGAATGATGATTGATAATCTTTTAAATCTTTTTTCTGATTTATTTATAATTTTCAGATTTTTTGACTTCTTAAGAAAATCAGGAAAAAAAAAAAAAAATCTTATGAATTACGATATAATCCGCGATTCAATATGATTGAATCCCTATTACAATTTGCAATACGATAACGATTTTGACAACATCAATGATTAGCAATTTTGAGCACATGGTTAGTTGAATGCGGAACTGTGTAGAATGTACTACCAATGTATATGGCAAATACTAAGGGCGCAAGTTGAAGACAGTTTTAACACTACAGTTCTACCTCAAACCGGAGTGAATCTGCTTGAACTGAATTGTCAGTATCCGCATCAATCAGCTGTGCAGCTTCACCTTCGACATCTTCAGACTTTAAATGACACTTTTCATCAGATTGTATTGTTGAATTTGCGTTTGAGAAAGAAATATCTTTGTGCTTTATATTCTCTAACACTTCATCCTTGTCATCATCCCTATCAATTTGATGTATAGAAATTACGCCAGCACTTCCCTCTTTACTGACATTTAAAGCATTGCCATCTAAATTTCCATCTGGAGCAGAAGGCTCTAGCAGTACCATCTCCGAAACACTAGTCTTGTCAACCTGTCAAAATACAGTTTTGAGCATAACAAAAGAAAATGACTAATGCATCTAACGAAAACCCTGTAAACCATACATACAAGCATGGCTGTGATGCAAAAACCAAATTTCAAGGTTAATGCTGGATAGAGGTTGACCTATGACCTAACTGAAGTTATGGCCCCTGATAGAGGGGAATGGCAGAAAAGGATTCATGTAGCTGACCCCAATTAGTTGGAATAAATCTTAGATGATGGAGTCCGGATCCTCTGTTGGCTTGCAAACAGGAAATCCCTGTTTGCAGCCTTTTTATTGGTCCATGTCACACTGCATGGCGTCAGTGTGATGAGGTTGCACTGAGGATGTGATGTGGTTGCAAACCTATCTGATGACATGGACCAATAAAAAGCTGCAAACAGGGATTTCCTGTTTGCAGCCAACAGAGGATCTGGACTCTAGATGATGACAACGAATGCTGGATAGAGGTAAAAGTGTAGACTATTCTACCTCAAATTTGGGTGCAACTGTTTGGATCAAATTACTTGTACAAGATTCAATTTGCTCAGTAGTTCTTAGTTCACCATATTCACATGTCTCAGCAACAGCCTCCTTCTTGTAATTTACTGCAACATTGGTAGAACTTGTTGCTTCTAGTTTTGAGAAGGAAATCGCATCAGATATGGTATAGTCCGACAAACCATTTTCATCAATGTTTCCATCAGATTCATGGATACTATCTTGATATGAAGTTTGAACTCCCAAATCTTTAGCAGCACTGCTTTCTGAATTTATACTGTGAGAAAAGTCTCCAGCCAGATCTAGATCAAAAACTCTGTCGACCTGTCAATTCAATAAAGTTCTTAAGCAAATAAAAGAAAGAAAAAATTAAAAAGAAGAAAAAAAAAAAAAAAAAAAACAGGTCCAGTATTCGAATAGAAATCACTGAGAACATACCACAAGGCATCAATGGGAAAAAACAACATTACTCAAACCAAAGAAAATGGCACAAATATTATAGTAAAACCACAAAAACTGTATCACAGGCATTGGTAAAATATATTTAGAAGAGGAAAGAAACACTAACTTTTAGTTACAGATGTTTAGGTAGACTGAAATTCCAATGGCAGGGCAAAAAACAAAATAAGGTGCAGTACAGATTTCAAACCAGGGCTAAGATTTTAGCAAAAATGAAAGAAAAAAAAAATTTGATGAGAAATAATTAACCTGAAACCATCTTTAAACCTTTCAAGCATTTCACAATTTAGACTCTTTAAGTCCTTATCATAGTATTTACAAACCAAGATGGGTGTTGTATGGAATACGGCAACAAAATTATTTATATAGGCTAGGCTGCATCCTTCCAAACATCATCTCTGAGGACCAGGGAGCATTTGTTCAAGATCAGAACATTTCGCAAAATGTGGCTCAAGCAAATGACACATTTCTACAGAATTTATGTTTCTGACAACCTACATTCCTGCTCAATTGATGCATTTTTCTATCCAAGTCAGATACACAAAAAACAGCAATTCCTGAAAAGGGCAACATTGTGGGGGTTGGAGTCAAATGCAACAGTTCTCCTTTCACTAGAACAACATCATTTAACTGTATTACAGGAAAAGAAGTTAAACGTATTGCAATGTGAGTTGTACAATTTGTAGTGCTTCCTTGTGTAAAAGCATAAGATTTAAAAATGTAAAATAAAGTCTGTGCCTTATTTAGTGCAGCCAAATGTCAGTGTGGGAAAGAAACAACAAGCCCAGAATACTTTAAATGATTTAAATTTCCATTGAACAATGCTTATGTACTATCAAGAAATGCATACAAGTGAAGAAATTAAACAATATGACAAAATAACCCAATGAAAGGTAGATGCAAACTGTCACCTCTATCTCTGGTATGGCGTCAACCTTTCCGTTCATCATGGATGAAACACGGAACAGACTCATGTTTAAATGCCGCCAATGTGATTCATCTAAAGAATCCTGAAACGTGAAGACAGACTTTGAAAACTTATGAAAAAAATATACATAGCACAAGTACTAGATAAACTTTTACTAAAGAAAATAAGAACCTTCGCACAGAAGATATAAATGTTCACAGCATTGGTTTGTCCTCGTCTATGCGCTCTATCTTCAGCCTTTAAAATCACATAAATCCAGTATCAGACAAAAATTTGCATCAAGCCAACAACAAAGAATTCGGGCAGACTTCACGAAGTAAGATGGTTAAAAAATGAAATCATTATCTAGAAACAAATGGAAATGGTTGACAAAGTCACCAATCCAAAAAAAAATAGCAAGTCCATTAGAATTTCCAGCAATCAATTTAAAAGGAGAGACGAGTAAATATTTTATAATAGTTCTCAAGCATATTGCACATTGAGTATCATACTCTATCATATATTAAATTATATAATTTTCAACTTGAGATGGAATGGTATTTGCTAAAGAAAAGTAAAAAAAAAAAAAATCATCATCATATCACCATAGGCTTGTACCAGCAATTGGAGTTGTCTTTAAAAATTTCTCGCACCAATTGCAAGATTCAAATAGGAATTCTCATGATTGATTGACAAAATTTAATACGATTTACTATTATAATTATAATTATTATGTTTCAAAGGTAAGTTGGGTTTGAACATGAGACCTCAATGATGAAATGCTCCATGTCTACCATTGGGCTAGGGCTCAAGCCCTTAATATGAGATCTAATTATGGTACATGAAAATTTCATAGCATAGTACAGCATGTCGAATCTGTATATGATTTATTAGATGTTATTCGATATAACATTAGCTATTCACAACATGAAAGTCCCATATTACCTTGCCTTCATGGAAAAATATGTTACATTTTATATCCATCATATTTAGAATAATCCAACATGGACCGTGAGTGTAACAATATATATTGTTATTACAATCTTTAATATATAAGGTATATACAATCAGTGTTCTAAGTATAGAAGATACCGGTCGATATTTTCAGGATAGCTCAATGTGATACAATACCGCCCTGGACGTAAAAATTCATTGACAAAAATATCATTGATACATGATCTATTGCAATATCTGCATTATTTAACATAATAACTGCGATAACTGGGGATATGTATGATATTTCCCACAATATCTGCTATATTACTTCTTGTATCTTCCACTTCGAGAACAAAATGAAATTGGTTTCTCTTGACTAATCTTCTTGACATCTCAACTTCTTTGTATCTCTCAATCATAGAAATGAAAAGTATAACTCCATTGTCGTGTCTTCTTCATTTGAAGATTATGTAACTTTACTTACCTACAGATAGCTCTCTTAATTGTCAGGTCTCTATTCAGTCTTCAATTTGACTTAATTGCTTTCTATTGCTTCTCCCAATAGATCATCTGATATACAACATTCTATGCCTGTTATTTGTGGTCTGTTTCCTACTCCATACCTTGTGCCCTTGTTACACTACTACTCATCTGATGATGCCACTCAAACTAAGCACAACAGCACTCTTCTTTGTGCTAACTTGGTTGTTTTGTTTCTTTTTCTATTGCTTGTATTGTATGACATTTGATTGAGATGAACACATTTTGGATATAATTGCATCGTTCATAGCTGACATTTTGTATTTTTTGTCCCCTAAACAATGGAAAACTATTATGCATATTTTTTTTTTGGGTAATGTCTTGAGTTCTAAGTGTGAATCATGTGTCATTTAACATCTCTTGAAGTGTCACTGAAAAATTCCACCATTTTCGAAAAATTTCCCCAATATTTCCTTCCTATTCAATACATTACGCAATACATGTGGTATTGCCAATGTTTCCAACCATATTTCAATATCCCAATGGTGTGATACATAGTGTAATACCGATACACCAAACATTGTATACAATATCATCATCACCATCACCATCACCATCACCATCACCATCACCATCATCATCAAAGGATATAATGTGTATACAATATAATAGAACACACAAAATCATATTAGCTAAGCAAAATTTTTATTGTAAGTATCTATATATACATTGCAATGTAGCTTTGACTTTATGTAACGCCCCGTAAAACCGCCCTTTTTAAGACTCGAGCACATGCTCGAACCCGCTAGACACATATCGTCCTTGGACGAATAATTGACCATACCTAATTTAGAAAACCATAGTCTCATGAAATCAGGAACTTAATAATGCAGGGGCATTTTCACACCGGGCTCGAGTGGGGCGGCCTGTGGACTCAGGAGCACACTCAAGGTGGGGTCGGCTGTGGAATCAACGCTTGTGGACTCAGTGGGACCGTGGATTCGGACCCACCCGTGGATTCGGCACCCACGTATGAGGATTCGACCGAGGGCCTAGGGTGACCCGTGGATTCAGGGCCCTGAGGTGAACCCGTGCATCAGGGCCCTCGCGACCTGGGCTATGAGATAAAGGGATTGATTCGCCACACTCTAACAGTTCGAGCTTTTAGAGCAAGTGGTTAGTTGTCCCGCATCACTTAAATATGCGCGTAGGAGTCCCATTCCGCCACCCATTCCAAGACCGACAAACCTAAAACTCGATTAGCCGTAGTGTCCGTTGAGCACAGTAAAGGTGACGAACCTCCCACTCGACTATGGGAAAGGACGACGAACCCTATTCCACCTGTGTTGGGCGCGACTAACGAGTTGCGGCCAAACCAGGCCTTCAGGGCTGTAGACCCGAGATAGGATCGAGGGCTACTGGACACGACCTGCGTTCGCCTCGCAGGGAGCCAGGTGGTCCCAGTTGGCTAAAATAATAGAATGTCGGTACAGGGGCTTTGCAAATCGGCTGTGTGATGAAAAGGCTTTAATTAACTACTTAGCTAATCATTTATAGTTCGGCATGACATGCATTGTTTGTGCAGGTGAGATGGTGGTGCCACTCACTGCCGGCTGTGACAAACATCAGTGTTCCGACATGCATATGCATTTCATGCACTCATCTCATTTAACAACCATGCCTGTAATGATCTGCTTACTTCTGATTTCTATTTGTGAAAAATGAAATTATTATCTATATTACTTGTATTGGTAAATGAGTAATCTAAGGAAATGAAACCACTGAGTTGGCCACTCAATCCCTTTTTGTGGAGGTGGTTTAAACCACCAACCAGATGACCCGTGTGACTCAGGTATACAGGAGGCGATCGAGGCGACCGAGTTCGTACAGCAAGGAGAGGACGTCGACAAGTACCTCCAATACGCAGGTGACCAGACTTACTAGAATATGGGATCGGGTGTATTTTCTTTTGGGATTGGCGCCTACGCGGCGTCTCTCCTTCAGCTTTTGGGGCAGTATCTTTTGAACTTGTAATGGGGACCTAATGGGCCCCAATGTGAGGAATGTTATTTATATTTTTGGAATTATATATATACATCTCCTCTTCTTATGGAAATGTTCTTCCATGTTTAGGTTGTTTATGCTTGGCTGATTTATCTCTACAAATCTACATTTAACTACAAGTCATGCATGTACCGCATTATGTGGAACCCGAGATAACGGGGGCCGAGGGTAACCACGGACCCTGGCATCCAAGGCGTCACAAAAGTTGGTATCAGAGCCAAGGCATTAGAAACAACGGGACTGTGGAGTAAGGATTCACCAAAGAAAGGAGATAGAGAGCGAGGGCGAGTAAATTTTTAAACTTAAGACAAGATTGAGCCAAACAAACTTCGCAAATGGGGGTTTAATTATTAACCCCTTATTTAAGAGGGTACGTGTGTGATGGGGTAGAGCTGGAGCACAAATCAGTGGCCCAGAATAGAGTTGGGTAGAATGGAAGAGACCCAAGTATAGGAAATGACAAAGGAAAAGGGAAATCCCTTGTTTTGGAGAGTTAAGACAGACCTGTCCGGTGGAATCATCCATTGTCCAGTACCACCAGACCCCCCTAGACACCCATAGAGAAATTACCACAGACCTGTCCGGTACCACTAGACCCCTCTGACCCAAAACATCCCAGCATTGTTCGGTACCACCAGACAGCATCCAGTACCACCGAACACCCCTGCCCAAAAAAAAAACTTTTACACCAGACCTGTCCGGTACCACCAAATAGCATCCGATACCACCGGACCCCCTTAGCCCAACTGGACCAGCGTTGTCCGGTACCACCGGACGGGCCCACCGGGACACATGCGGGCCCTTTAAAACCACTTTTCACCCTTTTTTTTTTACTTCTCTCTCCCCATTTTCACTTCCTCTCTCTACCCTAGCAAAACCCTAGCTCTCAAAACCCCTCAATCTTCCCCCAAACTCTAGAAATCTCTCCATTCATCTTCTCCTAACAAGAAATCTCAATCATGGCTGCCATACTATCCGCCATTGTTTCGTTTTTCACCATTCCGGTGCGTGTGCTCCTCATTGGAAGCAAGAGGGCCGTTGCCGGACCTAGCTGCGGGGCTTCCAAGAAGAAGAAGAGCGACCAAAGGGCTTCTTTCTCAAGTCAACCCTTTGGGAGGTTCACCAAACGGCCGGTAATCTTCGAACAGCCGGTGGAAGAAGAAGTTTTTGAGAAATACGGTGCCCTCAATGCTTTGAGAGAGAAAGGATGGGGCCCGGTCTTCAAAGTCAATGACGCGGGCAGCGAGGGATTAACGCGTCTCTTCTATTCCAAAATCACCAGCCCCAGCTTCGATCCTTTGGGCTTCGACATAGAGGGCGGCGGCCAAGTATACCATATCAACGCCGAGGTGATTGCGGAAGAGTTGGGTATCCCATTGGGAACCGTATACATCGACGAGGATGATAGCAAGCCATACCGAGATAAATGCGATCGGATCCTTACCTTATGTGGGAAAATGGCTAGCTGGAGGTCGAATGCAGGGTCTATTGGCTAGCGACATGCAGACAGAAATCTGAGTCATCCACCAAATTTTCACGGCCGATGTCTACCCACGAAAGGGAAACACAACGGAGTTGTCTTACTTTATGATGGAGGTGCTCTATCAAATTACGCAAGGCGCAGATGTATGCCTTCCAACCCTCATACTTAAACACATCGAAAAGGCTGCCTCTACGCTTCGCGCCAATCCACCCGCTCTCTCATTTAGACGTCTTATCTGCCGTCTAGCCCGACGATGCCGGATCATGGGACCAAGAGGGGATCTAGAGCCAGTCAATCCAATCGGTCTCAACACCCTCAAGAGGATGCGTGTGATAAAAGATTCACCAGACGAATCAAACATGGTGATATCAGAGGAAGGAGATGAGGAAGAAGAAGGAGACGAAGAGGCAAGGGCCGAAGGTGGGGACAACCAACCGCCACTGGATCTCCGGGCCGAACTAGCCGACCTCAATCGGAAGGTCGAGCAGGTTGACAATAGGAACAAGAAGATGCACGGCCTGCTGAAACGAATCATTTGCTGCCTTGAGAAGGACAAGGAAGACGCACGTCCTTCCCAAGCTTAAGTCTCTCTTTAATTTTCAGTTTAATTAGTAGTTGTGTCAGGGCCTTGGGTGATGGATAATACCTCCCCAAGTAGGCTAAGTATTAGGACCAATTTTGAGCCATGATATGGCCAAATAGGGGAAATCAATGTGGGTGTAGTGGCTGACTTTTAAGACTTTATCAATTAATGAAATGAAAATTCTGAATGTGAATGTTATATTTCTTTTCTGAATTTTGTAAAATGTGATATTCATGTTTTCCCTCCTAAATTGTGTGTGTGTGTGTGTGTGCACGCATATAATAATAGAAATCTGTTGTTATTTACTACACTAAAGACCTCCACTAGAATACTAATGAGCATCGGGGAGTACGAGACCCGATTTTCGGAGTTGCTGAGGTACGCACCAAGCACAGCCACTGATGAGGGATCAAAGTTGCGTCACTTTTTGGAGGGGCTACGGCTTGGAATTCGCACGAAAATGTGCTACTCCGAGATCTGAATGTATGCGGCTGCTTTCGCTAAGGCGCTGGAATCAAAACAAGACTCCATCCGTCTCTCTCGAGCCAGCCTCCAAGTCGGCTCACGAGAAAGGCCGAAAACCTCTACCTTCACCACCCCAAGCAAGAAGGTTTGCTCAGAACCAACCCTGTTGCGTGCCTTGATGCCGTCGCCTACTTCGAATTCCACTCGAACATGCACCTATTGCTAGAAGACAAAGGCATATTGAGCATCAAACCCTCCATGTCAACAGGCCGTTCTCCGTCAGGCACCAATGTGGCATCTTCTGCACAACCAAGGCCACAAATGCAAACTGGGCAACCTTCGGTCCCCCAAAGTCGATCACATCCTGCCTCCGTTGCGTCAAGGGCTAACCGTGTTCAACAAGCAAGAGTCCACACAATGATCGCCGATGAGCCTGACACCTCGGGCCCAGTTCCTCGAGACTTCAAAGGTACCTCCCACATACATGATACTCCCGTGCATATATTGGTTGACACCGGAGCTACTACCTCCTTCATTTCATATTCTCTAGTAAAGCAACGAGGACTGAAGATTACGAATGTGCCAAAAATCTCTGTTATGACTACCGTAGGATCCTTCTCCAACTCTACAAAAACCTGCCCCCAATGCACCATTATCATTGATGGGAAGGAAATACAACTAAATCTAATCGTTGCCAGCATTCACCATTACGACATCATCATCGGCATGGACTGGCTTACTATAATAGAAGCCGAGATAGACTGTGGGGCTAGAAGCATGACGGTACAACTCCCTGGAGGAGACTCCTTCACGATTCTCATTCAGTTCAGCCACAGGTATCGTGTTAAAATTTATGCCATGCGCGATGTAAGCTATTATGATTGTCTACCGGTAAGCGCAACCCCCATAGTGCAAGAATTCAATGACCTATTTCGCGGTATACACGGACTCCCGCCTCAACGAGAGATCGAATTTACAATCGAACTAGTGCCTGGCACAACTCCAATTGCCCTATCAGCATACTGGATGCCTCCATGTGAAATGAAAGAGTTGAGGCGACAAATAGACGATTTGTTGGAGGACGGGTTCATTCAGCCCAGCGTATCACCGTGGGGAGCCTCGGTCCTCATTGTTCAGAAAAAGGACGGATCCCTCTATCTATGCATAGACTATCGAAACCTGAATAAGGCAACGGTAAAGAATAAATACTCGTTGCCCAGAATTGATGATCTGTTCAATCAACTAAAAGGTACCCGATACTTCTCAAAGATCAACTTGCGGTCAGGGTACCATCAACTACAGGTCAAAAAGGAAGATGTACCTAAGACAGCGTTTAAGACGAGCTTTGGGCACTATGAGTTTCTAGTAATGCCCTTTGGACTCACCAACGCTCCTGCAGTGTTCATGGACCTGATGAATCGCATCTTCAAGCCATTCTTGTACCGATGCGTTATCGTGTTCATTGACGATATCCTCGTGTATTCTAAGAGCTGAGAAGATCATGAAGAACACCTGCGAGCAGTCCTAAACACCACTAGGCGACACAAACTATATACTGCCCATAACAAGTGCAACTTCTGGAAGGAGGAAGTAAAATTCCTAGGTCACGTAGTTTCGGCTGATGGAATCGCCATGGACCATGCTAAAGTTGTAGATGTGCAAGACTGGGAACAGCCCAAATCAACAACGGAAGTAAGGAGTTTTCTTGGAATGGCCGGTTATTATCTTCGGTTCATCAAAGATTTTTCGAAAATCGCGCAGCCACTTACCCAATTGACCTGTAAGGACGTCAAGTAAGCATGGAATGAAAAAGCAGAAACTGCCTTCCAGGAGCTCAAAGATAAGTTAACATCCGCTCCCGTACTGGTCCTTCCCGAACAAGGTGTTAAGTACACAGTTTACACGGATGCGTCACGGGTCTGGTTAGGATTCGTTATAATGCAGAAAGACAAGGTGAATGCATACACGTCTCGTCAGTTGGGAAAGCACGAGGAGAACTATCGCACTCATGATTTGGAATTGGCCACCATCATCTTTGCTCTGAAGTTGTGGAAACACTACCTGTACAGGAAAGAATTTGAACTCTTTTGCGACCACAAGAGTCTAAAGTATATTTTCACCCAGTGTGATCTAAATTTGAGGCAGCATCGATGGATGGAAATGCTTAAGGATTTTAACTTTGACATGTCCTACCATCCAGGCAAGGCAAACCTGGTAGCCGACACGTTGAGCCGCAAGAAGGCACTAGAAATTGTGGCCCCTCTAATGGTGGAAGAGTGGAACATGGTCAAATGGTTGCAAGATTTTGGTTTGACGTTTACTGTAGATGGACCGTGCGAACGAATATCCCATCTTCATGTAGAGCCAAAATTAGATTGCAGAATCATCGTGGCCCAGGCCCGAGATGGATTACTACGTAAAAAGGACCTAGCAGTCAAGGAAGACAGATCAGAGTGGCGTATTGGGGGTGATGGAGGCCTATGATTCCAAGGCCGTCTTTGCGTCCCAAACATTCCGGAATTGAAAAACGAAATTCTAGACTTAGCCCATAAGTCGAAACTGGCAATGCACCCAGGAAGCACTAAGATGTACCAAGATATGAAAAGGAACTACTGGTGGGAAGACATGAAGCGAGAGATTGCAAAATATGTATCACGGTGTTTCACGTTCCAACAAGTCAAGGCCGAACACCGATGACCACTAGGGCTACTCCACCCTCTACTCATAGCCAAGTGGAAGTGGGATTTCATTTCAATGGACTTCATCTCAGGTTTGCCAAGGACTAGAAGGAAACATAATTCTATATGCGTCATAGTGGACAGATTGACTAAATCTGCCCATTTCCTGCCTGTGTGCTCCTCGCACAACACTGAGGAATTGGCAAAATTATACATTAAAGAGATAGTAAGGCTACATGGGGTACGCCGCGAGATCGTGTCGGACCGAGACACTCGTTTCACATCAATCTTCTAGGCTTGAATTCAACAAGCCATGGGTGCGAAACTGACTTACAGCACGGCTTTCCACCCTCAGACTGATGGCCAAACCGAGCGGGTGAACCAAATATTAGAAGACATGCTCAGGGCGTGTGCCCTGGATTTCAAAGATAACTGGGATGAATGCCTCCCTTATGTAGAATTTGCAACAATAGCTATCAAGCCAATATTGGCATGGCCCCGTATGAGGCTCTATACGAGTGCCCTTGTAGAGATCCACACCACTGGACAGAAATTGGAGAAGGAAAAATACTCGGGCCAAAATTGGTGCAACAAACTTCCCAGAAAATTGATCTTATCAGAAGATGCCTAGAGACAGCACAGAGCCGTCAAAAAAGCTACGCCCATAAGTGGCGTCAACCTCTCGAAATTGAAGAGGGAGCTCACGTGTTACTAAAAAGTTCGCCAATGAAAGGTGTCCTGTGGTTTGGAAAGAAAAGCAAATTGACCCCACGATATATTGGACCATTTCAGATTTTGAACCGTGTCGGCACCGTAGCATACCTGCTGAAGAAATATGTGCCGAACCCATCACACATCATAAAGTGGGAACGAGTTGAGCTCCGAGAGGATGCTACATAAGTGCTCCAACCTATCCGCATCTTGGATCGGAAAGAACATGTGCTCTGTAGCAAAGCAATCCCATTGGTCAAGGTGCTTTCGGCCCACCATTTGGAACAAGAAGCCACGTGGGAAACTAAAGTCAACATGCGAAAGAACTATCCATACCTCTCCAAGGAACCTAAGAAGGTATAAAATTTCGAGGACGAAATTATTTTTCTTAGGGGGGTAGACTGTAACGCCCCGTAAAACCGCCCTTTTTAAAACTCGAGCATATGCTCGAACCCGCTAGACACGTATCGTCCTTGAACGAATAATTGACCATACCTAACTTAGAAAACCAGTCTCATGAAATCAGGAACTTAAATACGCGCATAGGAGTCCATTCTAGTCGCCCGTTCCAAGATCGATAAACCCGAAACTCGACGGGGACCACCCCCGTATTGGGCTTGACGCTCTTAGATGGGCGTTACGACAAGATCAGCGCCCGAAACCATAAAATTAAGATGGCCTGCAAGTGCACATGAGAGTGCAAGTATACTTGCACTAGGCCTTAAGTGAGCAATCATTACCAAACTCACTTTTCTTGTGTAGGCCCCATGGACCCTTGCATGGCCATGAAGTGTGGACCATAGACTTTAAACATAAACCAACACAAGATCCCTTAACATGGGCCCCGATCGATAATCGGTGACCGTCAAACGGATATCACCTCGGATCCAGCAATCGGAGTACCCGATCGGTCCCAAATAGCACCCAAGCAGGGATCTCACCATGGTGAGGCCATCGCACGGGCTGAATCATTCCAGATGGGCCCATTGGGCCCCACATGATCAGAAACAGGGCCCAAATGGGCATTTACACTTGACTTAAATCATTGGGGGTCATATTCCCCAATTACCCCACTCATATAAACCTATTTCTCAACTCTCTCTCTCTCTCATTTCTCATCCATTTTCTAAGAAAGAGAGGTGTAAGAGAGAGGAACAGAGAGCTAGAAGAAGGAGAATTTGCAAGAGAAGGCTCTTGCATGCCACTCTACTTGTGCCTAGCCACCTCCACAACACCCTAGCCGGCACCTCTTGCATCGAGGACCCTTTCGAGTGTTAGTAGAGATAAGTCCATGCAAATTCTTCCATCTTCTCTAGTTTCCTACGTAGATTTTTTCCAATTCCCTCCCAAACAATCACCCCCTTGCAGAATTACACTAGTTCTTCTCCGAATTAAGGTGTGTATCATTTACCAATGTGTTGCCATGCAACCATTACCGGTAAGTATGGATAATGCCTTCAATTTCCAGGTTTAGGGAGTCATACTTGTTGGTTAATGACTGAATTGAAGCTAGGCAAGTCATATGAGTATAGTAGAATTGTTCCACCTAGAGATTTGGATGCTAGATGTATGCTAGGGTCATTCGCATGCTCACGTCATCTTGCACATGCTCTAATTATGCATATTTATTATGCTAAGATGTTTTAAACTTCATGCCATTATGTTAATTGTTGAGATTTTGGTATTGCATGTCTTATAAATCAAATGATGTATGAGCTATGGAATTGGTAAGTGTTTAAGGCGACGGATAGTAGCTTCCGACCCGGCAAGCATCATAGTAGAGGCGGCCGCACAAGGTCGGCAACCTCAGGAACGGGGTGATCGGCTGTGGTAGAAGTTGGGGTGATCAGCTATGGTTAAGGACCACGCAGGCCATATGAGCTCAAGGCTGGTCTTCCCCTTCGCTTCCCCTAGCTGAGGACCTTGGCCCACCACAGGGCCAGAAGGCAATGTATATCTAAGTATCTAAATGTGATCTATCATCTATATAGAATCCATGTACTGGTGTACCATTTGATAGGCCCATTAAAAGTCGTATGGCGTACCGATCCCTCAAGACTCATGAGCCGGGGATGGTGGTATGGACCCTATGCACGTGCTGTCGGCCTACGCTGGGGTGGTACCTCCCTATAGTGTCCGTTGAGCACCATGGAGGTGACGAACCTACCACTCGAATGTGGGATAGGGCGACGAACCCTATTCCGCCTGCGTTAAGCGCGACTAACGAGTCGGGGCCAAACCAGGCCTTCGGGGTTGTAGACCCAAGATAAGATCAAGGGGCTACTGACTGTGACCTGCATTCGCCCCGCAGGGAGCCAGGTGGTCCCAGTTGGCCGAAATAATAGAATATTGGTACAGGGGCTTCACAAATCGACTGTGTGATGAAAATGCTTTAATTAACTACTTGGCTAACCATTTATAGTTCGGCATGACATGCATTGTCTGTGCGGGTGAGATGGTGGTGCCACTCACTGGTGGCTGTGACACACATCAGTGTTCGAGCATGCATATGCATTTCATGCACTCATCCCATTTAGCAACCATGCCTATGATGATGTGCTTACTTCTGATTTCTATTTGTGGAAAATGAAATTATTATCTATAATGCTTGTATTGGTAAATGAGTAATCTAAGGAAATGAAACCACTGAGTTGGCCACTCACTCCCTTTCTAGGGTGGTGGTTTAAACCTACCAACTAGATGACCCGTGTGACTCAAGTATATACGAGGCGGTCGAAGCGACTGAGTCGTAGAACTAGGAGAGGACGCCGACGAGTACCTCCAGTACGCGGGCGATCGGGTGTATTTTCTTTTAGGATTGGCGCCTATGCGGCGTCTCTTGTTCAGCTTTTAGGGCAGTATCTTCTAAACTTGTAGTGGGGACCCAATGAGCCCTAATGTGAGGAATGTTATTCATGTACATGTTTTTCGAATTATATATATACATCTCTCTTCTTTTGGAAATGTTCTTCCATGTTTAGGTCAGCGTTTTAAATAGCAAATAGCGTGTAGCATAGCGTTCACTACTTTAAAGCGTGAGGCGTAAGCTACATAGCGTGTAGCGTAAGCTACACACAATTACTAAATTTTTAATCAAGGTGCTTGGTTGCACCAATGTCATGATATTTTGTACCAAATTGGACTGATTAATAATGAAATTCAACAAAATTTCATGATTTTTGGTTCAACAAAATGGAACCTAAAGTAATAGGAGGGGGCAATGATTAAAGGATAAAGGTAAAGAAAGATCAATGAAACTGATTTAATATTGTTTTTTATATTATTTTACTAAAAGCATTAAAATGGTTAACTAGTTTTTATTGGAAATGGAAAAATGTAACAAATCATTGAAAACAGCATGTGAGCTACATAGCGTGTAGTCTAGTTACGTAGCATGTAGCTTATGAAAATGATCATGTAGCTTAGGCTACATGCGACTTAAGCTATTTTCAATAGCTACGTAGCGTTAAGGCCATGCTACGCTACGAAGCATAAGCTACACGCTAGATAGCATAGCTATTTAAAATACTAGTTTAGGTTGTTTATGCTTGGCTGATTTATCTCTTCAAATCTGCATTTAACTACAACTCATGCATGTACAGCATTATATGGAACCCAGGATAACGGGGGCCGAAGGTAACGACGGACCTTGGCATCCGGGGCATCACACTTTAGTTATAGAAATTGAGAAGAGAGGGTTTGTTTTTGTGTGTTAGAATGCCAAATTGCATTCCATTTCTTTCCTAATTATAAGACAAGGCTCATTCAAAATGAGCACCTAATGTAATCCGGATCACTCGCTTCAGCGAGATGCAAAAGAGAGTTGCCTTATAATTAGAAAAGGATGAAAGGAGGGAGTATTTGGAGATCCAAGGGAAATGGGATGCGATTTAGCTTCCAACCACACAAAAATAAGACTTCTCTTCTCAAATTTTATTACAATAGCCAAGGCTACATTTAAATGCTTATTAAAATCTATTTATAAATCCTATACACCAAATTCCTAACTATTCACAACTTGCCTTGAAATTAGAAAGGGAAGAAAGGAAGGAGTGTTTGAAGATTCAAGGGAAATGGGAGGCAATTTAGCATCCAAACACATAAAAATAAGACATCTCTTCTCAATTTCTATTACAATAGCCAAAGCTATATTTAAATGCTTATTACAATGTATTTATAAAGCCTATACAATGAATTCCTAACTAATTACAACTTCCTCAACTAATCATTTAACTACACTTAACAATAACAAATGATGGCGATTGGTTGCCAACCACAACTTGCCCCCAACAAACAAAAACAAACCCTAACAACCTTTTTAACTTCCTAACTACCAACCAACAACAAACCGACGATAAGAAGATTTTTTTTTTTCTTTCTTAAAGAACAGATTCCATGTCTTTAGAGGCAGATTCCATGAAAAAATCACGCCTCCATATCTAGCAATATATAGTTTTGAATTTGTCGGATGCCAGATGAAGCCTTCTAGCTAGATGTAAATAGGAAAACCGAAAGAAAAAAAAAATCTAATTTCAAACGACCTTTTTAAGGCCCAAGGTGACATTTTTGTGAGATCCACTCCATCCATCCATTGTGCTAACTCAGGTCAGAATGTGAGCTAAAAAAATCAGGCAGATTCAGAACAATATTGAGCCAGAGCACAAGAAAAAAGTGGGGATTGAGACGCCCACAATTTAAACCTTGTGCCCACAGAAGTTAGGGATCATGATAATATTTTTGTTTTCTGTTCACCCTTGTGAGAATTATATGAACAGGTTGAATGGCGAATAACCATCAAGGGTGGGTGCATCCATCACCTTCTCTCCAATGGTGTGGTCCACATGAGTTTTGGAAATGCCCATCTTCTGGCCTCATGTCTTAACACGAACTCAAAAAACTAATGGACGGAGTGAATGTCACCATCGCAATAGACGCCATAAAAATTTTGTTACACGACCTTTGTGTATAAAGGTGAGGAAGATGAATCCACTAGCAAGGGTGTCATAAAGGGAAGGATGGTGATTGCATATGACGCTTGATACACAAGCACTTGGAAATATCGTCTCTAAGTTACAGTCCAAAAACTAGGTTACACAATCCTAACCTCTGATACATGGCACTAGTTTGCTGAAATAAGACCATCAGATATCTTTGATTTTAACTGCCCAATAAATGTCCGTTAATCTGATGGTCAAATGATCAAATTAGCATAATTTTTGGGTCATGATACATCTAAACTGGTAGACATAATTTGAATGGTTGGATTTGAACTAATTATATTCTAAGTATACAAATTCAAGTAATTCCTAAGTGCATAAGTAAAATCATCAAAGTAGGGCCAAAGTATGTTACTTTTTCTCAAGCAAAATTTGGAGAATGTGAAAGAGAGATTTGATAGTTCCACAGATGTATGGAGACAAAAAGTTGGGTATAATGCTTAGATCTAAGCTATCAAAAAGGTTGAAACATGTGTGAGCTATCCATAACGTTGGGTATAATGCTTAGATCTCATTCCTAACAAATCAGACATTTTCAATCTTTGAGGTGGGCCACAACATGCAAAATAAACTGACTATTGAAAACTTCTACTTCTAGCTATTCATTACTTTTGATATGATGGCCCACCTGAGTTGTTAAATTGCATTTATGCCATAAGTGTAGCTTATATGAAGGAAAGCTCACATCTTGCACATATCACATTATGACCACGAGCTTGTGAGTGGACACCTATTGCTTGCATACGCACGTGGAATTATAAATTTTGTCATTTAGTGTTTCTACATGACTTGAAAGTAGCTAAGCTACATCTGACAGAAGAAATTTCACTTGCACTTTTGAGTGTAGGGAGGCAGACGTGGAGGCACCAAAAAGATCGTGCCTGTGGAGGCACCGAATCATTCTTCTAAAAAAAATACCCTCAAATCAACATTCAAACAGAAATTACCAAAACCGCAGTTATTTAGCCTACATCAGACATAACATAACATGATGAATCACATGCTTCAATGGATTCCGAAGGAGCCTTGATGGGGACATCACATCACATGCGCCTCCACACACGTATCATAGGATGAGTGCCCCAGTCTCTCTGTGGCTTAGTGAGTACCCGTTTTCAAGACCCCACATGGCAAGTACGCGCAACTGGAAGACCCCACACCAGGAAGATGCATGTGGGCTGCTAGAGGAGGACCTTTGGATTTGATGGACACGACGATCGGACCGTCGGATGCATGGATGACTTGATCGGACCATCGATTGTGGGCCATCATAGATTTTAAGATTTTGCATTACTTTGTTATTTTAGTGGTTTGCATTACATATACTGTGGTTACTTGCTTTTATTTTAGGTTTTATTACATTATTTGAGAGATTGGATATAGTTGAAAACAAAAGAGAACTGAGAGGGCATTTTGGTCATTATAGCCCAAAAAGGTTATAACCCCCAACCCCCCCCCCCCCCCCCCCCAAATTGGTTTTTTTCTATGAAGCATTGAATGAAATACAAGTCTTCTCTTTCTCTTTGAATCCTCTTTGAGATTACATAGGTATGAAGCCTTCCTTGGTGAATAGAAGGCTACTTCGTGGTGTGAATCCACAAACTTCTCTCTCTCTCTTCTCATCCCCTATAAGGTATTCTTCTCAAACCCTAGCTTTCTTTCTCCTATCTTCTTCTTCTTCTTCATCTTTTCTCATCTTTTCTTCAAACCCTAGCCCCCTACTCATCTTCCCCTCTCACCTAAACCTAACCCCACCACCCTACTACCCTTCCCTATCCATGCACGCATGGGCAGCTTGCTCCCCCCCTTTGTTCCCCTTTGCTTTCCATCCCTCTTAGATCAAAAACCCCCAAAATCCCTAACCCTAAAATCTTATTTTTCCCCAAATCGAAATCCTTAACCCTAAAATCTTATTTTTCCCCAAATCGAAATCCTTAACCCTAAATCCCCAACTTTTTCCTTTTTCCTCAAATACCTAAACCTATTCTAACCTGTACCTTACCCTACACCTAATCCCTTTAAGAGACTAGTGAATCCCTTTGATTTAAGGCCCAACCCTATGTTAACGCGGAGTTTCTCAACTCCATTGGGACCTAATCCTTCAATTTCTTATTAGCTCCTAATGTCGAGCATGTTTTAGCCTAGGATTTAATATAAATTCTATTTGATATTATTTGGGTTTGCATGTAGTTGCTGAATTTTTAATTATTCTTACTCTCATTAACTAGAATCTGATTTTATTATCGTCCTAGGGTAGAAAAGCATGGTCCTACTCATTAGATGAGCTGCTGGAGATAGTGTCGCATGGCTTCTTCTGCTCATCTAGGGGGTTGAGATAGGACAGAAGAATTCCTACTTGAGATGGAAGATGGAGATGGAGTAAATACCGATGGCTTAGAGGTAGTGAGGGTGGATGTGGGTCTCTCTCAGGAACCACCTTCGGAGGAGATGTGCGGCAATGAAAAGGGGGGAAGCAATAGCGGAAATGAAAACGATCCAGGGAACGCATCAGGACAGTGGAAGCAGTGTTCGCGGTATCGATATCGCGTTACGTTTCGCACCATTGGGATACAGATACATATCGCGTATCGCTAGGGATATATCGGTTGTATCGGGTAATGTATCGCACTTTTTGGGAAACATGGGGAAACATTGGGAAATTGATTGAATTTTTCAATGAAACTTCAGGGATTGTTAAAATGGACCTTAATACACACATTTAAATCATAATATGTAAAAAAAAAAAAAAAAAAAGTCCACATAATGGAGTTCCTTTGTAAAAGGATCCTAAGCTATACGTTGTCTGACTGAACTGATGCAACTATTGTTCAAATTGATTCCATAAGATATATAAATGTAAGAAGGCATTAGTGAAAACACAACCAATTCATTGACAAAGTAAAACAAGCAAGAGAGTTGAGAAATATACCTATGGATGATGCAACTGACAGGGTATCCCCCAAATGCAATTTTAACTATCTTAGTTCAATGCAATGTAAGTTACCCTATATGGCTTAAATCTATATGGGGACTTAAAATCGCTAACTAGACTCAACAAAATATGACCCCTTCGCAAAATTGGTACGCGAGTCGAGCTGCGCGGTCAGCTCGCCGGGGGTGTAGGGGGCGGCGCGCCCCTGCCCGGGGTTCAGAGAAACTAGAAGAAAATCGAACAAAAAATCGTTTTTTTTTTTTCCAAAAAATGGAGGACACTTGTGCGGCTGGACGATATTGTCCAGGTATCGTCAATATTTTGCGATATCGGCCGATATTTTGCCGATATCTTGGTCGATATCAATATATCGCACGATAATATCGATATCAGCCGATAAAATCGTCGATACACAGGAGCCGGTGGTGTTTTTGTCTCCCGGGCAGTTTCGTATCGCTAACCTGCGATATCAATAGTATCGGCCGATACTATCGATATTGCAAACACTGAGTGGAAGTATGTTGCAGGCAGGAATAACGCCTCAGAGAAGAAGGTGGCTCGAAGAGTTAACGTGTCGACCTTTCCGACTCTGTTTGTTCAAGGTTTCCCGAACGACTGGCTGCCGGTGAACCTTTTCAGGGTTTTCGGCAGGGCCGGTGCGGTGATGGATGTGGTTCTTCCCAGAGCCAAGGGTACAACGAAGACGCGAGGATTCGCCTTTGTCCGTATGAGTACTGAAGAGGAACTGAGTCGTGCGGTGGAGATGCTGCACGGTGTGAGCTTTGGGGGGTTGAAATTGAGAGTTCAGAGAGCTCGGTATGGGCCTGAATTAAAAAAGAAGGAATCGAGCACCTCTGTGCCGTCGCAATTTACACCCCCCCCAGAAAGAGGGTTTCTTCATTCTTGGAGGCGGTAGTGAGTAAGATGCTGGTCAAGACCTGGAGTGAGAAAGAAACCATGGAGCAGCCGATTACAGGGTTGGGATTGGGGAAATGGGTTCAGGCGGTCGAACATGAAGGGGAGAAAGTGTTGAAGGTAAATGAGGAGGCGATACCCAAAACATGGAATGACATGAACTTATCTGTGGTGGCAACAACCAAGGCAGGAGCCACAATTTCTCAAGTTAGGGATTGGTTAGATGATTGTTGTAGGTTGAAACTGGAAATGTTCACGATCAGACCATTCAGCTTCAGCAACCTCTAGATACGGCTCTCTCCAGGGGTGAATGCAGATCTTCTGGTTATGGCAGGAGCGTTACATAAGGACGGGCTGATTGTAGAGATCCAAACTTGGAAGGAATTTTCCTCTTTCAGATACGAAGACGTGTGGGTGCTCATCTGGGCAGTGCCTCTGGAGGTTCGGTTCAATGAGTTTTTTGTGGGAGCGGCATCATGTCTAGGGGACCTCATTGAAGTAGACACGAGGACGAAACTGGGAATGGAAGTGGGAGTCATCAAAGTTTGCGTCCAGAGGAAGAAAGGTTCGGTGCTCCCAGCTTTCCTCACGATTTTCGTCAGGGAGGGGAAGTGTTTTCTACCAGTGCAGAGAGAGGAGAAAGGAAGCAAAATCCCCAGATGGGGCGAGTCTGGAGGCGTAGGGAATAGGATCCGAGGAGCAACGGCCATGAGAGAGCAACCGGAGCTCGAAGGTGCAACACTTAGATGCTCTGCAAGTCCTTCAGATTTGGAGGTCGACACGCGGCAGCATTTCGGTGGCGACAGAGAAGTGGGTGGTGAGACGTCTTCTCCAGCCTCGACACGTGGCGTAGGATGCTCTACGGGAGAACGGAAGATGGATAGCTTTTCTCCGAACATGTTTGAATTAGAAGGCTCAGATACTGATCCTAACCCAAGCTGCGCATAGGTGCACAACTGGCAAAATAACGACATGGATCGGGACACGTGTCGGGATGAGTCCAAGGACGGATCCAACACTAAGCCAGCCTTCACGTGCGGGACTTTAGTCATTCCGCCATGTGCGGGTAGTGTTATCCCTCGGGCCGAAGCAGACTCATGTGCGACACATGTTTTCAGCGCAGAAGGGAGCGATCGTGTGCCAAGTGTGAACACGTGCAAGGAGAAACCCCTTGTGATTAGTATCTCGACCGAAATCTCTAGCAATCGCAATTGTCTTTCAGGGATGAAAGATCAAGGGGTGGGGACGACGCGGGGATGCGAGGACAAACATGATCGACGGGGGTTGGAAGATCAAGTCCAGCCTCGGAATGAATATTCTATGTCTTCGGAGGGAGTTTTAGATCATGGGGGACCACCGGAGCTGAGACTCGAGCAAGGGTTTCGCCCCGAGGTCTCATCGAAGCCAATCAATGGGGACCTGTTACCGACAGAGACACTGACTCATTGGAACTTGCTCGAAGATGTGTTGACGATCACCCCGCTTTGCGCAGAGAAGATGCAACCTCGGTTAGTTTCTCGCACTTCGCAACAAATAGCGGACGTGTATGGAATGTGAGGCAACAGGGAGATTAGTTCTCAGATATGTCCAGTTTCGAGTAGCAGTCCAGATCCTTCAAGAAGAACGGGCATCTCAGACGAACAATTTTATTGGGCCAAAGATATCCTGGATAGGGTAGGAGTGCGGGCTGGTCTATCCTTTAGCACAAGAGAAGAAGACGTTGAGGAGTTTTTCCAGTTTGTCCAGGGGAGGGCTATTCAGCAGCAGCAAGGGGTATAGGACTTAAGACCGAAGAAATCCCCCAAAGGTATGAGGGAATTACTCAGCTTAGAGTGCTCCATTAACTATGATATTTCAGCCAAGATCAGTGGGGGGAAGAGGATGTGTTCGGGGAAAGGTGGTGATCAATGATTATTCTGTCTTGGAATGTGAGGGGGCTAGGGTGCAGTGGCAAAAGAGCTCAGGTAAAGAAGGTTTGCAATGAATCCAAGGCTGACATCATTACGCTGCAAGAAACAAAGCTGCAAGCGATTTCTACAGGTATGTTGGCTTTGATTTAGAATGTACATCTATTCGATTGGGTCTTTGTTGATGCTATAGGGTCTGCGAGGGGGATTCTTCTAGGCTGGAACTCTGGCAAATGGCATAAGGTCGATTCCTTTCTTGGTCTCTTCTCTACGCCGGTCCTGTTGAGGGATTTGTCAACGGGATTTCAGTGGGTTATGACTTATGTCTATGACCCATGTGTGAAATCAGCAAGGGGACGGGGGGAACCTTGGTGCGTGGGTGGTGATTTTAATGTGGTCCTGTTTCTCCTCTGAAAAGTCCAATGGAGGGCGTATCACAAACAGCATGATAGGCTTCTCCAATTGGGTAAATCGTCAACAGCTAGTTGATCTACCGATGTAGGCGGCCAAGTATACCTGGTCTAATGGCCAGGTTGAGGTCCTCATGTCGCGGCTCGATAGGTTCCTGCTCTCAAACGTTGGTTGGAGAAATTCCCCTCCCAATCCAGCGTGGGCTGCCTAGAGTAGCTTCTGACCATCGGCCGATTGTTCTTCAGGTGTCAGAGGTTAACTGGGGACCTAGGCCTTTTCGGTTTGAAGCGGCTTGGCTAGAGATTGAGGGGTTTGATCAGCTAGTGGCAAATTGGTGGGAATCATTTCAGGTAGATGGGTACGCTGGGTACAGGATCTGTAGGAAGTCCAAACTCCTCAAAGAGCAGCTAAAGTTGTGGAAGAAGGAAGTTTTAGGGGCAAGAGAAGCTGAGTCTAAGAAGATGGCGGAACAGATTCATGCTCTTGACCTTTTAGAAGAGGGTGGATCCCTGACGGAGGTGGATAAAATCAAGAGGAATGAGTTATCCCTCATGTACGCACAAAAGGCCAAAGAGGAAGAGATTAAGTGGAGGCAGAGATCTAGGGCAGTTTGGCTCAAAGAAGGTGACAAGAACACTCGACTCTTCCACAATTTTGCTAGTGCTCGGGCGAGGAGAAATAGGATCGGGAGTTTCGTGATCGACGGGGTTCGTTCCTTTGACAAGGAAGAGATCTCAGAAGGGATCATATCTTATTATTCGAACCTTCTCTCGACCGATAAGTGGGGAAGACCAAGGCTGGACAACATTGAATTTAATAAGATCACGACGGAAGAAGCGACGTCCCTGGAAAAGTCGATTGAGGAGGAAGAAGTTCGAGCAGTTTTGAAGTCTGTGTGGGGATAAAGCCCCAGGCCCAAACGGATTCCCTATTTTATTTTTTTAGAGATATTGGCATGTGATCGGGAAGGATATGATGAGTTTTTTGGTAGAGTTTGTGGAGCGGGGCCGCCTATCCACTGCTTTGGGAGCTTCCTTCTTGGTGCTTATTCCGAAAGTTGAGGTAGCCGATCAGTTGAAGGATTTCAGACTTATTAGCCTTATTGGAGCGCCATATAAGATCCTTGCTAAGATTTTGGCATCTAGGTTCAAGGAGGCTCTTTCGAAACTGATTTCAAATAATCAGGGGGCCTTACGTAGAGGGGTAGAGGCAGGAATGTTCCAAGGTTTCCAAGTCGCAAGAAATGGGCCGCAGATTTCTCACATTCAATACGTGGATGACACGCTCCTGTTCTACAAGGCAGAGTCAAGAGTAATCGATAATATTCGCAAGTTGACGGTGTGCTTTGAAGCTGTATCGGGGTTAAAGGTTAACGTGGCGAAGTCAGAATTTCTTGGTATTAACATTGGTGATGGAGAGTTGCAAAGCCTAGTGGACACCTTTGGGTGCAAGATTAGATCCTTTCCCACCACATATCTTGGCTTGCCTTTGTGTTTAGGAAAACCTCCGATACACATGTGGGATAGGGTGATTGAAAGAATAGATAGGAAGCTTGCTACGTGGAAACGGAAGAGTATGTCTTTGGGTGGGCGGCTGACGCTAATCACGACCGCCTTCTTGAACATGCCCATTTACTTCTTATCTTTATTTCGATGCCCGAATTCAGTTCTCTTGAGGTTAGAAAACTTGAGGCGGGATTTCTTTTGGCAAGGGGATAATAACGGGAAAAAATTTCACCTTTTGAAGTGGGAAGAAGTTTGCAGGCCGATTGAGGAAGGCGGGGCAGGCATCAAGCCTTTGGGGAAAATGAATATAGCGTTATTGGGAAAGCGGGTGTGGAGATTCGGAGTGGAGAACGATAAGTTGTGGAGGGAAGTTGTGGCAGCGAAGTATGGCACTCAGGATAACAGCTGGTTCATGAAATCCTCTTCCATGTAGTGAGCTTCGGCCATTTGGAAAGGAGGGGCGGCTACTAAACATTTAGTACAAAGGGGCTTATCTTATTCCGTGGGAAATGGGAGGCGCATCAGTTTTTGGGTCGATAACTAGTGCAGTGATCAAGCGTTACAATTGAGGTTCCCGAGAATTGTTGCACTTGCTCCAGATCAGTTCGTTACTGTTGCAGATTGTTTCTCCTTTTCAGGGGACGGGGTAGTGTGATCGCCTCTGTGTCGTAGGAATTTATTAGATACGGAAGTGGAAGAATACATTGAGCTTCTACATGTGCTTTCTTAGGTGAAGGTCGAGACTCAAGTTGAGGATGCCTTGGTATGCGCAAGGAATGTATTCGGGATTTTCTCCGTCAAGTCCTTCTTTCGTTTAGTGTCGTAACTGAGGCACGGCCTCATCACCACCCGTTCCACCATTGGCACTACAGAGCTCCTCCTCGGGTGGCGGTGTTCGTATGGTTGGTGGGAAGGAAGAGAATTCTGACTATTGACAACTTGCAGAAGAGAGCAATGATCCTCCCCAACATTTGTTTGATGTGCATGGCGAATGCAGAGTCCATCGATCACCTCTTCATCCATTGCCCCCTTGCGAGGAAGGTGTGGAGTCATTTCTTCTCTATTTTCCAAGTGGATTGGTTGATGCCAAATTCGGTTCAGGAACTTCTATGGGCTTGGCAAGAGGGAGGAGTAGGGAAATCGGGTAAAGCTAGGTGGAGGCTTCTCATTATGGCGGTGCTTTGGGCTATTTGGGGAGTGAGGAATGATTGTTGTTTTAGAAACTCCCAGCCTAAGGCTAAGGAGATTATTAGAAGGATCTCCAGTTTCCTAGAGTGGTGGGTGTGATGTCGCCTTTTTGGGGTTTTCTTGTATTCTTTGCTCGTTCTGCGAGCCTTTTTAATAAAATTGTTTTTGTTACCTCTTTAAAAAAAAAAAAAAAAAAAAAAAGCATGGTCCTGCATCAAGCCTTGCTTGTATTTGTGCATATAAAAGGAAGAAGGAAGAAGGGAATACAATTTGACATCAAAACACACAAAACCAAGCCCTCTCATCTCAATTCTCTCTCAATTTCTACTACAAAAGTGAAAGATACATTACAATGTATTTAGAGACCCCCCTTAACAACAAATTCCTAACTAAAACTTCCCCCACTAATCACTTAACTAGGGGCCTATTTGAATGCATGAAAGTAATCAATTCATGAATTTGAAAGTTCACTAATTGGTATCTTAATTAAATTGTAAGTTCATTAATAGCAAATTTGTTGTTTGGGGTTTTTCTTGTTAAATTGATGATTTTATAGATTTTTGGTTTGCTTGGAATAAGTTTTTGACTTTTTTTCTTGTAGGTAATGGACGAGAAATTTTTTGGTTGGATTAATCAAATTTACAATTTAGAGAGAGCTTACAGGTCCTCCGGAATAAATTAGGATTGGACTGTTCAAACCTTCCAATAAATGGTTATTAAAATTAATGGTCAAAGTCAAATATAATATAAAAGTGGTCCATTGATGGAAAATACATCAAGCAAACATTCAATCAATTGTTAGGAAAATAGATGGTCCATATTTATTCTAATATAGAGTTGTTTGATCATTTATCTTGACCATCCATCATGTTTCCACCACTTATTGCCCCTCTAAAACAACTCCAATATGATGACCCTAACCATCCAATCAATGGTTAGAAAATGGACAGTCCAAATTAATTATATTAGAAGAGGTCATATCTATGATATGGACTGTACAAGTGGGGACCCACCTTTTGATGTTAATCCCTTCTAAAATATCACTTTGATTGGATGATTCAAACCATTTGACCAATGGCTAGGAGATTGATGATCCATAGTTATTATACCATAGAAACGTCTAAACATTGTCCATCCTGAGGACCCACCTTTGAATCACCCATCCTTCTTATACATAATTTACACCATCCACCATGTGAGACCCACCATCAATTGCTAATCTTTCTTAGAAGTCACATTAATCAAATGATCCTAACCCTTCAATCAATGACTAAGGAAATGAATGATCCACGATTATAATATAGACATTCTAATCATTGATTTACGTTGTTCATGATGGTGGACCCACCTTTGGTTGCTCATCCCTCTTAAGAGTCACTTTGATCAGATGATCTTAACCAAATACTCCATATACACTGCAGATGGGGTAGTCATTCTCTCTATCGCCTTGATTGGGTGTTGTTTGTACCAAAGCTGTTGTTCAGGCATGGAGAAGTCCAAAGGCTGAACATGACCTCAAGTATTTGGACCCGAAGGAAGTCCTATCAAGGGCTCTTAGGAGGGTCAGATATCGCTTGGCTAGATAACCTGACTAGCCATCCTTCGTGGGTTCTTGTGACCCTGCAACTAGGAGCCCACCTTTAAATCAACCATCCTTATACATAATCTAGACCATCCATCATGTGGGACCCACCATCAATTGCTAATCCTTCTTCGAATTCACTTTGATAAGATGATTCAAACCTTTCAATCAATAACTAGGAAATGAACGATCAATATTAATTATAATATAGATGTTCCAATCATTGATTTACACTGTCCATGATGATGGGCCCACATTTGGTTGCTCATCACTGTTAAGACTCACTTGGATCAGATGATCTTAACCATCCGATCAATAGTTAAGAAGATTGATGGATCGTATTGATTATAATAAAGGTATAGTAGTTGATTTGGAACACCCACGACGTGTGGCCCACCATCGATTCCCATCCATCTTGAAAATCACTTTGATATAATGATCCTAACCATTAGATCAATTGATAGAAATGGATGGTCCATATTTACTATATTAAGAAATATCCTATCTGTGATCAGAACACTACATCATGTGGCGCCCACCTTTTATTATCGATCACTCCTAAACATAACTTTAATCTATTGTCCTAACCATTCATCAATAGCTAGGAAATGGATGATCATATTTATTATACCAAACAAAGTTTTAATTATTATCTATCATATGGGCTCTACCTTTGATGGCCCATCACTCTCAAAAACACATTGTTCTGATTATGCTAACCCATCTGAGCAATGGCTTGGAATTTGGAAACTTGATGCCCCATATTGATTGTACTAAAAAGGATGGGTCTTTGATTGGACCATTCATCTTGTGGGGCCAGCTTTTATTGTTTTCCCCTCAAACATCACGTTTGGTCGAATGATCGTAGCCATCACTAATGGCTACAAAATAAATGTTTTTTGGAGGAGAACAATTCTCAAATTCTCAAGCTTAACCTTCAGAAACTCTTGATTTCCCTACTTTGTGAATTGAGGAATTTAGCTTTTATTTTTATTTGCCAAGTTCATGATCCTTTTCACTAATTAGGCAATTAGTTAATTTTTAAATTAAGACTAACCCAAACACATTAACTACATAATTCATGAATTTGGCAATTAGAAATTTGACAAATTCATGAATTTGGTGTGCATGCAAGCAGGCCTTAACTATGCTTAACACTAACTAATCATGGTGATTTGTTGCTAATCACAAACCCCCAATAAACACAAATTCACTCTAACAACCTCTATGACTCCCCAACTATCAACTCAACCAACAACAAGAAGGAAACTAAAAAAAATGCCCTTAAAACCAACATTCAGACAAAATCACCAAGACCATAATTAGCCTACATCAGATTCCCCTTCTTGAGGAGAACTCGTCCTCGAGTTGTCGTTGTTGTTACTTTTTTTAGAGCAGATATGTATTAATGAAGAAGAAAGGGACAAAGCGACACGAAGAAAACAAAGACAAAGGAGAAGCTAGAATACCACATGGAGACTCATCTCCTATCCACAATGAACATAAAGTCATTGCATCTGAATTGACTCTAGAGAATGAAATGCAATAATTGCCAATCACATATCATTTCCCTTATGATTTTAGTCTAGGGACACACCTTGGAGATGCCTATTTGGCGGCATTTGCAGAATCCCCTTCAACAATTATCAGGAAGAAATTAAATCTGACTGCCACTTTGATCGCATGCAATGCCATTGCTACCTCTACATAATTTGAATCAGCAATGGCAACCAGTCCTAAAAAATCTGCTTATAAGCCTCCACTGCCATTGAACACAGTCTGATCCACTCCCGTTGGCCTGGGATTACCAAAAGAACATCCGCCAAAGTTGATTTTGAACCACCCTTGCGGCGGTGAAACTCGTCTAGTCTTTGGGGTCTTTTTCCACCAGCCACATTGCAACATTTCTTCCCATTTGTACTCCAACATCTATCTTGAAATACCTCTGAATCCGCTACCAGATCTGAATCAATCAAAACAAGCTTTAAAATGTGGCAAATCAAAGGTCGCACCTCCAAACTTTTGCCTTGGAATAATTCTCCGGCTTATTTCTAAATTCTAACCAAATTATCCAGATTATGACCATAAAAAATCGCAATCAAATCAATTTCACTATTGAACCCATGGTGTGCCATAAAGGCCGTTATAGGGCTGTAAAGGCTGTTACGTAAAGGTAACGGTGGCAACCGTTACACGTTACAAGGTCGTAAAGGCCGTAATGGTCGTTACAGAAAAATGACACATAAAGGCCATTATAGCCCCCATAACGGCCCATTACACCCCCTGTAAAGTCCGTAAACACCCCGTAATGGTCCATTACTGGGCCGTTACAGGTTTTTTAGATTTTTTTCAATAAAAAAAAAAAAGAGAGACCATAATAGCCGTTATGGACCCTTGTTATGGCCGTTATACCCCATATTGTAAAGGTAACAGTGGTGGCCGTTACGGCCACCGTTACCGTTACAAAATACCTTGATTGGACCCCAACCATTAGAGACCTATCCATTGAATGCCAAATTGAGTTCGAAAACACCCATCGGATGCCAAATCTACTAGAACGCCACTCTAGATTTCTTTAACCACACTACAGTGGATGAAGAGATGATTAACGTCCTCTTCCGCCGAGCAGCACATCATGCATCTATTTGGCATGGATGTCCCTCTACATTAAAGTTGATCCACAGTTTAAGGCTTTCCAAGACATGCAATCCACATAAAGGCCCCAATTTTCAGTAGGAGGTGAAAAGACCACAATCTCTAAAACTGAGTGGGAGAACTAGGATGAGAGTCAAGTAAGCTCCATCTGCTTGCGGGCATCACATGCGCTTGTCTTGCCCCTTGCAAGCGATGAATGTATGCTACAACCAATCCAGAAGCTTGTTGAAGCTGACGATTTCCTGGTTCTTTCAGGTTATGCCTAAATGTCGGGCACCCAAAAATAAATCCACCAACCCTCTGAACATTTATTTCTCCAAATCATCCTTGCATTCCGTAATCTCAAACAGATCCCTAAATTCCTCAAATAAAGGTGCCTCATGACACCAAACAACCTTCCAAAATCTAGCCACGGAGTCGTTGCCTATTTTGAAGCCCTGTGCCCCAGAGATGGCTCTCCATATAAACTATACGTTTCAGCAAGAAGCAAGATTTATGTCCCGCCATTACATTCCACTCCTTATCTCACTAGTAGACATTTTAAGGTCCTAGGCTACCCACATCATATTCCCCACCATAATTTACACAGGAAAGCTATGTTCGTTGTTCTGAATTTCTTGATACCAAGGTCGCCTACTCGAACCCGCTTGCAAATATCGTCCCAAACAAAAAAAAAAAATGAAATCTGTGAGCATATGCTCCATCATTCCATAGAAATTTCTTCTGAAGAGACTCTATTTTCTGCATTAACTTGGCCGGGCACCTCAACAAGGAAAGCATATATATACTAGAATGTTGCTCAAGACAGACTTAAGGAGCATGATTCCTCCACCAAATGATAATAGCCTACCTTTCCATGTGATTAGCCCATTTTGTGGATTCTCATAACAACACCAGCCCAAACCTCTTTTCCTAGTCTTCCTATGCTGATTGAAACATCCAATTGTTTCACTTATAGATTCACCAATTTGCACATCGAGCATGTTTGGGTGTCCAGACATAGGACCTAGGCCTATGGGGCCCATAATGAAACGCCCCAACATCCCTTAGGATTGTACAAAACATTTCTTCGTTGAATCTTTGGAAGCCCACCACCCAATGTGTCGCAGTCACAACAACAAAGGTGAATGGCAATATGATGTAATCCCATCCAACACCTTTTCAAATGTACTCCTCTCACGTCACGTCTTGAAAGGGTGCAATCAGCAACTACTGGTGATGTACAAACATGAGAAGCACATTCCTATAGTGACATGTGTGTTTGACCTCTTGGAAGAGAGCGGGAGCTTCGTAGAAGCGGCAACGATGAGTCGAGCAACAATTGTCAACCATTCATGGGCATGAGAAAGAATTGCTATATGTCGTGCATGTTGAAGCGCACGTGTTAACGGTTGGGTATGGGCCTATGGCCCTGTTGGTTTTGGTTATGGACCTAGGGTCACAAGTTTCTTAGTGTTTTTAGTCTTAGGATATGCCAGACATAAAGTTTATTGTATTGGGGTATATTTGTCATATTTGCTTCTATTATTTTAATATAAGAGAAAAGCAGTAGGGACATGTAACCCTCACCCATTCCTTTCTTCCTTCATCTTTTCTTCTCTCCTCTCTTCTCTCTTCTTTTATCTTTCTTTCTTTTCTTTTTCATCTCTATACCAATCTACAATTTCTATACCAATCTACAATCTCTATATCAATTCTACAAGTTGATCTTTCATGAGGTGTTGCTTAAAGTTGTTCTTTTATATTGGTTTCATTGTGTAGACGCAATTTTTTATTGAATATTCCTACCAGGAAAGTTGTATGCAATGTGGGAATGATTTTGACATGAATTAAAGTTATTATTGGCCACACATTTCTATGTTAAGTGATTTTGGATATATAATTGTGTGTCGATCTGGCATTTAAAATTAGTGTCCTTCATTGGTGTTGAAGTAAGTTTATTGTGGAATGCCAATGGAGCCCAAAAGTGTAGTTGGTGGTTCCATGTGTCTTGGGGAAACGCAGGGACCCTCCTTCAATGTGTTAATAACCTCTATCAAGTTGAACGGAAAGAATTATCTTCTATTGGCCAAGTCTGTTGAGGTTTTTCTGTTAGCCCACGAAAAGGATCAATATCTCACGGATACTAAACAGGAGGAATCTAATTCTAAATACAAACAATAGATGAGTGAGGGTGCCCAAATTCGATCTTGGTTATGGAATAACATGGAATCTGAAATGAACTCTAATTTGGTGTTCTTAAACACGGCAAAAGTGAAATTGCGGTTTTACCGCTTATAGAGATACTCGGAGATATGTCTAAGGACCTAGAGGGGGGGGTGATTAGGACCTTATCAAATCTTTGCGCCTACTAACATATATTATCAAATAAAACAAAGTAAGCAAGAACACTTCGGCTTCCAAGCCTAAGTGGGTCCAATCACAAGACTAGCAACTGATAAAGCAATAAACAACCTAGTCTAAAGCATGCATAGGAACCAAAAGATTTAACTAATCAAGCTCCTAACCTATGCACCTTGTGTAGACTTATGAGAATGGATCAAAGAACTTAAGTCTACACAACTAGTGAAAGTACATCTTGTGTGTGGATGAGTCTAATAAGTGCCTAGCATACATTCCTATCAAGCATTCATAATAAGACAATTAAACTAACAATGCTAAGATATAAATGTGCTCAAGAACAATCACAAACACAAGGATGTATAGTGGTTCGACTACTTGTCTACTCCACTCCCGGTTCAAGTACTCAACCCCTTTGAGCACACCGGCATTCACTATCGAAGGTTTTAAATGAGGTTCACCTCTCAACCTTTACACGGAGGTTTTACCGGTTCACCTCTCAACCATAACCGGAGTTTTAGACATAGGCTAACTCTCAACCCAACGCACGTTTACTCTCGTGTCGGAGGCTCCCCCTTGGAGACTTAGTTTAGGCCCGGCTAACGGGCCAAGGAACGGCTAACGTCCCTAGGTCGAGTTCGACAAACAAACTCTAAATGGACTCTCAAAAAGGACAACCTTACTTGTCGGATGAGCCCCTTGTTTAGCGCCGGTTCGGGTTGCTTGATCTCCGCTCTCCCGTGCTTCAATCAGCTTCCCTTGCTCCCACGATCGTGTCGCCATTGCGTCGCCAATGCTTCAGCCACACTCGATCGAACACCTTGCATGTGATGCCTTTGAGATGCCCAAGGTGATGGGAGGATGGTTGAATCTCCTCCATGGGATATGTAGCTTGTTCTAACTAGGAGATTCACCTAGAGGGTCTTCTAGAGGTCTTGAACAAGAGATATGCCTATATGGTATAGTGTTTCACCTCTAAAATTGAGAGAGGAATCAAGTCATCTCTAAATTGCAATTGAATGCCCACACTTGTGTTTAAAACACAAGGGATATGACTTGAAACCCTCCTCTTTGAGGCCTTATATGATGTACAACAGGTGTGGGGAATAGGCTCTCAAAAACCTCTCTCATGCCCAAAAACCGAGCTCCATATATAATTATATATAGAAAATGAGCTCCAACGGTCAGAAAACGGGCAAAAAACGGCTCTGCCGACCTGTCCCGACCAGTCCCGACCGGTCGGCCAAAGAGCCAAGCAAGACAGTGAACTAACTGTCTAAGGGGGGGTCTGTCCGACCGGTCGGACCAGCCTAGCCGACCGGTCACGACCGGTCGGCCTTATGGCCTGTACAACACAGCAAGGTGCTGTTGGTCTGGCCGCCTGGCCGACCGGTCGGACAGGCCTGGGTTCAGCCAGTCTGATTGCTGACCCATGCATTTTTCAACCCACTAACTTAGGCCATGTTTTGGGTGATGTTCAGGGACACCTAGGGCCACTCTAAGATGACAAAAGGTTTCCTAACATGGTCAAGGTCATCAAAGAGGTTAAAAGGGTTGGGTTTTGGTCAAGGTTAAGGCACATTAAGGCATCACTTTTACCTGTTCCTTCTTCCTTGATGCAGCAGAGCCACTTGAGTCTTCGGTCTTCGTCTTCATTGGGCTCAACCGACACTAGACTCACTGATGTAAGTGATTGACAAACAAGGTGCACTAGTATGCCACGGAAAAGTGCACTAACAAAAAGATGTCAGGGATATTGTGATTAGAACAAAATACTTCTCATGTGTATCAATTATATTAGGAGATAATCTCCTTTCAAAAGGGGAATAAACCCCTTAGTGAATACTTCACAAAATTGACTGGAATGTGGTAAGTGTTTTTCATATATCATCCTATTACATCAGATGTCACCCTCATGAAGAAGCAGTGGGAAGATATGAAAGTAGTAAAGCTTTTATCTGGACTGCCAAAAGAATACCAATCGATAAAGGATCAAATTTTGAGAGGAGATTTTATTCCTCTAGTGGCAGAGATTTATGCAAGGCTTCAGAGAGTCTCCTTGGCAAGTGAATTTGATAATGTTAATGTTAATGTTAATGCATTTGATAAAACAGCATTAGCCTCTTCTTCTAGTTATTTTAGTTCACATGGAGGTCGTGGTGGACGTATTGGGCGTGGTGCTATCTACGGTGGAAGAGGTGGTAGATTCATACTGGAGGTAAAGGTGGTTATGGTGGTCATACATGTACTCATTGTGACCTGACAAATCATAGTGTGGGGTTTTGTTGGGATTTTCATGGAAACCCCCGACGAATAATCAAGCCCTTATAGTAGAGTATGCTTCTTCCGACAGTAGACCCACTGCTTTTACTTCGTCTAATCTTGGTGGTGAACAGATCAGTGTTCCATCATCACGAGAGGAATATGTGCATAATCTATCTTCTAATGGCTCTACATACGACAACAATGCTACCTTCACCTCTACAACTACTTTGGCTCAATCAAGGAAAAGTATGTCTTTTTTCATCTTTTGGCTACTCTTGGATCATCGACACTAGGGCATCCGACCATATTTCTTTATAATCGTAGTCTCTTTTCTTCTTTTGATTGTGTTTCATCAAATGTGTTAGTTACTTTAACTGATGGTACATTATCTAATGTTTTTAGAGCTGGTACTGCTCAGCCTAATGCATCAATCTCTGTGTCATCAGTTTTATATGCACCCAAGTTTCGATTTAGCCATTTATCTGTACGTAAACTAGCAAGGTCTTTAAATTGTTCTCTGTCTTTCTTTCCTTCTTATTGTGTCTTTCAGGACCTCAAGGCAGGCAGGACGATTAGTGGAGGTCATGAGAAAAATGGTCTGTATAACTTGGAGAGAGAACTAGTAGGTGTGGCAGTGCTTCCTTTAGATTCGACAATTCAATGGCAGCGTTGTTTGAGACATCCCTCTAGCCAGAATCTACAAACTCTCATCCCATCTCTTACCAAGATGTCAAAGTTGGAGTATAAAGCATGCGAACTAAGTAAACATCATAGAGTTCATTTTTCATCTAGAATTGATTCAAGAAGTGATGTTCCATTTAAATTAGTTCATAGTAATGTGAGGAGACCGACTCGAGTCCCAAGTTTATTAGGTTTTAGATACTTTGTTCTCCTTGTTGATGATTACACTAGGATGACATGGTTATATCTAATCAAGCATAAGTCGGAAGTCTTCTATGTATTTCAAAAAATTTATAATAAAATAAAGAATCAATTTGATGCGAAATTGTGCGTGGTTAGGTTAAATAATGTCCTACAATTTGTTTCTAAGGATTTTCAAACCTATTTACAAAGTCAGGGCATTATCCACCAGACCTTTTGTGCTTATACAGCCCAACAAAATGGGGTGGCTAAACGCAACAATAGACATCTAGTGGACCTGTGGAAGGCACTCAAGCCTTATTACTAGGAATGAATGCTCCACAAATCTTCTGGAGTAATGTAGTTCTTACTGTATGTTATTTGATCAATAGGATGCCTTTATCAGTTTTAGATGAAAAAACATTGTTCTCTATGTTGTTTCCTGATCAACCAACTTTTCATGTTCCTCTCAAAGTGTTTAGTTGTACATGCTTTGCTTATATATTTAGATCAAGTCAAGATAAACTCTTGCCTCGTTCAGCTAAGTGTATTTTTTTAAGGATATTCTCATACTTAAATGGGTTATTGGTGTTATTACCCAACTCTTAAGAAGCATTTTGTCACTGCTAATGTAATATTCTTTGAAGATGTTGCATTCTACGTTAAAGATAAGCCAAATCTATGAAAGCTCCATTACCAAAGGTATTTCCTTCAGGATTTGATGTTGAGATACCTCTGTCACCTTAGAAGGATTTCATACAGACTCATTAAAAAAATTTAAAAAAAAAGGAAAAAGGAGAAGAGACCAGGCATCACAGATGATTCCTCTTCAATCCACAGTCAGCTACTATACCTACTGAGGTTCTTAATGATCTTCCTATTGCAGTTCAGAAAGGTAAACGTTCTTATGTTACTTATCCTATTTCCAATTTTGTCACTTTTACCCATCTAGCCACAAATTATCGTAAGTTTTCCCTTACCTTGTTTGTTGTATTCATTCCTAAGTCAGTCAAGGAGGCATTGTCCGATGAAAATTGAAAACGAGATATGGATGAAAAGAAAAAAGCCATGTACTCTAATGAAACTTTGAAACTAACTAATCTTCTTTCATATAAAACTCTAGTCAAGTGTAGATGGGCATACACAGTTAAGTTCCTGCCAGATGGGTCAATTGATCATTACAAAACTAAGATGGTTGATAAGGAATATACTCAAATTTATGAGGTAGATTATGTAGATACATTTTCCCCGGTTGCTAAGCTTAATTCAGTTCAGGTTGTTATATTACTCGTTGAGAATCATGATTGCCCTCTCTTTCAACTGGATGTAAAGAACACGTTCATGAATTGAGGCCTAAACGAAGAACTTTATATGGAGCAACATCTTGGGTATGTTGCTTAGGGGAAGTCATCTAAAGTATGCATGTAATCACAAGCTTGGATTAAAAAGGAAGAAAGTAGATCATCACAAGCTTGGTTGAAGCAATCATCACAAGCTTGGTTTGAGAAGTTTGGTAGTGTAGTTGTATCATTTGGATTAAAAAGGAAGAAAGTAGATCACTCAATCTTCAAAAAGCACTCAAACTCTAGCTACATTCTTCTGGCTGTCTATGTCGATGATATTGTAGTGACCGGTGATGACTTCGAGGGTATTAAAAGGATGAAGGCATATCTTCAAACTCAGTTTCAAATCAAAGATCTTGGTCTTCTTTGATATTTTTTGGGCATTAAAGTAGCAAGATCAAAAGTTGGAATAAATTTATGTCAAAGAAAATATACTTATGACCTATTGAAAGAGATAGAGATGTTGGGGAGACAAACCGATTGACCATGGGTGATTGTACCTTCCTAGGCGGTAATGCGATTACCTAGAAGAGTAAAAACCAAAACGTGGTTGTCAGATCAAGTGTTGAAGCTTAATGTAGATCAATGGCACACGCGACTTGTAACGCCCCGTGAAATCGCCCTTTCTAAACCCGAACACGCATTCGAGCCATGTCATGCACGTGTCACCTTAGACCGATTAATCAGCCACTCTTAGCCTCAAAAGACCATAGTTACATTAAGATAAGCTCAGACGCGCTCATAGGAGGCCGTTGCGCCACCCATCCCAAGACCAATAAATCTGAAACTCGGGTGGAACTACCCTCATGGCGGGCTTGTCGACCTTGGACTGGTGCCATGGTAGAGTCGGCACCCGAAATCACGAAACTGAGAGGTCCAGTGAGAGCACATTAAAGTGCAAATACATATGCACAAGGACTAATATAAGCAATCATTACTAATAATACCTTTTCTAGGGTGGGCCATTACGACCCTTGCCATGGCTATGAAATGTGGAACCTAGTCTCTTAACATAACATCAAACCCATCCTCAAAACCCCGGCCTCGATCAACGATCGGTGACCTTTAAACAAACTTTCCCTCCTATTCAATAAACGCCACATCCGAAGGGCATGAAATCACAATCGTAGGTAGATCACACCTTGACAAAACTATTCCATGATTTATATCAGTCCAGATGGGCCAAGTGGACCCCACACAACTGAAACAACCCCTCAAAGGGCCATTATTATGTAATTTCAGCAACCAGGGCTATTTCCACAAATATCCACAATATAAAAACCCCTTTTCCAATACTCCCCCATTTCATTTCTCAAAAATTGCTAAGAGTAGAAGAGAGAGAGTGAGTTAGAAAGTGAGAGTAGAGGGAGAAGGGCCTTTGCATGTCACTTCACCAAGCTCTTGTCATCCCAATGCACCTCTAGCCACCACTCCTTGCTGTTGCACTCTTCCAATTACTGCTAGAGGTTAGTAGGAAGACAATTCCCCAAAATTCAGCAATATCTAGTAAGCCTCTCCCCCAAATTTCTGACATACAAGCCTTGTTCTTGTAGGAATACCCAATTTCTCCAAAGAACTAAGGTGTGGACCATTCTCTCTAGGTTGCCTAGGATCCAAATGTAGTTACTTGTAGTTAATGCTTAGTTTTGCTGAAATCATATGCTTAGATTGATGATTGGAATGTTTTTTCATGCTTAATTGTTGGTGTATGTGTTGAATGACTTGCATGCTCATTTCTATGTTGTACAATTACAATATTGCTATGCTGAAGTATTTCCCCTATGATATGAGATGTTAATTGAGGCTACATGCTTTGAAAGATTGGAATTCATCATGACTTTATGTGATTATTGTTCTTGAAGTGTTGAACTTGGATGCTATGTGCTTGAGCACGCTCTACTACAATTATAGGTTGCTTTTATTCATAGAAATCTGCATTGCATGTTGTTTGATTTGGCAAATGGATGAGAATTGGGGCGACCGCTAGGGGTTGGCCGCCATAGGGCTAGAAAGGTCAATCCGAGATGGAAGGCCGAGGGTTTGAGGACCACACGGGCCATGCGTGCCTAAGATCGGCCATTCCAGTTCTTCCCCTCAATCGAAGGTACCGGCCTAATGCCGGATTGGACTTGTGTGTGTGATGTTACTATTGCTACTTTATTGAATCCAAAGTACCAACATCACCGTTGGATCGGCCCACTTAAGAATTGTACTGCGAATCGATCCCCAAGTCTCATGAGCCGAGCATGGTGGTATGGGACCTATGCCCGAGCTGTCGGCCTACACTAGGGGTGACGAGCCTCCCCGTAGTCTCCATTGAGCACTCATGGAGGTGACGAGCCTTCCACCTGACTATGGGAAGGGGTGACAAGCCATTTCCCCGCCTAAGTTGGGCGTGGCTGACAAGTCACGGCCAAATTGGGCTCTCAGGCAATGACCTGAGGTTGGATCGAGGGCTTAATGGCGATGATAGGCGTTCACTGCGCACAGAGCCAGATGGTCCCAGGTTGGCCAGGTGATAGGATGTAGGTATGGTGGCTTCGCCAACCGGTTGGATGCTTAATTGGAATAATTAACAACTCGGCTAATCATGCATGGTTCGGCATGGCATGCATTGTGCGGGAGATGGGGTGGTGCCTCATTCGCTGGCGGCTCGGGTCTGTGCGGGTGATGTGGTGGTGCCACTCACTGTCGGTTGTAACCAAAACGATGATAGGGCATGCAGCATCATTCATGTATTAAGATTGCAAGAGATGGTACTCTGTCTATACCTGTGACTGCTACATGTGTATGGCTGATTCATTACCTACCTACATTTGACTATATTTGTGTCATGAGTAACTTAGGGATATGGAACCACTAAGCTAGCTACTCACTCCCACTCTGGGACTGATGTTTTAAAACACCAACCAAGCGAATTCGTTGATGCAAGTACCCCAAGGGCAAACACACTAGATGGGGCCTTGTTAGACTGGTTGAGGGGACCCTTTTTTTGAGATCCGGTACCGTATAGTTTAGATTTAGCTCACTTAATTTCAGCTATATATCTATTTCATTACTTAGCTTGACCTATCATTGTGATTCGGTGCCACGTGGTCAAATACATGCTTAACGCGCATCCGCATATGCATGAGTGACTCCCGAGATATTGGGCATCGAGTTTGTACTTGACCCCTGAATTTCCGAGCTGTTACACGACTTGTGAACTTATGTGGTTGAAATCTCTACTTGAAGAATTGGGTTTCGAAGTTCAAAATCCAATTTACATTGTGACAATCAACAAGCAATGCATATTGCCAATAACCCTGTTTTTCATGAGAGAACGAAGCATATAGAAGTTGATTGCCATTTCATTTGAGACAAGATATCTCAGAGATAGATCCACAAACCTTATATTTCATCTCATAATCAAATCACAGATTTACTCACCAAGGCTATTAAAAAATCTCAGTTCAACAAGTTTGTTTCTAAGCTGGACATGCAAGACATCTATGCTCTAGCTTGAGAGAGAGTGTTAATGGTTGGGTATGGGCCTACAATCCACAAGTTTCTTAGTGTTTTTGGCCTTGGGATATGCTAGAAATAAAGTTTTTTGTATAAGGGTTATTTGTCATATTTGCTTTTATTATTTTAATATAAGAGAAAAAGGGGTAGGGACTTGTAACCCTAACCCATCCTCTTCTTCATTCATCTTTTCTTCTCTCCTCTTCTTTTCTCTTTCTTCTCTTTTTCTTCTCTATACCAATCTACAGCATGGATTGTAAAAATCCTAGCTACTCTCAACTTCCACACGAGATTGTGTGACGCCACCTCGCAAAAAGAGGTGTGAGCTCATGGTAGCGAGAGGGGAGATCAGGGTAGACCCCCAAGATGTGAAGACCGAGCGTCTTTGGCAACAATTTGAGTCATAAGCACGGATATCGGGCTTCTTCAACAACAATTCAAGATTGTGGAACCGTCATTTATGGATCCATAAGTCCGGAAACATTAGATGATTTAGATGCTTTTTCTCTCCATCGCATGCTATTACATGAGGCATGTGAGGAGGAAGATCTATCTAGGTGCAAAGTTCATGAATCTTTTGTCTATGAAGGCTCTTTGTCGAAGATCTCGAATAGTGCCTTAAGGCCCTTAACGCCATTAAGCAAGCAGTCGATCAAAATGGACTATTAGAAAATCGACTTGTCAACATTGTGAACTCTCTGGTTAAGAGAAGAATGTTGCTATGGTGAAAGAAATCCATCATAGACGACAGCATCACGGGAAGAATGAATTTCCCACATGGCCAAAGATGTGTCAGATGATGTACAAGGCGTTTGGGCACTCAAGCACGTGACATTCTGCATATTACGAGTCTGTCTGATCCTGACACAGTTAACGAAAGCAAGTGAGCCATTCGGCATAGTGCAAGGTTCCTCATAACATCAACAAAGGCAAGTGTCCATTTGGTACGAGGCAAATAGCTCAATCCCCACACCATCAATGAAGGATAGTGAACTATTCGGCATGGTGAAAGATCATATGATCCTCATGCCATCAAAGAAGGAAATTGGGCCGTTGGATGATTAGCAAGTGGTGTAGCGAAAATGGTGAGGTTTACTATATGACTCCAAGGGAGATCATGGTCGAGTTGGGGGCTCTCTTTTGATTACAGCTTGAGAATGACACCTTTTCAACCAAGAGAGGTGGATGTTGGATGGCGACAACATCATATCGCCATTCACCTTTATCGACGTCACAACCGTGGCCCACTGGATGGTTGATCTCTAAAGATTCAACAAAGAAGTGTTGTGCTCGATCCCAGATGATGTAAGAGCCTTCCATCATGGGCCCCATGGGCCTATGTCTCCGTCTAAACACCCTAACACGCGGTATACCAAAATAGGTGACTCTAAAAGTGACGACAATGACAACTCGAGAACTTCTCTCCAACAAAAGAAACTTAATGTAGGCCAATAATAATTTTGGTCATTTTTGTTTAAAAGGGGTATTTTGTAATTTACTTATTATTAATAGGGTTGTTAGTTGGTAGTTAGGGAGTTACAAAGGTTGTTAGAATTAGTATCAGTTTCTTATAGACTAGTTGCTAGCGACTAGTTAGTGTAGAGTTAGTTAAGTGGGGAAGTTGTAGTTAGTTAGCATTGTAATGTAGTATTGGCTTTCATAATAGAAATTGAAAGAGATTTGAGAAGAGAGGTCTTGATTTTGTGTGTTTGAATGTGTTTGGATGCCAAATTGCAATCCATCTTAGAACCTAAAATCTTCCCTCCTTGCCTTTCTAATTACAAGGCAAGGCTCCTTCATAACCCATCAAACAAACAATCCGAGTTATGTTAGTATGAAAGTCCATCCTAAACTTGGCAACCTAGTTTTGAATTGGCTAAGGTCCACTTAATGTATCTCACATTTTTTCCTTCTATATATTTTTAAATTATTTTGGGGAAAAAATGAACAAATAGATGTACAAGTAGACCCGTATTGTATAGGTTTTGGGCCTGGCAATACATCTCCTGAAACCAATTTTCAGAAACTTGCAATGTAGTTTGAATCTATGAGCCTCGACCCACATGTTCACTCATCCATTATGTCCCCCTTAATTTGCTTACAGTCTTTGGAGATAAAGTAAATAATCAGGTTGGAGACCAGAAGAAACATTTATACTATGTTGAACTTCAACTCTAAATATAATAAACTAAAAATCATACACCTGAAGCATTTCCGATGCAGATTTAGGAAGCTCCAAGAACACAACACTTTGAGCTGATGAAAAGTCAAGTCCAACACCCCCGGCAGTTATTCCAATTATTGCGATACTAACCTGAAGGCATTGAAGTATAAAAATATGTCAAGCAACCACAGCTATCAACATAACAGATTAATGTATTGCAATAACGAATGTGTCAAAAAGAAGCAAGATACGAACTTATACACAGAACTTGAGGCAATCAAGTTTTGTGGACTATGACATTCATTGGTCTAAATTCATGTGATAGAAAAACCTTCACACAATCTTTACAACTTCATACTTGCTCATAACCAAATCAGCTAAATGAAGGCATTGGAGGAATAAAAAAGACATGAACCTCCGGTGATGATTTGAAAGTTTGGACAGCTGCTTGCCTATCTCTGGGAATTGTGCTCCCATCAATTCGGACATATCCAATTCCTTTCTCCGATATGAACTCCTAAGTATTTCACACAGGAGAAGAAGCAACATATAAGAGCAGCTACTCAAAATCATGATGTGCACGGAATCACATTCAGGTCAAGCAAGATTCAATTTTCATAATTTAACCACAGGAAAAAAAAAATTAACATCGAACATTATGCTGAGGTCAATGCTAGCCTTTCTCCATATACTTGAAGAAAAGGTATAGAAATCTGGCGATTGATTAGAATTATAAAGACCAAAAGTAGCAAATCTTACCAACATAGAAAGATAATAAAATATTTGACTACCTGAACTCCATCGAGAACCTTTAGGTGATGAGCAAAAATTATCATTTTCTTGGAGCTAATATTCGCATCCAAATTTTTTCCGCTCTCTGAATCTGTAATGATTGAATGGTTGGAAAGCCACTCACGAAATCCAGAAAGCTTTGCAATTCCAAGTTCTTGATAGGAAAGCTGCCTTGCAGTTCGATGACAAACCTTGTTATCTGAAAACAAGGGAAACACAAATTAAGGTGAACATGAAAGATCATGTGCATGCAGGAATGCCAAAAATAGCCAAGATAGATCCTTCTGTTACCTGAATCCTTTAGCCATCTACAACCGATAACTCCATAACCAATGCAATCATTATGAGGACAGAATGTTTTTAGATAATCAGTTCAGGGGAGCAGATACTGTGGTACATTACAGTATCATCCGATTACCATAAAAATTACCAAGATCCAAAAGATGAGTGACATTGAGGAGTCATCTTCAGTTATGTTGGAGTGTTAAAGTCCCTCGATATACATTGATACACCATCCTCTAATGGCTCGAGCTTTTAGAGAAAGTAGTGATTTGACATGGTATCAGAGCGGAAGGTCTTGTGTTCAAATCCTGGAAGTAGCAAATATGCCACCGGTATATATTCTCCCACGGGGACCGTTTATGATGATGTTCCCATGCGGAGTTCCACCCCACACGTGCGGGGGAGTGTTGGAGTGTTAAAGTCCCTTGTGTTGGAGTGTTAAAGTCCATTGATATACATTGATATGCCGTCCTCTAACGGCTCGAGCTTTTAGAGCAAGTGGTTGTTTGACATGGTATCAAAGAAGAAGGTCTTGTGTTCGAATCTTAGGAGTAGCAAATATGCCACCGGTTGCCCAGTGTGTTCCCGTGTGGAGTTCCACCCCGCACGTGCGGGGGAGTGTTGGAGTGCTAAAGTCCCTCGATATACATTAATACACCATCCTCTAATGGCTCGAGCTTTTCGAGCAAGAGGTTGTTTGACAAGTTACAAACAGTGGCATTAGTGATCAAGAAAATGCATGCAAACTTTTTTTGATATGCAACATTAAGCACACAAGTTATACATTGTGAGGCTAGAAGATACCATCGTTATCATGGAAATCCTCCCCATCTCCACAGGAGTCATTTTGGCAATTGCAAGGATTCATCAGGGATCTTCTCTTGCGTCCTCTATCCATGCAAAGAACGTCAACCGCCCCACACATAGATGTTGCTAAGGTAATATCTATAGCTTTCAGCATCAACCTTATGACCTGACGACGTTTAGGGGGCAATTGTACTAACACGTGCTCCTTTAAACGTCTTATCTAGCATAAGAAACACCAGTATGGCATTTAGTGTTTTCTACGAATATAAGGTTTAAATATAGAACGATTAAGTTCATTGAAACGTTGATAATTTGCTACTTTCAGAAAAAAAAATGGAAGAACTAAATTGCATACTCTTCATTCTAAACATCAAGAGGTTTCTTTATGCATTCAACATGTAGCAAAAGTAAGATATGAACGAATTCAACCACAAACTATATTTAATATGTAGCAAAATTAGAAAATGACGAAATCCTTGAAATAAATTTTCCCAATAGTCTCCTTAAAACCATTGATCATTTAAGGAAGACCAAAGACTAATAATTATCCTCTCATGGGTGTCCAAAAGGCACTGTTGGAAGTGGAAGGTACCATTCATATCCTTTGAACTTGTTACATCTCCCTAAGGCCAAAAATTTTGTTTCAACATGTGGGAAGAGACAAATGATGTAGCAGATGTGTTGGACAAGGAGGGTGTTCGTCAGCCTTCTCCTTTTATTTTGAATTCATTCCCTTTGTTTACTGTCTTTTTCTTTTTTACGCAAAATTGCTGTTATCTTCCCCAGAAAAAAGGGAAAATTTCAACCAAAAACTGTAAACCAAGTTTTAAAGCATCTCTAGAAAGACAATTTCATGTATGTCTTGTCATTATGAGACCTTCCAAATGATTATTTAATTTTGAGTCATAAAATTTGAGAAATGGTCCATCTTATGCTGTAGATATAACTGGTGCATTGAGATACAAGTACAAGAGCAGTATTTATCATGTTCTTGTACTATAATAATCTTTTAAATCGCATTTATGCAACAAAGTTTTAGAAGTGCATGGCAAGAATGATATAGGTTTGGTTAGCACACACCACAATCATGAAAAGACAGATTTCAAAAGGCCAATAAATGGAATCAACCAAAACTGAATTAATTGAACGTGTTGCAATCAAGAGGGGTGAGGTGCATAGCAGCTCTTTTGGTTCTGAGACACTCAGGCTTCTCCTTATGGGAAACCCTATGCTTTAGTTCCATACATTTGACAGTCCCTCTACCATACGCTCAGCCACTTCATTGTTTGTATGATGTGGGAGAACTATGATGCCATTCTATATCGAATTCTTGGCCTCTGGTGCCAGTGGAGCAATATAAGTGGGGGACAAACCCTATCTAGTCTAGAAATTGGTTGGATCTATTGAATGCAATCTTGGAAGGTGGTGCTTGGACGTATGAGTCGATTGGGTGCAGGGAAGTCCATGCAACTCATTCGTCAGGAAACCATGAAGAAAGAATCTGAATGGATATCTCATTGTTCAAGGTGTAATGCATTAGACAAAACCTAATTGTGTCAAAGTCAATAGAAAAGTCAAGCGCAGACCATCACAGTTTGCTTGAGTAGCACATTTAACTCCTCCAATCGAATGCCACTTGAGAAATCCTGCAACAAAGAAAATTGGTTTTAGATTTTGAGTCATGGAAAAAACAAAAGTTCTGTGTCTTGAAATTGAGGTTGGACAGGACTGATTTAATACAAAATCTGACAAATAAACCAGAGGGCTGATTGCTTCTACTCTTTGTACAAATAGAGAATCCGTGTTTCAGGTCAGTTTGACAAAACAAATAGCCTACTCAATATTGGATATGCTTTCTGTGCTCCAGAGATGATGCCTTTTCAACTGTGGATGCCCTCAAAAGTGTTTTTGCAGGAAACACAGCCAGGGATACACAAATGCAGCCTGAAGTAAATAAAGGGTACAATCAATGTTGTTACAATATACGATTCAAATCGTACAATTTGAATCGTATTCTATGGTCATACAATACAAATCGTATGACTGAATCGCAATTTGGGGATAATCGAACGATTCAAATCTGAGTCATACTATTAACCATGAATCATACGATTCGGATCGAATTGTAAAATTCAAGTTTTTGCACAAAAAAAACGGAAATTTCTGATAAAAATTCCAAATTTTTTATTTCTATTGGTTTTTTATTTTTTTGCATTTTTTTAGGGCATTTGTTTTTTAAACCTATTTAGGGCTCACATACAGTAGAATATCACTTCATTTGCTTCTTTTGAGAAAGTGTGGAGACTTTTGGAGATTATGGGTCATAGAAAACGTAGAAGTTGACATATCGTTTTCGTCGCTTAGCGGAATCGAACGCCACTTGTTTCATTTGATTTCTACATCAAAATAGTACAACATAGTCCTTTAATCCTTTCTATTTAATTTCTTTCATTTTTAGGTTAACATTTTCTATTTCATTTTACATTTTTAACTGATTTTTGTGAAATTTTTTATTGCTTTTGTTTTTAAAACTCATTTAAGGCCCAACCACATTAGAATATCACATCTTTTCTTTCTTTCAAGAGAGAGAGTGGAGAGATTTAGAGTTTCTGGCCCATAAAAATTTAGACAAGTTGTCATATCTTTTTCATCAGTTGACAGAATCGAACACCGCCCATTTCATTTTATTTCTACATCAAAATAAGTATGAATAAATACAAAATAGTTATTTAATATTTTCTTTTTCCTTTCTTCCATTTTTTGGCTAAAACGTGCATTTTTTTTTTCTTTTCCATTTGCTTTTCATTTATTCCAAGAGTTTTGTAATTTTCTTAATTATTTATAATCTTTTACGTTTATGTTAGCTCAAATAGTTCTTATTTCTTAATATGTAAACTTGTGTATTGATTCTTCTTGAAGCCTTAGAATCAGGAAAGAACTCCAAGAATAATGACCTTACATGGTATTATTGTTCGAAGATGGATGAGAACAACACTCTTCATCTAAAATGTAATTTATTTGCAAGGCGTATTAGGGAGGTTGCTTCGAATGACACAGCACCTTGCCCAAACCAAAAATGTTGCGGAATGTCCCCAAGTGGGTGATCATTGATTGCAGTATTGATAATATCGGCCAATACATCAACTGATACTACCGGTATCGCACACCAGTGATACGAAACAGACATGTAGTATATGTTTTCCATTGTATCGGCGAAAATAGTGCAATGAATCATCTATTATTGCTATATATTGCAAATATCACGCAATATCTCAATATTTTCCACTTTTCACTGTTGAACTTTTCCTTGATATCGTCAACACCCAACGATATTGATATAATGTATTGACAATGCTAGGGAGTCTACTGTTGGAGACACCCCACAATCAAAATAGGACCACTTGATTTTGTAAACTTTGGTGGGCCTACTGATCAGAGCAAGTACAGGGTTAAAAGCGTGCCAACTGACGGTCGAGATTGAGCCAAGATTAACCAGCAGCCGAGTGTCAGCTTATCCTTTCAGCTGAGTGTCGACTTAGCCTTTCAGCTGAGTGTCGGCTTTGCACAAAGGCGGCGGTGCTAGCATCGGCTTTGCACAAAGTCGGTGAATGCTCCGCTGGTTGCGGGTATTTATCACTTACACTTTCGTGCCTGCCCAATCAATGCACTCCAACAGGCTCCAACAACACACTCCGACAGGTTGCGCTGGCCCAATCAGCACACTACGACAAGCTCAGTTGATCTCATCTCTTCAACTTTGCTTCGCTTTCCCTGAGCGTATGACTCAGCACTTCGATTGCAGGCTCGGGAAAACCTAACCTGCTTAATCCGTATACATTCAGCCTTATGTGTCCCTCTACAGACGCTTATAAAAGGAGGTTTTCACTCTCACAACAAAGGGCAAAGTCCGAGAGTCCAAAGGCCGAAAAGGAGGTTGAGAACCATAAAAAGGGCTAGCTCTAAGAAAGACGAGTTTGTCTCTTCTGTTCTGAGACAAACAAAGAGTTTGTCTCTTCTACTCTTCAAAAAAAAAAAATCTATTCTACTCTTCCGATCTTTCCTCTTTTGATCTCTTTTATTCTACTTCTATTTGCAAAACCACTGTATTCTCGATCTAACCTTTTCCAATCTATATATTCCAACCCCACTGCTGTGAACACCTAAGGTAGTAGGCTATGCTCTGACATCACGTAAAGTATGCTCTACAGTTGACGCTCTTGACAATCTTCTGTACCAGAATACGTGACTGTTGAACCTCCAATTTATACATGATATATCCCATTACATCACATTATATGCATGGTTTGCATGTTTAAAAGGCCCATCTAATGCATGTTTTATGATTATAGGAATGAGAACGGACTTCACCCAATTGGAGACCAAAAGGATCCATTTAGAACCATTGGATGGAGATTGAAGGAGGACCAAAGAAAGAAGAAAGCAAGCAGAAGAGAGAGAAGAGGAAAGAAAGAAAGAGAATTCGGAAAACAAGAAGCCTGACCGGTCATGACCAGTCGGCCAAGGGAGCCAAACCGGTCAAGACCGGTCGGCCACCCCATCACCATTCTTGTGAAGTTGCTGGACTAACGACCAGCTTGGTCCGACCGGTCAAGACCAGTCGGCCAACAGGTCAGAGGCCCCCTTGAGCTCGCTGGACTGACTACAAGCATGTCCGACCAGTCAAGAGCGGTCGGCCAGCCCAATCCGACCGGTCGTGACCGGTTGGCCATGCATTAAAACAGTTATTTCCAAATCGGGATCCGATTTTCTCTGCGCAAGTGTGTAACCTTACGCAAATTCTGGAAGATTCTGACGCAATAGAGCTTCCCCACTATAAAAGGACGCCTAAGGTCTCTTCCTAGGGCATCAGAGAAGCTAAGGAACTTCGTGGGAGAGGAAGGAAGCCGTCGTGGAGCGTCTGCAACCCTCCAAACTCCGGGTTTTTATGTTTTCTAGTTTTCTTTTATGAGTTCTAGTTGTAGTATGACAATGCTCGGCTAGAATCTCTCAGCTAAGGCTGAGAGGTGAAGCTTGTAGCCAATTTCATGTTTGATTCAGTTTAATTCAAATAGTTTCACTTCAAGTTCGAATTTTGAATGTTCTAGTCCTTATTAAGTTGATATTTTTAGAAGTTTTATGAGAATTCATGTGCTCCGGACATGGATTCCTTGCAATTCTCTAAGATTATCATGTTTTGCTTGATTAAATTCGAATTATGGTAACCCTTGAGCATGCCATAGTCCATAGGCATGGCTGTTACTCCAATTCCGAATTCTATATGTGGTTGAATGGGACTAGAACTTGGAAGTTCAATTTAAGTGGGATTGAATGTGTTTAATGCTTCATCTTCCAACTAGATGAGAGATAGGACTTCGAATCTAGTTGTGTATTATGCTTAGATTGATTGGATTAACATGGGATTGTTAAGTGGATCCTTGAAAGCCTTAGTTCCTTAATTACTGAATTTTCTTAAGTTACTGTTTTAGCATAACTCTCTCAATTGAATCTCTTATTTGTGCAATCTTAGTTGCTGGAATAATTTGGAAATTGTTCTCTAATTTCCTGTGGATCGACCTCGGTCTTACCGAGATTTATTACTACATCGCAGCCTTGCACTTGAGGCGAGCGAACAGTGACTTAAAAGAGTAACCGAAAACTTTTTGTTCTTTTCTTTTCCATACTTCTATCGGAAAACTCTTTTCTATAGTTTCCATTTCGATTTTACTTTATCTTTTATAGTTTAGACATTTAAGCTTAGTATTTTTACTGGAAGTTCTTTAAATCCCCTTTAAAAGCGTATAGCCCGGCAAAGTAGAGACTGTGTTTTACACGGACGGTCAAAGGGTGCCTAGCCTCTTCCGTTTCTATAATTGCAGCCTTTACCAAGAATCCATAGCGCAGACCTATCCAAGAGTAATTGAGTCGGGAATCCTTCGGTTTTCCCGATCTCAAGGCGATTTCACGGATTATAGCCCATCGTGGATTCTGGAGCCTTTATTTTGGCTACTGGTGACTCCAATACAGTGTTCAGTTGTTCCATACTGTGTAACCTTGTGAAAGGTAGCGCACATTCTAAGGAAATCAACATGAACTAATCATATCAATCATGCCCTCCTCCGAGGTTCAACGTCCAACGGATACGAGCATGAGGTGTTACGAACGATTATCTTCTCTTCTCAACCCCTCTGCACAGTTTAGGTATGGAGGTCTAAGCTTAGGTTCAACTGGATCTAGTTAGACTTCGGATCTAGGCCTTCGTACCTTCTACCCGTAACTTTTGTGCGTATAGTATTCTAGGTTACAAATGGCGTATGCTCTGTGACTTGTCAGGGTATCTGGATCCTGTCATATCAGAAATCCGAGTAACTTCTAGATTTATATCTATCACCACACATACATACACCTATTATCCATCATTCAACTCATGCAACCATCAAATGATCCAAACTATATTCGCAGCGATTATGCAGTCCAAAAAATATATATTTGGACGCCTCATGAGCATCCCGAAGGGGAAGAAATCGCCCTTGAGCGCACACAGAATGGCGACTCAAATCACAACCACACTCTCACTCATCCAGTTTCCATCCAACCAAATCACATCTACATTCTCATGCATCCAGCTTCCACACAGCCAAATCACAACCACAACTTTAATCTCTCAGATTCCATCCAGCCAGATCATGGTCATACTCTTGCTCCCTCAATTCTGCCCTGAACACAACAGGGCAAGGGGCAAGGGGCAAGAATTGCCTCATATCGATTGGACCATTGTCATGGTCTCGCCATAGCTACAGCAACCCGAGGAACATCAGGACCTCGAGAACGAAAAAGAGCATGCTCCGTCTGACACAGATTCAAACCCCAGTCATCATTTCATCATGATGATTGGGCATGACGGAACCTATCCACCTACTGCATTGCATTCTCTGGCCCTGCCTCCTGACGGGAGGTAGCACAGGGCATTAATTAATTCACTATCCCCATGACGGCTAAATAAGCTGACCAATACTCTAAAGATATCAGTCACAATAAAGGTAGCCCCTAGGTCACAGTGTCGACCTACTCAAGGTCCATAAAAATTCCAAAAGCCATAAAACATTAAAAAAAAAAAAAAAAAATCAAAATCTTGAAAAGGATAGAAATTTTTCAAAAATCCAAAAAATAAAAAACCTTCAAAAAACAGCAATAAAGTGCCATGCTCGTCTCACGAGCCACATGAATTCGAAGTCGATTTCTACGATTTCAATCGAGAAGTAGACTTCAAACTCATGGGTTTGGAGGAAGTCAAGTACTTTTATGGGATATGATAATCCGACTTCCAAACTAGAGGACCTCCTCAAAGAGTTCAATTCAAAAGCCAATGTTGTGTCTATCGACTTCAAAATCGTAAAACTAAGGAGCATCAGAAATCCCTAGGGAAGTGCATATTGGAAAATCCCTACCCCTGAGAGTAAGCAAAGGAAGATCGAATTCTCAGAATAGCGATTTTTGCCTTTCCTCACACCTGAGCTCAAACAGCATCCAACTTTCTGCCTGCAAGTCAAATTGCCACATGATAGTCCCCTTGATACGCCAACATCAAGCCATATCTAGAAGCCTAGATATACCACAACAATTCATGATTCACAGCGACATTCCATACCGGCGAATCTCTCAACCATGTCTTCTTACTATACGTGGACGAAACATAGGTAGCGAAAATCATCTCTAAAGTCCACAAGGAAGTCTACGATCTGCACATGAATGAGCACATGATGACTAAAAAGGATCTTACAGCAAGGATACCAACGGATGTCTATGGAGTTAAATTACTGTCAGCACATCAAAAACGCTTCAAATGCCACGAGCACGCGAATCACATCCATGCAAGGTGTCCCATAACGGTAACGGTGGCCGTAACGGCCACCACCGTTACCGTTACGATACGGGCCGTAACGGCCGTTACGGACCCTGTATCGGCCGATACGGCCCTTTTTTATTTTTTAAAAAAATCCGTTTTAGGACCGTTACAGGCCGTATCCGACCGATACGGGGCTGATACGGGGCCGTATCGGTCCGATACGGGCCGTTACGGGGCCGTTACGGCCCGTTTTTTCTGTAACGGCCGTTACGGCCGTTTTAACCCCGTAACGCGTAACGGTCATGACCGTTTAACCGTTTTGGGATACCTTGCATCCATGCACTCGCTTCTGAGCTTTACAACCTATCAACATCCTGGCCATTCTCAAAGTGAGGTATCGACATCATTAGCTAAAGTAAGCCCGAAAGCATTCAATGATCGCGAGTGAATCATCACGGTAGTTGGTTACTTCACTAAATGGGTGGGAGCAGCATCTGAAGACACTCCACGATCAAAACAAGACCACTTGATTTTGTAAACTTTGGTGGGCCCTTTGATCAGAGCAGGTACACAGTTAAAAACACGCCAACTAATGGTCGAGATTGAACCAAGATTAACAAGCAGCTGAGTGTTGGCTTTGCACAAACGCGGCGGTGCTAGCGTCGAATTTGCACAAATGCGGCGGTAGCAAGTTTTATAACTTACACTTTGGTGTTGGCCCAGTCAACACACTCCAACAGGCTCCAGCAGTGCATTCCAACAGATTGCATTGGCCCAATCAGCACACTCCAACAGGCTCGATTGATCTTTTCTCTTCAGTTGTGCTTCGGTTTCCCCAACCCTTTGACTCAACACTTCCATAGCAAGCTCGGGAGAACCAAACATGCTTAATCCTTAACCATTTAGACTTACGTGTCCCTCTACAAACGCCTAGAAAAGGAGGGTTTTGCTCTCACAACAAAGGGAAGAGTCCGAGAGTCCAAAAAAGGGGTGAGAGTTTTATTCTAATTCTGAGATAGAGACAGAGAGTCTATCTCTTCTGTTCTCTTAATCTCCTCTGCTCTTCCAATCTTTGCTCTTTCAATCTCTTCTATTCTACTTCTATTTACAAAACCATTGTATTCTCGATCTATCCTTTTCCAATCTGTATATTCCAACCCCACTGCTGTGAACACTTGAGGTAGTAGGCTCTGCTCTAACATCACATAAAGTATGCTCTACAGTTGCCTCTCTTGACGATCTTTTGTATCAGAATGTGTGACTTAAATGAGTAACCGAAAACTCTGAGTTCTTTTCTTTTCCATAATTCTATCGGAAAACTCTTTTTCTACCATTTTCATTTCGATTTTAGTTTATCTTTTGTAGTTTAGACATTTAAAGCTTAATATTTTCACTGGAAGTTCTTTGAATCCCCTTTGAAAGCGTACAGCCTGGCAAAGTAGAGAGCGTGTTCTACACGGGCGGTAAAAGGGTGTCTAACCTCTTCCTTTTCCGTAACTGCGGCCCTTACCCAAAATCGATAGCGCAAAGCTATCCAAGAGTCACTCAAGTCGAGAATCCTTTAGTTTTCCCGATCTCAAGGTGATTCCACGGGATTTTATCCCACCGTGGATTTTGGAGCCTTTATTTTGGCTAGTGGTGACTCCATTACAGTTTTCGGTTGTTCCATACTGTGTAACCTTGTGAGAGGTAGTGCACATCCAAGGAAATTAAACTAAGCTAATCATATCAATCATACCCTCCTCCGAGGTTCAACGTCCAACAGATACGAGCATGTTGCACGAGGTGTTAAGAACGGTATAAGCACAATTATCTTCTCTTCTCAACCCCTCTGCACAATTCGGGTATGGAGGTATTAGCTCGGGTTCAACTGGATCTGGATAGACTTCGAATCTGGGCCTTCGTCGCATCTGGCCATAACTTCTGTGCGTATAGTATTCTAGGTTTACAAAAGGCGTATGCTCTGTGACTTGTCGGGCATCTAAATCCTATCACATCAGAAAACCGAATAAATTCTAGATTTATATCTATCACCACACATACATACACGGTACACCTATTATCCACGATTCGACTCATGCAACCATCAAATGATCCAAAATATATTCGCAATGATTATACAGTCTAAAAAATATAAATTTGCACGCCTCGTGAGCATCCCCAAGGGGGAGAAATCGCCCTTAAGCGCACATAGCTGCTAAGTGAAAAAGAAAAACCCCAAAAATCGATTTTTTTTTTTTTTCTCATTTTCTTCAATTATTCTCCTCCAATCACATTTAAAGTGGATTTCTGTCCTTCTTATTCAATCTTTTGGGAGAAAAAAACATTTGGAGCTGGAATCAAGATTTTTGTGCACTTGGGGCCGATTTTCATTACACATGTATATGGGGATGTGGAAAAGGTTATCTTTCGAATCATAATTTATATGTACATGGAATGGGCAAAGGGTTATCTTTTGAACTTGATTATGACATGATACAACATAATGATACATTTATACATAGTATAAAGTTGATCACAATTTTAAATTAATGTTATCATGGTTAATTTTTTATGCATATTCATGAAAAAATGGATGATTGATGTGTTTTTTAATTTTTCTGATTATTTACATTTTTTATGTTTTTTATGATATTTTTATGAAAATCTAGAGGGAAAAAAAATCTTACGATTTACAAAACAATTCACAATATGATTTACAATTTACAATACGATAATGATTAGGACAACATTGGGTACAATAACAACCGGGCACAAAAACTGTTACTTTTATCAATCATATATTTTTAAATAGGAATTCTATATCAGAATAGTCATTCATACGCATTAGATTACTTCATATAATTATCAACTAGATGTACATATATCCTATGTGAGGGTTGACAAAAAGTTGCAAATAAAAAGTACTTTAAATTTATGGTCCAAAACAATGTGATGAAGGAATGCGTATCATCTTCTAGAAACATAAAGAAAAAATGCAAAGCCAGTACCGCTTGTGCGACGCACAGCTAATGAGAAGGGCTCTCACTGTGTGGACCAAATTTGATGACTTAAACAGGGCCGAAAGTCCAAGTCAGCATCCAAGAGAGGACCTCCCACACTAGTCCACCCGAGCATTGAATTACCTAGCCTTGAAATTGATTGCCATTTTGTTTTCTAAGGAGATATCTTGGTAGCACTCTTAAAGGTCTTTTATGTTTCAAGGAAATTCTGTCTTTCACACTTAATGGAAAGTTCTTTTGATGAGGACATCACGCCATCATGGTCCTTTTCCTGGGTATATCAGCGTAGGAGGCAAGTGACGCCTACCTCATTATGGTTCGACGATGCATAAGGAGCATGTGAGCGTAGCACGTGAGAGGAGCACGTGGAGAGCATGAGGGAACACCTTTTGTCACTAATTGTTTTTTAGAGGCACCTTTTTGTTGTTTTTCTTATTTATTATGTTTTTTTGTTGAAGAGGCGTCTTTTTGTTCTTTTTGTTGGATTTAGGCACTTTAGTGTCTATTTTTTTAGTTGGAACCATAAATATTTGTTAGAGAACCCTAATTAAGGGATGGTTATTGTTAATGAAAATCTTATTTTTCTTCTTCTCTTGGAGCTTTTCCTTCATAGAGATTGAGTAATCCAAAAAGGTGTGAAGCCTCCTTGGTAAATCCAAGGTTTACTACCTCGGTGTGAATCCAAGATCTATATTTTCTCTATCTTTCCCTCTCACAAAGGTATTCTCTATACTTTCTCCCATCCGAGTCTCATCTTTTCTTTTCTTTTTTCTTTCTTTCTTCTCTTTGACACATTACCCAAGCCTTCTCATATCCCTCAACCCATTCCATCTCTCAAATATATCTCCATACCCCCATACCAACAAACCCTACATCTCCACCCGACCCCACATGCGTGTACCCACCCGTACACACATGCACAAGCACATACGTGTGCACGGCCACACGTGGCAGCCCCATTCCCTCTTTCCCCTTCGTTTTTTATCAAAACCTCAACCCTAAGCACCTAATCTATCCTAATCCGGGAACCCTAACCCTAAAATCTTCAATTACCCCTCTTTCTCCAAATCCCTCCGCCAGAATTACCCTAAACCTATTCCATTCCCTAATTTCCTTTGGATATAGGAGACTCCCATTAATTGTGACCCAACCATATGTTAGCATGGAGTTCTTTAATTCCATTGGGCCTTACTTTTATTTAATTTCTTAATTGGTTTTGCTTGTGAGCATGTGATAGCCTAGGATCCATATGTATCTATTTGATTTTATTTCAATCCTTGTAAATGGTAGATATTTTAAACTGTTCTTGTTCAAATTAATCCCAACTCTGGTTTCATCACATTCTAGGCTAGAAAATCTTCGTCTTACATCACCTTTTCTTTTGTTCTTTTTTTTTTAGTATTGGTTAGTTTATGGTTGGGAGTACTTTCGCAGTTGTTATCGGTGGGAAATAAATCTGTAGTGATTGTTTTCTATTTTCATCCATATAATTAGAGTTTGAGACATGCATTTGTGCCAACATTTGGAACTTTCAAAAATTGATGTTTGAGTGATATACTCGCTGGGAATTTCTTAAAGTCTTGGTTTATTTATCTAAATATTCTGGTAGTGCTTATATTGTCGTGGTCTCTGTCTGCAGGCTCTTCACTGTTAGCTCTTAGTCATGGCTACCAATGATAGGATAGAATTGATGGAAAAAAAAAAAAAAAAAACTACATCTAACGGGCCTTCCATTTAAGACATTTTTGTTGAAGCCAAGAGATTGGCTAGGTTTTCGTATGGTTCGATGGTTGAAGTTGTTGGTCATAAAGGAAAACAAAATGGAAATTTTTTTTTTACTCTAAAATGGAAAATGAATGACTCTAAAGTGGCAACCTAAATTCTAACCATAATCCAGTTGAATATTGGTTTTACTCTCCATTCTTTTTCTATGGCCTCATGAGATGAGGATCAATCTCATAAAAAAGGGGTGTGCTATAGAATTATGAAAAAGAGGAGAACTATTTTATCCTCCTTTGTAATCCTTTATTTATAATGATAATCAACTAACAGAGATAACTCACTTGATAAAAGAAAATCAAAGAAGATATAACATTATCTCCAAGGAAATGGCGCACCACAACCATTTTATATGTGTACTCTCACACTCAAATATTGCAATGCCCCGGATTTTCGCCGACTCAGATATTGTATGTACTCGAGCTGTCACTAGAAATTTTTCCTGAATTTCTAGGAAAGCATAGGTGCACGTATGCGTATTTAGATCCGAAATACCTAAAAAGCAGCCTAGAGAACCTCGTTTCTGGAAATCCAAATTCAATAGAACATCTAAATGACTCTAATACACAAATCTAACCGTGCAACCTGATTGCTTAGTCTTTAAAGAGCCTTTGACTTCACCTGATTGCTTAGTCTTCGTCCCAACCTTACGATCTATGAGTCGAAAGCCAAGATCCAGGGAACCAACCATTGATTAATCAGGAAAACTGAAGAACCGTACAAATTCGATTAGACACCTTTAGAAAGCTAATGAGTGCGTTTGATCATCAAAACCTTGGGCCTAATTATGTGATCTACGAATCTAGGGTTGCAATCTAGCGGACCCCACCGTCGATAAATCTAACCGCAACACAATGAACATCTAGATAAGAACCATACGATTAACAAGGTTGATCATATTTATGACTCGAACTAGACCAATGTCTCATATGACTTCGAAATCAAGGGGTGAGAATGGATTTGGCTAAACACTATTTTCGCTAACTTTCTAGCGGCCAAACTTCAAACATAGGTAGATCGGACCCCACATATCGTACCCAAGAAATCTCACCTTCAACTTTATCCCAAAAATAGCTAGAATCACTAAACGAGCTTTAGACAGCCTATTAGTGGACCATCGAACGAAAAACTTAAGTAAGACGACCCTCTCGCTAGGACTGACAACCTAGGCCAGGTGCCATTGTAGAGTCGGCCAAATCACAAAATTAGGGGGCCCAGCATGAGCACTGAAAGTGCAAATACACATACATAAATACTAGCACAAGTAATCATTTCAAATTTCACCTTTTCCTAGGTGGGCCATTAGGACCCTTGCATGTCGATGAAACTTAAAGCCTAGGGTCTAAATATAACATCAGCTCTGTCCCCAAAGTCGCAAACCTGATCAATGATCGGTGACCGCTGAACGATCATCACCCTACATCTGATAAACCCTGCATCGGAATGATGTGAAATCGTAACCGTAGGTAGATCACTCCTTGGGAAAGCTATTTAATGGATTAGATCAGCCTAAATGGGCCAGGAGGGCCCCACAAACCAAAACAGCCCCTCAGATGACCATTTTTGTGAAATTCCAGCAACCAGGGCAGTTTCCACTAATTTCCCACATATAAAAAAAGAGAATCCCAGCACTCGTCTCCCTCATCTGCTCAAAACCTTTGCTGGGCAAGAAAGTGGGAGTTGGGAGAGAGGAGAAGTGGGGGAGAGGTGTGTTTGAGCCTTGCATGTCACCCCTAGCTCAACCGAAAGCCCAAGCAACTCCATTGACGTCGTTCTCTGTCACTAGAACTCTCCACCAGTTGCATTAGGTAAGTAGAAACCCCTTTCCCCCTTAATCTCACTAGATTCCCCTAGGAAACCCTTAATCCCTAACATGCAAACTCCATTTTATAGGAATACCCAAGATTTCTTCAAGAGACTAAATTGTGGACCATTTACCTCTAGGTTGCCTAGCACCAAATGCGGTTAGACATAGTTAATGCTTGATTTATGTGGTCGAGAATGCTTAGAATTAATCTCTAGTTGTAGAATGTCTGTTTATTATCATTGATGTTGTGTGCATGTTGTAGATTTGGTAATCTTAAGTTGCATGCTGAAATGTGGATGCTCGTCATGTGATTGTGTTGATAGTGTGAATCCATAACATGCTAATAATTCTACCATGATGGAATGTTGCTTAATCTTCCTAATGGTTGCTGAGAATTCAGTTAGACTGTGCCTTGTTTACGCTGGTATGTAATTATTTGTCTATGCTACATGCTAAGTAGGTAAGCATTAGATGTTCATGTCCGTGTTTTTTCTATTTCGCTTGACCTTGTAAGATAATTCAGCCCGGCACTTGGACGTGAACGGAGCGACCACTTGAGGTTGATCGCCCTGGGTGGGGATTTTCGATTTACAGTAGAATGCGGGTGACCGGCTGTGGTTTCAGGACCACGCAGGCCACGTGGGCCTAAGGTCGGCTACCCCGTCTTCTTCTCAGTCGAAGGTGCCGACCCGACCCCAAGCTAGATGTGTTGTGTGTGGTCTGTCACTTCTATTCGAATCCAAGTACCAATGTTACCACTGAGCAGGCCCACTTGAAAATGCACGGCGAACCAATCCACAAGTCTCATGAGCCATGGATGGTGGTATGGGACCTATGCCCAAGCTGTCGGCCTACACTAGGGTGGAGCCTCCCCATAGTGACCATTGAGCATTGATAGAGGTGAAAGATCGTTATTCAAGAGGCCTCGTCAAATACCCGACCGATGGTTCCGTGCCAGAGCACCACTCGAATGACCCGGGCATTATTGTTTCAAATTTTGGCGAGGAGCCTCCCTTGTATTGATTTAATTTGAGTAGCAAGCCCGCACCTCTGAATTAATTATTTTTACTGGTAGTTAGGGTGACGACCCTTCTATTGGTGTTATGTGTGTTAGTGGCTCTTTTAGCTCTTTTAGTGTAAGTGCATTTGCACCTTTTCTCCTTCTCCTACAGTGTACTATATGTTTTATTCTAATAAAGTTGTGTGTGAGAGCATGTTGCTCTAACACAACATTCCTCCAAACTCTCTTCTTCTTTCTCACTTCTCACCTCTTTTCTCCTTATTCCAATCACCAAATCATCTTCTACTTGGTATCAGAGCCAAGATCAGGCCATTCCGCACTAGGAAAGTTCAAAGGCGACACGTGAACTTGCTGACGTCAGCAGCCGTATGGCTGACGTTTGCTTTGTACGGACGCATGGACCCCGTTTGAGCTGAAAGTTTAGGGGTTTAGTAGATCTTGATTTTAGAGGATTTGTTATGATTTTTTAGGAATCTTTTGGAGCATATTTGATGGTGTTTTGGTCGAAATAGGAAGATTCGAAAGTCAGGCCACCAATAAGATTTTCTTCGATTTTTCTCAAATCGGTTAGTTTTTCTCCAGATTCTTTCCTCAAGGTGGACCCAAATCTTCCTCCCAAGCTATTCCTAGAGGAGTTTTGAGCTATGATTGCTTTTTTATTGGATTTTCACCCAAAATAGACTTGTGGCCCTACCGTTTTTGGGGTTCCTTGCATCAAATCTGACAGATTTTGTGATATTTTCGGAAGATTGGTGGTTGTTTTTCTTTATCTTGAAGGATTGAGTGAAAAAGAGTTGCTTGTAATGCCTTTCACTTGGAACCTCCCTCTCTTATGGAAGACAAAGGACCCTCTTCTCTTGGTATAGGTTCTCTTGAATCCACCCCCCTTCAAATCACCTCTATAAAGTTGAATGGTGAGAACTACCTCCAATGGGCGTAATCTGTCAAAGTGTTATTGGGGGCCCGTGAGAAGTTGTCATATATTTTGGATGATCCTCTAAGCTCTACAGATGCCTCTTACAAGTCTTAGACAAATGAGAACTATCAAGTCATTCCATGGCTATTGAATAGTGATAATGTTTTTATCCTCAGCTAAAGGCATTTGGGATACTCTTTATGATATGTTCTCTGAGTCTCAAAATTTCTCCTAGGTATTTCAGCTTATTCAAGACATTGGCCAGTTCCAACAAGACTCCAGATCCTTAAAAGATTACTATTCGATACTTCGAGGCATGCGAGATAAGCTAGATCTATATCAGCCTCTTCCTTCCAAATGTAAAGACGATCATGAACATGCTCGTAAGCAGCGGGATGACACTCGCATCATACAGTTCCTAGCCGAGTTGAACTCTGATTATCTCCGTGTTCGGGATCAAGTTGTTGTACTGGATCCACTTTCCCCGTTGACGACAGTGTATGCCATGTGCCAACGCGCTACGGTCTACGCTCATCCTTCACCTTCATTTGTGTCACCCGAGAGGCAGATCAGTCTTCTCTTCTTTCTGGCTTTCGGGCACCCTCCTTGAGTTCAGGACGCACTTTTAGTTATGGTGGTCGTGGTAGGGGCCGTAAGGGAGATTGCAATAGAGGCGGTCGTAATCTTTGTCGTCGTGGTGAACGTGGACGAGGACGTAATGGTTCTCGCATTTGTTCGCACAGTGGTGGAACCAATCACACTATTGATTTTTGTTGGCAGCTCCATCGTCGTCCTACATGTGCAGCCGCCTTCGTTACCGCCACATCTAGTCCTAAGGGACAGCCTTCCACAACCACATCTGTTGCAATTGAGCAACCTTCTTCAGGGGAGTCTCTTATTATTTATCGCGCTGCATATGATGCCCTGATGTGGCTACATGTTCGTGATGTTCCTGAGCCTTCTCATGCAGCTTCAGCCCAGTAAGGCACCGCTTTTCTTGTGTCTTCCTCTCCTACCATCCTAGGTCATAGACTCTGGAGCTTCCTCCCACATGACTGGTAAGTCATGACTCTTCTCCTTTTATTCGCGTTCCTCTCACTCTCAGCATGTCACTGTCGCAGATGGATCACAAACACCCATTTCTAAAATTGGTTCCATCTCTTTCTCCTTCCTTGTCATTGTCCTCAGTTTTTCATGTGCCTCATTTTCCATTAAACATATTGTCCGTTAACTCTCTTACGAAATTGTTAAATTGTTCCATTACCTTCTTTCCTTCTCATTGTCTTTTTCAGGACCTCCAGACGAAGAGAGTGATTGGTGGGGGGCATGAGTGAAGAGGCAGTTTATCTTCTCAACTATACATTTCTTGCTGCTTCAAGTACACTTTCTCTTGATTGAGACTCCATGACATGGTGGCACTATCAGTTTAGGTCATCCTTCCTTAGCTCGATTGAGACTTTTGTTTCCATCCTTATCTGCTACTAGACCCTTACGTTGTGATATTTGTGAATTGTCTAAACATCATTGTACTATATTCCCTTCGAGTACTTCCAGGAAGAAACCTTACCCTTTTGAACTGGTTCACTTGGATGTCTGGGACCTAGCCCCAGTTATCTCTACTTTTGGATTTAAATATTTTGTCACCTTCATTGATGATTATTCTCGCATGACTTGGGTTTATCTTTTGAAATCTAAGGGTAAAGTGTTTGATGTGTTTAAAGTGTTTTATCGTGAAGTGTGCACTCAGTTTCAATGTTCAATCAAAACCCTCCATTCTGATAATTATGTGGGTGGGGGGGAGTACATGTCCAATGCTTTTGTGTCCTTCTTGCAGGAACATGGTATTTTGTCTCAGACATCATGTGTTCGCATACCTCAAAAAAGTGGTATTGCATAACGAAAGAATCATCATCTTCTTGAAGTTGTTCCTACCCTTTTCCTTGGTATGCACCTACCTAAACATTTTTTTGAGTGATGCTCTTCTAACTGCTACTTTCCTTATTAATCGTATTCCCTCTCGAATCTTGTCTTACAAATCTTCATTTACTATGTTGTATCCTCATGACAATCATTTTCCCTTAGCTCCTAAAGTTTTTTGTTGTACATGCTTTGTTCAAATTTTGGATGGTAGTAATGATAAACTTAGCCCTCAGGCAGCTAAATGTGTCTTCTTAGGATACACTAAAAGCCAGGAAAGGGTATAAGTGTTATGACGCCTCCACTCGCAAGAAATATATCTCTGCTGATGTAACCTTTTTTTAGGATGTTCCATTTTTCCCAACTCAAGGTCGATCCCTCTCTGATCCTCTTGAGAGTCAAGGGGAGCATAATGCTTCTCCTCTTCCCTTTGTCACTAACGATCACGGGGAGACTGATGCGGACATCAGGCCTTTTAAGGTTTATCAGCATAGGAGGCGAGTGACACCTATAACTTTATGGCTCGATGATGACGAGCCTGGATCGTTCGTGACAACTTGAGGAGCATCGAAGACCTTACACATGTAGTCCGAGACATTTGAGAAGACCCCACCTTGGTAAGACATATGTAAGTTGCTTGGAGGAGATGATCGGACCGTTGGATCGCGATGATGATGTGATCGGACCGTTGGTTTGTCGTGGCCCACTTTCATCGTGCCATCATCGGAGGCCATCGGGCATCTTAGATTTGATTTTATTTTATACACTTTTACTTATTTGAGTTTTGGGTTAGTGTGTGAACGTTTTTTCGTGCGAATGTCTTTTTTTGAAATTTTTTTAGTAGGGGTATTTTGGTAATTATGCTAATTCTGAATTTTATAAGGGTGTTGCCCTAAACCTATTTTCATTATGCTATTGATTATTGAATGAAAATAAAGCCTTTTGGTTGCCTCCTTCCTCTCTCTCTCTCTCTCTCTCTCTCTCTCTCTCTCTCTCTCTCTCATGGAACTTCATCTTCTTCTCAAATCTTCTTCTTCTTGTTTCTTCTTATGCCCCTCCAATATTCTTCTAAGGTAAGTTATTCTTCATTCTCTCTCTATTCCTATTATCCCCAATCCTTGAATCCTAAATTTGAGAATTGATCCAAAACCTCAATTCCTCATATTTTCAAATCTATAATCCAAGAAATCCTTTCATCCCTCAGACTAGTGATTCCCATTGGGTGCTTGGGTTATAACCATGCAAGATCGGGAGGTTCCATCCCTCGCCGAATCCAACCTATGCATTATTTGAATTTCTTACTTTGTGGATGTGATGATGGCCCACTCCATTGCATGTCTCTTTGTGGTTTTCTTAGTTTAAGATGGTTGATATTGAATTTTTAGATTATCATTGTCTTTTATTTCCGCTGGATTATGTGTTCATGAGCATGCATCACAATTAGGGTGTCCTGCATCAAATTTGGTATCAGAGAATAGGCTTTACATGGTTATGTTTAGATCGAGTTACCAAATTAGGGTTTGATTTTTAGGTTTGTTTTAGGAAATTTCTATATTTAGAAAGTTTCCAATTTTAGAAACTTTCAAATTTTAGAAAGTTTCCTAATTTGGAGAATTTCCAATTTTAAAAAGTTTCCTAATTTAGAAAATTTCCAGATTTGAGTCGCATCATCTAGAATTAATTAGTGTCAGTTCATTGTAGTTTAAATTCATCACATTCATATTGTGAGTCACCCAGTCCATAGAGTCTCCCCGTAGTGAATGGAGTATAGGCGTTTGAGATCTTCAGGGCCATTAAGTGTTGTCGTATGGCCGTCTACGGCTACACACAATTCAATTTATGATCAATTTATCGATTGAATAGAATGGAAAAATAGATGGAGGGCCTAAATAAAGCACATATACTATGGTGAGGCCCACAGAACTTTGAAAACACCCTTCTGCATATCCGTGCCCACCCAAGAGTCCAAGACGAATAAGATTGCGTACTTAGTAACCCAATGCGCTTGGCGTACTAAGTAAACTCTATGCGGCCCACGGTGATTTATTCATTTTATCCATTCCGTTCATCCACTTTAAAAGATAATTTCATGGCTCAAGCCCAAAATTGAAGCGTATACAAAGTTCAAGTGGCACACACAGCAGGAAACAGTATGAATTGAACCTCTACCATTGAAAAATTATTGTGGGCCACAGAAGTTTTGAATCAAGATGATAATTGTGATTTTCATTCATACATGTCTACCTGATCTTACGAATAGGTTGGATGACAAATAAACGTTATTGTGGGCCCTAGGAATGTTTCAATAGTGGAAATCATTATTCTCACTGTTTCATGTGGCATGGTCCACCCAAGTTTCGGATATGCTTCAATTTTGGGCTCAACGACTAAAATGAGCAGGCAAAACGAATAGACGGTGTGGTAAACCAAATGCATTCAAAGTAGGCCCAACTAAGTTTAATCAGTACGACAATAGCATACTAACTTAGTACGCAATCTCTAAAGTTTGGCCCAAGAGTAAAGTAAGTGTTACGTTGGTAACAACTTAGTGGGTGTTACCCCTACCATGTGGGGCCTACCTTGATGTATTTTTTGTAAATCCATTACGTCCATATAATTTTACATCTCATTTTAGGACATGATCCAAAATTATAAAAAGATTAAAACTCAGGTGGACCATACCAAGAGAAAGAGTGATGAATAACCATTAAAAACATTTTTCAAGCCTCAAAAGCTTTGGATCAATACGATCTTTCTAATTTCCATGTATGGACTAGTTATTATGCATATGTTTTCAGAAGTATTTCTACTAATATTACTATTTGAGGTACTATAAAATCTAAACCTACAAAACCCATAAGTTTTCAATTTGAAATGTGTGAAAAATCAAATTGAATTGAATCGAAAAATTCATCAATTCAGTCTCAATTCAATTCTAAAAAAAATTGGTCAATTCGATTTCAATTCAAATTTTCAAAATTAAGATCAATTCAATTTCAATTTCATCCAAAATCAAATTGATCGAATCAATGTGCAGCCCTAGTCGAGACCCAACGGAAAGCCGAACTCCGATGAGTTGGCCTACTTTAATGGTCACATGGACCCACAAACATTCCTTGATTGGCTTGAAGACTTGGACTATTTTTTTTTTATTGGTATGATATGTCGAATTACAGTTGAGTGAGGTTTGCCAAGTGGAAATTGGAAGGCCAAGCCAAGTCGTTTTGGACAAATTTGGAGCGACAAATTGATAGAGCTAGGAGAGCCCCGATCTCACAATGGGAAGAGATGAAAGAGTGTTTGAAAGAAAAATATCTTCCCATCTCTTATCGTCAAAAGCCCTTGGCTTAGAAGAGAGTTGCCCCACCTTCCCGTCCAAACACAGAACCAATATGGTCCCCTCCTTGTAAAGCGGTCCAACCCATCATTAAGGAAATCTCGGCTTATGAACAATTTGAGTGTTTAACACCAATTATATTTCCTTGGAAGCGAGATAATACCTTGGTGAATAGCCAGTTGGAAGAGTCCAATCAGGTTGTTTATGAAGTGGAAGAGTACGTGTAATGCCCCATAAAATCGTCTTTTCTAAGATATGAACACACACTTGGGCCCGTCCTGCACACGCCATCTTAGGTTGAATAATCGACCACCCTTAGCCTAGTAGGACCATAACGACATTGAAATATAACTCGAACACACTCGTAGGAGGCCGTTTGACCGCCCATTCCAAGACCGATGAACCCGAAACTCGAATATGACAACCCCCATCAGCCTCTCTTAAGTTTCATCTTCAATTCTCTAACATGCAGCCCTCCTTTTGCAGGATTTCCTGAAAATAACCAAGAGATTTAAGGTGCGGACCATTTACCTCTAGGTTGCCTAGCACCAAATGCCTTCAAATATGGTTAATGTCCAAATCTTTGATTAATTTTGCTGTCATTGCTGTTGATATGTTAGAAGCATGCCTAAATGATAACTATGTGCTGAAATTTGCTTGCGTAGAACTCTTTAAGGCTATCATGTATGCTAGAATCACTTGTACGTTCATATTTATGTCTCATGCTCTTAAATTATGCTTGATGTATACAACAATTTGCTATAATGAAGTGTTTTCCTATAATTTGTCTAACCCGGCAAACAGATGAGAATTAAGGGCAGCCGCATGAGGCCGACCGCCCCTTTGGGACTGGAACCGTCGACGAAGGAAGAATGTGGGTGACCGGCTGTGGTTTGAGGACCACGAGGGCCACAGGCGCCTAAGGCCGGCCTCCCCGTCTTCGTCTCAGTCGAAGGTGTTAGCCCGACTCCGGGTTGAGCGTGTTATGTGTAACCTGTCGCTTCTATTCGAACCTAAGTACCATTGTTACCACTGGATGGGCCCACTTAAAATTATACGGCGATCGATCCCCAAGTCTCATGAGCCGGGGATGGTGGTATGGGACCTATGCCCGAGCTGTCGGCCTACGCTGGGGTGGTGCCTCCCCGTAGTGACCATTGAGCACAGGGTTGTTCGAGCGGGCCCTATCAAATACCCGGCCGATTGTTTCGTACCAGAGCCCCGCTTGAACGACCCGGGCATTATTGTTAATTTGAATAACAAGCCCACACTTCTGAATTAATTATTTATATTAGTGGTTGGGTGACGACCCTTCTGATTTGGCTTGGGCATGGCTGACGGGCCACTGTCTAACCATACTTGGATCGAGGGGTTACTGGCGATGAGATGCATTCGCCATGCAGGGAGCCAAATGGTCCCAGATTGGCCTGGTGATAGAATAATGGTACAGTGGTTTCGCCAACCGGCTGGATGTTAAACTAGAATAACTAATAACTTGGCTAATCATACATAGTTCGGCATGGCATGCATTGTCAGTGCGGGTGAGGTGGCGGTGCCACTCACTGGCGGCTGTGGCTAAAAACCGGTGTCCGGGCATGCATTTGCACTTCATGCATTCATGCATTAAGATTATAAGATGTGGTTGTGCAACTAGTGGGGTGGTGCCCCATTCATTGGTGACTTGAGTCTGTGCGGGTGAGTGGTGGTGCCACTCACTGTCGGCTGTGACTAGAAAGGTTCTATGTTTATGCTTTTGACTGCTATGTATGTATGTTCGTTTTATTACATACTACGCTTATGACTACTATATATGTATGCTGTTTCATTACCTACGTTTGATTACATTTGTGCTTTGAGTAACTCACGGAAATGGAACCACTGAGTTGATGACTCACTCCCACTCTGCGACGGTGTTCTAAAACACCATCCAGGCACTTTCATTGCTGCAGGTCCCTCATGAGCTAGCAAGCTAGAAGAGGCCCAATCAGACAGGCTCTTCGTACATTGCTGTTTAACGTACTTATTTGCTGGTACGTCCCTATTTCATTTCCTAGCTTGACTTATCACTATGATTTGATGCCATATTGACCAAACACTTGAATGACATGCATTGCATACGCATTAGTAACTCCCGGGATATCGAGGATCGAGTTTGTACTCGACCCTTGGTGTTTCGGGGCGTTACAGTACGTGCCTAACGTCGGTAGTGAGGAAATGGAAGAAATCGAGGCATCACTCATCATCTTTGATGATGCAAAAGTGTGTGCTAGTGATGAAAAGGTCGAAGAGTTTGAGACCGGACTACTTCCAGGTGTCATATGTGATTTGATTGATGCAGTCTCCCAATCTACGTCTCTTACCGTGGTGAACACAAATGAAATTGAAGGAGAGACCAGTGAGGATATGATGATAGACACCCACATGACTTGTGATATCCCACCAGATAATTTATGGGATAAATTCTCACCCAAATGGGACATTCAACACACAATCGATCTTGTCCCTGGATCAATCTTGTCAGGCTTTCCTCCATACCAGGTGAACCCCACAGAAAATACAGAAATGCAGCGTCAATTTGATAAACTTTTCAAGGAAGAATTCAATAAGGAAAGTTTAAGTTAGAGTTTTGTTTTGTGTGCCGTGCCTGGCCTTTTCACTTTAAAAAACAATGGCATATGGCGCACATGTGAGCATATCCTGGCCGTCCACAAAGTTTCAGTCAAGTGTCACGCCACCTTGCAACATATTCACTTCATGGTGGATATGATGGCCAAAATCCCTATTCTGCATCTTAATGACATTTTGGACATAATGGCTGATGCCAAGATCTATTCAAGACTTGGTATTAATAGTGTGTGTTCTCTAGTGTTGGGTACCTGAACATCATCCTTGTTTATAATACTTATAATGAGAAATTATGTATCACCTATAAGAAGTGTCCTTTTGTTTCAGTTTTCCAAGTTCTAGGTCATAGGATTGCTTATTTTGAGTCCGTTGCTTTTTCAGAGAGTCCTTTAGTTTCACCCATGTCTGTCACCCAAAGGTCTTCAAAGTCAGCCAATGCATTTGCACGACATATTCATGAATTGCATACATATATTAGACAGCGAATTAATAGAAGAAATGATAGTTATATGCTTTCAGCCGACTCGCATCATAGATCACAAGAATTTCAAGAAGGAGACTGTGTAATGGTGAGGATAAGGCCAGAGCAGTTCTCACAGGGTACCGCTAAGAAATTACAAGCGCGTAGTGGTGGACTATTCAAAGTATTGCAAAGAATTGGGTCCAACGCGTATAGGATAAACCTTCCACCTGAAATGGGCATTAATCCAACATTTAATGTGGAAGATCCAGTCCTCTCCCTTAATCCTACCATTGATCATTCTTCTCTTTCGTGGCCATACTCCGAGTTTGCTTCACAACCTACTCCACCCCTTCCCCACTCTATTACTCAAAATGACGAAATTGAAGGGATCGTGGATGAAGAGATAATTTCCACGAGAGATGGAGGCTTCCAGAGATATCTTGTAAAATGGAAGAACAAGCCACCGCCCGATTCTACATGATTGAGAGAAGTGGAATTACAAAGACTTGGTCCAGATTTGTTGGAGATGCACCAGAGCTTTATCTCGCCGGAGTCGAGCTCTTTTCAGACAAGGAGAATGATGCGGACATCAAGCCTTTTAGGGTTTATCAGCATAGGAGGCGAGTGACACATATATCTTTATGGCTCGATGATGACGAGCCTGGATCGTTCGTGACAACTTGAGGAGCATCGAAGACCTTACACATGTAATCCGAGACATTTGAGAAGACCCCACCTTGGGAAGACATATGTAAGTTGCTTGGAGGAGATGATCGGACCGTTGGATCGCGATGATGATGTGATCGGACCGTTGGTTTGTCGTGGCCCACTTTCATCGTGCCATCATCGGAGGCCATCGGGCATCTTAGATTTGATTTTATTTTATGCACTTTTACTTATTTAAGTTTTGGGTTAGTGTGTGCACGTTTTTTCGTGCAAATGTCTTTTTTTGAAATTTTTTTAGTAGGGGTATTTTGGTAATTATGCTAATTCTGAATTTTATAAGGGTGTTGCCCTAAACCTTTTTCATTATGCTATTGATTATTGAATGAAAATAAAGCCTTTTGGTTGCCTCATTCCTCTCTCTCTCTCTCATGGAATCTTCTTGAGGAATCTTCTTCCCAAATCTTCTTCTCGTTTCTTCTTATGCCCCTCCAATATTCTTCTAAGGTAAGTTATTCTTCATTATCTCTCTATTCCTATTATCCCTAATCCTTGAATCCTAAATTTGAGAATTGATCCAAAACCCTAATTCCTCATATTTTCAAATCCCTAATCAAAAAAATCATTTGATCCCTCGGACTAGTGATTCCCATTGGGTGCTTGGGTTATAACCATGCAAGATCGGAAGGTTCCATCCCTCGCCAGATCCAACCTATGCATTATTTGAATTTCTTACTTTGTGGTTGTGATGATGGCCCACTCTATCGCACGTCACTTTGTGGTTTTCTTAGTTTATGATGGTTAGTGTTGAATTTTTAAATTATTATTGTCTTTTATTTCCACTGGATTATATGTGTTCATGAGCATGCATCACAATTAGGGCATCCTTCATCAGAGACTCCTCTCCCGTCCTTGATTCTGTTGGTGATTTGAGTGACCCTAAGCCTTTGCGAGTATATCATCATCGAGATAAATCTTCACACGCTCAGCCGTCTATCCTTCCACTTACTTTGGATGTTGGCTCAGGTGATTCCCCTACCTCAAGTCTAAATCTTCCCATTGCCTTACACAAAGGGTCACGATCATGTACTCAACATCCCATTAGCAACTTCATTTCATATGATCATCTTTCACCATCTTTTCAGTCATTAGCAGCCTCCATTTCAACACAGGCTATTCCTCGGTCTTTCTCACATGCTCTTCAAAGTCTTGACTGGACAAAGGCAATGATGGAAGAAATGTCTGGTCTTGAGAAGAATCATACATGGGAGCTAGTCCCTCTTCCTCCAGGGCACAAACCTGTTGGATGTCGATGGGTGTACACAATCAAGTTCCTTCTAAATGGCTCCATTGATCATTACAAAGCCCGACTTGTTGCTAGGGGATACAGGCAGACTCATGGTGTGGATTACTTCGAGACATTCTCACCAGTGGCTAAGCTTGACTCTATCCGAGTGGTAATCTCCTTGGTCGTCAATTTATCCTGGCCCTTGTTCCAACTTGATGTCAAGAATGCATTTCTTCATAGGGATCTTACAGAGGAGGTCTACATGCATCAACCTCATGGCTTTGTCGCTTCCTGCCATCCTACTCTTGTATGTCGGTTGAAGAAAACTCTTTATGGACTCGAACAGTCCCTGCGTGCTTGGTTCGACAAATTTAGTCAAGCTCTCATAGAGTTTGGCTTTGTTCATAACTATGCCGATCATTCTCTTTTTATATGTCGTTGATCGACGGGCATCATGATTCTCATTGTGTATGTTGATGATATTGTTCTATCAGGCAATGATACGGTTAGACTGGGGGACGTCAAAGAATTTTTAAAGAACAAATTTAAGATCAAAGATCTTAGTCCTTTTGGCTACTTCCTAGGCATTGAGGTTGGTCTCTCTAAAATCGGGGTGGTCTTGTCCCAACGCAAATATGCTCTTGACCTTCTCACTAAAACTGGCATGTTATGTTGCAAACCTGCTACCACCCCGATGGATACTTCGCAGAAGCTTCAACCAGATGATGGTACTCTCCTCTCTGATCTTGGAGTGTATCATCGCCTTGTAGGTCGGCTCATCTACTTGACTATTACTCACCCATATCTCTCTTTTGCAGTGGGTGTTATTAGCCAATTCATGCAAGCTCCCCGTTCCTCACATCTTACAGCTGTCTACCGCATTCTCCGGTATCTTAAATCGGCCCCGGGCCTTGGCCTCCGCTTTCAGTCTCATAGACATATTCATCTTTCGGGCTATTCTGATGCCGATTTTGCGGGTAGTATTTATGATCGTCGATCCACGTCCGGCTTTTATACCTTCTTAGGTGGCAATCTTGTCACATGGAAAAGCAAAAAGCAACTGGTTGTTGCTCGATCCTCGGCTAAAGCAGAATATCGTGTTATGGCTCATGCAACTTGTGAGCTCGTATGGCTACGGAGCCTTCTTACCGAACTTGGCTATGCTCCTTCAGGCCCTATTCCTCTACATTGCGACAACCAGGCAGCCATACATATTGTTCGTAACCCCATTTTTCATAAGCGCACCAAGCATATTGAAGTGGACTGTCACTTTATACAGGAGAAAGTTGCCTCTAAGGAAATCATCACTACTTTCGTTCGCTCTAGGGATTAACTTGTTAATGTCCTTACAAAGTCTTTAAGTAGAGATGGTCTTCATCGTGTTCATGACAAGTTGAGCATGATCAACATCTATTCTCCAACTTGAGGGGGAGTATTGGTATTATGTGTGTTAGTGACTCTTTTAGCTCTTTTAGTATAAGTGCATGTGCACCTTTTCTCCTTCTCCTGCAGTGTACTACATGTTTTATTCTAATAAAGCTTTGTGTGTGAGAGCGTGTTACTCTAACACAACATTCCCCCAAACTCTCTTCTTCTTTCTCACTTCTCACCTCTTTTCTCCTTATTCCAATCACCAAATCATCTTCTACTCCTACTTTGGCTTGGGCATGGCTGACGAGTCATTGCCTAACCATACTTGGATCAAGGGATTACTGGCGATGATATGCGTTCGCCACGCAGGGAGATAGATGGTCCCAGGTCGGCCAAGTGATAAAACGATGGTACGGTAGCTTCACTAACCAGCTAGATGATAAATTGACTAATTAACAACTCGGCTAATCATGCATGGTTCGGCATGGCATGCATTGTGTGCGGGTGATGAGGTGGTGCCGCACTCATTGGCGGCTCGAGTCTGTGCAAGTGATATGGTGGTGCCATTCACCGTCTGCTATGACCAAAACGGTGATCAGGCATGCATTAGCACTTCATGCATTCATGCATTAAGATTACAAGATGTGGTTGTATGGGTGATGGGGTGGTGCCTCATTCACTAGCAGCTTGGGTCTGTGCGGGTGATGTGGTGGTGCCACTCACTATCGGCTCGGGCCTGTGTAGGTGATGTGGTGGTGCTGCTCACCATCTACTGTGACCAAAATGGTTCTATGTCTAGGCTTGTGACTGTTATGCATGTTGTCTGTTTCATTACCTACGTCTAATTACATTTGTGCTTGAGTAACTTAGGGAAATAGAACCACTAAGTCAATCACTCACTCTCAATCCTAGGACAGTGTTTTAAAACACCAACCAGGTAAGTTCATTGATACAAGTACCCCAGGTATAAGCACACTAGATGAGGCCTAGTTAGAACTATTGAGTGGACCCCCCTTTTACAAGACATGGTACTGTATATTGTAGTCTTAACTCACTTAATTACAGTTATGTCCTTATTTCCTTGGTTAACTTGACCTATCATTATGATTTGATGCCACATGGAACAATTGCTTGCATCACACGCATCCGCATACGCATGAGTGACTCCTGGGATATCGGGGATCGAGTTTGTACTCGACCCCTGAAATTTCGGGTTGTTACAAATATATTGCAACAAACATACATTATAGACTTTACTCTAACACCCCCCTCAAGCCGAAGCATGTATATCATGCATGACCCTGCTTGTCGATGAGTCCGCGAGCGCAGGAGAGGAGAAATTAAAATGACTCCTGGGATGTGAACCATCAACATGTCCAGTGGCTACTGAAGGATCTAATCGCACTTCTGGTAGATGGTATTTGAACAATTTGTTCCTCCAGTACCTACAAAGATTTCAATTGATGTCTCTTTCTATCGCTCGATAATGATCCGACGAAAAACTAGTGATGGCATTGTTTCTGACTACAAGCCAGAGAGAGAGATCGAGGCCACAGCTCAAAAGAAGTCGTGGAGGCTTTTCTCGTATTCGAAAAAATCCCAGGCAAAAGAAAGAGGGGCTTCACAAACGCCCTTTCTTTACAGGGATTGGAACCTATAAAACGAGGGATCGAAGAAGACGGATGGAAGAAAGTCGAAAAGGAGAGTGTAGGAAGTTTGGAAGAACATATCCCTCTTGATGACTACATACTAAGGGATTGAAACCTCAGGAGCTCAAGTACCAATTCAGGAAGTTAGACAAGGTGGCAGAGCCGGTAATCCCAAAAGATCAGAAAATCATAAAACTAAGAGGGATTGCATTCATAAGGTTCAAAATCAAGGAGGAATGCAAATAGAGCATTTGCAGGTCTTAATGGCCGCATTGTAGCAGGGAGGAAGATGATAGTGAAGGTAGCAAAATACGACTCGGAGTACGTGAGGAAAGGGGCAAGGTGTACAAACAGAGAGAAGGGAAGAAGAAACACGGTCAAGAAGGCATCATACCGCGACATGGTGGAGTGGACAAATCAAGACAAAGCTGCAAATAGTAATAAAAGAAAAAAGAAAAAAATCCTTCTGTGACCAAGGTGTTTTTAAGGGGAGGTGAAAAGATGGTAGTAAACCCCTATGTGGTGGAAAATAATATCCTAAATTGATCATATTCATACCCACCGTGCGATAGTAAAAAGTATCCAAAACCAAAGTCGTGGAATGGGTGAGCTTCAAATGGAGGTTGAAGCTCACAAATTTCTCAATTTGCACAACTGATGTGTGTGTGTGTGGTGGTGGTGGGAATAAAAACAGAAAAAGGGGTTGAACATTTCGACACCCCCTTTGCTTTTATTCACTCAAGTGAAAATAAAATATAACCAAAATTCCCCAAACTTATTACAAATTATTATAAGCACCCTTGACTACAAAATAACCTAAGGGGACATAATGCTAGAGAAACTAGAGAAGATCCATACAAGTGTACATCCAAATTACAATCGCCCGAAATGGAACACACTTGTTGACTTTAACATGTCCAATGCAACATGGCTAGAAGAGTGGGATTTTTTTTTTTTTTTTTTTTTTTGTTCCTCTTTTGGAGAGCCTAGGTCTTACCTCGATCCTTAGCAGATGCTTTAGTAAATTGTAGTGAACCTTTTAGAAGCAAGGAGGAGGGATCATTGGAGGCTTGTTTCCCTCCGCCATCTTTGATGGGATAAAAAGACAAATGGAAGGATCTTAAATGGCAAGGAAAAGCCACTTGCTGTTCCCATAGAATTTAAATCTCCTTTGTGTTTCAAGCACTTGTAAGAAAAGATTCGATTGGAATTATCAAATTTGACTTGAACAAAGACTTCGCAACTTCCATTTATTGTTACCTATTTGGAAGTCAAGTCAACAGTCGTAGGTCCTAATTCAAGGTGTCTATCCTACAAGTCAAATATTTAATTTAACCTAATGGGCAAAGATACCATTGAATTCATCTTTTGTCATAGGATAGGGGGAGTATCAAAGGTCAGGTACTTGTTTGGGAACTCATGACCCCTCTATGTAATGGTCCTCTTTAATAAAATTATCGCTGGTTCGAAGAATGTCAATTCCTTATTTTCCCAAAAAAATGCATTTAACTTTCATATTTAAAAGTTGTGATTCAACTGTATGAATGAGGACAAAAATGACCAATATTCCCCTTATCCATTTTCTCAAGCAATTTAGAACGAAGATGCATCCATCTACTAGACCCTACCATGGATGGAAACAAGGGTGTCAATGGGCTTTGGATCATCCATCCAATTGACCCTACCCTAAAATTGGAGTGTTATTGTTTGTTTATATCAAATGAGTATTTGTAGGTAAGAATATCAAAAGGTCAAGATCTTCAAGTTGTTGGCATGTAATAGTTGTCCCATACATGGTGAGGCTATAATACAAACACTTTTTTTATCATCAATTCATGAGCTTCACATTCACAAAATACAACTAGTAAGAAGACAATAGTTGCTAAGTCCACACAAGCCCCTACATCTCCACAATCCGCATGCAATTCTACATAAGGTCACCCTTTCCAACAATAAGTTTGTACTAGACATTTGAGTCGTGCATCAAATGGTCAATACTATGTGGATGTCTTTCTCCAATATATTTAACTTAGTCGTGTGCCACACGCACAACGTTACAAAACATGCCAATGGTTCCCTATGATGTTCAAGTGTTGCCTTTTGATGAGTGGATGGGCTTGATCTTTTGGCCAAGTAATGTTAAAAGTAAATTCCTGCCAACGGACAAGTAAGATTCATCCTCACATAGCATGTTAGCATGTGTGTAATGGTGCATGTTCTCTTTAGCAAAGCTTGACTTTCTATTTACAATTTAATTTCTTGTTATCACATATTTCGAGGCTTCAAAAGATTGTGGAACATATTCATCATCTTTTCCCCACATTTTAACCAAATAACTACTTTCCTTGCTTGCAACGTTGATACTTCAGCAAAGGGTGGATATTCAATTCTAGAGGATGAGGGAGGATGGGGTTGGACTTCAACAAGAGGATGGGATGACAAGTAATGGTCAAGGAGATGCAATCTCACTCCCAATAGTGGCATGAAGTATTAGGACTTTGTCTCCCTTTAGTTATCTTCCCCTCCCCCATCAAAAGGGCCAGGTCATAGTGGATGACCTTTGGGAGCTAAGTTGATTACATTTCTCCTCTATTTATAGAAAATAAAATGATCAGATTTCATCTATATGAAATTATATGATAAGTGGAATGGCTTATCCCACTTTTCCTTTTTGTCCTTAATGAGAAATGGGGTTAGAAAGGCTTTCTTGTAATGCTAGTAGTAATAAGGCCTTTTTGTAATATGAGTACTAGCAGGGTATTATTTGTAATTTTTCCAAAGTTGCTTATCTAATAAAAGGGGGCTAACACGTAGGGTTAAGCTCTCCAAAACTTTCTCATTTTCTCCTTTTCTTCCTCTTTCATTCTTCTTTTCTTCTCCCATTCTCTTTCATCTTCTTGCTAGTTCTCTTCCATTTATTTCTTCCGTCCTGATTACCAATTTCTATATGAAACCCAGCCTTCCTCTTATTGTTCTTCTTAATTCTAAAATAGGAGATAATGGGTCTTTTCAAAACATGCCTGTAAAGTTAGAGGTTTTGGTAAATATGCAAAGTCCAAGCTTTTTTAGGGAAATCATAAATTTGTAGGATTTCTCTAGTGTGCCCACTAGGAAAAAACAAAGTACACCTTCTTGCTGAAAGGAAAAGCTCATGCAAACACCCTTTCCCTAGCAATAAAATAGTAATAATCCCAAAACAATAGAATACAAAGTTTTAGCGTAGCTGAATTAAATGTTTACATGGCCAGTCATAGCCACAAATAGTCATCAAGAAAAGCAGTAGTTAACACACTGGTTTTGAAGTATGACAGTGATAAATTGGTTGTATTTGAGATATTTTGATTATTATCTGTACTCTGATTTTCAACTGAAAGACTGCACCTTTATACATAACTGAGCTTGAAATCCTAGCAGAAATAAATGTCATTGCCAGAGACTCGAACAGTTCGTCATACTTGAAAAACATACGAGCACCAATATCCAAAATAAAGAAAGCCAGAATCACATGAATATGAGTACTGATGAGAAAAATTGAAACTGTGATCCGAGATTCTAAACTGCAAGAACTAGAGAAAAGGAATGCCAGGCTGACCATAGAAAATATATAACAACAAATTTGGAAATTATCTCTGATGAAACTCTTCAAAGATACCTTAAAAATCTTCCCTTGAGACCCTCGAGAAAATTTTATTTTGCAGTAACTCTTGGCAAATTCATATTTGTCCTTCCCCAACAAACCAGGCCTAAAAATAAAAAAAAAAAACTTTAGTGTCAAGTAAGGTGACAACACTAGCAAGGAATAAAATACCATAGCTAAATCAATATTGTGGACACTTTAGAATGAAAAATTGGAAGGCAATGAGAAAAGCTACTTGCCATAACATATTTATCTGATGAAAAATATCATACGGCCTATGATCACCTAGGAGAAAACCCAAGATATTAGAATGCCTCACTAACTTGCCAAATATATCAAATCAAGAACAAAGAAAGACAGAAAGAGTGCAGTCAAATATAGAAGGAGAACATTTAAGGTTATGTTTGGAAAACATGGATTGCCTGCCAAACAGTGGAAAAGGAAAAGGGTTTTCCTTTAATGTGACAATTTATGTTGTCATAAGAAAAGGGTGAATTCCACCAAGAAATCATTACACTTTTCTATAATTTCGATCCTTAGCACAAGAAACTAGATGAGTGTTGTGAGAGGAACATGAGATTTCCACTTACTACCCAAACAATTGGAATCCATGTTTCAATAGTTCTCATGGAAACCATCATTGGATAATTATTATCAATTCCTTTTTTGCTTCCATTTCCACATATCCAAACATGGCCCTAAGACTAGCTGAGACACTAAAAGCCCAAAATAGAACCCAATCACAAATAACACATCAAACAGTTATCCAAACATGCTCTTAAGAGAAGTTGAGACGCTAAAAGCCCAAAATAGAGCCCAATTGCAAATAATGCATCAAATAATTATGCTGCCATATGAGATAATTCAATAATTATAAATAAAAAGAATATTCAAATCCAAATAATAAAAAGGGAAAAAAATCATTATTTGCTCTAGGGGCTATTCCAATACAACCTTGACAAAGATGGTGTCCCAGAGAGTAGAATTATGCGTTTAACTTTTGCAGCCACATCCAAGACAGCTTGTGTCTGCAACAAACAACAACAAAAAAAAAAAAAAAAGACGTCTCTTTTTTATAGAGGGAATTATGCAACTTAATAACCATTCTTTAAAATAAAAAAATAAAAAAGCGTTACGAGAAACCACAAGTACATATGAAAGGTTAACAAACAAAATAAATTTACGCATAATAAATCAACCGGACTAGTACATGAAAAGAATAAAAAAATAAAAAAATTGAAACTCTTTCTTTTGTTTGTCCTTCATTCATTCATCACAATAAAGCATAAAACCTCAGAAGAATTATAATAGACATATTCTATAGTTTGTTATTCATTCTCATGGTGATTATTTCTGGTTCTTAATCATGCCGTTACGTAGTGATACGGCCCTGACGGTGGGGGTGCTTCGATCATTCCACTGGCTTCGTGAATCAAATTCAATGAATAATAGCTTTGGAATTCCACCGATCCTAATTCATCCCTTGATACCTCTTTTCTCTCTCCAATTCCGAAAGACTTGTCATTGAGAAGATGACTAGTCGACCCGATAGCAGGGAAAAAGAACTACGAATCACTAAAAATGCAGAACATTTGCCCAAAAAACAACACAATCATAACGAAAATCATAGCTCATGAACTGTGACCAAGCAAGTTCGTGGAACAAAGCATACTGCCAAAGTTCACAATTTGAAACTGAAACAGAAATAGCTAGTATAATCAAAAGTAATCAACAAAAGAGACAATGAGAACACCATAGATATGAAAATCGATATCGTGTCGGCCGATACGTCGTATCTGTATCGGCTCGATATGATACAAGATACAGGGTTGTATCAGTCATATCGGAATCGATTGGACCTTATCGGTTTGTATCGGCCGATACAGCACATATCGGTGCCAATACAGGGCCAATACGCCCATAAAACCCCAAATTTAAAAAAAAAAATTCAATCATATTTTCTCTTCTTCTTTTCATTTAAACCATGAAAGAATATTAAAAAGTCATTTTAGGCTAGATCTAAACCTATTTTGGGATCAAAACAAATTATTTAAATTGGATTCTACTAATCAAAGCAAAGTGGACCATTTTGGGAAAAATTGAAAGAAAAAAAAAAGGGTAAACCTTCACTTTCTTTTTTATATTTTCATCTTCTTTTTGTTGTATTTCCAGTGTAATGGGTCATTGTTCACCAAATCATGTTTGATTTGTGTTCAATTAGGACCCAAATCATGTCAAATCGACAGACAACATTCACATCAAAATAATGATCCGATACACCATTGAATACATGGTCAAAACAAAAAAATAATAATAGATTTGTTAATGTCTCATTTTTTCCTATTTTCTAATATTTGTTTGCTTCAAAAAAAATTATGACCGATACGGATCGATATGGCCCCGATTCCGATAGCGATGCCGTATCATATCATTTTTCCACAGGGCCGACGCAGCGGCCGATACCGTCATTTAGAACCATAGAGAATGAAGGGGGGAAAAAAGTTGGGCCAGTTGTACAAAGTATTTGTGAATGTAAGGAAAGTTGTAGAAATGAAACAATGGGGGAGGAAGAGATGAGAAATAAGCGAAAAAGAGAAAGTGGTGGCACATCTCTACTCATGAGTCCTTCATTTATAATCTCTTGACAACAAAGATAATCTTCTGTTTACAAAGAGATAGTTACCAAAGCAAATTTGTTAGTGTACAACTGAATTTATCAGTCCATCAATCGACTAGCAGCTGCATAATTAGTTGCAATGTCCGTGATAACTTTTCAACATATTTCTCCCCTACCTTTTCAACTATACTATCTAACAATTTGAATCAATAATCAGCCGTGTGGAAATAGGACGATGCATCCAAGGACTTTAAAAACATTGTCCCAGTTAGACAATTTACAAGAAAATTTATCAATGTGCGGTCATCCAACCGAATTTATCGGTCCATCAATCGATCATTAACGGACAACTATAGATTTTCTAACTTTCTTTGTATTCAGAGATAAGAGTTTCTAGTAAACTGAGCCTCCTTTTTTAGGCAACTCTCCCTCACTTCATGATAAAAAGGGGTTTCAAGCCACGTCCAAATTGACCTATAGCTTCAACCATTACTTTGAAACTCTTCATCTTCATCACCGTGTTAAAAGCTACACGAGCTCGATACAACCACTTTGCAATGTATTGAATCGAGGTTTTTCTATCCTTCTTATATCAGTTTTCCAAAGTGATTTAGGCAGGTCATTTGCCCTTACCTCTTTGGTCAACCACAACTTCCGAATGTGATCTACACTAACTATCTATAGGCCCATGCCCATGGGCTCTTTCAGCTACCGGTCTAGATCGGCCTATGGATGTAGGTGGTGTAGAAGCATAATCTACTACACCAATGTCCTCATAAGCTTCTCTCTCTATAAATTTTTCTTGAATAGTCGTTGTGTCATGTCTTTTTCGAACATGATTGCCCATATACTCCATGATTTCCTTATGGATCTCTGGAGTAACATTGGCACATGCCCTTGCATTTTATCCCAATGTGTGCACAAGGTGTTGTTTATACAGGCCAATACCACCAGAACTTATGTATCCACATAGATCACACACTACCTGGGACTTTTCACTAGCACTTCGAAAGTGCCCGTACTTCCAACCTGGGGTCATTTGACTTCAGTTTCAAAGTAGAAGATTGGGAAGAAGACATGATGATGACACTGGGTAGTAGGTAGTGACCGTAGTGCACTAGTGTATAAGTGTGTATTAGACAAATAATGAAAGTATGAAATAAATAAGCTATATGATAGGTACTAGTTAAATACTGACTACTAAGTACTATCTAAGTAGTAAGTAATAAGTAGTACCTACTAAATATCAAATTAGTTACTAAAAAAGTAAATACTAAATATTAAATGTTACTATACTAATGCAAAGAGGGAAAGAGTGTCCCACTATAGTTGTGGAGTTACAATTGTGTGTGTGTGTGTGTGTGTGTGTGTGTGTGTGTGTGTGAGAGAGAGAGAGAGAGAGAGAGAGAGAGAGAGAATTGTGGTGGTGAGTTACAATCTTAAAATCCTGATTCTTCAAATGAAGTCTTGACTCTTGAACTTAAAAGTCATGAACCTCTCTTGAAGCCTTGAGTCTTAACTCTTGAATCCTGATGTAATGTCTTCAGTCTTGATTCTTGATAAAAAGAAATGAGTAGAAACTAGAAACTATAAAATAAAAATGCATGAATGATACACTAATTAGTAACTACACAAATACACAATAAACTTATACAATTACAATTTACAAATTACAATAAAACAAAATCATGTTGAATGTTGGGTGACTCTTGAAATATGTGCTTGTCACTTGACTCTTGAGTTGACTTGTTGTATGGGTCTCTCGAGTCTTGAGTCTTGAGAATGCTAATGAAAGAAATAGATCATACAAGTTAGAACTTAGTAGAGATTAGAAATAGATTCTAAGGAAAGAAAGATTGAGAGTATGATAGTTAAGAGTTAAGAGAATGAGATTAGAGAATAGATTAGAATAGAGAGAATAGATTAGAGAATTAGAGAATAGATTAGAGAAGAGAGAAAGAAAGAGGGAGTGAATAAGAAAATAAAAGACAATTAGAGAATACAGTAGAGAATTAAAGAATTAACTAGAGAATAGAAAGAGAGAGAGTAAATAAGAGAATAGAAAAGAGAATGAGAGATGTAGAATTAATGAATTACAGATAATAGATTAAAGAATAGAGATAGAAAGAGAGAGTAAATAAGAGAATAAATAGAGAGTTGTGATCTTGTCTTCTTGTCTTCTTGAAGAATGAAGATTGATTCTTCTCTTCTTGCTTCTTGATCTTCTCTTCAAGTGAAATACGAAAGAGAGATTATGAAAGAGAGAATGAAAGTATGGTATTGGAGGGCTTTAGAATGCTTTAGAATGAGAGCAAGAGAGTGTACGAGAGTTTTGGTGAAGATAGATTGCAAATGGACAAGAAGGGAGTGCCTTTTTATAGGCAAAAGCACTGGAATTTTCAAAAAAAAAAAAAAAAACATTATCCAATGGTCTATTGGAGACTATGCGATCGTATACATAAGCATATGGCATATGCAACCATCACATATGTCATATGCATATGCGTATCGATTGCATAATTGCTTAAGCGATCGCATATGACAACATTGATTTCTTGTCATGCATTACTAGTCCCTGCTCCAACCTTGTGAATGCATCAACCATTGGTTACTTCCAAAGAACAAGAGGAATCAAACTCCAACCCCCTTTTCCCTTCTTGGACTTTTACTATGGAAATGTTACCATCTGTAGTTAATAAGCGTAACTGCAATGGTATTATTCCATTTTGTTCTCTAGAGGTTAAAAATCCATTTCACACGTCCTATTTGTTGACAAATGACAACTTAATGTCACTCTTTTGCCAATCCAATGACAAGTGACAGTTTGAGGGTTGTTTGGATTTGTGGAAACAAATGTAGGAAACCACGTTTTGAAACACCATTTTCAAGAAATTGTCAAAAAGGAAAACTTGTTTCCCCTGGTTGTCTTTCAACAAGATTTTCGAGAAAATTTTGGGAGAAAGACCAAAGAGCACTTGTTTATAAGTATAGGTACCCAAAAAGCCATGCCTTGTTCATGTACCCAAAAAGCAATCCATTCTTAAGATGGGTATCAAAGACCCCCCAAGTCCACTTTGTTAATCAAACCACATATTTGCCCCTCTGGCCAAGCAAGTGTCAGTGGCCAACTAAATCCTATGCTCCACTTGTAAATGTGACACAGATCTGGGCCGTTCATCTAATTGTGTCCATTTTTATTCGAGATAGATTGAAAATCTAGCCAATTGTGTTATTAACTAGGCCAAAACTATACAAGAAAATAGATGGTTAAAAAGATTGACCAAAGATTCAAAATCAACTTCCATATGTAGCCTAAGCGATTTCTCGACTACCCTAGATAACATTATGGCAGCAGTTCTGATGGTTGGATGACGTTATGGCAGTATTTCTGTGGGCTGGATGACATCTGGCAACACTTCCGGTGGCTAGATGATGCTCTGGTAGTACTTTACAAGAAAATAGATGGTTAAAAAGATTGACCAAAGATTCAAAATCAATTTCCATATGTGGCCTAACCGATTTCTTGACTACCCTAGATAACATTATGGCAGCACTTCCGCAGGCTGAATGACGTTATGGCACCATTTCTGTGGGCTGGATGACATTCTGGCAACACTTCCGGTGGCTAGATGATGCTCTGGTAGTATTTCCAGTGGCTACTAATCGAGACATATCTTTTTTTTTTTGTTAGTCATGCAACGCACCCACACTGTTAGTCACATGATGCACCCACCAGTGCAGTTAGTATGTCTCCTTAGCATTCGAACCTAAGACCTGTTGTTGAAACGCCAAGGCGTTTCCAGGCATATCTAAAGAGGCCATTAGATATGCTGGTCAAAGAGAGCCCTTTACAGCATCATGACAAGGTTCTAACAAAAGAAGAAAGGGGAAGGAAAAACAGTAGAGATTAGAAGTAAGAATGGGTGAAATAATTAAAGCTTAGGTATGACAATAAGATAATATTAACAAGAATTTTCCACCATAAGATAGAAGCATCAACGAAACAGCACCTAAACAAATTACTGGATCTTGAATTGGAAATGTAACGAGCTTAGCAAAACAAATGTATTGATATAACTTTCATTTCTTGCTTGCAAATAATAGGCGCACTTCATACCTCTTGTGATTCTTGTATTTTCTTCGTACATCTCATGTTGTGAGATTCATCAACTATCATAAGTGCCCATTCTCGCTCAAGTATAGTCTTCCGCAGACGATGAAGCATTGTGTATGATATTACAACTACTTTTGGACATCTTGTCAAATAAATAAGATTATTTTGATGGCCAAAAACTGAAAAGAATTAATAAAACAAAGCTTCAGTATGGGGTAAAGAAAAAAGTAGAGTCCATTTGCTAAATGTTCTAACAACTGTATACATTGTATGGCTGTCTGTAATTCCCAAAATATAGAGCCGGTTGGCATATACAGCCAATTAATTTGCGAGCCGATAGATATAAACAAGTGAGATAAGAGTCAAAAAATTACATTTAACTCCATATCAGTCATATAAGACCTAAATCATAGGGCCTACTGTTGCTATGCAATTGGCCGTATATGCTGTACAATCTTTTCGGTTGCATATGCAAGCCTCAAAAAAGCATCCGGTTGACATATGGGTCATTAAATACCATGCTATACACAACCATATGAAATTATGGAACTCTACATCCATGCAAGCACTCCAAGAGATGTATACAGTTGTGTACAAAGTCCATATAGAGATTAAGGGCTAGACATGTGGGCCCCACAGTCCAACCAGATTCCATCTAAAACAAGACCTGTCACATGTGTGGTCAAGATTGACTGAACCTCCCGACGTGATATGTAACATGCAACTAGATGCATCACTCATTTTATGAAGGCGCCCCAATTCTCACTATAACACTGTACACTACCCATTTGGCCATACCTTGCAGAATTCTTGTGGGATTGCAAACTCTTGGGCTTGCTAGAAAGAAAACAAGTTAACTAACATTACCAATATTTTTGGCATTCTAACACTGTTCAGCAGACAAAAGGGCTAGAGCTTTTGTAATGAAAATCAAGGTATTGCTCATCATCATCCCTAGTTGTATAAGTACTTGAGCGCAACAAGTTTGATTGGCCACTCATAGTTTTTTGTCCCCATCCAGACGCTTCAGTTCTAACCTAAAAATCCTCAAACATTTTTTCAGACATGTGGAGTGCACAAACATGTATTCACAGTCGGTTGACAATGATTTATTGGGGTTCACTAGCATTGGCCACCTGCAATTTGATTATCATGAGCCAAATGAATCATTTGGTTACTCAAAAGCCCATATTCAATATTGTATTTGGCAAGAGCAGATAATATGCCAAAAAAAATGTTTAATGACAATAATCACATTTTTATGAAACAACATATTAACAAAACGAACTGCAAACTAAGAAAAGAATTCAAAATACTCAACTTCATCTTCCTAAAGGGTCACAGCTACTTAATGACCCAGCGTTTCAAACATTACAAGGCAAACCAAAGAAAGTCATGATATCTGCGAAAAAATAATCCTTAATACCACACAGAATAAAAGCATAGTGACAGTTCAGACTACCAAGATGTATATCTGTTGGCAAACAGAAAGGAAGCCACCGCTCCAATTCTTCAGCCCATGAAAACCGCAGAATGGCAGGACATACAACAAGTATAGGACCTTCATTCATAAAACAGCTCGCAATTGCAATAGCCTAAAACAAATGGAATTCAATCATTAATAGCATTTATTCATATATCAAGGAGAAAAATAGAACCCAAAAATTCAATTCAGTGCCTAGACCAAGAAAAAACAAAGAAGAACAAACCAACAAAGAAAGAAACATAAAGATAGAAAAGTTTCATAAATACGACAATATGCTGATTTTGACACAAAGGGAAAAGATGAAAATGATAAATAAATACCAAGAGGAGGTCTGGCAACAGATCATTTCAATTTACAGATAATGTAACAATGGCACTAATATAAACTAATAGAAAACAACAAGAACAAGGGACCAAAGAAACTCATTCCACATTGTTAAATAGAGATTCAGGAGCATAAATTCATGGTGATGAAATGAAAGAGAGAACAGAACTGGTGACATTGGACAGACACCACAGATTGCTATAGCCTAAACAGAGTTTATTGGAATAAGATCATTGATTCAAAGTTCAGTATCCTTCAAGTGTGCAAATGTTCTCAAAACTAGACTCTAGTACCGATTTTCAGCATATTAGTGTCAAAGTTCTAGAAACGTCCAAAATAATATTCACTACTGAGTATTGTGGATCGATGAGGACTTACTGGCATTAGAAAGCATGTCAAAGCAGTTTAAGAAGTGTAGAGAGAGAGGGTTTGATCCCCTCGAGCTTTTATCATATTCTCTTCTTTTTACTTTTCTTCTTTTCCCTTTTCCTCTACCAGCCACACCACCCATCTACAGGGCCATCAGGGCCCACTGGCACTACCAGGAGCAACTATCGGGCTGCCCAACTACACCAGTAGTCCCAATTAGCCCCACCAGCTGCATTACAAAGGTTATCAAACACCTCCAAACCCATCATGTGAACCGGAAGCACTAGCTGGTACCACCTGCTGCGTAGGCAGCCCTAGCCAGCACAATGGGTAGCAAAACTTGACCCGGCCCGCCAACCCAACCAGAAGCCAACCCAGACAGTTAGGGTTCGATCAACCCATTACCCATATGGGTTGGGTTCAGGTTATGTTTTGTCAATGCAAAATTAAACGGGTTGGGTTTTGGTATGCTAGGCTAGACGCGAGGGTCATGAATATGCTCTTCCCCCTGCCTCTTCGGAAAATGCTAATTATGTATGTATGTATTATATATTATAGTACAATATAAGTTTAAAAAATCCTTAGTTATGATGGTTATACGAGTTATGAATGTGGTCGATATTTTTATATTTTCTACAAAATGACAGTATTTTTATTTTTAATTTATTTTTTATATTTTCAAATTAAATGGGTTAGGTGGGTAGGGTTTGGGTTGATTGATTCATAGATGGGTTGGGTTAGGGTTGAGATTTTCAACTCGTTTAATAAATGGGTTGGGTTTGGGTTGGATCGTTCTTGTTATGTACCAAACCTAACCCGGGTCCACAATTTGTCATACCTAGCCAGCACCACCTATTACAATGGCAGCCTTAGCCAGGCACATTAGAGCAACTAGCGGGCCCATCAATGCTAGATCTGGTAGATCCAACCTTTTTCCACGCGATCCAGTGCTATGTTTCTTCCGATCTTGTTGTCCAACCAATAAAATAGTGCTTCAAAATTCTAAACATTATATAAATTGGCAATACTTCATCGGATTATCATGTGATGAGTAGATTTTTTTATTTGTTTACTAATTTTTTGTTCTTGGGAGTTGGGATGGGTAATCAAAACACAAGCATGAAAGTGGGGTTTGGCAGTTACAATTCTCATCCTGCGATGGTTATTAGTATTACAACTATGAAGTTAGATGGCAGAAACTTAGGGAAACATGTGCAATTATTTTTTTGTGTGTGTTATTTTATGCACACCCAGAGAACCATCCTAACCACCCCCCCTTCTCTACTTGGTATTGGAGCTAATTCGAACACTAATTAGAGACGACATTGGTGGGGCCACTGCTGATGACATCAGCAGTGTATGGTTACATGAAAGTATGGGATCTCAAAGAGCATGATTTTAGAAAATAATGGTGATTTTTTCATAATTTTCTGGTATGCTTTCGAAGGTGTTGTGCCAAAAATAGAAAAAATTTGAAAAAGGGTACAGTTAGATTTTCTACTTACACCCTTTTTAAAGCAGTTTTTCTGGGATTTGTTGCTTGAATTTGGTCTGGTTGCCTAATTGCGACTTCCATGAATAGATATTGTCGCATTTCGTAAGAGGGATATGGTATGAGTTGGGACACCATAAACCAATCCGTTCAAGATTAAAGAACAACATATCTTTGTAACTTGGAAGTACCTTGAATTTTACCATGCATGCATACCATCACACACGTGCATCCACCTACACACACCTACTCTCACCCATGTGTTATTGAAAAAAAAAATCCAAAAAACATATATCGGCCCCATAACAGTCCATTATGAGGCCGTTACGACCTTTACAAGGGGTGTAACGGGCCATTATGGGGGCTGTAACGGCCTTGACGGATCATTTTTTTTCCATAACGACCGTTACGGCCTTTATGACCCCATAATGTGTAACGGTTGCTATTGTTACCTTTACGTAACGGCCGTTACAGCACACCATGCTCTTACCTACCTCATCACACCTTACCTCCCATCCCTCTCTCCATCTCTCCCCTCTCTTACCTCATCACACCTTACCTCCCATCCCTCTCTCTCCATATAAGCAAGGCCCACTCCCCCATTAATAGCCCTTCACACACCCAGACTTGGAAAAGAGAAAAAAGAGAAGAAGGAGAGAAAGAATAAGAGAAAGAAGAGAGAGAGAGAGAGAGAGAGAGAGAGAGAGAGAGAGAGAGAGAGAGAGGAGGAGGAGGAGGAGGAGGAGGAGGAGGAGCCCCCCAAACCATTTATCAAGTGTCACTACACAAGAGGAAACAAGTGAGTACATCTCACTCACTCTTCCCCATTTTTTCTCCTCCTTGCATGATCCAAGGCAAGAGGTGGCAAGCCACCTAGGACGGACAAGTGGGCCCAAATCAGTCCACTTGGATGTGTTTATGATGCTTAAATCAGTCCACTTGGATGTGTGGTATGATGCTAAGATCAGACCCCTAGAACATGTGCTATGATGCTTAAATCGGTCCACTAGAACATGCTTCTATGATGTCCCTAGAGCATGTGTTTATGATGCTTAAATCAGTCTACTTGGATGTGTAGTAATGATGCTAAGATCAACCCATTAAATCATGTGTTTGTGTGGTAATCATGCTAAGATTAGCCCATTAGAACATGTATTTATGACGCTTAAATCAGTCCACTACAACAAGCATTTATGATGCTTAAATCAATCCACTAGAACATGCATTTATGATGCTTAAATCAGTCTGCTTGGACATGTGTTTACGGTACTTAAATCAGTCCACTTGGACATGTGTTTATGATGCTTAAATCAATCGGCTAGAACATGTGTTTCTAATGCTTAAACCAGTCCACTTGGACATGTGTTTATGATGCTTAAATCCAACCACGGATGTATGGTAATGATGCTAAGATTAGCCCACTAGAGCATGTGTTGATGATGCTTAAATCAGTCCACTTGGCCATGTGTTTACAATGCTTAATTGAGTCCACTAGAATATGTGTTTATGTTGCTTGAATCAGTCCACTTGAACATGTGCGAACGATGCTTGACTTAGTTCACTTGAACATGTGTAAATGATGCTTGACTTGGTTCACTTGAGCATGGATGTATGGTGCCTATGGTGGTTCACTTGACCATTGGTTGGTAGTGCACATACAAGCCCACTCAACCTTGCGTGGTGGTGACTAAAGCAGTCCACTATTTGAATGCTATGTGTGTGCAAGATAGACCAATGTTTAAGTGTATTAGTGTGGCAAGTTAGACCCATGAGGTGCACATTATGTGTGTGTACAAGTTAGACTCTTACTCAAGTGTACAAATGCAACAAACTAGATAATGGTCCATGCACCAATGTGTGCAAATTAGACCTCTTATTGAATGGGGAATTATGTGTAGAGTAGCCCTTTCCTAAAATAGCAAATCATGTATAAACATACCATTTGATGACTTGTTAACTTGAAAGAACTTCTTCTCAAATCATGCATAAGAACTCATGCATGTGCATCATGGAATGGTTGGAAATTGTGAACTCATGTGGATAGTCAGAACCTTGAGATGGTTCATATTTGTGAGCTCAAGTGAATGGTTAGAACCTTAAGATGATTCGGATTTGTGAGCTCATGTGGATAGTTAGAACCTTGAGATGGTTCGGAATTGTGAACTTGTGTGAATGGTTAGAACCTTGAGATGGTTTGGAGTAGTGAACTCATGTACCCCATGCATGTGGGTGGTTAGAACCACAAGAATGTTTTGGGAACACCAGAAAAAATTGAGAGGGACAATTGAGTCTCCAGGGTTGAAAATCCCTAAAGCCAAATAGAAGGGAACATCAAGAGGTCCCTTGGGTGAGAGGCCCTAAACCCTACTTGGTACCAATTGGGACCAAGGTGTGCCAAAACGGTTACGTATCGGCCGATACGTAACGGAAACGGCTGACGCCGTTACGCGATACGGGGTCCAAAACGGGGACCCCCAAAATTTTGACCCTTAACGGCCGTTACGCACCAAAACGGCCATTACGCCCCCCGTAACGGTCGGAAAACGGCTAGTTTTTTGTATATATATATAAATTTGATGTTTTTTTATTTTTTCACACTTTTCTTCTCCCATTTCTTTTCTAATCTATTCTTTTGCTAAAAACCAGTGTTTGCAGATTGGCCTATTTTACTATATCGGTTAGACACACAAGAGTCCCCATTTTGTAGGAAAAAATGACTTTTTTTTTCGATTTTCTTCTAGTTTCTCCTCCCAAAAAAAAAAAAACCGTTGGGCTTTCGGGCGCTCCGCCCCGAACCCCGGGCAAGGGCGCGCCGCGGGGGGCTGACCGCGCAGCTCGACCCGCGTTCCGACTCTGCGTAGGGGTCATAGTTTGTTGAGTCCAGTTAGCTATTTTCTAGATTTTATTGAATCATCATATAAATCTAGGCCATATAGGATAGCTTGCATTGCGTTGAAGTTCAATAGTCAAAACTGCATTTGGAGGATACTCATTCTGTCAAAACTAGAATATTTCTCAACTCTCTTGCTTGTTTTACTTTGTCAATGCATTGGTTGTGTTTACATTAATGTCTTGTTACATTTGTATATATTATGGAATCAATTTAAACAATAGTTGCATCAATTCAGTCAGATAGCTCATAGCTTAGGATCCTTTTACAAAGGAACTCCATTATGTGGACTTTTTTTTATACATATTATGATTTAAATGTGTGTATTGAGGTCCATTTTAACAATCCCTGAAGTTTCATTGAAAAATTCAATCAATTTCCCAATGTCTCCCCATGTTTCCCAAAAAGTGCGATACATTCCGCGATACAACCGATATTTCCCACTGATACGCAATATGTATCTGTATCCCAAGGGTGCGAAACGTAACGCGAAACCGATACTGCGAACACTGCTAGAAACGACTATAATTAGTCTATTTTGGAGAATTAAAACGACCAATTTCTACAATCTAGATGAATCGAAGCTCCGTGAGCCATTTTTCGAAGAAATCCGAAAATAGGTATTTATACATTTTTCTTCCTCTAATCGCTTTTTTTCCACCTTAATATGATGTTCTAGCATTGTAAAATGTTAAAATGTGTATTTCAAGATTATGCACATGATTTGCTATTTTTTTGTATTTTTTTAATTTTGGATTAATTTCGGAATAATTTTAAAAATTAGGGAAAATCATTTTTTTCAAAAAAAAATCTGGTTTAAAGGTTGGATAACATGTGTTACTTATAATAGAATATAATCATGTGCATTTTACAGATTATGCACATGGTTTGCTATTTTTTTTGTATTTTTTTAATTTTGGATTAATTTCGGAATAATTTTAAAAATTAGGGAAAATCATTTTTTTCAAAAAAAATTCTGGTTTAAAGGTTGGATAATATGTGTTACTTATAATAGATAGTTAGAAATTTGAATTTATAAGTTTTGCAGTTAATTCCAAGTTATCAGCTTCATAAATTCATCAGACAGCCGGATACAGCTTTCTCACCAAAGAGTAGACAGCTTCACCACCATAAACATGTTCAGAATTATAAATGAATGCATATTTGGGATGTTTGGAATTTTCTGGATTTAATCCATATTTTTTTAGAATATTTGGCAAAAAAAAAAAAATTTGGACCGTTACGGGGGGCGTATGGCCGATACGGCCCGTATCCGTATCGGAAACGGTGGGCACCGTTACGCCCACCGATACCGCTACGGGACACCTTGATTGGGACCTCCATCGTCGAGCCGTGTGGGGTGAGCAAATATTGCAAAAAATCCCCACTACCGAGGTCGGATGGAGAAGAGGTGTAACAAGCCTATAGCATATGTTGTGATAAAATGGGTTCCCTATTGTTGAGCCAGGTTGGGCAAGCACGTTGGGTGTGCAATAAATTCCCACTGCCGAGGTTGGATAATAATAATAATAATTTGTGCAAAATCCATTAGCAATGTTGTCAAAAGTGATCGCATAATCGATTATGCAATCACATAAGCAATGTTGTCAAAAGCGATTGCATAATTGATTATGCAAAAGACGTGTTTATGGTATGCCATCGCATATCGCATAAAGCGATCGCATAATCGCAAATGCCATCGCATACTTTCCAATTTTTTTTCTTTTTTATTCTTTTTTTTCAAGAGAGAGAGAGAGAGAGAGAGAGAGAGAGAGATTGCGCGATCGCTTATGCGATTGTGCGATCGCATAAGCGATCAGGCATAAGTGATCACACAGGATCACTTATGCCATTTGACAACATTGGCCATTAGATAAAGATATCGGTTCAGGGCAGCAACAAATCTGCACGTGTACATGGATACATGCAGCTTAGAGACAGATCAAGATCTACTCATGAACAATGATGTGAATCTGCACTTAAAACAAAGTCCAGAAGTTGCAGAAACTCCAACTTTGCACAAGTGCAGGAAAGAATTTGCATAGGAAAAGAAATTGATCTACACAGGGTGGGGCATATAAAAGGGCAAGTTGCAGTAACCTTGGACGTCAAGAAGATATATGGATTTACAAAACGGAAGAATCTTCTGCTCAGTCAATGTTGAGAGGTCAGGATCTTTTTTTTCAAGTCAAAACCTCCTTTCTTACCAAATTAAGTTGGTACAAATTTATCTTCATTCATATGAAATGATTTGGACAAATGTTTGAAGGGCATGAATCAAATGTCCCCACAATAATGAACATAGCAGAAGTTGTTTTATTAACCCTTTGAAGTGCAAAAATGCCTAAACACAGATCTAATAGAAAGTGCATGAAAGTAACCAATTACCATTAAATACAAGACTAGACAACAAGAATGTCAAAGGCTTGAATGAATACAACTCACAGAAACTCGTAGCATATAAACCAGGAGGCAGGAACATGAACCTATAATTAGAATTATTAAAGCTACAAAAGAACAACACAGAATTCAATTGCATTAAGCCTTACCTGGATAGTTTTTCCTAACCCCATTTCATCTGCAATGAGACAGCACCCACCCCGACGTAGGCCAAATCTCAAACCATCTAGTTGAAATGGTAGCAGCGCATCGCGAAGCATGGTAGGCAAGTTTTCATACAATGCATCAACTTCATTATCAGCTAAATGGCTTGGCATACAAGGTATCCAATGATTCGCCACAAAGGAATGTGAAAATTTTTTGACAACTGCAAGCGTTTTCCAAGGAATCTCTTGCAATTGAATTCCTGGGAACTTTTTTAGACACTTTAACACCAAATCATAATCCTTGAGCGCATAAACAGAAGCCCTTCCACTGGATTGACTTTCAATACAGCAAAATAACCCAACCTAATAAAATTTCAAAACATATAAATAAGATACACCATCAACAACCAAAAAAAAAAAACAATGACAACTATGTCACACCACAAAATACTCCTTAAGAACACGAGAAGAAATTGAAGCTTCCCGGAAAAGAATGCAGATTTGTGCCATACAACAACAAAATCTTTGCCATATACTGCATAAAATAACTAAATAAGTGAAACTTACATGTTTTCATTATGCAAATAAAAGAAGCCAGAAATTGAACAATAGAAAGCCATAAAAATAACTAAAATACGAATGCAAATACCATTTTTTAATGGCAACCACCAATAGGGGAATTTTGATCCAATGTTGGGCCCGAAAGTACCAGCTTGGATCAAATTCGCCAAACCATCAGAAACTGGATAAATGGCCATTCCTAGTCAACCTCTTGCTTTTTCTTTGAAGAATTGATTTCATTGTGCCTATGCAGAAGTAGCCATCTTCATAGTCCTGGTTCAAATGAATAGGAGCACAAAGTCCTAATGCTTTCATTAATAAGTACCTCCATAGCTATTTCCATCTACTTCCACCATGGAAGTCATTGCTAGGGTAGACGTTCTGATCATATTTGTCCGGCAAACTATTAAATAGGTTTAGTAGGCAGTCCTTTCCAATTCTAGATCCGAAAGAACTTCCATTCTTGCATGAATCGACTTAGCTATGCACAAATCGGTCGAGGGGCCTACTCACCTTCCAAATCAAACTTAGGAATGAAAGCACGAGTGCACGACTAACCACGTTGCTAACTAAGACGTGCACAGACTCAAAACATAATAGATAGATCACCACCAATATGTACCTGAGAATTCAAATCTCATCGAATCAATTTCTCGTGAGAAGGAGAAGAAATCGATGCCTTCATAATTTGACGAAGCCTTTCATAATTTGATTGAGCCTTTCATAATTCAAGAACCTCTGCAGGCAGGTTGATTGAGACTTTCATAATTTGAGAGAAGAATTTGTTGGACAATCATCTCCAATCAAGATTCTAAATCTTATGAGCAAAACCTCTGCAAGTTGATTGAGTCTTTTTCAAATTTGTTAACCTAACCATAAGATCTTCCTTCTCTCTTATTGGTTTTTGTGAATTGGGATTTGACTATTATTTTGAACTTTGTTTGGATTCCATATAGCCTCTTCGTCAAGGTCTGAGGCAGTTGATTCAATCAACTCTAAGATGGAGAGATTTATTGTTCATTATGAAAATCCTGGGTTGCGGATTACAACCCATAAACTTAAGTCTACTAATTATTTTCAATTATTGAAAGCAGTTAAGATGTTTATTAGAGGAAAACAGAAGTTAGATTATATAGATAGCAGTACACCAGAACCTGTGATGTCAGATCCTTCTTATGGAGATTGGAAATCATAACCTACTTGTCATGTCCTAGCTTCTGAATTCTATAGAACCAGAAGTTAGTGAAGGCCTTTTCTTATTATCTACTGCCCATGAGATTTGGTTAACAGTTCATGAATTATATGCCGATTAGAATAATATGGCTCCATGAGATTCGGTTCAATTATATCCATATCAACTCGATACGATACACGATACAGGGCCTACATGAAAAATCTGCAATGTATTGGTGCGTATCAATCCTTATTGGCCGTTACTGCCCGTATTAGTACCAATATTTTAGTACAAAGGTGGAGAAACCAGTGCGGTTTTGGACATAAAAGGCTCAAAATCACACTATTTTCTCCACCTTCTCCATTTCTTGCTTCTCCTTTCAAAATTTCTTCAGCAAGGAATTGTCTAAGGCTCATTTCCGACCACAACCACAACATTTTCAAAGATCAAAACAACATTTGAAGCATTGATTTGAAGATTTGAAGCTCGTATCCGTTTTAAGGATAAATGAAGAAAAAAGGTAAAAGGAAAAAAGTTTTTTTTTTTTTTTTTTACTAAAATTTGGTCTATTTGGTGTTGATGGATGATTTCATCTCGAATTGGTCTTTTTTCAAAAAATTATTTTGTTCTGGTTGCACTATTTTTTATTTTTTTTTGTCATTGTCTAGCGATAACTAAAAAACTTTTTCTTTCTTTTTTTTACTAGAAACTGATCGATTCAATGTTCTAACACCAAATCGGTGAAATATTGCATGATTTCCTCTTCATTTGGTTTTTCCCAATTTTTTATTTTTTCTATTTTCTTTGGACTATTTGGGCATTTAATGAAAATAACTAAAAAAAAAAATTTATTTTATGTTTTCTTATTAGAATGTGATTGATTTGGTGCTATAAGATTAAATTGCTGAAATGTTACATGATTTCATCTCGATTTGGTGTTTTTTACAAAAAAAATTCTTTCTAATGGATTTTGGACATTTTTTGGAAATAATTAAAAAATTCGTTTTAGTTTTTTACTAGAATCTAATCGATTTGGTGCTATAACACTAAATCATTGAAATGTTGCATGATTTCATCTTGATTTGGTGTTTTTTCCATTTTTTAATTTGTTTCTATTTTGCTGAAATTTTTTGGCATTTTTTGGAAATAATTAAAAAAACTTTTTTTACTTAGAATCTGATCGATTTGGTGTATAATATTAGTGCACTTTTCGGTGGCATACTAGTGCAACTTATTTGTCAATTACATAGGTCAGTGAGTCTAGTGTCAGTTGAGCTTAAAGAAGACGAAGATTGAAGACTCAAGCGGACCTGCTGCATCAAGGAAGAAGAAACAGGGAAGACACAGGTAAAAGAGATGCCTTGGTGAGCCTTTGAACCTTAACCAAAACCCAAACCTCTAAATGACCTTGACCCTTTAGGCATACTTGTAGTCATTAGATTGGCCTTAGGGATCCCAAAAGACCACCCGAACAATGGCCATAGAGGTTGCATGAGCTGCTGTGAAACAAGCCAATTCATACAGCAGAAATCATGCATTGCCGACCGGTTTGGACACATGGCCGACCGGTCGTCAGTGAGCATTATGGGCAGCAAGAAAGTCTACTCCCTGGCCCAAAATCAACTAGTCAAGACCGGTCGACTTGTCTGTCCGACCAGTCGTGACCGACTCAAAAATGGACAGCAACCACATCTACTGTCCAGGCCAGTCCGACTAGTCAGTCCTCTATATTCGACCAGACGTGGACCCTTGGCCAACCGGTTGGCTAAGAGCCGTTTGTGATCGTTTTCTATCCATTGGGACTTTGTTTATAAAACGGTTTGGCTCGATTTTTGGGGTAAGGAGAGAGATATCAGTGCATTAGAAGCCACCTTAATTGCCCATACCATTAGGCTCTAATCCTAAGCATTTCAAGCCATCTTCCTTGTGTTTAATCACAAGATGGAGCATTCAAAGCTCATGTGAAAATATTCTTACTCTCTCTTGATCTTTAGATGTTTTAGGCACCTTGATCAGAGGTAGATCCTTTGTCTAAACCTCTCTAAAGATCCTATTAGGTGGAATTCCTCTAGGCAACCAACTCTTACTAAGTTGTAGAGAATTCACACCATCTCCTATCACCTTAGGCATCTCAAGAAAATCAAATGCAGGGCGATTGATCGGTGGAGTTGAGGCATTGGCAATGCAGCGGCAACACGATCGGGGGAGCATCAGGGAGCTGATTGAAGTACGGGAGAGTGGAGATTAAGCAACCTAAGAAGGTGCTGAACAAGGGACTCATCCGACAAGTAAGTTGTCAATTTGAGAGTCAAGTTGCACTCCTTCCTCGTGAAGGATTGAGTGTGAGAGTTTGGATTTACAAACTCGATCAATTCTCCAAGGAGAGCCTCTGGTGGTAACGTATGCTAGGTTCTTAGATTGAAACCGAAGGATAGGGAGGATCCTTGTCAAACTCCTAGATTGGATAAAACCAATAAACATCTTGGTTGAGAGATGAACCAGTAAAATCTCCGTCATAGGTTGGGAGGAACCTTGACAAACTTCCCAGTAAGGTGGAACCGATTTAAAACACCTAGGTTGGGAGGAACCTGATTTAAACTCCCTAGTGAATGCCGATGTGCTCATAGGGATGAGTACTTGAACCAGGAGCGAAGTAGACTCAAAGTCAAACCACTATACATGCTTTCGTTTGTGATTGATTTGAGCACATTGTTATCTTAGCATTGTATGTTTAATTGTTTAATTATGAATGTATGCTAGGCACTAGTTAGGCACATTCACACACAAAATGTACTTTCACTATGTTGTGTAGACTTGAGCCTTATGATCCATTCTCTAATAGTCTGCATAGGTTGCATTGATTAGGTTCTTAATTAGTCAAATCATTTGTTTATCACCCCCCCCCAAAAAAAGGACTTAGCCATAGTTCTACAAGCTCCGCACCTAGCTTCCGCGTACATGCGTAGGGTGTCGTGTTAGACTACCGACCCAATTTCATATAACACCAAACCGATGAAATATTGCACGATTTCTTCTTGATTTGGTTTTTCTTTTCTCTTTTTATTTTCTATTTTTGTTGGAATTTTTTGTATTTTCAGAATTTTCTCCTTTACTTTTTTCCAAATGAAAGCTTTAATGATGCATGATCAATGTTCTAAATCTATAGATCTACATATTTAGGGCATGAATTTGTTAAACTTTAATTTTTCAACATTCTTTTTCTATTTTTGATTAACTTTTTGGGCATTTTCTTTATTTTTTTCCAAAATATTTTTAGGGAAATGATATGAATGATAGATTTGATCTAGCTAAATCTTTTTATTTTCATTATGGATCTACCATTTTTTTATTATTTTTTTGTAAAATATTTGGGCTTAGTCTTCAACAAAAGAATACATAATAGTTGATATTTATATTGTTGATAGTGTATATCAAATTATCAATATATGTTATATACTTGGGATTTTTACCACGAATTTCCTGAGCAATCTATATTTTACCAAATAATGACTCCATGATTAGAAATTTCATGAAAGTGCTTTTTGAGGGATGAAATTACAAAAATGCCCTCATTTAATTGTTTTTCTTTAAAACATAGTGAAGCTCAAGACTTCTGGAGCCCGCATGGTACGTGTACAACATCCAACCCATTAAATGTATGCACCACACAATGGTCATAACACAAACAAATAGGGCTGTAAATGGTCGAGTTCGGGGCGGGTTTAGCCAAAACCAGACCGGCCCATTTACTAAATGGGTCTAGGTCTAAATTTTAGACCCGGACCCTTTTACTAAATGGGTGGGTCTGGGTCGGGTCCGAGTCAACCCATCAGACCCATTTATAAATGGGTCTGGGTCTGGTAGAAGGAGATCCACCTAGACCCATTTATAAATGGGTCGGGTCTAATGGGTCTGGGTCTGGTAGAAGGAGATCCACCCAGACCCATTTATAAATGGGTCAGGTCTAATGGGTCTGGGTCTAGATCTAGTATGCAAGCATTTTTTCAAGGCTTAAAATCGAGTTTGGACGGGTCTGGGCTGGATGGGTCCCTTGAAACATAGACCAAACCCTCCCACTTACTAAATGGGTTCGAGTCGGGTCGGGTTGGGTCGGGCCTAATATAAAGGAAACTAGACCCAAACCCGTTTAGCAAATGGGTCTGTGCTTGACCCAGACCCATACCATTTAATAAATGGGTCGAGTTTGGGTCGAGTCTAAACAGGTTGGGTCTGGGTACCCCATCGAGTCCGCTGACCCATTTACAGCCCTACAAACAAAACATCAAGTCAATCAGATCTTCGAATAGGCTACACTTAAATTGGGATATTTTGAATGGTGCACATTATGTTTTATGGATTGGCCCACCTTACAATTGGATCCACCATTTTTTTGGTTCATCTAATAATAATGTTGGTGTGCATCAATTGGACGAGTTGGATGTGAGACACAAAATACGTGGGCCCCACAACTTTTGATTTTACACTTTGTTGTAATGAAAAAGCAGATGGCAATAATGTAATTTTACCTCTTTAAAAGCACTGCCTCGAATATCGGTTACTAGAGGCACTACTTACAATAAAAATCCCTATATACTAATAGTTTTGAGGTCTTATACGTGTTTTTACACTTTTATCATTATGATTTGATTCATACTTCATTGTTGATATTTGATAGTTAATAGTCCAACCGTCAATAGATAATCATATTAGAATATATCATATCAATTTATGACACATATCAACAATATACACCTAACAAAATCAGCATCACACCTTACAGCAAGTCAACTCGACATACAACATTCATGCCAAAGAATGGCCTGATAACACCATTGAATACATGGTCAAAACACACACACAAAAAATGATAGATTCTTGGATATCCCATTTTTCCTATTTTTCTAATATTTTATTGTACTTTTTTGCCTAAAAAATCATGTCCAATACAAGCCCAATACTGATACCCAACGTAGAATCGTATCTTTTTTTTGTCGAGCCAATACACCTGCAAATATCGATATTTCGAACCATGTATGGCTCGGATTTACAATATTTTCCAGGAGATTAGGACTTTAAGATAGGGGGGGGGGGGGGGGGGGGGGGGGGGGGTGGTGTTGAGTTTTTTATTATTATTCTAAGATGTGTGGTTTGTGCCAAGAATTATTTTTCCTATATGATCTCCAATTTGCTTGTATAACCGATGAGGTGTATAAACAAAGTATTGAGAAAAAAAGAAGATCTTCGGGTTGTTTTTTTTTTTTTGAAAGATAGCGATGATTTATTAAAAAAGAAACAGAACATTACAAAGAAGATAGCCAAATCGATGAGATAGTAGATCAGCTACACTCCGAGAAACAAAAGATTACAACCCTTAAGATTGTCAACATTTGACGCCCATTCAACGACAAGAAGTCTCTGCCCTCAACGAAAAAAAGAGGATCTTCGGGTTGTTAACAGGTCTTAGTTCTAATTTTGAACCTATGTGGGCTCAGATTCTTAGTTTACCTACTCTCCCTTCCCCAAATAGTGTTTATGCTTTGCTCTTAAGAGATAAGAGGCGTCGTACAACTATGGGACCAGCCATGGTTGAGAAATCTGCTTTTGTGACCGGGTTTAGAAATTTTAATAATACCGGTACTAGAGGAGGTAGAGCTACTAGCCGAGGAGGTCAAGTGCAAGCCGTGGGCATGGGCGTGGTGCATGCCGTTTGTGTTCTCATTATGGCCGATATAGCATATTGTTGATTATCGTTGGGTACTTCATGGTAGACTGCCTCATAGCCATTATGCTAGTTCATTTACTACAAAAAAAGACTTTCTGAATATTGTTAGTGAAATGGCTCCATTGGCAAAATCACTCGTGGTTCAACCAACTAGGGATGTTTTTCATCTCTCAAAAAGTGAATATAATGCTTTACTAAAGGATGCCACACAAAATAAGATTTCTTCATCGACATCTTTGGCTCAAAAAGATAATACATTCACTACTTTTGAGTCCAGTCCTTGAACAAATGATTTGTGGGTACTGATAATATGACAGGTACAGTTGTTTCTTTTTCTTCGATTACCTCAAAACCTCATTTAGATCGTGTGAAGTTAGCAGATGGTTCCTTAACACCTATTAAGGGAAAAGGCATTGTTTCGACTTCACCATTGTCCTCCTTATCGGTCCCTAATATTGCTTCTAATCTATTGTCTATGAATCAGATTACAAAAAATTTAAATTGCCATTTGTCATTTTTTTTCCTGATCATTGTGTCTTTCAGGATCTGAAGACAAAGAAGTTGCTTAGTGGTGCACTTGCAAAAGATGGATTATACATTCTTCATTCGAATTCTTCATGTCAAACAACCACTTGCTCTAAAAGCTCGAGCTGTTAGAGGATGGCGTATCAATATATATAAAGGGACTTTAACACTCCAACACTCCCCCGCACGCGCGGGGTGGAACTCCGCACAAGAACATATTGGGCAGGGGTGGAGGGACACACAACTCACACCCAAGTGGAGGGATACTCGCAACTCACACCATAAACAGCCCCCCGTGGGAGAATATATTCCGGTGGCATATTTGCTACATTCGGGATTCGAACACTTAACCTTCCGCTTTGATACCATGTCAAACAATCACTTGCTCTAAAAGCTCGAGTTGTTAGAGGATGGCGTATCAATATATATCAAGGGATTTTAACACTCCAGCACTGCAAATTAATTTAGCGTCTTACTGTAAAAAAAATTAAAAAAAGGAGGATCTTTATCTTTGGCATTGTTGTTTCAGTCATTCTTCTAATTCAATACTACAGTCTTTGTTGCGTTGGGCGATTGTGTCTAATGATATCAAAAAATTTCAATACAAGTCTTGTGTTTTGGCTAAACAACATAAGTCTATTTATCCCTCTATGGAAATAAATTAAAAAGTCAAATAAAATCTTTTCGTTGGTTCATTTTGATGTCGTATGGGGGCCAATTCCAATTAATTCTAATGGATTTAAATACTTTGTTTCCTTCATTAATGATGCTTCCCGTATAACATGGCTTTATCTGATGAAAAAATATAGATGAGGTTGGTTCAATCTTCAAAGTGTTTCATGCTTGGATTAAAATTCAATTTAATATAAATATTGAAACCCTTCGTATTGATAATGCAAAGAATATCTTTCTCATTCTATGTTGTCTTATCTTCATAAGAATGGTATAAATTTTCAAACCACTTGTGCATATACCCCCAACAAAATGGTATTGTTGAAACCTAAAAGAAAAAATAGACATCTTCTAATAATCAATCATGCTTTCTAAAATCACTCGTGCTCTTCTAATCAGTATATATGTTCCCAAGTATCTTAAGTCGGATGTTGTCATGTCCTTACTGCCTATTATTAATTAATCATTTGCCTACTACAATTCTTTAGGGTCAAACTCCTAGTCAATATTTCTTAGCACTCTACCCAAATCCTAAAACGCCAGTTACGAGTTTTTTGGCGTGTTTGTTATGAATTCAATATGAATCCGCATCAAAATAAACTATCATATCAGCTATTAAATGTGTTCTCTTAGGATATTCAACTTCCAAAAAAGGGGATAAGTGCCTTGATCCGGTCAGTAAAAAACCTCAAATTTCTATGGATGTCAAGTTTCTTAAAAATGTTCCATGTTTTTCGAAAGATCGCGAGGAGCACCAATCAATGGTTCTTCATGTACCTATTCTTGACTTCGATCAAATTCTTTCTATTCCAAAAGCATATTCTCCCCGCAATGATTTTATAGATAAAGTGGTTCTTAATTCTCAAGCAAATAAACCTGGTTTGAAGGTGTATAAAAGAAGGAATGTTCAAACAGCAATCTTCCCATAGTCCACAGGGCATAATCCTTTAAATCCAGGTACTGATTGTATTCCTACTCGATTGCCCATTTATTCTGATCCATATTTAGAACCATCTCTTGATATGCATGTTGCTATTAGAAAAGCTAAAAGATAGTGTACTATTCATCCTATCCAACATTTTGCTTCCTATCATTCCTTGCCTCCTAAACACAAGTCCTTTTTTCTACTCTCGAGTGTTCTTCTTCAATTCTTTTGCTATTCCTAAAAATTATAAAGGGGCTCTAACTTCTCCTTTGTGGCATCAAGCTACGGAGGAGAAGATGGTTGCTCTTGAAAGATTCATACATGAGAGATTACTACTTTACTAGTTGAAAAGACTCTAGTGAGTTGTCATTGGGTATATGCTCTTAAACACCACCCTAATTGTAGTATAGCCAGATATAAAGCTCATCTAATTGCTAAAGGGTTTACATAGACATATGGTGAGGATTATTCTGAAACCTTTCCTGATGTTGCTAAGATGAACTTAGTTCGTGTTATCATTTCTCTTACTACTAATCTGAATAGCCATTACACCAGTTTGATGTTAAGAATGCCTTCTTAAATGGTGATTTGACTAAGGAAATTTATATGCTTCCTCCTAGTTTTACTCGAAAGGGAGAGGCAAATAAGATATGGTATATTACATGGCGATATATGGTTTGAAGCAAGTCCCTCAAGCTTAGTTTGATAAATTTAATGGGGCCTTGATTTGTATTGAATTTACTCATACTCAGTCAGATCACTCAATGTTCGTGAAACAAAGTATGTAAGGTATTATCAATGTGCATGTGAATGATATTATTGTTATAAGTGATGATGCTGGTGGGATTTCTGACTTGAGGCTCTATCTGAGCAAGGGTTTTCTACATCAAGGATTTGAGGCTGCTCAAATATTTTCTCGGCATTGAAGTTTCTCGTTCAAAGAAAGGTATTGTTTTGTCTCAGCAAAAAATATGCTCTTGATCTCTTGACTTCAACTGGTAATCTTGGTGTCAAACCCCTTGATTCCACATTAGAGCTTAATAAGAAAAATTTAGGCTAACGATGAGGAGCTTCTTAATGATCCCCGCATGTATCAACGCATGGTTGGTCGGTTGATATATTGAACTACTACTCATCCTGACCAATCTCATGCAATCAGTCGCATAAGCCAGTTTATGCATGCACCTCGCTCCAGTCATCTAGAAGATGTTTGTCACATAGTTCGCTACTTCATCTTCTCTGGGACATTGCATTCTATTTAGTTGTAAATTGTAATAGTGATCTGAATATTAAACGTTATTTAGATGCAGATTAGGCAAGCTCTCCTAATGATCATTGCTCTACGACAACGTATTGTACTTTTTTGGAGGAAATTATGTAATATGGAAGAAAAGGAAGAAGAAAATTGTTATTGCAAGATCCAGTGATGAGGCTGAAAATAGAACTATGACAAATATTGCATGCAAAATCTTGTCGTTGAAAAGATTTGTCGTTGAATTAGGATTTTCGGTGACTACTCCTGTGCCCATGTACCATGACAATCAAGTTGCAATTCATATCACTTGCAATCCCCTTTTTCATAAGCACATAAAATATTTGGAAATTGTTTGTCATTTTATTCACAAGGAGGTTACTGCTAGCATTATTTTTACTCCTTTCGTCAGGTCTGCAGATCAACTTGCTGATATCTTCATTGAGGTCCACTTAATTGAAGTAGAAGACACATTCAAGGCAAGTTGGGCATGATTGATATCTATGCCTTCGCCTGAAGGAGAGTGTTATGAGGTATATAAGAGTTGTTGGGGCCCCTAGTTTGGGCTGTGTGCCTCTGGGCCTATTAGTTTTACTTAGGGGTATTCTATGCAATTTGGCATATTTTGTCTTATAAGTACATAGGGGTCGGACATCCAACCCTACCAGTCTTTCCCATCTTTCAAAGCTTCTCTGCTTCACATTCCCTAATAACAGATTTAGGTTAGAGAGCCAATTGCTCTCTAATCATATTTTTCCGTAAACAACAAAAGTAAATAATATCAGTCAAAATTCAGAGGTGAAGTGAAATGATGCTATTAAGATCATCCATTCAATCTGATTTCCTAGTTATTCCCCATCCATGGTGGGGGCCACAATTGGGACAGTCTGGACTGATGTATATTAATGCCACGTTAACGGCTCTGAGTTGCCACCATTTGGGAACAGGGTCGACTGCACTTCTTCTGTTTCTTAGGCCTTAACACCAAATTCCAACCAGACATGCTCACCATTTCCAGTGCGTCAACAGCTAACAGGTGAAAACAACTGCTCCAAATCTTCTATAAGCTGTTCGGAACATTCAAAAACCCTAATTTCAACCATCGATGAAAATCACATAACAGAGAAGGGTGCTTACGGACAAAAGGCAAGCATCGATCTTCTGCAAGCACTCAATTTCTCCAGGGTAAGCAAAACCCTCCACCGGCTCCAGCATGATACAGAATGCATCAGGGGCGCAGATCTCGAGAATGACGCGGAACATATCGGATGCGAGATTTTTAGGCTCCAAAGGAACCACAGGGATGGTTTCGGACAACCAATCCGAGATCTTGCGGCATCTGAAGAGCCTCCACACGTCTTGATTCGTGGAAGCTTTGGCAGAGGGGCGGTTCAGCTTGGCAAGAGCAGCGAGGCGGTTCGTTTCCGCTCTCTTTCTCTGCTCTTCGCTGATTTCCATCAATTCATAGAGAGAGATGTTACAGTTTTGGAGGAGATATTTGAGAAGGATTGGAATTTGGGATGAGAAGAGATGAAGGAATTAGGGCAAAGGGTTTTGACGTTTTTACAGAGTAAGAAGCCATGGAAAGAGATGAGCCTCTTTTCAAAAGATGAAAACAAAAAGGCGGGATGGTATGACCGTACCGTATCGGTCTGGGCGCGGAAATGGAAGCGGATTGCCTTGTGAGTTGTGACCCGTCACCGGCAGGAAATCGGATTGCGTCCTGAGTTACTCAGTACGCTTATCGTACTGAGTAAACTCAGTTGGGCCCGCTGTAAATGTACGTAGTTTATCTAAACCGTCCGTCCGATTTTCCAGATCATTTAAGGGGTTGAAACCAAAATTGAAATCATATCCAAAACTCAGGTGGACCATACCACAAGAAACAATGGGTATAATGATTTCCACCGTTGAAACCTTTCTAGGGCCCGCAGTGATGTTTATTTTCAATCTAACCTGTTCACAAGATCACAGACATTGATGAAGGGAAAAAACAAATATCAGCTTGATCCAAAACTTCCGCAGGCCCCCAGGAATTTTCAATGGAGGTTCAATTGACATTGTTTTCTGTGGTGTGATCCAGTTAAGATTTTTATATGCTTTATTTTTTTTGTCTCAGCCATAAAATTATCTGTTAAAATGTATGAACGGAGTGGATGAAATACATAAATCACGGTGGATCCCACGGAGTTTACTCAGTACGCAATCGGCTTCCCACCAGCAGGGATATCCCTTATGGCAGGGCTGTGGGGCACCGTTAGGTATATGCTTTATCCACGCCGTCCATCCGTTTTTTTCCAGCTTATTTACGGCAGGAGCCCAAAAATGAAATCAGATTCAAAGATCAAATAGACCACACCACATAGAATAATGGTGATTGAACGCCTACCATTAAAAACTACCCGGGTACCACAAAAATTTTGGCTCAAGCTGATATACAGGATAGATGCCGAATAAACATCGTGATCCTCCCTTGGAAGGTTTCAGCTGTGGTTGTCGTTTCATTACCGGGTGTTGAGGGGGTGGGTAACATTATTTCCTTGGTGTGGCTTACTTGAGCGTTGGACCTGCTTGTCTTGGGGCCGGTAGGCCTGACCCTGTCCGACAGGGTCTGTCACGAGGAGAGAGGAAGCTCACCTGCAGCCTGCAGGCCACTCTTGGAGTAGCAGGAGGTGCTTATGACTTGGCTATTTTTCATTTTTTCTCACAGTTCCTTTAAAGGCAGCAAAGAAAGGACATGTTTGGAATTTTGGAGACACCACTAGAATCATAAAATAGAAAATCTAATAAAGAGTAGAGATTTTGAAGACAGCCAAAACACAGCCTAAAAAAGAAAAACACCGAGACTAAAAGCCCTTTCATCTACATCAGAGACCCAAAATTAAGGAGCCCAAACTATGAAAAGCACCAGCACTCTAGAAAAGACCCTCACAATTGAGGAAGACGAGCTTTCAAAGCAACGGTAGTTCCGTTCGGTCTAAATCGCCCAGAAAACCTTCAAGAACATGATGTGTGTAACGACCCGAGATTTTCAACTCTCGTGTATAACACAACGGCCGAATTTCCAAATAACTTATAGAACGACTAATTTGTCAAATAATGAATTATAGCATTCAAGCACAATGGCGGAAACAATTGTCATCTTATTCTATTAACTTACTACGTTATTATCAATGTTTAAATAAGGGAACCAAACAATATTCATATTAATTAATCAAATATCAAACCATGTCTTCTCTGAAAGACTTATTGCAATTCCATAAATGTTTCAACTATTCAAAAGAAACATTTAATAAATGAAAACATCAACTAAGTTTCTCTAACATCGTCATCCGCCATGTGATTGTACGAACCATCGAACTTTTCTCCTTGAAAATTGGATTCAATACCTGAATTTTTACCTGCATCATCTAAATTGTAGTTTAGAATAGCGTTAAATGCTATCATAATGGGGAATATCCCCTCCAAGACAATAAAAAATAACAATGAACAAAATTCAGAGTAACGCAACACAGTGATACTTTTATTCAAAACAAAACAATCAAAGAAAAGTCTTATTAATGCAATGCATGCTCTAGCTAAGGTACCCTAGCTAAAATCACAATATATGAAGTGGGAGACTCCCTGTTACGACTTCACGCTAGCAACTAGTCACCAGAGGTTCTTAGGACGCACAAACCCATAGTTTTGCCCGACCATGTGAGAAACGGGACGCTCATAGCCCAAATCTACATGTGACAGTGTACGGGAGAAGTAGGACGCTCTAGCATATTCTCAATTCCGTATACCCACATGGAGCCAAGTGAATGCATAACTTTAGTTTCACCTTTATTTAAGTAATTTCACATCCAGTGAGTTGTAAACAACCCGGCATAGGCCGACAGCTCGGGCTTAGTGTCCATGGCACCAACCCCCGGCTCATGAGAATTTATATACCGTTAGTGTCCAACCATTCTCCTGTTTTATGATTCCATCATGTTCTAAGAAGCCAATGTTGTACATCATGGCCAAAATCATTAAAATAGTTATGTAATGTATATGGATCAAACAAAGTATCATGTACATGTAAGGATCCCTTGGCAAACATTTATTGCATTCTCTTAGTCAAGTCAAGACATATCTTTCCGTCATGGACACCCCTCATAGGTTCCATCTCTCTACATCAAGTGTTTTACCAACATAGGAACAATGGTGCACATTAATGAAATATCCACATAATGATCTCACACACATGTTGTATATAACAACATGAAAGCCAATATCGCTTATAGAACATAAATTAAGAGAATTAATGCATAGCTTCTTAGTAAAAAATCCACATACAGAATCACATCATTATTTAGTGATAATCATTATAAATCCTATATTAATCTTCATGTTATATGGATTAACAATTTAAAACAAAATAACGACATATGCCACAAAAGAACTTAGGATAATCATATCATTATTAATGAAAGGCTTGAAGGAAAATCCTCACATCATGGACCGTACGCGATACAAGGCCGTAGGGGCTAAGCACGTCGCTGGAACAACCAAACAAACTCTCTCTCTCTCTCTCTCTCTCTCTCTCTCTCTCTTCACTACAAGAAAACGGATTTTTACCGACGAAAGTTTTACTGACGAAATTTTTTTCGTTGGGAAAAACCATTTTTCCCGACGAAATAAAGAAATCGTCGGTAAAAATGGTTCCAGCTCCCGCCACCGCCAGATTTAGCTCCCGCCATAGACTTTTACCGATGAAATTTTATTTCGTCAGGAAAAAGTTTATTGCTGACGAAGTGCCCGTCGCTAAAAAAATAAACAGAAAATTTGACTTTTACCGACGAATATTTTCATCAGTAAAAGTCGTTATTGCCGACGATTGTTGCCCGTCGGTAATAATGAGTGAATTCCCGCCAAGTGATAGAAACACTTTTACCGACGAAAATTTTCGTCGGTAAAAGTTTTTGAATCGACTTTTATCGATGAAAAATTTCGTCGATAAAAGTGTTATAATTTTTTTAAACGCCGATCGACCCTCATTTCTCTCTCTCTCTCTCTCTCTCTCTCTCTCTCTCTCACTCTCTCTCCCGATCAGCGTCCCTCTCACCTCGGCGTCCCTCCTCACCGTCCGTCTCTCCCTCATCGGCGACCACCGTTACCGACACCGGCGGCCCACCCGCCTCAGCCGACCACCCCCCTCATCGCCGACCACCGTCACCGTCACCGGCGTTAGCAACGCGCCTCCACCTGCCTCCGTACGCCGCCGCCACCTTCGGTAACCATCTCTCCCTTCCTTCTTCCTCCATTTCCTCTCTCTCTCTCTCTCTCTCTCTCTCTCTCTCTCTCTCCCCTTGTTGTTGATTGTGGGGCTCACTGGCAAAATCCAATGCATGTGGGTCCCACCATCGCTGTCCAATGCATGTGGATCCCACCGTTGCTGTTGCGTGTGGGTCCCACCATTGCTGTCCATCGCCCATTGCATGTGGGGTCCGCCTTAGCTGTCCACTAGTTGATGGGGCCCACTGATTTAGTAAATCCCTAATTAGGGATTTCGAAATTAAAATCTCCTAATTAGGGATTTCGAAATTAAAATCCCTAATTAGAGATTTTAAATTTTAAAATTCAAATTGTGATTTACAAATTAAAGAAAAAATGAAATTGTGGGGCCCACCGTCGCTGTCCACTGCCTGTGGGGCCCACGTCGATGTCCACTGGCTGTGGGGCCCACCGTCGCTGTCCACTGGCTGTGGGGCCCACCGTCTCTGTCCACTGCCTGTGGGGCCCACGTCACTGTCCACTGGCTGTGGGGCCCACGTCGCTGTCCACTGTTTTGGATGAAGCATATATTTGTGTGGAGTAAACTATGTGGGGCCCACAGTGATTTACGTATTTTATCCACTCCATCCATCCATCTTAGCAGGAAATTTTAGGTATGGTGCCCAAAAATGAAGCATATCAAAACCTAAAGTGGACCACACCACAAGTGTGAACTGAATGTCTATCATTGAAAAATTCTAGGACGACACAGAAGTTTTGGATCAAGCTGATATTTGTGTTTTCCCTTCATCCATATCCATGTGATCTTATGGACAGGTTCGATGACAAATAAATATTATAGGGGAGCCTGGGAATGGTGGAAATCATTATTCTCACTGTTTACCATGGCATGGTCCACTTGAGATTTGGATATGCTTAAATTTTGGGCTCAACCACTAAAATGAGCTGAAAAAACATAAGGACGGAATAGATAAATCACATACATTCTAGGTGGGCCCAACTGAGTTTACTCTACATGATAAGAGATAAGAGCGTGCAAAGTTACTCCGCACGCAATCCGATTCCCATGGTGGGCCCCATACATACTTATTTGTTCAGAAAATAGCAGTCATTAGGTATTTGATTAGACTTGATTTATGGTGTTGATGATTCTGTCATTTTCATGTGCTTGTGTATCTGGAATTGATGAAGCAAACCCGGATATGCGTCGGAGCTACCCGTGGTTGATTTATGTGGATGTATGTTGTGGATGTATTTGGCTTATTATTAATAGTTATTTTTTGTCCACAAATGGTAGTATAATAGAATCAGTTAGCCCATTTGGAGATTTCTATATTGCCGAGCATAGATAAAGTGTGTTTTGGAGGTATAGAAATCTGCCAAATTGTCCTGTTGGACAGTCCAAGGTTGGATAGATTGGAATGTTATCGTTGTTTGTCATTTACATGCTCTGTCATTAGTTTCGTGCGGTAACTATCCTATTCTCTCTGGATATGTTTCTTATGTTTAATTCCATTGTCAATTTAATCCACACAATGTGTGGATAGTTGACGTGGAAATGAAATGTAAGATAAATATATCTGGAGAGATAGGGGGAGATGCTGTCGAAATTTAGGCTTGGGCATTTAAATGGAAATAATGATAGCATTTCAATCTATCCATCCTTGGATGGGCGACTAATTTTATTATATTATCATTTAGTGGCAAATTAGATGACGAACATAATACTTGTGATTAAGAGTAGTTGATTGATGTTAATGTTGAGCGGGGGTCCCTAGAAGGTGGGAACCGCGGTTTAGACCATGATGATGAAGCTGTCCTGTTCCTATGGACAGCAATATAGGTGGCCTGGCCATTTGGACAGGCCCGTGTTTATGTATTAGCTCGAAATTAATGGAGCAGACCCGGATGTGCGTCGGAGCTATTCGGGTGTTGAGCGGGGGTCCCTGGAAGGTGGGAACCGCTGTTATAACCATGATGATGAAGTTGTCCATTTCCTATAGACAGCAATATGGGTGGCCTGGCCATTTGGACAGGCCCGTGTTTATGTATTAGCTCGAAATTAATGGAGCAGACCCGGATGTGCGTCAGAGCTATCCGGGTGTTGAGCGGGGGTCCCTGGAAGGTGGGAACCGCTGTTATGACCATGATGATGAAGCTGTCTATTTCCTATGGACAGTAATATGAGTGGCCTGGCCATTTGGACAGGCCCGTGTTTATGTATTAGCTCGAAATTAATGGAGCAGACCCGGATGTGCGTCGGAGCTATCCGGGTGTTGAGCGGGGGTCCTTGGAAGGTGGGAACCGCTGTTATGACCATGATGAAGCTGTCCATTTCCTATGGACAGCAATATGGGTGGCCTGGCCATTTGGACAGGCCCGCTTTGTGTGGAGCAGACCCGGATGTGCGTCGGAGCTATCCTTGAGTTGCTTGAGTCTCCAAGACCTACACCCTAAACTCAAAACCATAAACCTAAAACTAAAACCTATAAGCTACGGCTAAACCGAAACCTAAACTCAATTCATCTAACTTTAAACCTAGACCCAAACTCGAAAACCTAACCCTAAACCCGATCCCGAACCCGAAACTATAAACCAATGCGTAAACCTAATCCTAATCTTAAATCACCTAACCTAAACCTACACTAATTCCTAAATACATTCACCTAACCTAAACCTTGACCCAAACACGAAAACCTAACCTGAAACCCGATCCCGAACCCGAAAATCTCAACCTATGCCTAAACCTAATCCTAATCTCAAATCACCTAAACTAAACCTACACCTATTCCTAAATACATTCACCTTACTTAAACCTTGACCTAAACACGAAAACCAAACCCGAAACCCGAACCCGAACCCGCAAATCTAAACCTATGCCCTAAACTTAATCCTAAACTCATGTCACCTAAACTAAACCTACACCTATTCCTAAATCCATTCACCTAACCTAAACCTAGACCCAAACTCGAAACCAAACCCGAAACCCGATCCCGAACCCGAAAATCTAAACCTATGCCCTAAACCTAATCCTAAACTCATGTCACCTAAACTAAACCTACACCTATTCCTAAATCCATTCACCTAACCTAAACCTAGACCCAAACTCGGAAACCAAACCCGAAACCCGATCCCGAACCCGCAAATCTAAACCTATGCCCTAAACCTAATCCTAAACTCATGTCACCTAAACTAAACCTACACCTATTCCTAAATCCATTCACCTAACCTAAACCTAGACCCAAACTCGGAAACCAAACCCGAAACCCGATCCCGAACCCGCAAATCTAAACCTATGCCCTAAACCTAATCCTAAACTCATGTCACCTAAACTAAACCTACACCTATTCCTAAATCTATTCACCTAACCTAAACCTAGACCCAAACACGAAAACCAAACCCGAAACCCGATCCCGAACCCGAAAATCTCAACATATGCCGAAACCTAATCCTAATCTCAAATCACCTAAACTAAACCTACACCTATTCCTAAATACATTCACCTAACCTAAACCTTGACCCAAACACGAGAACCAAACCCGAAACCCGATCCCGAACCCGCAAATCCAAACCTATGCCCTAAACCTAATCCTAAACTCATGTCGCCTAACCTAAACCTACACCTATTCCTAAATCCATTCACCTAACCTAAACCTTGACCCAAACATGAAAATGCGACCCTAAACCCGATCCCGAACCCAAAAATCTCAACCTATGCCCTAGACCTAATCCTAAACTCATGTCACCTAAACTAAACCTACACCTATTCCTAAATACATTCACCTTACCTAAACCTAGACCCAAACACGAAAACCAAACCCGAAACCCGATCCCGAACCCGAAAATCTAAACCTATGCCCTAAACTTAATCCTAAACTCATGTCACCTAAACTAAACCTACACCTATTCCTAAATCCATTCACCTAACCTAAACCTAGACCCAAACACGAGAACCAAACCCCAAACCCGATCCCAAACCCGCAAATCCAAACCTATGCCCTAAACCTAATCCTAAACTCATGTCACCTAACCTAAACCTACACCTATTCCTAAATCCATTCACCTAACCTAAACCTTGACCTAAACACGAAAATGCGACCCTAAACCCGATCCCGAACCCAAAAATCTCAACCTATGCCCTAAACCTAATCCTAAACTCATGTCACCTAAACTAAACCTACACCTATTCCTAAATACATTCACCTTACCTAAACCTAGACCCAAACACGAAAACCAAACCTGAAACCCGATCCCGAACCCGAAAATCTAAACCTATGCCCTAAACTTAATCCTAAACTCATGTCACCTAACCTAAACCTACACCTATTCCTAAATCCATTCACCTAACCTAAACCTTGACCCAAACACGAAAACTAAACCCGAAACCCGATCCCGAACCCGCAAATCTAAACCTATGCCCTAAACCTAATCCTAAACTCATGTCACCTAAACTAAACCTACTCCTATTCCTAAATCCATTCACCTAACCTAAACCTAGACCCAAACTCGAAAACCAAACCCGAAACCCGATCCCGAACCCGCAAATCCAAACCTATGCCCTAAACCTAATCCTAAACTCATATCACCTAACCTAAACCTACACCTATTCCTAAATCCATTCACCTAACCTAAACCTTGACCCAAACACGAAAATGCGACCCTAAACCCGATCCCGAACCCAAAAATCTCAACCTATGCCCTAAACCTAATCCTAAACTCATGTCACCTAAACTAAACCTACACCTATTCCTAAATACATTCACCTTACCTAAACCTAGACCCAAACACGAAAACCAAACCCGAAACCCGATCCCGAACCCGAAAATCTAAACCTATGCCCTAAACCTAATCCTAAACTCATGTCACCTAAACTAAACCTACACCTATTCCTAAATCCATTCACCTAACCTAAACCTTGACTCAAACACGAAAACCAAACCCGACACCCGATCCCGAACCCGCAAATCTAAACCTATGCCCTAAACCTAATCCTAAACTCATGTCACCTAAACTAAACCTACACCTATTCCTAAATCCATTCACCTACCTAAACCTAGACCCAAACTCGAAAACCAAACCTGAAACCCGATCCCGAACCCGCAAATCTAAACCTATGCCCTAAACCTAATCCTAAACTCATGTCACCTAAACCAAAACCTACACCTATTCCTAAATCCATTCACCTAACCTAAACTTAGACCCAAACTCGAAAACCAAACCCGAAACCCGATCCCGAACCTGAAAATCTAAACCTATGCCCTAAACCTAATCCTAAACTCATGTCACCTAAACTAAACCTACACCTATTCCTAAATCCATTCACCTAACCTAAACTTAGACCCAAACTCGAAAACCTAACCCTAAACCCGATCCCGAACCCGAAAATCTCAACCTATGACTAAACCTAATCCTAAACTCAAATCACCTAAACTAAACCTAACTCTAATCTTTGTATTGTAGATATGGATAAGAGTTGGATGCAAGCTAAGAATCGGTTTGGCCCAGAGTATAAAGAAGGTGTTAAGGAGTTCATGGAATTTGCGAGATATCGGGCAGATTCTGGTAATAGAATTAGGTGTCCATGCCGAAAATGCAAGAACATGATTCATAAGACATTGGACAAAGTGGAAGATGATTTGTTCATAGTTGGGATTGACCAGGGTTACACTTGGTGGATTCATCATGGTGAAGACTTCCACCAAAGAGTTGAGGCCACTGAAGTCCTTGCTGACCCAATTGTGCCTAATGACGAGGATGAAGATGTTGACGATATGCAAGATATCATTGGGGATGTGTTAAGGGGAACAATTGCAGATACTGATTTTGCAGCGACAAGTACTAGCCAGGATATTCCTCCTATGGGTGATCCCGAATCAAAAAAGTTTAGTAGGTTGTTGAGGGATGCGCAACGTCCACTCTATCCGGGGTGTCGGAACTTCTCCAAGTTAAATTTCCTTACAAGGTTACTTCATTTAAAGACAATAAATCATTGGAGTAACAAATCGTTCGACATGTTACTTGGCTTGTTGAAAGAAGTATTACCTGAAGGTGAGACATTGCCTAAGTCTCATTACGAGGCAAAATCCTTAATGCGAGACTTGGGCCTTGGTTACATCCTCATACATGCATGTATAAATGATTGTGTATTGTATTGGAAAGAACATGAAAATGTTGAGGAGTGTCCACAATGTGGAGAGTCTAGGTGGAAATATGACGAAGCTAAGCGTAAGAAAATTCCACAAAAGGTGTTAAGGTACTTTCCATTGAAACCCAGATTACAAAGATTGTTTACGTCGAGCAAGACGGTTGAAGATATGAGGTGGCATAAGGAGAAACGCGTTCATGATGATAATACATTGAGGCATCCCGCTGACTCTGAAGCCTGGCAACATTTTGATAAGCAATATGACTGGTTTGTAGAGGATTCTCGCAATGTTCGGCTAGGTCTTACAAGTGATGGTTTTAATCCATTTGGTAATATGAGTAGCTCGTACAGTATGTGGCCAGTGATACTTATGCCCTACAATTTACCTCCTTGGTTGTGTATGAAGGAATTATTTTTTATGATGTCGTTGCTTATTCCTGGACCCAAGTCACTGGGGAATGACATTGATGTGTATCTCCGACCGTTAGTAGATGAGTTAAACGAGTTGTAGAGTCAAGGTGTCCAGACGTATGACACTTTTGCAGAACAGACGTTTCGATTGCATGCAGCGGTCTTGTGGACAATAAATGACTTCCCTGCATATGGGAATTTGTCTGGGTGGAGCACGAAGGGAAAGTTGGCTTGTCCTACATGTAGTACTGAGACTTGTTCATTGTCATTGAAGCATGGTAAAAAAACGTGTTATATGGGCCATCGTCGCTTCCTTCCGAGGGATCATAGTTGGCGCAGGAAGACGGTAATCTTTGATGGCAAACAAGATCATAGGCCACCACCAAAAGAACTATCTGCAGAAGATGTGTTACAACAACTGAGTAACATTGAAGGAGTTAGATTTGGTAAGGCACCGCACTTAAAGAAGAGAAAACGTACAGTATTGGAGTACAACTGGAGGAAGAAGAGCATTTTTTTTAGTTGCCTTATTGGAGTCATCTGAAATTACGACACAACTTGGATGTCATGCATATTGAGAAGAATATATGTGACAATGTCTTTGGAACATTGATGAACATAGAGAAGAAAACAAAAGACAGTTTTAAGGCTCGATTGGATCTACAAGCAATGGGTTTAAGGAAAGAGTTGCACTTGCAACCACATGGAAATTCATATACTATACCAGCAGCCTGCTACACATTGACAAAACTAGAGAAAAAACGTGTATGTGAATGGTTGAACAAGGTGAAATTTCCCGATGGGTATGCATCGAATATCTCTGGGCGCGTAAACATTACGGACTGTAAGGTAACAGGAATGAAAAGTCATGACTGTCACGTCCTTCTGCAACGTCTACTACCGGTTGCGATTCATGGATTTCTTAACAAGGATGTTAGTGCTACGCTGATTAAGTTGGGGATATTCTTTAAGGATTTGTGTTCGAAATCTTTGAATGTAGAGGTTATTAAACGACTGGAGAAGGATATTGTCGTAATCCTTTGCAAACTTGAAAGAATATTTCCACCTGGTTTTTCGATGTCATGGTACACCTAGCGATTCACTTACCGCATGAAGCGAAGCTTGCAGGCCCAGTATAATATCGTTGGATGTATCCGATCGAAAGGTGATAGAACAATTATCATAAATTTTTATTCATTCCATAAACTACGTATATCCATGTTTTCATGTCCTAAATATATTGATTTTGTGTACAGATACCTTCACACATTAAAACAATATGTGAGGAATAAGGCACGTCCAGAGGGATCCATTGTTGAGGCATACATTGATAATGAGTGCCCGACATTTTGCTCCATGTATCTTCGTGGCATAGAGACTAGATGTTGAGCTCTTAATTGTGCATATTCTAACCCCAATTCATCACTCATTATACAAGATTTTCATGATTTAAAGACTAATCAAATACATGTTTTGTGATTGTAGGGATGAGAGCGGACTTCACTCAATTAGAGACCAAAAAGGGGCCATTTGGAGCCTTTGATGAAGGCCCAAGGTGGACCAAAGAAAGAAGAAAGTAAAGAGAGAGGAAGGAGAGAAGAAAAGAAAGAAGAAAAACAAGCAAAACTGGGTCCGACTGGTCAAGACCGGTCGGCCAAGAAGGCCCGACCGGTCATGACCGGTCGGATGCACTCCTTGGAGCAAGGCCAGCCTTGTCCGACCGGTCATGACCGGTCGGCCAGCCCTGTCCGACCGGTCGTGACCGGTCGGCCATGCAAGTTTCAGACTCCAGATTGCATACAGCAGGCCATTCCCATTTCTGACTTTTCGGACCACTTTTCTGAAGCCATCTTAACGATATTTGGAAATCCAACACATCCATGTCGAAGAGGAGCTCGACGCTGAACTAACCCAAGTGGTTTCGTGTCGATCGGAGCTACGGATTGATCGTGGTGGCCAAAACAATACGAACTGTCCAGAAAGTTCCAGATTTCGCTGTTCCACTCTGGGCCGGTCCAGGTGGCCCATCATTGATGATATGAAGAATCTACTTTGACCATATTTTAGAACACATCCATATATGAATAACCAAAAATTTTCAGATCAAAAGGATGTGTGGTTTGATCGTACCGGTTGAAGAAAGATGAACCATCCAGAAAGCTCCAACTGCGCAGAGTTTATAAAAGCCCTAATTGTTCTAATTTTCGGACCACATTTTGGGATTGTTTTGGACAATATAATCCATCTATCATGTAGAGGAGGAAGTTTTCTACCAATTTTCCAAATTTGGGATCAATCCGACGTCTGTACACTCCGGAGCATTGGAAGCAAGATGACTGGTTCTGAAGGTACCCGAAGTGCGCGATTTTGAGAGGCGGTCGGTGATGTGATTGGTGGGCCCATTCAGAGGACAATCTTGGAAATCTAAATCATCTATGAGGAAGATCACATTACAAGGAAGCTACAAATCAAATTTGAAGGCAATCCGACCATTGGTTAAGCCGTACCAAGCGAAACAAATTCTGCTATGTTGCTGTACTATTGCTGCACTATAAAAGGAGGTGCTCTCTTCTATTCCAGGGCAACCAAGGACGTGGGGAGCAAGGAGTTCAAGTCATAGGAGGCTTCCTAGCCTCCTCCAACTAGTTTTTCTTCCTTTTCTTAGTTCTAGTTTTATTTTTAATATGCTTTTCATTAGCTAATCCCTTAGCTAGAGCTAAGAGGTGAACCTTATAGTTTTCTTAGATTGTTTAATTTGTTTTATTGGTTTTAAGATTGGTTTTCATGATTATGAACTATGGTTTGAAGTTTATACAAGCTTTTGAGTAGTTTTTCTTAGTCTTATGATGACTCATGGATGTTTGGGAGAATTACTTAATTGCTTAATTGGTTTGTGACGGTCTAGACCTGTATGATCCGAGGAATCGGAGTGCGCTCTAGTACTATGATCTTCATAAAGGAACTTCCTACCAAAGTTCTATTTTTCTGTTTTTTCTGTAATATGTATGGATTGTGCATGTGATTTGAATCAAGTTCAAATCATGATCTAGCCTTGTTTTGTGACAGGACTTGAGGATGGTTATGATTGTGAACTGGACCTTTTAGAAAGGGGAATGACCTATGCAATTGAGCATGCTCAGCTCAGCCTACATTGAGTGAATCCTATGCATTGAACTTACATATAACAGATTGTTTGGTTTAACAGCTCTATCATCTGACTAGATAGATCTTAATATCGATTCTAGTTGAGAAAGTAAGAAACCATAGCGAATTATGCAACTAAGAAGAGCTATAAGTGGATCCTTGATGCTCTAGTTATCTTTTCATTATCAGATTTTCTATTTTATGTTCAAAACCAATTTCACAACCCTCTTAAGATTCTAGTTATTAGGATAGTTTGAATTGTTTACTTCCTTCCCTGTGGATCGACCTCGGTCTTACCGAGTTTATTACTACATCGCAACCCTACACTTGGGGAAGCGAACACTAGATTCAACCGAGAAGATCGGAATGCCGATGCAGGGCAGGGCAGGAGCATGAACAAGGACTCATATCTGTATTCGCACATAACGTCCGTCCTTTAGGATCGCCGACGTTTCAGGATATGGACCCTCGGGATCAAGCGAAGGAGCGGTGGTATGTGTTGCATAACTGTGAAGAAATAGAGTCGTACTTGGAGTAAGTCTTCGCACATAATTGTATATCTACAGACAGTTTTAATCTCAAAATTTCTTGCTTACAACGTACCAATTGTGTATAGCGAACACATCGAGGAGATGAAGTCCCAATACCCTACAAATTATGATCGAATGCATCAGGATTTGTTTCCAGAATGGTTTGCAAAACGTGTAAGATTAATTTACCTTCTATCTCACCACACTTACAATATTGTTGTATTGCACAATATTTACACGTAATTTTAAATGCCTAAACATACATTTATATTCTGTACGTGATGATAGATGAAGATGTTGCGCGCTAGCAACTCTGCAGATGCGTCTGATGCGCTCTACTCACTGGCGTGTAGCCCTAATAGACGTGTATCTAGATATACAGGTTGTATTGTAAACGGGATTCGGTTCCACACTGAGGAGCGTGAGAAATATAGGACCACACAAAATAGTGGTGTGGTTGTGAAGGGAACACATGAGGAGGTCGAAATTGATTTTTATGGCGTTTTGACGGATATTATTGACTGAATTATTGTATGAGAAAGCGGGTGTAAGTCTAGACATTTATTTAATGATTTCTGTTTATATTGTTACTTACATATATCTTTTCACAACAGCATCTTCTACCAGCCGACGAGGACGTGGACCCACGCGTGGGTTAGTTTTAGAGCGACTTACGCGTGAGGGTAGGGTGGCGGTAGAGTTCCCACAGGACTGCCTTAGACCTGTTGGGGACAGTGCCAGACTGTTTACGTCTGAGGTCGATGTCCTATGCCGATCTCTGATCCCAGCCACCACCCCCCGTTGGACTGACGTGACAGATGATGTGCGACAGCTCATCCGTCAGCGCCTTCAGGTAAAGTTTAGTAAATTGAAAATTTCTTTTGTAACTCATCTATGGGCCCAAGGGGCGGGAATTTCGGCTCCTCCAATGTTACATTTCTCTCCCCATGAGCGACCTAACCTTCCAGAGTATGTTCAGGTTTTTCATGGTCGATCACTACATTCAAGGAGATCTTGAGTCTCTCCGTGCCTGGCACCGCAGGCTGATGAAGATTTTCTGATACATAACCAAGCCCGTCAGCAGGGGTGGGGGTAACAACAAGAGGCGTGCCGAAGACTGACTCAGTAACAAGCATCTTATTTCGAACCAGTGCATACTGGTGGGCCCCCACCTCATCCATCCGAAAGTAGCCCCGGCAAAGCACTGTGTCCTCGGGATGACAAAAGAGCACCCAGTCCATGTCAACATGAGTTGCCGCCACATCCACTTTCAATGAATGGGCCTGACACCATACACTCGTTGCTTGCGTGTCACTGGTTCTAATGTCTCAGGCACCCCTTGGTCATACCCGAATTGATGGGAGAAGTGGTTGGGATAGTAGGGTTCCCTCTAAAATTCAAACCCTTCGCGAAGCGGCAACGACGACGGGCAAATCACTGTCAGGAATGAACGCTCATAGTAGTCAATGCTATCGTCGTCTGTGCACAGGATCGATTCTCTGCTTCGGGTGCCGGAGAAATGGTAGAAATAAACATCGTCGAACCGTGCTATGCTCTCTTCAATAGTGGTCAAATTATGACCAATCATCTTCTTCTTCTGAAAGAAATGCAGCGGAAGCTTTCCTTCTTTAATGTAATCTCCTCGCAGTGCACCGTAGACCCAGGGGAAGTATACCCCAAGCCAGCCGGATAAAAAGTGCCACCCGCAGTAGGCCGAGTTCATCCCATAAGCAGCGCGCTCCTTATTACTGATGATGTAGCCAAATGCCCGATAGATAGAGCACAGGACCACTGGAGCTAGCGCATACCGATGGCCATTCGCCAGAGCTCCTGCGACAGCAAAACATGATACTCTTATATTATCCGCTTGCTTGGAGCTCGGCAGCGCTACGCAGCTGAGCCAGTATGCTAGGAAGCCGACTAGCTCGCAGGTGGGGGAGAGCTTATTGGGACGAGGGAAGTTCTCTTTCATTCATTTCTCCAAGAGTGCCTTGTCCCCACGACCTTCATCATAAGCCGCGTAGTCCAAGCTGAAGGAAAAGAAATAAGGTGTTAACAGAAAAAAAAAAGAAAAAAAAAAGAGGAATAATGAAGTAGTGATGTGCAGCTCATAAAGAAACACTTACTTCAAACCATGGTTGAAATAGACCAGCCAATCTTCGAATGGGAGTTTATCTTTGAAACCCCAGAACTGCGGGAGCTCAGCGAAAAGCTCATATCAAGCTTCAAAAAAGAAAACCCTTGTCCACTCCCTTCTTCTTCCGAGACAGTTCCTCGTCGCTCGGGACCCATTTGTCGTAGATCCTCCCACGGATCGAAAGACCTGCGATCCGATTCATATCCCATAGAGAGATGCTCATCTCTCCGTACGGTAGCTGGAAGGAGTTGGTGATAGAACACCGATGGTTGAGGAAGCCCTTGTAAACCCATGGCTCCCTATGGAAATAACTCGACGTTACTTCGATGGCCTTGTACAGACCTACTGCTCGCAAGGTGGCCCTATGTTGTTCTAGAATGCGACGGGACCATGCTTCGCACCCTAGATGAGGAATCAGGTGACCTCGGGTCCAGAACGCACTAGATGGCCAGATCTCGATATCCCCTAGATGATGAAATCTCTGATGAAAAGTCTCGAAATAGTGTGTGGGGAAAGGTTGGTGAGGGTCGTGATTTGGCTCTAGGAGGATCATGCCCTTCGTAACAAGGACGGGCTACCGCTTCTCGTTATCAGACAAAGAACAGCTCAGGAACGGTGTTGGGCCAGACGTCTACATATCCACACTGAAGAAAGGATTATTATGGCATACGTCAGAAGGTTCGATCTCTAGAAGAGAACGTCGCCATTGATAGCTCTTCACATATCTGATATGCTGCCGAGTGAAAGGGTTTTTTATCTTGAGAGGCGTCGTCACCAACTTGACCGTAGACCAAGTGATCCTCATCTTGTCAGACTTGGATTTGGCCTGATTTTCTAAATATACTTGCTTGACACCTTTCCCAGCCCTTTTCGGATGACCGCGCCTGATAAGCTGAGTAGGAACGGTCGGGCTCGCTTCACCATCTTCAGATCCTACTGTCCCGTCCAATTGAAAACCACGCAGGGGAGCGTACCAAGCATCCCATTGCTCTTGTGTACCCCTATCCGGAGGAGGTGGCACGACCCTGTTGCAAAGGATTTTCTTCTGCATATCCTTGGACAGCGTCAGGATGCATTCGTAAAAGTTGAAGGTTTCTGGAGGCATGAACCATTGAGGATTCTGATCAGACGGACGATTGACCCTCTGTCGACCTGCCCGTTTACACTTTGATGGAGTCAGTGGTTGACCTGAAGGCCCAGCTTGCGAGGGATCACTAGCCATTACGATCAGCAACGGCATGCAAGAAGCTTAGATATAGCTCAGAGCAAAGAAAAGGAAATACGCGCAGAAAAAATCGACATTCGCAAAATCGAAAGGGATACAAAGCAGCAGGTAAGAGAAAATGCAAGCGCCAATCAAGACCTCAGTAAAACACACCCAAACCAGCAAAGAAGGAAATAATGCGACAACATTCACAACCACGACATCATCGTCACATATACAAACAAGAGAGGACAGAAGAAGAAAGAAAGTATATAATCGTCATTCATTGACTATGAAGACAATTCCAAAATGTTTGGATTGGTATATCAATTGTTTAAATGTTAAAAGTTAACGACAGTCATAAGATGACACAAAATTGTGGGGCCCTTTCCCCATGGTTAGGAAAAGATCTCAGTCCTGAAGCAGCGGAAGAATCCGAGCCTTCAACTCATCCACCTTCGCCTGGACTCGGGCTTCCTTAGAAATCAGGTCCATTAAGTAGGAGATGCATTGCTGCACAAAATCGAAGTTCAAGTATTCAGAGTTGGTCTAGTTCCTCGCGATAGAGATGTGACCGTGAGTCTGTCACGTTCCCTCAAGGCCTCCCTGGCCATTCTCCAAATTCTAGCGCGACGGTCTGGAAACTCGGCCTCCGCCAACGGGAGAACCCAAGCAAGGAATCGTTCATTCTTTCTATTTTCCTTCTTTAAGGAGTGAAGTCGGCTCAATAAAGTCAGGAAAGAAGCAGCCAAAGGGGGCTCCGCCGCTTCAAGGATCGCCAACTCTTCCGGAAAAGAAGAATCGCTGATGAAATCAAGGATAACTTCCTTATGCTCGCCAGAAAGGGAGGCCATGAGGGAGACATTCCGGATAGCCTTCAGGATAGGGCGAGAGTCTGTGCCTAGCCTGGTCAGAGCCTCAGCCACCTCATCATGCTGAGCATTGAGAGATGACCAAACCTTAGGATGATCGAGGGAGCCAAGAAACCGCCGTACACAATCTTGGGCCACGCGTAAGGAAGCACGGGTTACGACCATTGTCCGCTGGAAAACAAGACTAACAACCCGATCTGAGAACTATAGCAGCTCGATAAAAGAGGGAGGAAAGAGAGGAAGCACATAAATCCATTCACATAAAGTCCAAAAGTCAGAAGAGGCATGCAAAGGTACGCTCAGAACATTACTTGAATTAATCACCAGAATCACACCTTTAACCTAACGCGATTTAAAAATCTTTTAAGTATATGAGACCCTACGCCTCCTCAAAATAACTGTCACATATACGCAAATGCGAGATGAAGGTATAAGGGGCTCATATCCTTTAGAGATCTAGTACGGCAAGAACTATGAAAATGAATTTCAAAAATTCTCAAAAAACCACAAGTCCTATAATCTGGGTGCGTGAGGCTCCACGCACCCCAAAATACACAGTCCAATTTTTGGCTGCGTGAGGTCCCACGCATCCCAAAATTCCCAAATCCACCAACAGCTCAATTTCAGGGTGCGTGAGATCCAACGCACCTCCGTAAACATCCAAATTCACCAAGTCCAATTGTTGGATGCGTGGACTCGCACGCAACCTTAAAAAAACTTGTCCAAAACCCATTTCTTGGGTGCGTGGGAGGCAAAACCCAACTGTAGGGTGACGAAGGGTGCGTGGGAGGTCCCACGCACCCGTGAAAGTTGCTCAAAACCCAATTGTAGGGTGACGAAGGGTGCGTGAGGTCCCACGCACCCCCTGTACTACTTGAAACGTCCGACGAAGGATGCGTTGGAGCCCACGCACCCTTAAAAGATTTAAAAATGCGAAGTCCAATTTTCAGGGTGCGTGCGAGCTCACGTACCCATAAATTCATGTTACCTCAAATAAACGGGTGTGTGCGGAATAAATAGGTGCGTTAGAGAGAATTTTTGGGTGCGTGGAAGGCACAACAAAAATCAAACGAAATGAGGAAATGACAGGAAAATTAGATATCTTCTCTATTTATAGCCGGGACCCAAAAGGTTTGGTGCGCCGTACCGGACGATCGTACGTCCATCGCGACCCACCGGAGGGGTATCTGTTGGGGTCCTAAAATGTAGGGTCCCTCAAAGCAAACAAAACGGCCATATACCTTTGAAAGAATCCCACAAAACGCCTCCTGGTGCACACAAACTGAGATTTACAAAAATTTCCCTTACTTAGCCAATTCTGGCATGAAATCTTCAGCAGGCCCCGCCAATCACCTATGATAAGAACCATCCGGAATCGAACCCATAACATTCTTTGTGATTTATGACGAACAGTGCATGTGATTTCACATTCAAAACTCAAATGGTGGAGTTCCAATTTACATCCCATGCACCCATAAATTCGGGTACCCACGCACCTGAAAAATCACAAAAACAAGAATTCATTTAAAGGTATTTTGGTGCTCCACGCACCCCAAAAATGGGTCCACGCACCCATAAATTCACCACATTTCAGGATCTTCATTTTTAGGGTGTTTTGGTGTCCCACGCACCCTTAAATTCCACACATTTCAGGACTTAATTTAAAGGTGTTTCAGGGTCCCACGCAGCTGAAAAATAGGTCCCACGCACCCAAAAAATCAGATATTTTCAGAGATCATTTTTGCATGCGTCGGACCTCTGCACGCCAATTTTAAGGTGCGTGGAGAGTATTTTAGGGGTGTGTGGCACGTGCCAGCCCCTCATTGGTGGAGTTTCGGCATCTTCGGCTATAAATACCTCGTCCAACGAGTCATTTTCACGTTTTCAGAGAGAGAGAGAGCTGCCATCCTCTGAAAATTTGAAATCCCCGCCGGCAGCCCTCGCCGGAATACTTTTTCAATCACCGGAATACGTTCCGATCACCGATACTCCACCGCAGGTCTGAATCCTGAAAATCACTAAGTGTGGGCACACACCCATAAAATAGGCCCCACACACCCGAAAAAGGGCCAACGCGTCCATAAATTCAGGGCCCACGCGTCTATTAATTCGACATAAATCAAACAAGTGCATCGGACTCCCACACACCCGAAAAATGGCCCACGTGTCCATAAATTCGGTCCCACGCGTCCATAAATTCGACGAAATTCAGATTTGCAAATTCGGCCCCACGCACCCGAAAAATGCCCCACGCACCCATAAATTCATCAAAAATCCGGTACTTTAATTTAAAGGTGCGTTGAAGCACACGCACCCATAAAAAAAGTCCCACGTACCCAAAAATTCAACCAATTACCAAAATGTTTACGAGTGCTCCGGACTCAATTTTAAGTGTTTTCAAGTTTCGCTTGAGCCTATTTTGGGTATTTCAAGCATTCCGGACACAATGGAATGGTTAAACGGACGTTCTGGGATCTCTAAATGAGTAAAATTGCACATCTTTGAGGTTTGACTCAATTCGACGCGATGAACAAAATGATTTCTCGGAAAGGAGTCGCCAGTATCCAGAACTATGCAAATATGTCATCGTTCATATCTACTGTAAAGATATGATCCGATTTGGGTCAAAAGCTAGACAAACGGGACTATAGTTATCACGATAAACCATATCAAAGAGTTTCAATTCTCTACAAAGCAATTGTTATGAACTACCACGACACAACGGTCAATGCCTTACCCATCCAAACGGCATCCGTCGGTTGGGCTGCTCAAGTACACACAACTGCGAATCGGTCTTCCCGATGTCGCCTGTTCACACATGACAGCTGCAGGCCCAGAGTCGTACCCTCCTAGTAAAAACCCTGACAGTCTCTGCCCGGATCTCCGGCCAAAACATGGGACATAGACATCTGACTAATACAAAGATGATTCAGTCCATAACAAAACAAATACAAGTCTCTACGACCACGAACTCTAAGACTATAGTCCCCGCTGACTAGTCTTCTGCCTTTTAATCAAGGGTCATTGATCATTCGATGTAATTAAGGGCTCGTGCCAGATCACGGCCTGGAATGTACAAGATCTCAGGATCTCTGGAATAAAATTCACCTTGCGATATCTCTTCTTGTGTACCTTTGTGAATGCTTGTGATTATCTATGAATGTTTCCATTACTCAGAACCCCAGAGCCGCAACATACCACATTATCAAGAAAATGTCCTCGTATCGTTTTCTAGTTCCAATACAACCTAAATCTCAAATAATCCAGGTGAAGATCCAGTAAGTGAATTGAACAGACGACGAGGTGTTCGAAGGCTCGCAGCACAGACGACGAGTGATGAAATTGGAGTGACTTATTGAAGATTTTATTTAATTATGTATTTTTTGGGTATTTTACAGCTTTACTCCACAATTGTAATAATTTTTTTTAATGAATGTAAGAATTGATTATTTGTTTGGTTTAGTTTCAAGAACTTTGTGATTATAACGTAGATTAGAGTTTCATTAAATCACATGTTTATCTTCCGTCACTGTGCTTCAATGCCATTAAATTTCAAATATACAGAAAAATAGTGATATGTTAAGGAATTCACTCTTAACACATCTTAGATAACACCTGAGAATTTTTCTTATCGTGGATTCCATGGGAGCCAAAATTTCAAGGCGTTACAGTTGGTATCAGAGCATAAAAGGGACCTCTGGGCGTGAAGCCCAACCCATCGCATAATGAATTCACACTAGGGCTTAGGTCCCTGCAACTAGTAATGAATTAACTTAGAAACATCCATGAATGGTTGTATGGAATAAACGTAGAAACCCACACTTAGGCCCCCCTTGAGATGGTTAGGGTAGCCGATAAACGTAGAAATCTCAATTTTTTAGAATTTTCGAGAATAATATTCCTACTTTTGCTTATATATTGGGGCTCTCATCTATTCCCCATATTAGATCAGTGTTACGCTGAGTTGTGTGATTTATCTCCCTTAAATTATTCGGCTAGCTAATTTATTTTGAATTTTTATGATTAGGCTAGATTTCCTGAACCAGCAGTAGTTCCACCATTATAAATAATACTTTCAGACCTAAAAAAATTTTGTAAATTTTTTTAGAGACTCCTACCTCATTCCCCAATACCTTCACAAAATTTTAGACCAATCCAATGGATGGATAAATCAAGAAAATTCTGACAGTAGAGAAAATCTTGCGTAAAATCTTGGTGACCTACTGTATTTTTCGGACTTGATTAAGGCCAAAACATATGTTATCATAGGAATTTTTACCTGAGAAAAATCAAGAATATTTTAAACCTAACCTAAAATTTACCTACCAAATTGCAGGAGAAATCGATGGCCAGTTTGAGAGAAAGAATTCAAGTAACACTTGTAGGTCCTGCATTCCAAATTCGGCGCCACCCTAGTTACCTTAGCCTTGAAACCCTGAGGACCCCTTAATTATGATTAGTTTTCACAAGCCTATACCCTTAGAAGTTTTCCTTAACATCTTATTATATGTCCCTAAGAATTTCTAGCTCAAATCATTTACCTTAAGTAGGATAATATAAATATAGATTGCTACCTACTAACCTCACTTAGACTGTTAATATGATTGGCGACGGAAGTAATAGAACCTTGTAAGGTTGTAGTGTTTTATATTGATGGATTTTATTTTGAGTGAATTTTGTTGATGTTTGCCTTGCGGAAAAATACATGAAGGTCCCCATGATGATTAGACTAATTGGCCACACGGAAGGACGAAACCGTACCTGATATATTGTGTAAATGATTGGATCCACGTTTCAATCCTGATGGTCGACACTCGAAATTTCGAATGGATACTAATGAACTCAATGCTCAAATGCGAGTAGAAGATCTAAGTATTAGATCTGAATCTACTTGAACCATTCGCCCGTGATGTCGACACTATATAAACCGCATCCTTGTTCTACCTGGAGGACTTTTGTGCATTCTCTTGGAATGTGTGTGATTGTTTTCTTTGGATGACTAGAATAAGATAGATGTATAGACAGCCCTAGGATGTAGAAGCTTAGCCGCTTAGATCCTATAAAGAGCTAGAATACGGTACCCTTAATCTCATCTTTCCGTCGGACCTTTAGTCGTTAAAGGATCATCGATGATTTCTCATTCGCTTGGTGACCCGCTTGTTTACCTATTCCTTCACTTGACCATTCGATCATACCGACCTAATCAAACTCAAATCTATCCTCTAAACTCTCGATTAGTCATTCTAACAGTGATCAGACACTTGATAATTATCTAACCCTAATCATCCTAAATCTTCGACTATAGCAGCACTCCCAGACGTAAGAAATATTAAGGCGTTTGGTGATTGTTTGGTTTATGGACCCATTAATGTATAAAGAACCATCTAAGAATCAGAGTGCGCAGTGGAAGTATGCCATACCAGGGATTTAGAAATTCACCTTTAGGACGAGACCTTGTTTTTAAGGGGGGTGGAGCATGACCGCAACTAACCCGAAGTAAGATCAGGAAAGTAAAAAACATAGAGAGATAGAGGGAGATTGCCCACAATCGACACCTAGGAAACTTCGGGGACGAAGTTTGTTTTTAAGGGGGGTGGATTGTAACACCCCGAAATTTTAGAAATTACTTAAAGATTTTTGAAATTTTTATTGTTATTTTATTTTGATTAAATATCATACGTTTATCTTATTTTGAAAACGACGGAGAATCTGTAGGAGATCCTATAGGGCACCCTTTATAAAAGTTGCTTATAATGATCCCATAAACCTCATAGAAAGATCGAATTTTGAAAATCTCACAGTTTTCAGATAATTACGAAAATGTCATTAGTTAAACTTAAGTTAAACTGACACTTTTAAGTATTTTAGTTTCTGACGATTACTTTCATGCAAAACTTCATATATGAGATTTTGGACACATTTTAGCCGTACATGTCGAATTTCACCCTCCAATCATCCTACAAATGTCCTAATCATAAAACAGCTAATAAACGACCCATCTTGTATCGGATCTGCCCTGTTTCTATTATAGGTGGCTAATATTACGCTACCAATCTGTTGGACAGAGCAGATTTCTTCGAACCATCACATGTGAACCCCACTTGTGAGGGCAGCCGTACGGGCATGTATACCATGCGGTGCATGAAACAAAAAAAGAAGAAGAAGAGTTTCCTTCTTCGACGCTGCCTGCTACAACAGCGAGCAGTGTCCGCACGACCCGACCTGAACTCTTCTCACCATCCTCCGGGTGGACCCCATCTTGCAAATCCAACCCGTTCATTTGATTCCAACGCCCCTCCATGTCAATCCATTGTAGCCGTCTATCCATTTATCGTTTGAATGGGCCACATCAACCCACCGTTCAAACTCAAGAAAGCTAAGATCTCGGCTTCCACTTTACATGGACGGTCCATAATTCTCCCAAATCATCTTGTGGATCCTGCCTAGCATCCCAACGAACCTCATGTGCAATAATGTCCCACGTTTAGCCCGAATCTCACTCAAACTCAAATCAAAACTGACCGGATCTGACTCCTTTCCGCAACCAACCACCGTAAAAACCGACTCTCGAAATCTATATAAGATCTCTTTAAACACACCTGCCCTCTCCATAAAACCCAACATCAGAGAGAGAGAGAGAGAGAGAGAGAGAGAGAGAGAGAGAGAGAACCCACAGCTCTGCTGCTGCCATTGGGAGGTCCTTCCAAGGAAAGAAAGAAGAAGAAGAAGAAAGAAAGAGAAAGAAGAAGAGGGAAAAGAAGAAAGAGGAGGAAAGGAAGGAGAGAGAAAGAAAGAGATCCGAGTCAAACCGAGTTGACCCGGCTGAGTTCCTGAGCCGTCTCACTATGAAGAGGTAAGTCCTTCTAAGATAGCTATTTATTTCTAGATCTACCCTTATTCTATAATATTTGATGAGATCTAATCCTAGATGATCAAACTATGAAAACCCTACCAATCTATGCCCTAACCTTGTGATTCCATTGACATATTAGGGTTTGAATCTAAGTAGAAGTACATGGCCTTAGCAAAGTCTCAACTCAACTAACTTCATGAGGTGGGGATTTCATTTAAGCCTAACTACGACAATAATAAATTGTATGTTGATTTTATGCTTAAAAACTAAGATTTTTGTTATATGATTTCTTGAAATCGTGCTTGTTGAAATCTCTCTATGTAAATATGATTTGTATGGTGTTCCTTGTTGTGTATGTTGAATTTTGATGTATGAACCATGCTTAAGTATTTGAAAATGAATTGTGATGATGTACATGCTTATGTGGAGACTATGCTTGATTTACGTTGTCACATGCTCATGATGATTGATGTGTTGTTTGCTATAGGATATTGTATGTGGATGTTACGTTAATGAACACCCCTTAACCTCATACTACTGTAACCGTTGATATAAAGAGATGAAGCCCGTGCGAGGCCTCGTTACATTGGCATTACCATATAGATATTTTGGATGAATATGCCTTATTGTGAAAGTCGACATTACCGTGTGTCTTATTGAATGAATATGCCTGGACATTGAGAATTAATTATTGGCATTATTGTGTATCTGTTGTTGGTTACATATGCCAGATGTTGAGTTTGGCATTACCGTGTGTGTATTGTTGGATACGTACCAAAGGATCCTTATTGATTCGTTACCTGTGATGGATCCACTGAAGTATGAAATTGATGAATATGAAAACTCTTGAACTGATTAGGGTAAGGAGTGATCATTAGCCGTGTACATCATTTAATTGGCTGGATATTAAACCTACTTAATTAAAGGTGAAACTAATCAAGCATTTACTGGACCTGACTTGGTGGGTCAGCCCCTCGAGCATTAGAGAAAATGTGCATGGGCCCGTTTCTCTCTCGCTATTTAGTCAAAGTGTGCATGAGCCCGTTTCACTAGTTGGGTTTTAGTGTATAGGAAGAGTGGAGTGATCTCGTTCTAACTAGAACCTTTGGTGACTAGTGGCTGGTGAGAAGAGTGGAGTGATTCCGTCTCATTTAATCAGGGTGCCTTAGTCAGAGCTGCATGTCATGCATTACATTATCAAAGATCTTTTACAGGTTTGTTTTGATTTCATTAAATTATAATATCCTGATTGCATTTAATATGTACCATTATTATTATCATGATTGTCTTGGAGGGATATTACCCACTATGATAGCGTTTAATGCTATCCAACCACATCTCAGTAATCTAAGTGAAGATCAAATAAGTGAATTGAACAGACGACGAGGTGTTCGAAGGCTCGCGGCACAGACGACGGGTGATGAAATTGGAGTGACTTATTGAAGATTTTATTTAATTATGTATTTTTTGGGTAGTTTACAGCTTTAATCCACAATTATAATAAATTTTCTTAATGAATGTAAGAATTGATTCTTTATTTGGTTTAGTTTCAAGAACTTCGTGATTATAACGTAGATTAGAATTTCATTAAATCACATGTTTATCTTCCGTCACTGTGCTTGAATGCTATTAAATTTCAAATATACAGAAAAATAGTGATATGTTGAGGAATTCACCCCTGACACGTCTTAGATAACACTTGAGAATTTGGCCTATCGTGGAATCCACGGGATCTAAAATTTTGGAGCGTTACAGTTAAGTCCTTGAAGAACAATCCTCTTTAATACCAATTGAAATTGCATCGGTAGTCTAACATGACACCCTACGATTATACGTGGAAGCTTTGCAGTGCAACTAGAACTATGGTTAAGTCGTAGAGGGGGGTGATTAAGACCATTTAAAAATCCTTTTTAAAAACCACTTGCCTAATTACACTGAGTAGCAATTATAAACTAATTAAAGCAAGAACACTTAGCTTCTAAGCTTAAGTGGGTCTAATCACAAAGGCTATTAAAGATAAGCAATAAAACAACGTCGCCTAAGCATATTGATTATAAAGATATCAGAATCAAGCAACTAATGCATATGTATGTCTAGACTACAAAAGATATACTAAAACAAGCACATAATCTAGAAGTGAAACTATAAGATGTGTATGAAAATCTACCTATCAATACATAACACACATTCTACTAAAGCATTCATGTAATTAACAATTAAAGACAATGCATTATTAGAAATGGCTCAAATGACAATCTTAAACACAAGCATGTATAATGGTTCGACTACTTGTTTACTACACTCCCAGTTCAAGTACTCATCCCTTCAGCACACCGAATTTTACTATAACAGAGGTTTTAAATCAAGTTAACCTCTCAACCTTTACATGAAGGTTTTTGCGTAGGTTCACCTTTCAACCTGAACAGAGATTTTGAAGATTCATCTCCCAACCTAGGTGTTTGACAAGTTGCACCCAACCTAGGAGTTTTCAGGTTTCTCCTAACCTACACGTGCACACGCGTGTTGGTGGCTCCCTTTGGAAACTTATTTAGGCCCGACAAACATGCCAAGGATCGCCAAACGAACCTATGTAGTTTTAAGTAAGATAACCATCAACCTTAACTTCACACTCAATCCTCCCAAAAGGAATGAGTGCTAGGACTCTTAAAATGACAATTTGTCGGATTGAGCCCCTTGTACAACGCCTTGTTGGGTTGCTTAATCTTCACTCTCTCGTGCTTCAATCAGCTCCACAATGCTCCCCTGATCATGTTGCACTGCGCTGCCAATGCCTCAGCTTCACCGATCAATTGTCTTACATTTTATCTTCTTGAGATGCCCAAGGTGATAGAAAATGGTGTGAATTCTCTACAACTAGTAGAAGTTGGATGCCTAGAGGAATTCCACCTAAAAGGATCCTTAGAGAGGTTTAGATGAAGGATCTACCTATGGTCATGGTGCCTAAACATCTAAAGAACAAGAGAGAGTAAGTCCATCTTTACATGAGTTTTAAATGTTCTATCTTCTTATCAAACACAAGAAAGATGACTTAGAATGCTTATGATTAGAGCCTAATGATATAGGGTAATGAGGGTGGCTTCTAATGCACTAAAATCTCTCTCCTTGTCCCCAAAATTGAGCCTAGCCTTTATATAAGAAAATCACCAACAGATATAAAATGTCTACTAACGGTTCTCTGCCGACCGGTCAGATATTGAGAGTCGACCAGTCAAATTAAGGCCTAGACATATGAAATGTTGCTGTCAAATATTTGCCCTCTGCCGACCAGTCGGCGACGGTCAGACAGACCATATGACTGGTCGGGCGACCGATCGAATTAGCCTAGGGATTAGCTAATTTATATAGTTTGTTGCTATCCCATTTGGGGCCTTTGATGACTGGTCAGCCAGGGGCTGCGACCGGTCAGTAGACACATGAGTTGTGTTGTTTTGTCTGGCTTGTTTTAGAGCAGCTCATGCAACTCTTAGGCCAACTTTTGGGTGATCTTTTGGGACACCTAAGGCCAATCTAAGATGTCTACAAGTATGCCTATTGGGTTAGGGTCATCTAGAGGTTTGAATTTTAGTTTGGTTCAAGGTTCAAGGGTCACCAAGACATCTCATTTACCTGTTTCTTCTTCCTTGATGCAGCAGGTCCGCTTGAGTCTTTGGTGTCCATCTTCATTAAGCTCAACCGACATTAGACTTACTGACCTACATAATTGACAAATAAGGTACACGAGTATGCCATAGAGAAGTGCACTAACATTTTCTAGTCTATTTTTTCTGTAATTCTTAAGAAGTCAAGGGTTGGATGGTCTGGATTTAAGATTGCCACATGACATAATATCAATGGTTGGATGGGCGGTATCGATCATAATTTGTGTTCAAGGGAGCACCCAGGTCATTTTACTATTTCACATGATTACACCTTGCACCAGGGGAACCTCACATGCATTGCACCTCTCTCTACCAAGGTAAGGGAGCTGTCATGTGTCAAGAAGCATCCTGGGTGCCGCCTAAGCCACAGGAAGCCCCTTGTTTTAATAGGCAAGCTCCTAATGAGGTGGGTTGGCTCTGGTTCCCTGGGTGCTATGTTACTGGGGCCCTGGAAATTAATGGGCCTTGTCTATGGGCTTGGTTCGGGTTTTGTTTTGGGTTTCATTTTAGGTTGAGTTAGGTTGGGTTGATTAGGTGAGCTGACTAGGTGACTTGACTAATTTTGACTAGGTTTAAGTTTAGCTGGGTTTTGACTGGGTTTGGATTAGTTGGGTTTTGCTGGATTTGGTTGAATTGAGTATTGACTAAGTTTGATTGGGTTGAGTTAGGTTGGCTTGTCTGGGTCCAATTTGATCAGCTTGTCGACCTAAGGTGGGGTGTCTACCGGGCCCGCATGATGGACAACCCACATCAAAGGTTGGCCCTACATGATGAATGGTGGATGTGAGGGGGACCAAATAGACCTGAGGGAAATTACTCATGACGTTGGAAACCAAGCATGCTTTTTTAGGATTTAAGTGATAAGTATTTTGTTGACCAAATTAACATACTTACCTCCTAAGTAGAAACCAAGATAAGCGACTTGTGACATATGTAGCTTATCTAAAGTAACTTACAATCAACATGCCCTCTAAAAGATCAAATTGTTAGTACTATTTGCGGAATTGTAAGGACCGTGCAGTGCATCGAGTATGGAGATCAAATAACTTAATTAAGTAACTGTACCTTGATTGGGCCATCTGGAACTCTCCAGTCTGGATCTTCCTCTCCTGGAATGGTTGCAGAAAAAACTGGAGATGAAAATACATTTTCTGTGTTGTTTCCCCTTTAATAGGGATTGTTAATAGGTGTTGTAGTGTTTAAAACCCATCAAAACGCTGCAACCCTTGCTCCACACGAATTTCTTATCTTGAAGTCTATGTCTAACTACAACACTACCTGTAGGCAGTTTTAGACTCACCACCCCTCTTATCGTTATGAGATCACGATTATAATGGGGTCCACTGATCAGTTCATACAAATCTGACATCTAACTTTAGATCTGGGCCATTGATCAATTGGGCCAACTATATATGAAACCTGTAACACAAACATCGATTGGAGGGGTAAAATGAAAAATATCCAATGGCACTATTTCAACAGGAAAGTTCCCACATATAAGAGGTTGGGCTTGTTAATACAAGTTAATGACTGTGAACTTGTGATGGTAGGTTCGATGATTTAGCTGGTTTAGTTTAAGTTGTTATATACTTTTATAATTTCTGGCTGATTGCATATCACGCTTACCATACTATCAAATAAGGAAGTGGATTGTATAGTGAGTAACTCCGTACTCTAATGTGTTTTATCCACTCCATCCATCCATTTTATCGGATAATTTTAGAGATTGAGAAAAAAATGAAGCATATTGTTGAGCTTCCAATTTATACATTTGCCGACTCATTACATCACATTATATGCATGGTTTTCATGTTTAAAGACTAATCTAATACATGTTTTTGTGATTATAGGAATGAGAGGAAGATTTCACCAATTCATGGTTAAAAGAGTCACTTTGTATGTATTGAAGATCAATAGAACAAGTGCCAAAAGGTGGAGGAAAGAAGCAAGAAAGAAAGAGAAGAGATAAAGAAAAAAACTGATTTTTTTGCCTTAGACCTGTCTGTAGACCGGTCGCCAGACAGGTCGACAGACAGGTCTTCAGTGTAATTTTTAGATTGTTTTTTTCTTCTTAGACCGGTCGCTAGACCGGTCGCCAGACAGGTCGAAGGTGCTCCAGAAACTCCGATTTTCAAGGCCAAGTTTCCAAATTGCGAGAGGACTCCATGGATTCTCGAACTTTCCAAGTTGGTGCAGGATTTCTCTTATAAAAGGCCACCTCCACTCCCTTCCTAACTCATCTAGCAACGTGGCGAGCAAAGAGATCAAGACCTAGGAGGCTTCCTAGCCTCTTACAACTAGTTTTCTTCTTCTTCTAGTTCTAGTTTCTAGTTTTTAATGTTTTCTTTTAACTAACCTCTTAGCTAGAGCTAAGAGGTGAAGTTTGTAGTTTGTTTCAATGCATTAATTCGTTTTTCCAAGTACCCTTTACTTTAATTTTGGATTTTTAAGTTCTAGTTTGAATAAAGTTTGGTTTTTTTAGAAGTTTTGTGAGAGTTTGTGTACTCCGGACATGAGTTCCTTACAATTCTCTGAGATTACCATGATTGGGTTGTTTGAATTCGAATTGTAGTAACCCTTGAGCATGCCATAGTCTCTTGGCATGGCTGTTACTCCGAAGGCTACAAGTTCAAGTTCTATGTGCTTCATTAGAACTAGAAATCTGATTTTCAGATTTGAGTGGGACTGTTTGTGCTTGAATGTTACATCCTCCAATTAGATGAGAGATAGGACTTTGATTCTAATTGTGTTGTGCCTGGATGAATGGATTGGTATTGAACTACTACAAGTGGATCCTTGATGCTCTAGTTCTTCTTATTTTCAGATTTTTCTATTTCATGTGAAAAATAATTTTCCTAAACTTCTTAGATTTTAGTTATTAGATTAGTTGGAATTGTTTACCTCTTTCCCTGTGGATCGACCTCGGTCTTACCAAGATTTATTACTACATCGCAGCCTTACACTTGAGATGAGCGAACAAGTTTTTGGCGCCGCTGCCAGGGAAAAGGTTAAACGGTTCTAATTGTTCTAGTAGCTATAGAGTAGTTTTTAGGATTTTTAGTTTTTATAGAAGTAGATTTTCTGATTTTTTTTTCTAGATTACTAATAATTTTTTTCTGTTTGATTTTGTAGGACATTGTTGCTGACATAGATCTCACTCTATTGGGTAACATCTCCCATGTCCCTTCTTTTTGTTCTTTTTTCTAGATTAGGGTAGTTCCAATTCCTTAAAATTTCATCATGTATGATTGGACGAATGGTGCGTACAAGTACCTTTTGGAGGATGAGACGTCGGATTGGGGGACCCTAACTCATTGTAATCGGGATCCCTCCAAGCATGAGTATTTTTCTAGGATTCAAAGAACCTCCACTACCCCCCCACGTAAGACGATGCGTGATTACATTAATGAAAGCAATACACATATTGAGACACAACGTAAGATGATGAGGGAATACCGGAACGAAGCCAAAATCGAATAATCATCCGGGAAAAACATTAAGTGATTACCGGATTGAAAATAACATGAGTGTTCCACCGGTTATGGTAGGAGGTGTGCAACAACAAAAAGAATGGGTGAATAGTGACCAATCGGTTAAGACAATGAGTGATCACTTGTATGGATATGCCTATCAACCATCATATAACTCTTCATCCTACAATGCATACGGTCTTAATTGGGGAAACCACCATTCTCCTTGTTCAAGAGAAGAACCAACCATGGTTATTAACAATCGCCCTAAAACGTTTTCCTCTTGTGATGACAAGTATACACAAATACTTGAGGAAATATGGAATGAGTATGTAGATGAACAATCAAATCAAGCCTACTCACCATCTTGTGCAGACATTGAGCCCGAAATTGGGGGCATCGAATCAATCCCCTTCTTCGGATTTAATGAATAGACTTTTAGAGGAGATTGATCTCGATGATCCCAATATCATCATCAATTATGGTGAGTCCACTATCTCTTTTGGATGCTTTGAACTTAATGATGACGAGATTTCAATGACGGTTGACGAACCCGAGGAATCCATAAAATTTGAAAGCGGTAATAGGGTTGCCTACAATGAGGGTTTGGTGAATGCTTATGAACCTTTGGTTTCTTTTTCCAAGGGGCATAATGATTATGAGTCTCTAGAGGATATGCATGCTAGAGAGATGGCCGAAGTTGATTTTTTTGAGTCTTTCCACCAACAACACATGCCAAATTCTATTGTGGTAGACCTTCCTTTGATTGAAAATTCTTTTCCTTTGGATGATGAGGTGGCACAATCTGAAATTTTAAAAGATTAACCAATGTTAGATGATGTGCTTACCACTAAATCTGAAATTTTTCCTTGGAAGACCTCCTCTCTATAGAGGAGGAATTCGTTACCATTGAAACAGCATTTCTTGAATCACTAAGGGAGGATGAGGACCCTTCATCCAACTATCTCGGTTTTCTAGAGGAATGCTTGGCCCACTCTTATGATCTTGATGATGAGATGATTAAGGAGTTGGATATTTTGTTAGACACGATGTCGGTGCCTGAAGAACACCATTCCACTGATTTACACTCTTTACCATTGTTTGTGGAAGCACCGTTCAATTCTGAATTTGGGGAGGAGACAACTTTAACCAATGAAAACTTGATGAATGTCTCTCCACCATCATGGGTCCTTCAGCCCATTGAAAATGCTGATTGGTAGGACCCATTTTTAATCGATCATAACCCATATCAGAATTTGAGGAGATATCTTTTTGCTGCTCTTATCTCCTCCTTTTATGCATGTGGTGCACAATACGATTGGTCTTCAATGATAAGAAGCACCCATGTCTACTGTCGAGCAGGACTTTGGATGGTCCTCATGAGAAATTTATTAAAATTCATGAAAATCCTGCTCAAATTTGATCATGTAGTCGATCGGACTAATCAAAGGTAGGTGGGTAGGTTAGGATTTATTTTTCTGAAATTATGATTGAATAAGTCTCATCAAGACAATGGAAGATGCTAGAATTGATCAACTTGCTACCCCAGGTACTCTCGTTCTCACTCTCCTTTGTTTTATTTCATTGCTCTCATGTCATGCTTATTGCATATCTTGTTACATTGAGGACAATGTAAGATTTTGGTTGGGGGGTGAGATTCCTTAGACGAATGTACTAGCTTTTGTGACATTTCGAGCAATTAATGTAGAAAATTTTCAAGTTTTCTAAAATTCAAAAATCTTTTGGAAAACTTTGTTTCTATGCATTCGAGATGATACGAGTATAAGAAGAGGAGATATGAAGTGAGTGATGTTGCAAACCTTGAACTTCTCTTAATATAATGGTTTTATATGTGAATTCCCCTATTTATGTGATTGATAGAAAATTTGAACACTCTTACACCTAGTTCACATTACACGATTTTCATGGGTTGAAAGGATTATGTGATTTGTGTATTAGCTAGACTTTGATTTAAGGTGTTGAGAAACCAAGCTGGGGTACTTTGTCCATCCTTGTCCATGGGAAAATAACGAAAGATACGAATTTCTAAAAATCCTATCTAATTAAAAAAAAGGAAAGGAAGAATGAAAATTGGGAATGATGGAAAACATGGTGGAAAATTCCGAAAAGGGCTACCTATTACCAACCGGGGGATGGTCTACCTGTAACCAAAGCCGGAAATGGGACGTAGTGTGAAAGCCGTTGGAAGGACGGTAAGGCAAATTCCTGTCTTAGGCTTGTTGTTGATCTGTACACCTTGAGATCCATAGTGTAGTTGATCTATGAAGAAGATAATCCCGGAAATCCATGAGATGAACATTCACTAAGCACACTAGGTTGAATTTGTTCAAGTTCTTCTATTTATCAATCAATCAGCGGGAATTTCATACGAACACTTATTATGTTTTGAGAGTTTAAGGTTTCAACTTTTATCACCTAATTTTTCTGATTCTTATACTTGTATGTCTTGGAATGGATAGAAGCATAGTTTCTGAAGGAGAGTTAGTTTTGGAGAATTGAACTTGTTTCACGCATGTTTTGCTCGGGACTAGCAAAATGCTGGTTGGGGGGTGTGTTGAGCCTCCAATTTATACATTTGCCGACTCATTACATCACATTATATGCATGGTTTTCATGTTTAAAGACTAATCTAATACATGTTTTTGTGATCATAGGAATGAGAGGAAAATTTCACCAATTCATGGTTAAAAGAGTCACTTTGTATGTATTGAAGATCAATAGAACAAGTGCCAAAAGGTAGAGGAAAGAAGTAAGAAAGAAAGAGAAGAGATAAAGAAAAAAATCTGATTTTTTGCCTTAGACCTGTCTGTAGACCGGTCGCCAGACAGGTCTACAATGTAATTTTAGACTGTTTTTTTCTTCTTAGACCAGTCGCCAGACAGGTCGAAGGTGCTCCAGAAACTCCGATTTTCAAGGCCAAGTTTCCAAATTGCGAGAGGACTCCGTGGATTCTCGAACTTTCCAAGTTGGTGCAGGGATTTCTCTTATAAAAGGCCACCTCCACTCTCTTCCTAACTCATCTAGCAACGTGGGGAGCAAAGAGATCAAGACCTAAGAGGCTTCCTAGCCTCTTACAACTAGTTTTCTTCTTCTTCTAGTTCTAGTTTCTAGTTTTTGATGTTTTCTTTTAGCTAACCTCTTAGCTAGAGCTAAGAGGTGAAGTTTGTAGTTTGTTTCAATGCTTTAATTCGTTTTTCCAAGTACCCTTTACTTTAATTTTGGATTTTCAAGTTCTAGTTTGAATAAAGTTTTATTTTTTTAAAAGTTTTGTGAGAGTTTGTGTACTCCGGACATGAGTTCCTTGCAATTCTCTGAGATTACCATGATTGGGTTGTTTGAATTCGAATTGTAGTAACCCTTGAGCATGCCATAGTCTCTTAGCATGGCTGTTACTCCGAAGATGAATGGATTGGTATTGAACTACTAGAAGTGGATCCTTGATGCTCTAGTTCTTCTTATTTTCAGATTTTTCTATTTCATGTGAAAAACAATTTTCCTAAACTTCTTAGATTTTAGTTATTAGATTGTTGGAATTGTTTACCTCTTTCCTTGTGGATCGACCTCGGTCTTACCGAGATTTATTACTACATCGCAGCCTTACACTTGAGGTGAGCAAACACATATTCAAAGCTCAAGTGGACCACACCACTGTTTTAGTGTGCATTGAACGTTTACCATTGAATAATTCTTGGGGCCCACAGATGTTTTGGATCAAGCTGATATTTGTGTTTTCCCTTCATCCATGTCGGTGTGATCTTATGAACAGGTTGGATGACAAATAAACATCATTGTGGGCCCTAGGAAGGTTCCACTGTTTCTTGTAGTGTGGTCCACTTGAGTTTTGCATATGCTTCAATTTGGGTTCAACCCCTCAAAATGAGCGGGAAAAAATGGATGGATGGGGTGGATAAATCACATACTTTCATGGTGGGCCCAACATTCATTACACACCATCGACCCTAGGTGGTGTATTGACGTGACCAAGTTCTGTGTGGTCCACCATGATGTATGTATTATATCACTGTCTAGTCCATTTTGCGAGATCATTTTAGGGCATAAACCCAAAAGTGAGGCAGATCTAAGCTCAAGTGGACCACACCATTGAAAGCAGCAGTGGGGACTAATATATCCATGGTTGAAACCTTCTTATGGCCCACCATTATGTTTATTTGCCATCGAACCTCTTCAAAAAGTCATACGGACCTAGATGAAGGGAAAAAGCAAATAAGAGATTGATCCAAAACATCTGTGACCTCAGGAAGTTTTCAATGTTAAACGTTCAATTCCCATCGCTTTATGTGGCTTGGTTTGCCTGACCTTTTCTTGCTAGAGATGGACGGTCCTCTCAAGTAGAGTTGTACACAAGCCGAGTCGAGCTGAGCTCAGCCTTGTTCGAGCTAGGCTCGACTAATGACCATCTTGGCTCGTGTTCAGCTTGGCTCGACCATCGAGCTGGAATGTCATGTTTGAATTAGCTTGATTGAGCTTTCAAGCTGAGTTCAAGCTAAAAATTTAATTGACAAAAAAAAATATATATTAAAAATTTAATATTAAAAAATATAATTTTTTCCTTGAACGAGGCTGTTGGAGGTCGGACGGTGACTGTCGCCTATCAGCTGGTCTAATGGGATTGCTTGGGTAGGCCAGTTAGGGGTGGGGTGGCCCACTCAGGTGGTAGACTGGTGGGCAAGGTGGCTGGACGGATTGGGGGGGGGGGGGGGGGGGGGGGGGCTGGGGCACTCCGTCAATGTGGTCAGACGAACGGACGAGAGAGAGAGAGGACGATGGCCGCTTGGTCACTGTGGTCAGACGAACGGACGAGAGAGAGAGAGAGAGAGAGAGAGAGAGAGAGAGAGAGAGAGAGGACGATGGCTGCTTGGTCACTGTGGTCAGACGGATGGACGAGAGAGGGAGAGGGAGAGTTAGAGAGAGAGAGAGAGAGAGAGAGAGAGAGAGAGAGGTCGACTGGACGAGGGCAGGCCGTAGGGGGCACTCGGGAAGGACATGGTTTAGGGCAGGGGGCGCTCGGGCAAAAGAAGAGAGGAGTTAGATATTAGGGTTTTGTTTTTAGTTTTTTTAAGATATCTTATATTATATTATATTATATATTAAAATCGAGTTGAGCCGAGTTTTGAGCCGAACTAAATCAAGCTAGGCCCAGCTCAAGCTAGGCTTGAAACTCATTTCGAGCAGGGAAAAAAAAGGCTTGGCTTGGTTCAAACCCAGCCTTTGAGCCGAGCCGAATCGAGCTGGTTCGAGCCGAGTCAAGTGAGCTAACCGAGCTAGCTTGGCTCGTGTTCAGCTCTACTCTCAGGGGATGTGTGGGGCCCACTGTGATGCATATGTTTTATCTACGCTACCATTCATTTTGATCGATCATTTTAGGGCATGGAAAAAAAAAAGGTAGATTGAAGGCTCAAGTGGACCACACCATAGGAAGCTATGAGGATTAAACTCCTCAAGTTGAATACTTCCTAGGGCCTGCTGTGATGTTTATTTACCATCCAACCTATACATAAGGTCACATAGACCTATATGAAGGGAAAACATAAATATCGACTTGATCCAAAACTTCTGTGCCCCAAAAAGTTTTCAACAATAAACTTTCAATCTCCACTGCTTCCTGTAGTGTGGTCCACTTGAGCTTAAAATCTCCCTTCATTTTAGACTCATATGTTAAATGATTTGTCAATGTGGATAGATGATGTGGATAAAACATATATATCATGAGGGCTCCAGCGAGCCCTTGGTAACTTAGTATACTAAACCTACCGTCTAAACTCTCTTTGGGGCCATCGTGATTTATGTATTTTATCCACCCATCCCTTTTAAAAGATAATTTTGGGGCTTGAACTTCTTAAAGCATATCCAAAGCTCAAGTGGACCACACCACGAACGAATTAAACGTATATTGTTGAAAAATTCTTAGGGGCTGCTGAGGTTTTGGATCAAGGTGTGGATAACAAATAAAGATCACTGTGGGCCCTAGGAAGGTTTCAACAGTGAAAATCATTATTCTCACTGTTTCCTGTAAAATGTTCCACTTTAGCTTTGGAAATGCTTCAATTTTGGGATCCTAACTCTAAAATCAGCTGGGAAAACGGATGGCGTGGATAAACCACGTACATTTACGGGGGACCCAACAGAGTTTACTCAGTACGATAAAAGCGTTCAGTACGCAATCCGATTTCCTCTAGCTAAGTCCTCGTGGGGTCCGCGACCAATAAACCGACGATTTGAGTATAACACACACCATGGTGGGGACCACAGAACTTGGTGACGTCAACACAACACACCGATATCGGTGGTGCGTGGCACACCACGCAATCAGCTTGTTTTCCTTGTTCTCCTCCCGTGGATAGAGCAGATAAGGGGGGAACACAGCAGACCTCAGCTCCTGCCGTCTCATTTCAGATGTGAGTTTTCCTTCTTTCAACCTCTCGAAAATAAGCTTTTCCTTCATTTTCCAAGCTTGAAATTGCTCAAACTGATTTTGGCTCTCTTTCTTTGATACAAAATTCATTTTTTTTTTTTTTTGAATCTTTCAAGCTTTAAATTGCTGAAACTAAGGTGGGGTTTTTCTCTTAGAAAAAATATCCTTTTTCATGTTTAAATAAATAAATTGTTTCATCTGAATTTGGTTTTATTCCATTGTTATAAAAATCACTTCTTTCTTCATGTCTCATGCTCTCAAATTTTTAATTTGTGTTGGGTTTTTCTCCAAGTTAAACAAAAAAGAAAAAGAAAATCACAATTTTCTTTATGTTTCAAGCACATGAGTGCCTCAACTTATTTGGATTTCTTCCACTGAATGGAAAATCACTATCTGAATTGCTTCAACTGAACTGGGTTTTCTCCGACACTTGTGAAATTCACTTCTTTCTTCACGTTTCATGCTCTAAAGTGCTTAAACTGAATTTGGGGTTCTTCCCCTAATTATAAAAATCCTATTTTTTCTTCCTATTTCAGGCTTGGGGTTGGTTCACCTGGCCATTGCTGCCGAGTTCTTGCTTTCAAGGTTTGTCTTTGTCCAACTGTTCTACCAATGAAGTGTCGGTTTGGTTACTTCTTACATTCATGGTATAACTGAACATGTTGGAAGCATTGAGGAATTCAGCTGCCATTTGCATCACAGTAAATGGGTTTCATTCCCGGCGGCAACACTTGAATACTCATCGAAGTAAAGGCATTATAGGATGTTTCTACTGTGCCTTGGGTACTCGTCCTTCTAAGTGGAAAACGTGTAGAATTTTTTCTGGTATATATGACTCGAACAATGTCTCTTTGTCTGTGGAATGTGGTAATAGCTGGTGTGGAATTCAACCAAAGAAAGTGGCGGGAATGAAACAGGTTTTCGGGCCTATAAGAAGACGGGCTAATTCTGTAATGATTTCTGGTTTTGAGTCGGAGTTGCTTTGTGAAGAAGAAGAAGAAGAAGGAATGAATGTTTTGATCAGAAAGAGAGAAGTTGAACATAACATGAGTATCTATGAACAAAAGTTGGAGCCTTGCGGGAATGTAGTAATTTTTGGGGGTGAAAACAATGCTGAAAATACATGTAGCCCATCTTCATCTGACTTTGAAGAGAGTTTCTGTATGTACGAGACCAAATTGCACTTTTTAGAGGAAAGGGATGAAGAGAGATTGTCGAAAAGGATGTTGAGCCTTAGTAGATCTAACAAGATTCGAAGCGCATTGGAGTTGTTTTTCTCGATGGAGGCTTCTGGGCTTTGCCCGGGTGTGCATGCTTGTAACTCTCTCTTGTCTTGTCTTCTCCGGGGTGGATCCCTTACTGTCGCCTTGAGAGTGTTTCATACGATGAAGGACAAGGGAATCGGTACAGGCCATACTTATAGCTTGATCCTCACAGCGGTTGCGGGAGCTCATGGTCATGATTCTGCTTTGAGAATGTTCACAGAATTGAAAGGGGAAGGGATGTTGAAGAAGGGCTTGGATACTATTCTTTACAACACGATGATCTCGGTGTGTGGGAAAGCAAGGGATTGGGTCCAAATGGAAAGAATGTGGAGAAGGCTTAATGAAGATGGTTACAGTGGAACCATGGTTACTTATCGCTTGTTGGTCAGCTCTTTTGTACGCTGTGGCCAGACTGAGCTGGCAATCGAAGCTTACCAAGAGATGATTCACAATCAGTTAACACCCAGTGAGGATGTTATGAAAGCTATAGTTGGTGCTTGTGCGAAGGAGGGAAAGTGGAATTTGGCTCTTAACATTTTCCAAGAAATGTTGGACAGGGGCTTGAAACCAAATGCTATAGCATATAATGCATTAATTAATTGTCTTGGAAAAGCAGGGAAAGTAGACCTTTCATTTAAGATTTACAAGGTCATGAAATCTTCAGGTCATACAGCTGATGCATATACATGGAATGCATTGCTTACTGCTCTGTATAGGGGAAATCGGCATGCTGATGTCCTTCGACTTTTTGAAAGCATTAGAATAGAGAGAAGTTCTGAGTTGAATGACCATCTATACAATGTCGCTTTGATGTCTTGTCAAAGGCTTGGATTATCGGATCGATCTTTGCAGCTTTTGTGGCAGATGGAAGCAAGCGGAATGGCAATGTCAACTGTGTCATATAATCATGTCATTGAAGCTTGCGAGGCTGCAAGGAAGCCAAAAGTTGCACTGCAGGTCTACAATCATATGATTCATCAGAAGTGCACCCCAGACACATTCACTTATTTATCATTGATTAGAGCTTGCATTTGGGGTTCTCTATGGGCTGAAGCGGCGGATATCCTTAATGTAAGTTTCTTTTTGCAATGTGTTTCATCATCTGCATTTTGCTTTCTATTTTGTGGAAGAGAGATGCCATTCCATTAACTATATATCCATAGTTATAATTTAACTATGTCATTCCATTAACTATATATCCAAAGTTGTAATTTAACTATGTACTACTTTGTCGATACTATCATGTCAATAAAACTCCTTGTTACATTTTCAACCACTTGCCATCTATGTTTTCCTATTCATTTTGATGTGAAGTTTCTTCCCCCTCCTTTCAGCTTGAAAGTGGAGATAATAGTGAGAGGGAATAATTGTTGCCCATTTAATTTAGACACGCACACAACACAAGTATCGTAAGTGGTGATCTCTGAAAACTCGACTTGCAGATGCACCAGTACAGGTATTGACAATACTGGAAAATATGAAGTATATTGAGACAAACAACAAGCATATCAAAACTGCATAAATACTAGAAAAATGCAGATAATTAAGGGCTTGTCCTAAAATGATGTTTCACTGGCTCTAGTTTTTGGAAAGTTAAGCATCTTTGTTCCAAGTTCATTATCTTGACATACGCTGCATCGAATTAAACAATAATTATATGAAAACTTCATAAATACTAGCAAAATGCAGATAAATGAAGGTCTTGTCCTAAACTATGTGTTTCTCTATGTCTAGATTTTCTAAGAAGTGTCCTTGTTACATAAGCTCTTCTTGATATAAAGAGTATTGACATAAATAAAAAGGTATATCAAAACTACGAAGTACTACCAAAATGCTGATAAACTGAAGGCTTGTCCTAAAAGACATTCTTCCATGTGTCTGGATTTTTTTGAACTGTGAACTGTCCTTGTTTCATATGTTCATTTCTTTTCATAGTTAACCATTGGGCAGTTAGAAGACAACCTGATTAGAGGATGAGTGTTGCGGAGAGGACAATGTTGATATGGATGTGTGGGAAGACTAAGAGGGATATAATTAAGAATGAGGTCATTTGAAACAACCTGCGAGTAGTCCTAATAAGAGAACGTAATGGAGAGTGGTTGCGGTGGTTGAGTCAGGTTGAACCGCTCCCTCTCTCGCCGTCTCCTCTCCGGATGGCCTTTAGTAAATCTTTCTATGAGTTAGTAGGAGTCCGAATCCCTCCCCCTCCTTTCTTACATCTGGTGCGTTGGGGCGTCGTATCCTATTATCTTGTGTTGCCGTAAGCTGCCTAACTGAGATGGTTCTATCATATGAAATATAGATTGGAGATGGCTCCAGTAAGGAATGTAACTTTGATTGGGGTTGAAGGGCTTGAAATCAGGATGGCAAAAAAAGATATACGGGGACTTGGATCGAGGTGGTGAGAAGGTTCATGAAGACTTTTTCACTTTATTTTCAATATAAATAATTTATAATCACCAGATACGCAAATAATGGATAATCACCCTTTAGATCTGAAAGTTAAGATGCTCAATATTCTAGTTGTACCATCATCAGTTTCTTTGGGATTAGACCAGTCTCCATCTTCCTCCAATGGTCGAAGATGAGTGATTGAGCATGGTGAAGGCGAACCCAATGGTAGGCTCGTTTGATACACTAACTCAACCATATGCTTTACAAGTGAAAACATTAATCCTCACGTAAGTCTAAGTCCCGAAACACTATTCTTCTAGATCTCTCTTAAGATCGTCAATAGCTACATAGACGTGTCGCCAAATGGAGAGACACATGTTTAAGTTTTATGCAAAATGATTAAATTTTTAACATTTGGCTTATCATACAAATACACGCCCTTCAAAGTTGTTCAAGATATGACATCATGTAGCTGTTTTTGTGAAATTACAATGATGCCACATGCCCCAAAAATCTCAAGTCAAGTGTGCTTGGGCAAGAATAATACTAGGACGATTGATTCCTGGGAAGATTTTATGTTGAGTTTTAGATATCTTAAGATATATTTTAGCTCAACCAATTTGTAGTGCGACTTTTTACTCAATGGGGACTCACCATGTTAGATAGGCTTGCCCACATAAAATAGTTGAGTTATCCAACTACAAGCAGCCTTATCTTGCCTTATGTGTGACCTTACTACAAACTTGTTTGATTTGCTTAGTGTTGAAGGAGCTTTTATATAGCTTAATGAGCTTTTCTTGTTATTCAAACCTTTATTACAAGTGGCTCATTGTTCTATCCAAACGTGACTCATTGTTGACAATACATTATGCTAGATATGTCAAACCCTTTTCTTTTTTATTGGAAAACACAAATGGAGATTGAAGTGTAAAGGCTAGGGTAGACATTAGTCTTTGAACCTAACTACTGACTAAGTTGTGATAATGGTTTTTATCCATGATTTATAATGTATTTGTATCAGGGACCAACCTGCAAGTAAATTTTAAATTGTAATTGAACTAGGCTATCATATGCCTATGATTTCTGTTTGCTCGCCTTGAGTGCAAGGCTGTGATGTAGTAATAATTTGGTAGAGGCCGAGATCGTCCTCAGGGATTAACCAGGAATTCATAAAACCTCTTCAAATAACTCTAATTGAAATAGAATTAAAGTAAACTAAATTTGAAATTTTGAATAATGATATGAATAATGTAATATGAAAACTAAAAGATGAGTTTAATAATCTAAAAGAAACACGAGCACCGAGGATCCACTTATAGCTATCCTCGATGTAAAATTCGTATAGGTTTCTCAATTACACAACTAGGATTGGAATTCAATCATATCTAGCTAGATCATGGAGTGGTTATAACATCAAAACAATCGAACACACGTGTTGTTCATCAACATAACTCCCTCAATTCAAGTTAAGAATTAGGCACACTCAATTGCATAGGCCAATCCTAGTTCCAGTAGATTAAGGTCACAACTATGATAAACATCAAATCACGTCACTAGATTAAACTAATATCATAATTTGAACTTGATTCAAATCACTATGACATTCAACACATATCTCAGATTTCATGAAAAAGATAGAACTTTGGTTTGAAGTTCCCACATGAAGATCCAAGCTCTAGAGCGTATTGAATTCGATTCCTCGAAGCGTATAGGTCTAGATCTTACATAACAATTAAGAATCTAAGCATAATTCTTCTAACATCCATGAGTCATCAAGAGATTAAAGAAAAACTAACTTAGAACTTCATTCAAACATAAGAAAACCATTGTTCAACATAGAAATTCAAACTTGAAACCTTAAAAACGAATTAAAACATTTAAGATAACTACAAGCTTCATCTCTTAGCTCTAATTAAGAGTTAGCCTAAGAAAAACATGAAAAATAACAACTAAAAGAAGAAGAAAAACTAGAAAAGAGAGGCTTGGAAGCCTCCTTGGTCTTGATCTCCTTGCTTCTCACATCCTTCACACCTAGAAGAGAGAGGAGAGCTCCATATTTATAATGCAGACAAAAGGGCAACAATGTATGCGATTTTGTTTCGCTTGGCACGGGTTAACCAACGGTCAGATTGCCTTGAAATTTGATATGTAGCTTCCCTGACATATGAACTTCCTCATTGATGCTTTAGATTTCCAAAATTATCTTCTGAGTGGGCCCACCAATCAGATCAGTGACCGCATCTCGTAATCGCGCAATTCGGGTACCTCCAGAACTAGCAATTTTGCTTTCAACGCTACGGAGTCCATAGAGGTCGGATTGATCTCAAATTTTGAACATTGGTAGAAAACTTCCTCCTCTACATGATAAACGGCTTAGATTGTCAAAAAAAAAAATTCCATAATGTGGTCCGAAATTTGGAATACTTGGAGCTTTTTATAAAAATCTGCGCAGTTAGAATCTTTTAGGATGGTCCATCTTTCTTCAACCGGTACGATTAAACCACGCATCCTTTTGACCCGAAACTTTGTGGTTATTCATATATAAATTTGCTGTAGAAGATGATCAGCTTGGATTTTTCATATCAGTATTGGTGGGCCACCTGGACCATTCTAGAGTTGAGTAGGCGGAATTAGGAAACTTTCTGGACAGTTCGTATTGTTTTGACCGCCACGGTCAATCCGTACCTCTGATTGACACGAAACTACTTGGGTTTTTTTGGCGTTGAGCTCATCTTTAATGTGGACGGGCTGGATTTCCACAAATCATCAAGATGGGCCCCACGAATGGGACCGAATTTCCAAAAACGGGAATAGCCTTGCTGTTTCCTATTTCTAATTTCTGAAATCCCAAAACGGCAGCTGGTTTGTTTCTTATTTTGATACCCATGTTATACCTCAAATCCAGACCATTCATGAGGTGGTCCACCTTGTTGTTGCCATTGGAAATAAAACCATTAGATGTACTGAAATGGTGAACTGCTGATGACTTGGAATTTGGTGGACATCTGATGGATGAGCTATGCTAGCTTCATGAGTGTGTTGAATGTGGATGGTGGAGATGTCCATCTGTAGAGATAAATGATCTGGACGTTCAGCAAGTTAGCATGTGCGTGTGAGAGATGGAGATTGAGGAACGTTCTAATTGCTGCACTTCTAATGCATAGCTGCTGATGTGTGAGATGGCCTGGTGTGAGGTGGATGATGATGCAGTTGTTGATCGAGGCTTGGAGAACAACTGAGAAGGGATTTCTCTAATTGGATGACTAAGAGAAAAGTGGTGCATTAGTTCCTTGTTGAGCTCATTTTCTTCACTTCTTTCATTTGCTCCTGTAATCACAAAAACACATAAAAGTTAGTCTTTAAACGCATTGTTTTATGTAATTTAAGCGTAGAATTGGGGATAAATATGCACAATTCAAGGATTAACAATTTCCTGTGGAAGATATAAAGTTTTCTTTCCCAAGGATGACTTCATCACGGCGGTAGACGGTATGATGTAGTTGATTGAATATTGGGTAAACCTAGTGGTTTTGCCTTCAACAAACTTGCAAATAAAGAGGAGGCAGATTTGCCTTTGATGGGCTGCATGAATGTATTGTTGCGGGAGAAAGCTGATGGGAGAAGTAGTTAAAGATGGGCCAGAGTATACCATTGGGTCAAGAAAAGGGACCTGTTAAGCCTTCTTTAGGTACTGGTAACAAGGAGAAAGGAAAATGTCCGATTGTATCCATAGATATTGCGAAGAGAAGACAAGCTTGTTGGCCAATCTATTGAATACGGGGGAAATCTTTCTATGAGGTCGGGGTTGAGCACAAAACAAGGTTAAACAAAGCTTTTGGTACATGATCAAAGGAAGATGGTCAGGGTGGTTGCCAACATCAAATTGAAGGTCATTCTAGTGGATTCTTGGTCATCAAGCACATTGAAGAAATTTAAAGAAATCCTTTGTTCTGATGCTCACATCATCAATGTGTTCATATGATGATGTTGTAGACTGTGTTGGCTTAGATTGGGGTTGTTGCTTAGTGATATCACTGTGTTCCCAAGAAGGATGGCATCGATAGCTGTAACGACCCCAAAATTTGACACTTGAGTATATACACTCAAATCTCGAAATCAAGGGTGTTAATGATGAATGCTTCCATTCTCGATATAATTTTTCTCTTTTCCATGCACATTCACATGGTATTCATAGAACTAAAATAAACCAAACTTTGAAATTAAACCTCCAAATATAAAGTCTACTAAATTTTCTCCAACCTTCTAAACTAGCGGCCATCTAATGGGCCTTATTACATCAAAACTTTCAATTAAAACTTAAAATAAACATAATCTAAAGTGTCTTCTAAAATCATTCTTCTTCTTGAATTGCCTCCTCGTAATCTTCTATGTCATCACCTGCCACTACGATTAATCGCATAACAATGCATCAGCTATAAAAGCCGGCGAGCAATCTCGTACAGTTTATCACATGTAATCAGATATAGAAAGTCACATCAAGAAATTTTTCTCAAACCACGAGGCATCAATTGTCCAAAGCCAACATATATAAACCAAGCTTTCGAAATGTACATGTAATGCAATGTAAGCCAACACACATCAACTATCTCAGCACGATTGTCAGTAGAATATCTAGTTGGTCATCGCTATCATCTGGAACATCGGTCCCTAGCGGCATAGCCAACTCGGATCACGAACTGTCCTACACCTCCGCCTGGCCTGTGTAGCTGGTCTATTGCACACACTTGGGTGCTTGCCCAACCGGCCTCGATCAATGGAGCAACGGCCTATTGCAACACTCACGTGTGCTCAACCAAAAACAAGTCAAGTGATCAACTACATCCTGGAATTCTCAATCACATGGTATGCATAATTCATGTCATTCCTTTTTCCCAAACAATTCCAAAACCAACACAACCTTTCGGCCTTCTCAAGGCATCAAAACTTGTTCATAACCAATTATAGTATTTTCTCAATATACAAGATATATAATGAACTTCAAGTAAATGACAAAACCAACCCGAAACACAATTGTCAAAAGCAAAACTCAAAATTGAATATAAAACCCGAAGTTCTAGCAATTAATCACAATTATACTAGAAAACCAATCACCGTGAAACCAATTCATGACTTTAAATTTCACGTACATAAGATAATCCAAAACAAAAATCCACATGAATTACTCTTGTTGATTTGAATCAAAACAGTGTAAAATAGGATTGATAGGTGACAAAAGATACGAGACAACTCACGTTTCTTTTCTTCTTCTTCTTTTCTTCTTCTTTTTCTTCTTCTTTCTTTCCTACTTTCTTTCTTCTTCTTGTTCTCTTATTTTTTTCTTTCTCCTTCCCTGGAGATGGGTCTAGTGGCAGCAACACCAGTGGTGGAGAGCTTTCTTCCTAGTCGTCTCTCTCTCTCTCTCTCTCTCTCTCTCTCTCTCTCTCTCTCTCTGCTTTTTTCCTGATGGAGAAGATATGCTTTAGGGGTTTAAATAAACCCCCAAGGTCGGGCTCAACGAGGTCGGTTGTGGAAGGGACTCTGTGCGACCGGTTAGAGTTGGAGAGGGAATCGGATTCCTGGTTTAGATTGCACAAGGCCCACTCGGATGATATATGGGGTCCGCTTGATGATTATAAAAGAGATCCGGACCGCCCATCCAAAGCAGACGTGCTGATCTCAAGAATTCTTGATTTGGACAGCGGTTTGGAGCGGCCCACAGGATCGACGAACCGCTATAAGGTTTGGACGGGTTGACTTTGGGTGGCGCACGAACTCGATGAACGGTTTGGATCGATCAATGGGGCCCACTCTGATGGTCGTATGGAGGACCAGCTTCAGCAGTGAACGGACGCTGTTGCAGCGTCCGCTGTAACAGCGTCGTGAAGACGACTTGGTCTCTTTATCCGGGTTCCGTGTGCCGCACGTATACACCCTCACAACTGCTGCCTTCACAAGTGTGGTCCGCATGTAATGAATCAGTGGTATCTGCTCTGTCTTATAGGTGTAAAATACAGATTCAGCCGCTGGCGAGAAAGATGGGGCAGATCCGAGTTAAGGTGGCCCAGTTATGGCCCAATTTATGATTAGGGCATTTATAGGTTGATCGAACGACTGAAATTCAACGTGTACGGCTAAAGTATGCCCATAAGCTATTATATGAAGTTTTGCATGAAACCGATCGTCAGAAACTAGAATACTTAAAAGTGTTAGTTTAATTTAAGTTTAACTAATGGCATTTTCGTAATTATTGTAAATTTGTGAGTTTTGTGAAATCTAATGCTTCTACGCTGTTCTAGGATTCATTCGAGCAACTTTAGAAAAGGGATCCTACCTTAATTCCTTACAGATTATTTATTATCAATTTATCAATATAACAAGTTACTTAAAATACTTAAATAATTAATTAAATTATTCCAAAACCTGGGTCATTACAATTGCCCTTGGTGCACCTCAACATCCATTCGAACAGGTTTGAGGGGGTATTTTTCATCTCGATGGGTCTGGTTTTCAGGTTACAACATTGGTCAGAATGGTTGTTGTGGGGGATCAGGCTGTATGGGTCTGCATGTCTGTTAAGATCAATATTAAAAAAGTTAAGGGCAATGGCTAAGCAAGTCCTGTTGAAGATTGAAAATATATGTATTTCAATTGGATGTGTGCCAGAGTATGATGCTATTGAGCCCTAATGACTGTGCCACTGTCCGTTTGTGGTGGAGGGTCTTCGGTTTCTTGTGGGGTGGATGAAGGAGCACAAATTCCTATACTCTGAAGTGCACGGTATAGCTCTGCACCTAACTCCTGCCTGTTGGCTAGAGGCCTCGAGTGTTGTCTCAGGATTTGAGCTCTGTGGAGCATGTGGGTGGATCCCACTTTGTTTCAAATTTGAATAGAAGGGATGGTAGATGTCCTACCATCCACATGTAGGACAACTCCATTGGCGCAATAAGATATTTAGGAGCCTTCCATGAATTTATTAATTTCATAAATATATTTTGTTAAAAAATATTCTTTTATTAAAAAATCAATCAGATACCCATACAACATTTAGAATTGATATTTATCGCATTTCTAGGTCATGCTTTTACTAGATTTTATCTTAAAATTAACCTCGATACTATTTTTATTTTTTAAAATTTTTTGTATTTTTTTTTTTTAACATTGGTGATATATAAAAAGGCTGAGGCCAAACAATACAAATATACATATGTACATAGGAACAACAGCCCCCAACCGAACATTGGTGATATATAAAAAGGCTGAGGCCAAACAATAAAAATATACATATGTAAATAGGAACAACAGCCCCCAACCGAAGCTCCCAGAAAGAAACAAAAACAAGATTGATCTATATATGCTTCCACCTAATTCTTCAAATTAAGGATTGCCCTATTGAAAACTTGCATTAGGCTACTTATTTTGTTGCTGAAGCAGCGCTGGTTTCTTTCCCACCATAAAGCCCAAAGTCGCTAATAAACTTAATCGCCACACCCTTTTCCTTTCTTCCCTGTGCCAAGCAATGAGGAATTCAACAATCATCTTCAGAAACACCCATAGAACCCCGAAGAATTTGAGAAGAAGACCCCACACCTCTTTGGCAAATACGCAGTGCATGAACATGTGATTTGCAGATTCCGCATCTTTATAACACATCGAGCAAATGTTTGGGAGATACAGTTCCGCTTACAAAGAATGTCTATCGTTAGTACTCCATTCCTGCCTACTAGCCATTCAAAAGCCGCCACCTTTAGAGGAGCACCATAATGCCAAAGAAAAGTTGCCGCCATCTCCTGATTATCAACGGATGTGCCCAAATACTGATAGAATGATCTAACTAAGAAAGATCCTGTCTTGGACTTGAACCATCTCAAGGAGTCTGCTTCTGAAATAGGAGGAGAAACCTTTGATAACATCGCAAGCAACTGAACCAACTCTTTGAATTCTCTATCTGATATATTCCTCCTAAAAATAGGCATCCAAGTAACCTCCTCCCCTGAAAATGAATAACAATCACTCATCACCTCCCCCTCTTCCCTTGCGAGCCTTGCTAAAGATGGAAACCTCTCTCCCAACCTCAGCTCTCCCACCCACCTATCTAACCAAAATCTAACTCTCTTCCCATCCCCCAAATGAAAGCCTATCCTTTCCCACACTCTCTCTTTCAATGACGCTACCGATTTTTACGAATAAGAACATCGATATAAGGATGAAGCCTTCGTCCACCATCCCCCTCCCTCAACCCCATATTTTTTTCTCTAACACCTTTCTCTATCTCGCCTCTCCCTCCGATCCAAACCTCCATACCCATTTCCCCAATAGCGCTAGATTCATCTCTTCTAACTTTAAGATTCCTGCACCTCCTTGAACCATTGGTTTATAAACTTCGTCCCATTTTAAAAGGTGAAACTTGTGCTTCTCCTCCGACTCTTCCCATAAGAAATTCCTTCTTCGTCTTTCCAATGCCTCTAGAATGGATTTTGGGCATTTGAAGAGAGACATGAAATAGATCGGGAGATTCGACATAGATGATTTAATCATAACCATCCTCCCGCCCATAGATAAGAATATGGACTGCCATTTAGAAATCTTCCTATCACATCTTTTAATAACTCCACCCCACATATACTTCGCCGGTCTCCCTATACATAACGGTAACCCAAGTACATTGTTGGAAAAGAAGCTTCCTTACACCCAAAAACATCCGCAAAAGCCCACACTCTTTCTTTAGAAATGCCTACCCCTAAGATCTCGCTTTTAGACATATTGACTTTCAAATCGGAAACCACCTCAAAACTTACAATGATCTATCAAATATTTTCCACAAAAAAAATCCTCCGCCTTACACAAAAGAAGAGAATCATCCGCATACTGAATATGAGAAATCTGAAAGTTCATATTATCCACTCCGAAGCCCTTTATCAATCCCACTTGAACCCTCTGTCTAAAATTTTACTAAGAGCGTCCATAAGTGTGACAAAAAGGAATGGGGATAAAGAATCGCCTTGTCTCAAGCCACATGAGGCCACAAAAAAAGAACTTTTGGCGAACCATTCACCAAAATGGAGAATTTAGCCGAACTAACACAAATCCAAATCCAATATCGCCATTTAGGGCCACATCCTCATCTGCCCAGCGTATAATCTAAGAATGACCAATCCGCATGATCATAAGCTTTTTCCACATCAAGCTTGCAAACCATACCTTCCTCCCCTCCTATGGCAAGAGTCAACACATTCATTAGCCAAGAGAGAACAATCTACAATTTGTCTTCTATCCACAAATGCCCCTTGAGATTCTGAAATAACATTTCCTAACACTTTCCGGAATCTTGAAGCCTAACACCTTTTCTAGAATCTTAAAGGGACCCCCCAACAAACTAATGGGACGAAAAAAGGATGACTTAGCCCCCAACTCGTCTAGTACGACTCAACTCAGGACTTGATGAGGTGAACTGAGTCTTAAAACCATGATTCCGACTATAATCCACCCTTTGCCAAATTGTTTATGCTCACTGGAAGTGGGATTTCCTTTAGTCCTAAAATGGCGAGTGAAAATCAAAGATCTAGTGATTTTTTTTTTTTTTTCCCCTTTCTTTGAACGATCACATGATTTTATTAGAAGCACCGAAAGCTTACAAATGGAGAGGAAAATCAGGAGGTGACCCCCTCATCACCTCCTGACTGCCATCCCACCACAAGGACGCAGAAAATCAAAACAGAAAAATTACATTAATGGCCAGGAGAGGTTATTGATTGACCAGCTGATGATCAATCCATGATCGAGGACTCCTTGTGATTGCAAATCCTGTTTTTCTGCTCCCTCCAAATTCCCCAAAGAAACCCAAAAAACACCACTTTTTTACACCCTTAAAAAGAGCCCTAAATCCAGCCACAAATGACTTCTCTTATTGAGCTGTTAAATGCCCACTTGGCAGTTGGCACTGAATCTAAGAAAAAGCCTAAACTGATTTCGCGATATCACAGTGAATAAATAAGCGATCCACTGTTTCCAACCCCACCTTATACATAACACAACAATTGGGCATTGCTATACTTACCTTCTGTAGATTATCAACTGTGAGGATTTTGTTAGACACTTCCGTCCATACAAAAGCTTTAAATCTCAGAGTTGTTGAGGATTTTCAAGCGAATGTGCAGGGAGTAGAGACAAGGGGAGCATGAAGACTTCCCACTAATCTGGAAACACTGATTTAGTAGAGAATTGTCTATTTGGAGACCATTTCCAAGCCTTCTTATCTGCTGCAGGATGTGTCCACAGAAACAGCTAACAGGCTTCTTAACAGGGACTCAAACAGTGAGGCCTCCTAATCAGAGAGATTTTTTCTTAGCCTAATAGTCCATACCACCAAGCTTCCCAGAATTTCATAGCAGTCACTGATGAGCTCTTCTTTGTAGATTGCAAGAGAGAAAAGGGCTTAGTATGACAACGAGGCTGGGGAATCTTCTAGCCAATCTCCTTTCCAGAATCTGATTTTATCTCTATACCTACTTAAAAAACGAGTGCCACGACCCAACTCAGCACCCATTTTCACTACCATGCACCTGTCTGCATCAGTGTTTTATATAGCGGTAGGATAGCGTTCGGTCCTCTATAGCATTTAGTGTAAGCTACACGATACTTCCATCTTTTTAACTAAAATAATATAAAAAATATGATAAATAATAAAAAAGTAAATAAAAAAGGCATAGGAAAAAATATTTCATTTTTCAAGTAAAAGCATGTTCAAAACAAGTTGTATCAAGCCAAATAAATCACATCAACTAGTTTCTAAGAAAATTACCTGTGTTTAAATGTTAGTGTCGAACACCAACAAAACCATAAATAAGTATTCAGTTTTGCAACGTTGCATGGAATCTTCTTACCAAATAGGAAAAATGAAAAAAAGAAAAAAAAGAAAGTCAAAATATACCCTAAATCAATCAAAATAAAAATAAATTTTTTAGTTGAGATTTAGAGTAAGAAGCATACCTCTATTTGTCTTTAGATCAACCAAAAAATGAAAATCTCAAGCTCCACAATTGTACGGACTTAAAATGGGGGAATCTTAATTTCTCCTTTGTTTGGGCTCCAATGCCCATGATATTTTAGCTAGATGACCCTTTCACAGGGTTGATCAAACTCCTAAAATCTCTTTTCAAACGGTAGCATCGATAGGGAGAATTGAATCGACAAAATTTTTGGGGCTGGAGGGGTATTTGCGTTGGAACAATAGGACTTTGAAAACCCTCTTTTGAAACTATTAGCTTTATAAAGGGGACCATTTGTTGTGAGCCTTACACCCTTTAAAATTGTAATGACTCTCTAGCCGTACACTTGTATGGCCATATATAGATGGTTATTATTGTGCAATGGGTTCGATCATAGAGATATGCCCATCCACAGAAGAACTCATAATTTTGATGGTCTGGATTGATGTATTATGGTGTCACATGTGATGAGGATGAGTCCCACCATTTTTAAACATGTTGAATTAACAGGGAAAGAAAAAGAAAAGAAAAGAAAAGAAAAAAAAACAATGTTTCACGTAGCATACTGCTAAGTATGCTATGCTACATGTAATGTAGGCAGTTGGCTACATGCCCCCATAGTGTACAGTACTAGGGATTTACTACGTAGCGTACACTACACACTACACTACAGTGCTATTTAAAACATTGGTCCACATCTCTAGCTTGCTGCCCGATTTTACTTATTTCTTTCCATATTACTGACCCATTAGTTCTATCCCCCCTCCTAGTAAACCAACCCCTGAGCGATATCCCCTACTTGTCCCTTTATAACTCTACCCCACAATGCCTCCAGCTCCTCCCCAAACCTCCACCACCACTTGCTAAGAAAAGCCCTTTTCTTTTTTTCCTTTATTTATTTTTTTTGAAAGATGATAATTTCATTAAAAGGCCAAAGCTAATATATTGAAAAAAAAAAAAGAAATCTAAAACAGCCTACTTCCACCCCAACGAAAAAGGAATAGAGCTATCCGAAACCAACACCCATTCTATAACCAAAGATTTAGCCCTCGTAAAGACATCTCGCTCTCTTGCTCTTGTTCTCTAGGTATCCCAAAACGGTTACGTATCGGCCGATACGTAACAGAACGGTCATAACCGTTACGCATTACGGGGTCGAAACGGCCGTAACGGTCGTTACAGAAAAAACAAGCTGTAATGGCCTGTATCGGACCGATACGCCTCCGTATTGGACCGTAACGGTCTCGTAACAGTATTTTTCAGAAAATAAAAAAGGGCCGTATCGGCCGATACGGGGTCTGTTACGGCCCGTATCGTAACAGTAACGGTGGTGGCCGTTATGGCCACCGTTACCGTTATGGAACACCTTGATATGTTCTTGAAAGCTCAACTTTTTCTTTCTAACCATAAAGCCCACAAAACTGCTAGACTAGTCAGCCTCCAGACTCTTTTCTTCGCTCTCCCCATTCCCCCTTCATGCCATGATAGAAGAAAAACATCAATTGAGCCCGGAATCACCCATGGAATTTCGAAAAGCTGGAAGAAAAGATCCCACGCCTCCCTAGAAAAAGAGCAATGTAGGAAGATGTGATTTACCGATTCTGAGAAGGCAGACATTCGGAATAACTATATTCCTCTTTCTCAGATTGTCGACAGTAGCACCTTGCTTCTACTGATAAGCCATCCGAAAATTGCAACCTTCAATGGAGAACCATATTCCCAAGTATACGTTGTCGAGGCTGAACCTTTTCTTCGATGTTGCCTATTTCGAGAACCCCAAACTTCATTGGGTTTTGCACCTCCTTTCAGTTCACCAAATGAAATATTAGAAATGGGTTTTGTGAAAAATGCAATAGTTAATACTAGAAATGTGTACTGTAATGTCCATCAACAGATGAGTGGCTGCTATAGTGGAAATATCAAACAATATAACTGTGCCACAGTATCTAATAAACATCCTGAACTAGAGGAATTCATGAAGTCTGGCAATATCTTTTCCTAGGCATTTAGCAATAATTCCAGATCGTGTGCATGGCTATAAAAGATGGCTGTACCTGTAGTTGTCAATCATGGATGTCTTGAGTTTTCTTTGAAAATTTCCAGCATTTGTTGCTTTATACCATGGATGCAAGGGGCGGATTTGTGCATTTGAAAACTTGCGTCAAGACTAGTAGGCTGTTGGTTAATTCCCACAGTGCCTATTTTTCTGTTGTTGCATGTGGTTTTATTGAAATTTGGATCCAGATCTGATATATATACAAGGCTAAATCCAGGTTTTCAATTTCAGTTGCATCACCTTTTCTCCTTGGCAATGTTCAATTAACATTCATTCACCAGAAGCAACTGAACTGTTATAAAATAAGAAACTAGGTGCACATTAGAGGGGACATAACATGCAAATCGGTTTGACTGTAGACTAGAGGGAGGTAGGGGTTTTTGGCACCTTACATCCCAAATGAAGTTGAATTACCTCATGGATTTATGCACTTGATCAAACCTATCTTATCATTAGTCTCTAGATTCCATATTTTGTTCTATGCTTTTTCGTGGCAGCTAGGATGCATTGTTTTAAATTTGGTAGGGGAACTCGCTTGCATTTTTGTCCCTACATGAATGGGATACACATGTATCTGTGAACATCCATATGTCCTTTTGTTCAATATCTGTCTGTTTGTGTTTTGCAGCGTGTCGCACCGAATGCATCACTTTACAATGCACTCATTCATGGCATGTGTTTAAGAGGCCAGTACACATCAGCGAAGAAGCTGTACATGCGAATGTGCAGCAGTGGGCTTAAACCTGATGGTAAAACACGGGCATTGATGCTTCAGCATTTGCGCAAGGATCTAGTTAGACAGCATGTCAGGTTCCGTTCTTGTCATCGTCATTAATACTTTATACTTTTGACAGATCAGCAACCAAGAAACAGATCCCGTACTTTCAAATCAGAGAATTAGATTACGAGTTACGATTGCGCCAGCCTAATCTGACAAAAAAAAAAGTTGGGAATTATATGGTTCTCTATCTATAGATCAATATTTGTTTTCAATTTTGATGTAATCGTCAGGAAAAATAAACTGTATAGCAGCATTACTCTGGAATTTTTTTTCTTAAAAAAAAAAAAAAAAAAAAAAAACAAATTAAACCATTTTTCCTAACCATTTGGTTCTCAAAGTCATGCATGAGAGAATTCCTTTCAAAATGCATTTTTTCTTTTACTAGAAATCTTCAGTGTTGGCAACACTGCCGTGATATTGAGAACCCATTTTCCTGTGTTGTTGTTTCTTGTAGTCTCTAATATATTGTTTGTAGGCATGGTGTGGCATAGTAGACATTTATAACTATGACGGTGGCAACTGCCATGCATTACGGGGTCATAACAGCCATAACGGCTGTTACAGAAAAAATGACCTGTAACTAATGGCCGTTACGAGTAACAGCCCCGTAACGGTCTGTTATGAGGGGCCAATACAGATAAAGAAAAAAAAAAGGCCGTAATGGCTGTTAATGGTGGTGGCCGTTATGGCCACCGCTACCTTGTTTGTAGGGATCATTTTCCTCTTTCTATTCTTATTCTGATTGCTCTCCAAACAACAAAACTAGATTTGTTTCTTATATTTCATTATCAGCATAGGTTCTTCAAGATGAATGGACTGAGATCCATTAAATGATGTCAAGCTATCTTTAGAGCTAGAGATGTACAGATACAAATCACTGCTAATAGATCAACAAAATCAATGTTCGACGGTAGTTTTGGCATTACAGGAACTAATGGTATGGCGCATGTGATGGCGTTGAACGAGCGAGGGAAAGAGAGATTTAGAGAGGAGAAAAAAGGAGAGATGCGTGCTAGGCAGTGAGAAAAGGGAATGTGAGACCCATCCTCACTATTTCTCCCCACTGTTTCTTTTGTTGTGGCCCACTGGAGTCTCTGATCTGCCTAATTCTTGGGCTGGTGTCCTAAAATGAGCCAACACAATAGATGTACGGAGTGAATGTCACCCCACAAAGCCTTTGTCATGCAGTCTATGCTTTGTGCCTGCTGGATGTAGAGGAGAGTTTGATAGGGGCTACTCACATTAGTGTGAGGGGTGTGTGTGTGCGTGGGCGAGTGACGAGTGTGTGCGCGTGTAAAAAAAAAAAAAAAAAAAGAAGTGGAAGGAAGTTGGTGCAATCCATGTAGCCCTGTGTGGTGCAATCCAAACGGCCCCTTAATCAATCAATTTTATAAAAATCATTTTCCAAATTTAAGCTTTTTCCTCAGTGCCTAGCCCCCGTTTGATCTTTTATCCTGTCCATTGCCTGTCCCAATAGATAAAATGCCTTGGATCTCATATAATATGATCCAATGGCAAACATTTCTATGATCCATCTAAGCATCTATGATTTGGCACTGTGTCACAAATTGAACTTGAAATTGAAGGATTTTATGCGCTCAAAATGGCATTTTAAAACATGGAAAAGGATCTAATTTCCCTTTAAACATATCGTGTGGACTTACCCATAAGTTTATTTTTAATTTCGAGGTCCAACAAACCTCCTTTTTATCACACACACACACACCCCACATGGGCACTCAGAACCCAGAACTTCAGTGTTGAAATGGAGTATGTCTACCAACAAACCCCAAATTTTGTATATCTGGTCTTATACCTACCATCATCCGAAATGCCTCTGGTTTTAATTTATGACATATGGTTTTATCGAGGATATGGTCCTAAATAGAGTGGAATGGTGGAACAGGAATCATGTAGCCGGCTCAAGTAGTTGAGATAAAGCCTAGATGATGATGAACTAGGCCCCTAGAAAAAACTTAGGACTAATGCAGTGTATCACCTGATAGCTTTTACACCGTGGTCTAGCTTTGAATTTGTAGAAGCATAGCTCTCATACAAACCGTTGGCATTGACAGGGCATAGTTGAAATCCAGAGTAGTGGAGAAGTAGCTTTAATTCACCTTAAGCTGCTCTATGTAAGTGATGTTCAACAAACGACATCAATTTGTCAATAAGACATGCAGTGTAAAAATATCTGCAAGTTAATGCCCGCTAGTGATATGAAGAATAGTAATCTTGCCTATCAGAGACCTTTCGAGATGAAGATCCACATGCAGAGATAAATGAGCCGATCGTGGTATGTACATCATGTTTCTGTGGCAGATATGAAAGGTCGTACAACTGCGTTTTATGATAGGCCTATCTGTGCCTTGTGGGTCCACAATCTACAGCTCTGAAAGTTGCATGTTTGATCCATGCTCATCACCACATTAAAATAAATTTTATCAACAAAAAGAATTTTTTTTTTTATGGTGAACAATGTTGTCAAAATCATTAGCGTATCGTAAATCGTAAGAGGGGTCGAGTCGTATTGACTCATAACATTTTTTTTTCTGATTTTAAAAAAATTTTCTGATTTTAAAAAAATATATAAAACACGTGAAAGAATTTAAGTAAATCAGAAAAGATTAAAAATTCATTAATCATCCATTTCCCATCAACATGTACCAAAGAAGTAATACATTTTCTATGATCAATTGAGAAGTGCATTTGTATACCTATCATGATAGTAAATGATTCTCGTCCTTTTCTTTTGTTGTCTTTCAAAAAATTCTCTAAAAAAACATACAACTCCTTTAATAATTTTGTTCTTTTGCATCTTTCTTGAGTATAGAGTCATGTTAGAAAAAATGGCATCCAATTCCATTGTGAATGGTGTTAACGTCAAAAATTGGTTATGAGCAATAGGTTGAGGACAGAAAAGAGTCTCCTTCTTATGATGCACGATCCTCCGAAGATAGCTTCCTTCAATGTTCTTGTTGCCACAAACAGAAACTAAAGGTGGCCGGCGTTCGGCCGTTAGCTCTCCGATGCTTAAGTTAGTGATAAGCATTGGAAAAAGATGAAGTGTGAAACGTGGGCTAAGTATTTGTGTACACATTATTAAAATAGGAAACCCCATTTATAAAGAACCTGCTAGAGTAATTTGTTACATATATGGTTGAGATCTCCCTGATTTTGTGGGATAAGATATTGTCCTATCCGATTCTAGATAGGTTAAAAGTCTAAATGATTACGTTGCTTGATGTAGATCCTTCTGATCCTGCACGACGAAACCAACCAATATGTACAAATAGATCAAAAGTTGGTCTGTAATCTGGGCCAACTCCTAAATTATATGGGTTGCTGGAACCATGGCACGAGGTACGTTCTCGACAGTCGACTAGTGACCAAGGTTGCTCGGACACGAGGTATGTTCTCGACAATCGACTGGCGATCAAGGCTGCTTGGATAATCTTAAGAGGTCGGGACGCCTTTCTCGCACTTTAAGCGGAGATGTCTCTTGTTGACCTGCTCACAATTCCTGGTTACGGAACGAAGGCGCTCGCATATGTTAATGACCAAACAAAACTGCTCGATGAATGAGGTTGATCACATCATATTAGTTCTCTTTCTATTCAATGGGGAGGGGGTCTGATTCCGAAGCGGTTCCGTTGGGGGAAGAAACTCCGGAATCTCCTTCCTCAAACAACGTATGAGTACTTGCTGAGAAGTACTCTGCGTCTGGGTACTCTTCCCATGTGAAGGAAGAGGATTTAGAGAAAATTCGAAAGAGATATCGAGTCCCCAACTCAATTACCTTTCGATTACCACAGGAGGGGGAAACCACTGATTCTCCTCCACCAGGGCATATTGCCATTTACAAATACTTCTTCACAATTAGTATCCGTCTTCTCCTTCATCCATTTATCCGAGAAGTTCTTCGCGTTTATAAAATAGCTCCGGGGCAACTTATGATGAACGAATGGAGGGTAATAATAAGTGCATACGTTTTTTGGAAATAAGCTGGGAATGGTGAACTTTCCGCCGAAGAATTTTTGAAGATGTTCCAACTAAAGAAATCCCCATCTTATGAAGGCTGGTATTATCTGGCGTATTGCCATTGTGAGAACTTTGTTCTTGGGAACCCTTCTTCTGATTCCCCTGGATGGAAGAGGCAATGATTTTTCGTCTCTGGAAACTGGGAGTCTAATGCGGGCTCGACTCCTAGCGCACATAATGTTCATCACTTTTTTGTGAAGGTCAATGATTTTCTACTTCAGTATGAATTTTGTTGCGATTCATACCCTTAATTGTTGATTGTATTGCAGGCATCCCGATAAAAAAAAAAAAAAAGCCTAGTTTGAGAGGAGGGATCAACAAGAAGATAGTCAAAGTCTTTAGATTATTGAAGGACACAAGAGACATTAAGTCTACTTTAAGATTATCGAGGCTCGTCAAATCTAGTCTCGTTTCTGAAGAAGTGATGACAAGCGGTGAAGGAACTTAGAAGAGGGGAAATCTTCCTCCCCCTTAGGGTTTTGCTCAAAAGAGGCAAAAGAAAACGACAGCTGGTCTATCTCAGCCAGTGGGGCGAGAAGAGGTTGCTCAAAGCTCTCGCTAAAAATCATCAAGTCATCTTTCAGAACCTCCGCTTGCACCTGCAGATGCTGCTCAAGTGTTGGTGTCTATCCCGTTATTCCTTCAAAGTAGCCGGTTGTTGACATTACTGATACTCCCGGAAGGGAATCAAGACCAGAACTTGGTTTTTCATCGCAAGGAGAGAGTCGTGAGACCACTCCTACTTGTGAAAGGTCTGCTCATTCAAGAACTGTTGGCGGAGAGCTGGTCATTGCTCAGCCTTCTGGTGAAGGGACTTTTACCATTTCGGGTCACTTACACTCAATTTGTAGGTTTCTCTTTAACCACGTCACTCCTCACACCTTCGATCCTATCCCCGAGCCTAGCCTTGAAGAGCTCACATTAAGCGCTAGATTAAGGGTTGTTCAGGTGAGAAACTTTTTAATATTATATGCATTTCAAATTCCTTTTTACCCTTAATAATTTATATATTTCCTTTGCGTAGTGCTTGAACCTTATCGTGAGGACGAGGCGTGATATTACCTCTGCTCATCACGTGATAAAGGACGGAGAGGATAAAATAATAATCTTGGAGTAGGCGGTTCAAGGGAGAGATAATCTTATGAAGGCTCGTGAAGCCTTAATCGACAAAGCCAATGAAGAAAAGAATATCCTCATAAAAAAGATCCAACTGCTGACTGATCAGTACCAAGAGTTAGATCAGCAGCATGCCTGACTTGGTGAGATGAAGGAGAAGGTCGAGAGAGAGAGAGAGAGAGAGAGAGAGAGAGAGAGAGAAAATTTCCGTCAAGACAAGATAGCGTTAGAACAAAAGAACGCTGATCTTAAGTTGCAGCTCAAACAATCTAAGGAGGATTGGGAGAAAGAGAGAGCAGCTCTACTAGCATTGATCGTAGAGGAAGGTCCATGCGCTGTTCAGGAATTCCAAAGATCGCAGCTTTACGAGGAAGAATGCTACGACTCTTATGACGCTGGTTGTGACTTTGCTTTGAAGGTCGTCCAATTAATTGCCTCGGGAGTTGACCTGGGGGAATTTGAGAGCATCGCAAATAGGGTCATTGCTGAGGAGAATGAAACTGTTGCTCGTGAAGTCACTGTGATGACAGGGGCTACTGAAGCCGCAGGGATTCTTGAAGTTGGACCTGAAGTTGAAAGCCAAGCTCCTCCAACAGTTTAAGATATGCCCAAGCAGGCGATGGAAAATTAATTTTTAACTTTACTTGTCTTGAACAACAACCCCCCCCCCCCCCCCCCCCCCCCCCCCCCCCTTGTTAAGTATTTTGGAATTTTGAATTGGGTTGAATTCCTTTGCTAGTTAAAGGAATGCTTGATTTGCGTTCTTTTATGAATGTTCAATCTATGAAAATGAATTATGCTCAGTTAGGGAGAGCTTTGGTAGCTGTGTCCGCATAGAGATAGCCTGATCTATTAACTAAGTCTTTGGCTTTGCTGTTAATGAGCAGAAGTCTTAGTTAAGAGAATGTTTAATATTCTCTTCGGGGCTATTCGGGTCCTTAAATAGGAATAGCAACTAAGTTATAAAAATTCTTAGTCGATGGACTAGAATCGAGGTTGTCTTTATTGAAAATGATTCATGTGTTTGATACATGAATACTTATGGATAATAACGAAGCAAGTGTTCCGCATTTCAGGGACGACGTAAAGCTCTTCCTCGCATGTCTTCCAAGTAGTAAGTACCTGATCGAACAACCTTAATAACTCGATAGGGGCCTTCCCAATTAGGATCCAGTGATCGTATAGTTGATTCAACATTTTACCTTAGCACTAAATCACCGACCTAAAAAGTTCTTGGCTTGACTTTCGAATTATGATAATGAGCTATCCTTTGTTGATTAGATGCTGCTCGAAGCCGAGATGCGTCCCTTCTTTCTTCCAACAGATCTAGCTGGAGTTTCAAGGATTCCTTGTTCCCCATTGGATCATAATGCTCTACACAATAAGCAGGTATTTCAACTTCGACTGGGACGACTGCTTCCGTGCCAAATGCAAGGGAGAAAGGCGTTTCTCCCGTTGAGGTGCGAGTTGTTGTCCTATAAGCCTATAAGACCTCTGGTAGACATTTTACCCACATGCCCTTGCGTTCTTCAAGCTTGGTCTTCAAATGATGTTTAATGATTTTATTAACCGCTTCTACTGGGCCATTAGCTTGAGGATGATAAGGGGATGTAAAGACATTGCGTATCTTCCATTTCTTGCAAAAGTTGGTGAACGTTGCATTGTCAAATTGTTTACCATTGTCAATGACTATGGTATGGGAGAGCTCATAATGACATACGATATTCCTCTATATAAATTTGGTAGTTTGCTTCTCAGTAATTGTGGTCAAGGCTTCCGCTTTGACCCATTTGGTAAAGTAATCAACAGCCACAATTGTGAATATGTTCTAGCCTTTTCCTTTAGGTAACGGGCCGATTATGTTGACTCCCCATTGTGCAAAAGGCCACGGACCATCCATGGGCATCATTCGTTCAGGTGGTAAATGAGTATATGAGAATAGCGTTGAAACTTATCACATTTTTTTTGAGAATTTGATGGCATCTGCTTTCATAGTGGGCCAATAGTAACCCTATCTCATAGCTTTGTAAGTCATTGATCGTCTTCTGGGATGATTCCCACATGTTCCCTGATGTATTTCTTCGAGCACACGTTTAGCTTCTTCTGGATGAAGGCACCTTAAATATAGCATTGTGGACTTCTTCTCAACAATACACCGTCTTGAAGAGTATACCTAGCTGCGCGATATCGTATTTATCGAGCTAATTTCTTATCCTCTAGAAGTTCTCCATCTCGAAGGAAATGGATAATGGGATCCATCCAACATGGAGATATCTGTGTCGTGGAGTGTTCGCTTCCCCAAGTGTAGGGCTGCGATGTAGTAATAAATCTCGGTAAGACCGAGGTCGATCCACAGGGACTTATGTAGGAATACACAAACACATCTAATAATTTTTATTGAGAAGTTAACCACCAAATTTTTATGAAATTGATGTAAGTAACAACTTTGAACTTAAACGGAAGTAAACAATTATAAAAAGGCACTAGGGGTTCAAGGATCCACTTGTAGCAATCCTTGATGCTCAATTCGCTGTGGTTTCTCACTTTCTCAACTAGAATCGAAATTAAGATCTATCTAGTCGGATGATAGAGCAGTTAAAATCAATAATCTGCCATATGTAAAATCAATGTACATGATTCACTCAATGCAAGCTAGGACGAGCATGCTCAATTGCATAGGTCAGTCCCAATTCCAATAGACTAAGTTCATAATCATAACCATCACTAAGGCCTGTCACAAGACAAAGCTAGATCATGATTTAAACTTGATGCAAATCACATACACAGTCCCACATAATGCAGAATTTCAGAAAAGTAGAACTCTAGTAGGAGTTCCCACATGAAGATCATAGTACTAGAGCGTACTCCAATTCCTCGGATCATACAGGTCTAGACTAACACAAAGCAATTAAGAACTTAAGTAATTCTCCCAAACATCCATGAGTCATCATAAGACTAAGAAAAACTACTTAGAACTTGTATTAACTTCAAACCATTGTTCATAAACATGAAATCCAACTTTAAAACCAACTTAAAACGAATTGAAACATCTTAGATTCACTACAAGCTTCACCTCTTAGCCCTAGCTAAGAGGTTTAGCTACTCATGATCCAAGGAAACATGAAACAACTAGGAAAAGCATAAAAACAGCAAAACAAACTAGAAGGAGTTGTGGAACTCCGAAATCCGCTTCCGCCGCCTCCTACCTTGCTCAAACCCTTCTAAGATACCCTAGGAACGATCCCTAGGTGTCCTTTTATAGTGGGGAGGCTCCGCAACATCAGAATATTCTCGAATTTGCGTAAGGATACGCAATGCGCA